>OY288253.1:31671865-32304365 GCA_958450325.1 Agrostemma githago | reverse complement strand
CAAGCCCACGTAACATCCGCATGGGGCTGATAATCCCGCCAAACCGAACCTCTCAGATATATGCTGCTAACCCACCGTACCCATAACCGATCCGGTTGGTCAAACACCCAAGAGGCCAATTTGGCAACAGCCGTCTCATTCCACAGGTATAAGTCACGCAACCCCAACCCGCCTTCTTCTTTAGGCCTGCAAATAAAATCCCAACTCACTAAAGCTCTTTTTGTGCCCTCCACACCACCATCCCAAAGAAAATTGCGACATAGAGACACAATCCGAGCCATAACAAATTTAGGAATAATAAACACCATGGCCCAATAATTATGCAGCTGAGAAAGCACAGCCTGAACCAGAGTCAGCCAGCCTGCATAAGAGATTTTCCGAGCCCCAATGCTAGTAATCCTCGACACAATCCGGCCTAACAGTTTCTCACAATCAGTCTTACCCAAATGAGTGCTCTGGATGGGCACAGTCCTAGATATCTGAAAGGCAAAGAGCCTTCCACACAACCAGAAAACTGCAAAATGGCCTTCTTCCTGTCATCATCAACCCCAGCGAAATATCCGTGGGATTTGCCCACACTGATACTCAACCCTGATGCTCTGCTAAAAGTAGCAAAAGCCTTCCAAAGCAGCTCCATGGACTCAGTTTCCCCCTTACAAAATAGGAGCAGGTCATCCGCAAAAATTAAGTGACTAAGTTTTAAGGACCCACATTTAGGATGAAATTTGAAATTTGTCTCCATCATGCCAAAGGTCATAATGCGAGAAAAATACTCCATGCAAATTGTGAATAGTAGCGGAGACATCGGATCCCCCTGTCTCAGTCCTCGCTTACCACGAAAAAATCCAAAGCCATCCCCATTAGCACATAAGGTATAGGAGACCGATTGGACACACTCCATAATCAAGGCTCTGAAATGAACATTTTTTGATTAAGTAGATGTTCGTATTTTTTGATTATATTGAACATTCTTAGCCAACACCTGTGTTTAGGTAACCGCATCTTTATAATTGCATTGTTGCTTATTTGAATCTCCAAGTTTATGTACCTGTTCCAAAATTTTCTGAAATGAATGTTATGTAAGATTGTTGCTTGTCATTATTGGAATTCATCTATGTAGGTAGGTTGAATGTTATGGATGAGCAATGTCCTTTCGTGAGGAAGCATCAAAAATTTAAGTTGTTATACTATAGGCAATGAAATGCACCACGCTTCGTTTAGCTCACAACCCACTTCAGACCTCTTTACTTACATTCCCTTTGTATTTCATTATTCCCACTCTTCTTGACCGCATAAATGTCTTGTACTGAAAACCTTAACTCTTATCAACTTGTGTTCTTCTACTATTACTTGTGCTTCAACTTGCTCAAGTAATACACACCCTAAAACATTTCCTTTGCAAAAGTGACTTCCTTTTATTTCTACTTCCTATGTTTATGAGGTGCTCTTTACTACACTGCTGCTGCTACTACTACTAAGAACAACTAACTAGTTACTTAGCCCATTTCCTATATTTTCAACCGTTGTTTTCCCTACTCTAGTACTCCACTAGCTACCTTTAATACTAACTTCTCCATGCCTAAATCCTTATCTAATCTTCCATGATTTTAACTTGTTACTTTTGCTTACTATGAATTAAACTTATTATCTTCTTATATAAATAGAGCTCCACTACCATTGCATATTTTACCTCACTTTCCTTTTACTCCGACATAAATAAATACCCCTTTGCCAATATGAGCATTCCATCAACAATTTTCGCTATCTTACTTTGTTTTCTTCTAATAATTACCTCTATCCAAGGAAAAAATTTAACACCTTACCCCTAACCCAACTCTACTTCTGTCTATCTCGCCTTCTCATTTGCGCTTCTATGGCCATTGTGTTCTCTGTTTTGAAGCAATCGAGTTTCATATACCTCCCATTTGTTCTCCCATTATTAGGCTCGACAGGCTTGTAGAAACTGTTGCTTATGTTATATCTAATCAGCTATCCGACACCATTCTCAGGCATTTTAACTCCTAACTCTTGCTTTTTATTTCTTACTTTTGTTGTCCTTCGCCACTATTTACATTTACACTTCATCTCTATTTATATGTCCACATATGACATGTGTAATTAGTTAGTTAATATGTGTGCAGTATGCAAGGACTTTGTGGTTGATTGGATCAAGAGAAGAACAAGAAAAACGAACCTTGATCGGATCGGACTTTGTGCAGTATGCAATGTCTTCTAGTATCAATTCTAGAGACGTCTACTATTGACCAAAAAAAGTTTGAGCATCTGACAAGTGTAATTTCTTCTTTTACTGGTGAGGTTTCAATGTCAGGTACTCTTGCCCAAGATGTTATTGAGCAGGTATTTTTTATCTTTCTTGTCGTATACGGAGTATGTAATCTATATATGCATGGAGTCCCACTTTCTCAGGTTATTAAATTATTGCTAGTTTCCGGTACTTTATTTTTCCTCAGAACGTGATATCTTATTCCTTTAATAGGCTGAAATTGATGTTGATGAATTGAATATTCTAAAAGGCAGCAAAATGAAGGAGTTGGTTTTGAAAAGGCAAACTGAGTTAGAGGAAGTATATAAAGGGGTTCATATGGATGTAGAAAGTGAGGCTCAACGGGAGATATTGATTAACCTCAGAGATTCAGGTTTGTTCAATTTCTTTTTATTCCTATATATACTGTCATTTTGTCGACTATAGCTACCAAGCCCTTATTTAAAATGGACTTGCACCGCCTGTTATGAGCATCATCTTAAATCGTCATTTCTTTTGTTATCAAAGCAGATCATTGAGTCCTTCATCTCTTTATAGATCCCCATGTACTCGTACCATTCTGGTTATGTTTTCTTTTCCATGTATTCTTTATCTCTGTAGGCTAGCTAGTCTATGTGTTATGTCATAACGGTGTCACCGTGTGAGATGAGGTTTGATTTTTGCAATTAAGTAACTATTTATATATTCACGTATATAACAATTTGCCATCTAAGCAAGGGAAATGGATGGGTAGGATTTGATGCTCATCATGAGATACTTTCCCTCTATTAATGTTTTTCCTTTTTCCTATATATCCTTTATCTCTGTATGAGAGTTTTTTGTTTGGTGTGTCATAGCTATCCATGAGATAAACTTTGTTTCGTGGAATCAAGTTACTATTTATATGTTCAGATGTATGATACTCCGTATAATATAAACAATATTTTTTATGGACAAAGTTGTTCTTAATTCAAGCAGTCTTTCAGCATAACAGGTTGGGTTTTGGTGCAATCACAAGGTAGGTGTTTTGTATATTCGAGGAATGATGCACACCAGTTACAAGCAGGACTTGGTTCGTGGGTTAAATAGCAGGGGTGAAGATAGCCTAGTGAAGGCTACCTCAATCAATAATGCAATCAAGAATGGCTTGCATTTGTATGTGTGACAAATGAAAGTTGGCAGACTTATTGGTAATTGCCTTGTTTGTTAGTGTTCTGTTTTATTATTTTCCTTGTGTTGAGTTATTGGAGAATGGGTACATGTTTAATTCAATGAAAATACAGTCAATTGTACTATCCGATAATGCATTTTACATAGATTATTATGACAGGCCTCGGTTGACGCCATTTCATCATTTTTTGGTCCGTGTTAAGGAGCAGGCGTCACGCATCATGAACTAATTGCCAGCTCTATATGTAGCAGGTTTGTGCTACAAAAACTATATGCAGTAGGTACATGCAAAAAATCGGTCAATGCTTCCTTCTGAAATACCTGTATTTTTGGCTTATACTCTCAGCTGTCTATTCTTTATACTGTATTATTACTCCCTTCGACTCTTTGTGTTTGTTTTTGTTCCTTCTGTACTATTATTACTTCTAATTATACTTCTGCTATACTGTTTGTTACTGCTGTTACTTCGGCTAATCTGTCCATTCCTTATGCTCAACTATTATTAATTCTTTCAAGTTTGTCATTGTTGATGTATTATAAATACGTGTTTGTTGTTCTGATTTTATTTTAGTTTCAATGTAGTGGAAACTTTCGATATTGTGTCCGTTTAGAATTGAATTAGCTAGAGTTCAGTTTAAAGATTACAAGTGAGCCTTTTAAATGTTCTGAGTGCTTTTTAAATGTCCGTACAAGATGATTATAGCAATTCAAGCGGATTATGTGTGACATTTGTTATATATATCAAGGAATATACATGGAACACATAAATATATTTGTTTTTTTGTACTTCACGCTAGAAATAAATATAAATGGGACTAACTTGGTATATACATTATCTTTGTTTATTGCAGTTCTTTCGAGGCGCTGCTACTCTATATAATACGGGATACATGGATGGAAGCTTTGCTTTGGGGTTGAAGAGAGTAATTTTTTTAGATTTTAAAAAAAACCTTTTGAACTTATTTTGGACCCATTCTTATTAATTTAATTAGTCGATGTTGGATACATATATATAATTCTTGGATTTTATGAGTAATATAAAATTATCATGTTTTTTAACTTGTCATTTTTTTTGCATCCTATTGAAAAAGGATAGAAATGATATTCTGTATCGAATGAAATCGATACTAATCTACTACTCTGTATATAGTTACAATTGTATTACATAATGTGTCGAATGCAATTGTTACCATTGTTATAGATGACGTTTTGTTATACTTATCGCGTCGAATACAATTGATACAATTGTAAAATGGATGACATTTAATAGTACTTATCGTGTCGAATACAATTACAACAATTGTCACTAAATCACATTTTGTTGTACTTATCGTGTCGAATAAAATCGCAACAATTCTTATTAGTGAGAAAATCAAATTATTTACCGCATCAATAATAATTGACACTAAAATTGTCACTAATCCTCCCCTTCTTCCGCGTCGATTTTAAGAAGCTAACCCAACGAATAGATTATTCGCCACGAAAGGCTACGGCAGCACCGCCTACCTCAACAAATACACAATCGATGGGGAAACCTTTCGCGTTGAATAGAATCGCCACGAAATATCAAAATAATCACCGCGAAAAGGTAATTTTGTTGTAGTGACTTAACAGCAAATACAATGCACAAAGCACCATTTACCAATTAAAATTACCTTTCCAAACCATAAAAAAGGACAAAAACTTCCAAGAGTTATGTGCAAAAGAAAAACTTCACATCAGATAGTAAGTCTACAAACCTTATGGAAGTTGAATACCAAGTCTAGCTCACACACATTGCTGAAAAAGTGGTCCAATATCTCCACAACAAGATGAATGCCAACAATGTTAAGTTGTCCAAACTGCTCTGGAAGGAAATTACTAACCTCCACTACTGGGAAGGTTACCATGTACATCCTTTAGCAATGGATAGCCTGGAAACAATAAAGACACGTCTTAAAGAAGGCAAATTTAGGGTGGCATCCAGAATAGTAGAGAGGACAAAAAATTGTCATTACAAATATGAATACAGATGATAGGATGGCCAAGAATATAATGAGCAAGTGACATTGAGAGTTGAAATCAAGCAATTACCTTTTCTAGCTGAACCAATTTCAATGCTGCTGGACTTTGAAAAACATGGGGCATTCGCAATACGTAAAAGAGGGCGATCAGAAGGAAGACCCAGCCTAAGATGAAGGGATCTCCTAACTTCAACTGCAAACATCAGATTAAGGAAATATCGATTCATTATTATTAATTCTGGAGTTGAATCGTGATTTGAAAGTTCGTTGCATCAAAATTCCTTGACAAATTACTGAATAAAATCCATACCTTAATACTTAACAATGATTATGAACCCAGGCCAGAAAACTAGTTGAAATTTAAACAAGAATAGAAGATGTGCAACTTAGATTAAATAATCATGAACGAACAAAACTAAGTAAAGTTAGCCTTGTCTGAAATCTGACGACAATACAATTGATGTGGTGAATCAAGGTGGAAGGGATGAAGCTAAGGCTGATAAGTTTTTATGGTTCTTGCGTGTTGTTTGATTTAGGGTTCTTGTGTTTTAATTTGATTAGGTGAGGCCTTTTAAATTGTTATCTACCCAGTACCCAGTTAGTCACGCACTCACATACACCAACCAACCACGTAACCACTAACAATCTTCCGGGATGGCAGTGAATGAGTCGGGTTTGGGTCCTTAAAAAATACGAGTTCGGGTCTGGGTTGAAGGAGTTATGTCCACTGTCCTACGGATTTACCCGCTTAAGTCTATGTATCCGATATGCCTTGCTAGAGGTCGATGTCGGGTTGACATATAAATGAGTTATATGTCTGGTAGTCTTAAGTGGGCCCATTGGGTCACACACAATATGTACGGGATATTATTAATATATCGGTATCTTAATATATCGGGTCAGTAGTAATACGACTCAGCTGTGCTGTCGGGTTATGGTAATTAGAGTTATATTAATAATCTAGTTATGGTAACTAGAGTTATTGTGATAATCTAATTATACCAATTGGAGTTATGGAATAACTTCTAGGTTAGTAGGTAACCTATCTCTCCTATATAAGGAGGTTCATGTGATGAACTAAATCAATACAATTGTGAGTATTGATTCATATATTATTAGAGAGAGAATTTTGTGAGACTGTCTCACAAAACCCTTATACTAGCATATACGTCGCAGTTCCGTACCCGTGTGGATACCAAAGGAGGCATCATGTTTGGGGTGCTCTATTCTATCCGTGGAGATTATATATATTTCTGGGTTTATTATACTTCTTATTAATACGCTGTTTCGCTGCAAATAAGGTATAATTGTTATCCCTCTTCTTTTGTCTTTTCGGTTAATACTCGTAACAGGTCCTTGGGTTTAAGGGTTGTAACCCTACAGTGCTATCAGAGCCTCTGTTACGTAGTATTAATCTAATCGACTTGAAGCCATGGCTCATAATTGGTTATGAGGGATTCAATCCGCGTATTAATCTGATTTTATGATCCGCTGTTCGTAATTGAGTCTTACTGTTGCGGTGTGATGAAAGTATTGTTGTTTATTTTTCACATATTTGCATGAAAGTTAGTTTTGTGAACATGGTGTGCGGACGTTGGGGTATTACCCTTGATTTTACATTGAGTATGATTAACGTAATCATTGTCTTTGCCTCACATAAGTTTTTAACTCGATAACGTATCACATCATGTGCGACTAGTCTAGTAATTATTGATTATGTTTAAGGGTATTTAAATTTGTGAATTTAAATTGTTAAATTATGAAATTTATTTTAAATTTAAGATATAATATAGATTATGTTTTAATTTTATTGACCCATCATAATCCTCGATTTTCTTATTGACGATGAGGCTAATAAGATTAGTCAAGATTCGATTGAAATTAAGAAATTAAATATTACTAGAATTTATTGTTAACGATGAGTCCTAATAAGATTAGGACAAGACCCGTTTTAATTATGGTGTAGACGGATCCAAACAAGGTCAACCCGGTCGACACGAGTATGACTCGGTCGGAACGGGTGTGACTCGATCGGTTGACACGAGTATGACTCGGTGGGCACGAGTGTGACTCGGTCGGCACGGGTATGTCCCGGTTGGAACGGGATGACCCGGTCAACAAAGGTTTGACCAAGACGACACAATATTTACTCGGACGACATGGTGTCGGGTCGAGCGACGCTTTTAAGAAAAGTCGTTTTCTCGCGTTTGTGTGTTGATTATGAATCAAAATGGATTATACTTTTATTTTTCCGAATCAATGAAAAATTAGTTTTCTAAATCGGCTAAATAATATTATGCATTTTAATTATCATATTATCATAAATAGATCGGGAAAAGAGTTTCTCGAGTCTTATTTGATTTTGATGAATTGTTCATCTATATGACAATTATAAGTTGCAGATCGATTGTGAATCGAGTTTTGTATATCCGTTCAATTTTTCCGGGTGGAAAATTGTTTCTCGTAGTTGGAAAAATGAAAGATATTGGTGAAATTGTTCAAACCAAATAGCAATTATGAATTGTAATATGATTATGAATCAAAATATGGGATCTTTTAACTTGTTTTATGCACAAATCACTAGTAACAATTGAATTATTATGTCATACGATGCATGAATTTTATTGTTTGAGACTTCTGACTTGTGTGCTTAGGTTGCCTTGTAAGTTGACCTAGCAGCATGTTTAGGACCCATAATGCATTTAATCCCTCGCACAAATATTAAGTATTGTCTTTACAGAATTGACCACTACAACAATTTCATATCATTGGTTGAAGTGACTGCCTAAGCGGTGCTTTGCCGATGTGTGTGGACTGAGTAGGTGGGTAACGGTTACCCACAGGTTCAGTCTGGTTTACTTAACATTGTTATCAAGTCGGACTTGGGCTTTGAGGCAAATAGTTGGTGTCATATGATGACTAATTCCGACGAACCAAGAATTACATATTGATGTAATTGACAATGTTGTTGTCTACCTTTACTTTTGGAGCTTGAGCAGTGAGCCCAACTTCACTTGAGCGACAAAAGGTTTAGGATCTTGGAATATTATGCAAACTTGAGGGTAGTTTGCATGATCTTATCTTAAAATTGTTTAAGATTGTTAATATTAATTATCGTTTTACTTTGCATATAATTGTAGTTATAATTTAGTTACCTTTATCACATTTATTAAAGATGAGTTTGAATTGTTCAACCTCATCGATTGGTATCTTGAGAATCGTTCTCAAAATTAGAGATACGGATTTTGTTCTTGTGAAGGATAATTTCGACAAATTATTACCAATGTTAATGTACAGTATGGATTGTATAATTAGAGTCATGAAGATGATTATAAGTACCATTGTTTCGATAAAGGGAACCGTTCCCATTGAGTGAGAAAATGTTGAAGATGATCTAATTACTCCATGTCATACGATGACGTGATTATATTGATAATCTATCAGGAAATTTTGGATGCTTTTTCTAAAGAATTAGGAATTGAAATCGTTTCAAATAGTCCTAAGTTTATGTCACTTTATTATGAATAGACATGTGACTTAATAAGGTTTCTCACCTTTTATCATGAGATGTTAAAAGATTGAACATTGTATCAAGAAGGCAAATAATACTAATGTTCTATGAGTTCATTAAGAAAATTGCTTGAGATAATGATTAATGAATCTAAGACGTTGGTTAAAGTAAGGGAAGGACAATCGTTGTCATACCCAAACTTGTTCCCAAGTTTATATTAGGTACGAAATTATTTATCATTAGTGTAATGACAAATATATGACATTGGTAGATAGTTTCTAGAAATGTCTAGAAAATCTGCAAATCAATTACTGAAGTATGACTTTTAATCTGGTGTGTATGTTACTAAAGTAATTGTTACTTTAATTCTACTGTTTTGGTATAAGATACCAAATGCAACTATTACATTGTGGATGTGATGGCTCAAAGAGGGTAGAATAACGATATATAAGTGAAGTGTTTTATGATGAAATGGGCAAACGTTGTTATTTCATATATAAAAGGAAAATCACTTAATTTTACCATAAAGCTGAATACTGGAATTGAATAAATGTTATTCTTGTACTAGTCATAAGCAAGAATATTGATTCTGTTTCATGTATGGGCATGAAAAGTTTTAATAAAAGTAGAACAATTGTTGCTCTATACCTTGCAAGAATATGAGGTACAATAATGCTAACATGTTTGTTGGGCTCCACATTCCTAGTAGTGAATGCTTTTAATTGTAACATAACAATCAAAAGGTTCCGTCCCTCGACACGAGTTTTACCTATTATGGCATTGTCCTTAATCCATGAGACAAGAGACATAAGAATAAGTTTCATAATGATGAAATTATAAACCTTATTGATAAGGATCAACTGAGGTAAATGGATCTTGTTTAGATGGATAAATGACATTACAAGTGACTCCTATTAATTGTAGTGGGAGGGTACTTAGACTTGTTAGACCACACACATACAGATATGTGTGAGTTTAACTAGTGATGTTGCAAAATGGGTAACACGTATGGTTTTGTTCGATATGATTGAAACAGGGAGGAATTGAACTAAAAGATTGTGATCATCTTAGAAGTAGTGAAAAATGTTTCAAACTACATCGAACCATATTTGATATGATTTGGTCTATGATGAGTTATGCAGATTTTATTGGCGCTTTAGAAGCTTATGCACTATAAAAGTCTTTGTACAAATGTTGATGAGATTGTCCATGTAAGTCGGAGAATAGACACCATATGAGATATGGATTGAAAATGTTCTTAAAAGTCTTTTCTTAATTATCAAGTCAAGTTTAAAGAAAATTGTTTTCTAGAACTTAGACTCAATTATGGCATGTGTTTTATTAGGAGTATTATATTAATTCTACAAACCATCCAAAGAGCAAAACTGTTTTGTTGCATGGAGTGGTATGTTTCTTTTAAAAATATGTGATTTCTAATAGAAACAGTGGGAGTAGAATCAACCTTGAAATTGTTCAAGATTAACAGGATTTCTCTTCAACAGTTGTAGAGAATATTGATGCATCCATGAAAAGTCATGATCATCTTACCTGCAAAATATTATCCTACATAGGTTTGACCTATGATGAAACAATAATGGGCAAAGACTCCAAAAGTCACATAAAATCTAATAGATTCTATATACCATAACTACCAAGTATAGACTATGGTTAAATGTGTCTTTTAGTGAAGAATAGTTAGTCTTCAATATAAAGATGATGTAGATTGATATAAGAGTATCTATGAAGCATAGTTGGTAGTTAAGGATTGATCTCATAGTAATGACTATGGGAAAACCTTCTTACAACATTATGCTTAAGTCTATTAAGATTGATTTAGCATTTTGAATGTCATCACTCATTATGATGAGTTTTGAACATATATATGTGAAATACATTTCTTGGAAGGGATGAAATATGATGTGTGTGCGACACATCGTATGAATTTCATATTATTAAAGTTGCTAGACAAATGTGAATGATCCAATTTGATTGGAGGAAGTATTATGGAGCAAGTATCTTCGTTCTCAATGTGGTAATTCAAATATGTTTGTTTTCCATTGAGATGAAGAGAGACAAAGTGTGTACAAGAGGCTAGTGGGAATGCATTTATCGTTATGATTTGGTATGTAAGTGACATACTTCTCTAACTAAACGACATTTGATTGCTTTCGTCTATGAGACTTTGCAAGAAATGTGTTTATTGTGTGCTCGTAAGACGAGTAGATACTAATCTAGTGAGTGTCACTAAATTGCTATCTAAGAGATGCGCATGATGTGATAAGCGAATTATTGTAAACAAGTTACAACGATTCATATTTCCAAATAGACAAAGATGACGTGAGATTGTAATCTCAGTAAATTTTGTTTTGGATAAGAAGTTGTGTGTTGGAACGGTTCCAAAGGACAACTTTATGACTGATATTATAAGTAAAGTTAGTGTTCTATTGCTTTTAAAGCAAATAGACGTTTGATTACGAATTAAGCACACACTCAACTACTTTAAAGTTTATGAAGCAATTGTTGCTTATGAAACTAACAGTTTGCCTTAATTGAGATAAGGAGATTGGTCATATGCTTGTAAATAACTGATACAAATGTTGTATGTCCCGAAACCTTCTCTACATAAAGATCATATTGGTTATGATCGGTATAAGACGCATGGGCGAGTGGTCTTAGTACCTTTAGAGGTGTTTGGTTTAGTGGGAGTTATTTTGATAATTGATATATGTATGACATATTGTCATTTGGTTAATGTAACCGAGTTTTGTCCCTAAATAATTTACATTGATGAAATAGATCACTAAGTACGTGACTTAGTCTTGGAACTCTATTTGGATGATGTAATTATTTTTGTCTCTAGTCAGGGTATTGTGTTGGGACATTTGAATATCCTTAAATGACTGGTGTGTGAGTTGGTTGATGACTATGTTCTTTGAGTCATAGGTATTGAGATACTAAACCAGGCACACGGGTGTATGTTAAGAACATGCATTAGACAGACCCGCCGAAAAGGATTTTACTAAGATTTCGCTTAGTGTCAGTAAAGTTCTTTGCAAGTTATGAACTTGTATGGTCTTTAGACCTCAGTCTTTGACTATTCTGTACATGTGATGTGTATGCTTTGATACTATTCCTCGTCAGCTGTGAAAGGGGGCTATGGATGGTTATTGGGCATGCATGGATCATGTGATAGGATGTGGTTAGACAAGAGGGGATTTGCTCTTCTTTTATTGAAGGGAATTTATTGTTTCTTGGCCACCCGAAGAGTGTGACTTGTGCAAATGCGTGGCCGCGCTTAGATAGGATGATTGTCATCTATCTGCTCTTTTAACAAGTCAACTCAAAGATTCAAGTAAAAGATTGAGATATGTGAGTATGACACTTCTTCTTACCTCGTTCTCAATTGGAGACAATAGTAGCAAAAAGACTTAACGCCATTCTTGAGAGGACATGTACAAGTGGGAGACTGAAGGAGTTATGTCTACTGTCCTACGGATTTACCCGCTTAAGTCTATGTATCCGATATGCCTTGCTAGAGGTCGATGTCGGGTTGACATATAAATGAGTTATATGTCTGGTAGTCTTAAGTGGTCCCATTGGGTCACACACAATATGTACGAGATATTATTAATATATCGGTATCTTAATATATCGGGTCAGTAGTAATACGACTCAGCTGTGCTGTCGGGTTATGGTAATTAGAGTTATATTAATAATCTAGTTATGGTAACTAGAGTTATTGTGATAATCTAATTATACCAATTGGAGTTATGGAATAACTTCTAGGTTAAGTAGGTAACCTATCTCTCCTATATAAGGAGGTTCATGTGATGAACTAAATCAATACAATTGTGAGTATTGATTCATATATTATTAGAGAGAGAATTTTGTGAGACTGTCTCACAAAACCCTTATACTAGCATATACGTCGCAGTTCCGTACCTGTGTGGATACCAACGGAGGCATCACGTTTGGGGTGCTCTATTCTATCCGTGGAGATTATTTATTCTTGTCCGTGGAGATTATTTATTCTATCCGTGGAGATTATATATATTTCTGGGTTTATTATACTTCTTATTAATACGCTGTTCCGCTGCAAATAAGGTATAATTGTTATCCCTCTTCTTTTGTCTTTTCGGTTAATACTCGTAACAGGTCCTTGGGTTTAAGGGTTGTAACCCTACATGGGTCTATGTAATGACGACACCCAGACTCGACCCATGGACCATTAGAAAAAAAATCATCTTTTTTATTAATTTTTTCATCAAATTGTCACTTATAACTTCCTATTTATCTTTGTTAGCCGATTTAAGAATCAATGTAGTTAGTTTTCTTGTTGCGAATGACGGAAACTAATAAGATTTTCGATGAAGATTTGTTATAGTTTTTTCTTGTAGACTTACTAAATTTTGGACCGGTGGGTAGACTCGTCCCAGACCCGATAGGTCTAAGAATTTTAGACTCATGCTGGTCTGGGTCCAGGATAGGTATAACTGGTCTGGGTCCTAGTGGACCCGATCCAGACCCGACCCATTACAATCCCTACTTCCGAGTACCAAGTAAAATGTCATTTATTTATATGAGATGTCAAAAATAAAATTATGTGATACCGTCTCATAGGAGAATTTGTGTTTGTCTTTTGTTATAGCGCAATCGTTTGCCTTAACTTTCTTGAAAATAACGCTTCTCACCTCGGTTTTAATAATAATAATAATAACAATAATATATATATATAATAACGGGAATGGGACGTCTATTGTATATCATGGAGACATTGTTCAATGTTACTCTCTCTATTCAACTTCAACCTTACCTTTTGCTTTTTCACGTTTCCCAACGCGCATTTGTATTGTTAATATCTTTTGTAACTTATTAGTAAAAATTATGGAAATTCAATATTAATAATGTATAAGACGGATGAAAGAAGATCTTCCTTGAATGTATTTTCTGTAATAGATTTCGCGAATAACGAAAGTTCTCCTTGACTGTAAATAGTATCGAAAAGAGAAAGGTTAAGGTTGAACGAAGGGAGTATTAATAATGTAAGATAGTGTCTCAAAATATCGGAAACGTTAAATATGATACTCCCTCCGACTTTTATTTATCTTCCCATTTGACTTTTGGGTGAAAAATAAAGATGTAGGAATCTGTGGCTCAAAAGAGAAGAAGGATGAGAGAGAAATGTAAGGGTAATTCTAGACCACATGTTGATGACCCAAAATAGAAATAGAGAAGAAAGAGTATTTCAGCCCAAGAAGAAAACAGGAAAGATAAATAAAAATCAGAGGGAGTATCATTTATGTTCATTTTCTTATTTTCCATATTTAAAATATGATTATTTTCAAAATATGGGGTAATATAATACATAACGCACATTTCAGTCAATCAGCTGACTCCATATAGACTATAGAGTTATAAATTACATACTATTAACTTAATGTGACTTAGAACATCCTCATCCACCTCTTTACATAAGAAATGGAGCGTTGTGCGCGTGAGACTGTCTTACACTATAATTTGTGTTAACCGTTCTTCATTAAGATCCCATCAAATACTCTCTATGATAAAATATAATAATTATTTTTGACATTTCACAGTCACCAAAATACTACTGGAACAGTTGAACTAAAATTTCCTCCATTTATACATTATTTTTCCTCTTGAAAACAATTTTTTAAAAGTTTTTATAACAAATAATGTAAATATGGTATTGTTATATAAGTACAATTTTTTTATTAACATGGTATTGTAAATATGGTCTTTTTATAGTATATATGTATAACTAAGATCGGTTTAAATTAACAACCAAAATCACCATTACACAAAGTTGGTATCCTTTTGATTTACAATCATGCGAAAAGAATTTAAAATGGTATCAGTTTCAATTTAGCAACTGATACCATTATGCTACACAAAAATGGTATTGGTTTGATTTAAGAACTGATGCCAAAAAAATAAAAATGGCGTCAGTTGCAAATAACAATCGATGCCAATGACTTTTTGTATATACTAAATAATATTGGCAGCGGTTCTAAACTACCAACCGATGCCAATGATGGAAATTTGGCATTGGTTCTTTGTCAATACCCGATGCCATTAAAAAATAGCATCGATTTTGAAGACACAATTGATGCCAATAACACTTTACTTTACAGTTGGCATCGTTTCTATTAGAACCGATGCCATTGTACAGATGCCATTCACTTGAATAGTGAAGGTCGATGAAGCCTTCGACTTGCTTCGATGGGAGCAGGTTAAAGACAATAGGGGTTTCTTCGATGAAGGCGAGAGTCCGGCCACACTGGCCCGTCAGAGGGGAAGAGCTGGGACTCAAACTGGGGGGTCCAGCGCTAGAGGTGCTCGGGGGGAAGTGAGCCCCCAGACTGGGTTAGAGAGGAGACTTGGGCCCAGATTACTGGTCCAGGACTGACTTGGTCCTAGGGACAGGTTGTCGGAGCATGTACGGGGTCGACTTGGGCCTGTCACAATAGCTGAAGACCCGCTGTCAAATAAGCGGACCCGAGCTAAAGAGGTTCCCCTTGTCATCCGGGAACGCTCGCCCCCGCCTCGACGTCCCCGGGCTCCACGTGACCCGAAGGACAAAGGCAAGGGCAAGATGCCCTAGATAAATGTCTCCTTAAGTTTTTATTATTTATATATTATTACTATTTTGTTTGTGGTGTGCTTTCTTTTTGTGGCTTTTTCGTGGCTTTTTGTAATTTGAAATTCCCGAGTTTATCAGGTTTTTTTAATAATAAAAGTACTTTATTAGTGAAACTGTTTCTGTCTTTTCGTTATTGCGGTGGTTGTGCCCTTTTGAGGGGCTGCCTACGTATCCACAGTTAGTGGAATCAAACCAAACGTAGTTCGGGCGTAGATTTTTTTGCAATTTCGAAATACACCAAGACTATTAGTTCGAGATGTGCGACAGTAGGATAAATAATCCTAACTTATTGACTTGCTTATAAATTTTGGAAATAATAATTTTGATAAATTTTGCAAATGACATTGAGATACGGCTTAGGGGTAATAGCGCTTCAGCTGGTCCAAGTTAGTCGGGTTGACAAATTCATTCCCGTCCAGGTCTGTTAGCATCACTGCTCACCAGATATGGTCCAGCCCAATTGGGTTTGAACTTTTCTCTTGGGTCAACTGGTAATAATGCACGGACTGATTTGAGAACTAGATCCCCCTCTTTTATATTTCTGGGCCTAACTCTTTTGTTAAAAGCCCGTTGGATCCTCTTTTGATATATTTGGATGTTATTGAGGGCCCGGGACCGCCGTTCGTCCAAAAGAACTAACGAGTCGTATCGAGCTTGCACACAATCTGCTTCAGGCACTTGGCTTTCTAGCAGAATTCTGAGAGACGGTATTTCTAACTCGACTGGTTGAACTGCTTCCATCCCATACGTTAGATAATACGGAGTCGTACCGGTTGCGGAGCGGATTGACGTTCGGTATCCCTACAGGGCAAAAGGTATTTTGTCGGGCCAGTCCCGATAATTATCAGCCAACTTTTTAAGTATGGTGACAATTGTTTTATTATCTGCCTCTACCGCTCCATTTGTTTGGGGACGGTAAGGCGAAGATGTATGTCTTTGGATTTTATATTTGGCTAGCAAAGTAGCGGTTTCAGCTTGGAAATGCGTCCCGTGATCACTGATGAACTCGTGTGGGACCTCATATCGACAAATAATCTTGTTTTGGATAAACTTGGCGACATGCTTAGCGTTCAAAATCCGGTATGACTCGGCCTCGACCCATTTGGTGAAATAGTCGATGACCACCAAAATGAAACACTGACCTCCCGTCCCGGAAGGGTTCACTTTCCCAATTATATCAATCCCTCATGTCAAAAATGGCCATGGTGACGTCACGGTGTATAGCAGGGACGATGTCATATGTTGAACGTTGGCGAAAATTTGACAGTTATGGCAGTGTTTGACATATGACTGACAGTCGATTTCCATACTGTTCCAGTAGTATCCGAGCCTCAAGATTTTTCGGGCCAACATCTGGGCGTTCATATGAGACCTATATTCACCGTTTTGCACTTCGGCCATAACCTTCTCAGCCTGTATTTTGTCGACGCATAGGAGGAGAGCCTCCTGTGCGGTCTTTTTGTATAATTGTCCATCGTCCGTACAAATAAATTGGGTGGGCAACATTCGTAGGGCTTTCTTGGTCCGGTTCTCAATTCCCGGAGGATATTCTCCCGTTGTTATGTAGGTTAGGACAGCCTGATACCAAGGCTCTGGATTAGTTATTTCGATGTCCTGAATGGCGTGGACATATGCCGGCTCGGACTGTCTTTTGACGCAGATCGGCATACTGGTCAGGTGCTCCGGGATGCTTAGTAAGGATGCTAGTTTGGAGAGTGCATCCGCGAACTGATTTTCTTCCCGGGGTAGATAAATGTACTCTACTTTTTGGAATTGTTTTTCGAGAACCCTTACTCGCGCCTGGTAGGCCACGAGATTGGCGTTTCGAGTTTTCCGTTTTTGAAGGGCTTGATTGATAACTAGAGATAAGTCACCGTGAACCCGGAGATTTGTAACTCCTAAATCAGCGGCCGCTTGCAACCCGTGGATGCATGCTTCATACTCGGTCGCGTTATTAGTCACATCGAAATCCAGTTTGATGGATAACGGCATATGCTTCCCTTTTGGTGATATTAGGAGAATACTGACCCCGAATCCTCGGAAATTGGACGCCCCGTCGAAATATAGATCCCACGTTTTCGTATCAGTATGGAATTTATCTTCGTCTAGGAAGGACCAAGTATCGGTGTGCCCTTCTTCGGTTATAGGACTATCGGCGAGAAATTCGGCTACTACCCGGCCTTTGATGGCTTTTAGTGGCACAAACTTGAGGTCGAACTCTGCCAACATCAAAGTCCATCTAGACATTCTGCCGTTAAGGATGGGCTTTTCAAATAGGTACTTGATCGGATCCATTTTGGATAAGACGTGTACCTCATGGCTGAGCATATAATGACGGAGTTTTTTGGTGGCCCAGATTAGGGCTAGGCACGTCTTCTCGAGCATGGTATACTTGCACTCATACTCCAAGAATTTTTTGCTGATGTAGTAGATGGCTCGTTCTTCCGAGTCGACTGTCTGTGCTAGCATAGCCCCCATGGCTGTCTCGGTCGTTGTTAAGTATAATGACAAAGGTAAGCCGGGTTGAGGTGGCATTAATACCGACGGAGCAGACATGATCTCTTTGATTTTATCGAAAGCCGTTTGACATTTATCGTCCCACAGTGTTCGTTCCCCTATCTTCAGTTTCTTTAAAATGGGCTCACATACCATGGTTAACTTCAAAATAAACCGGCTGATGTATTGGACTTTCCCGAGAAACCCCCTTATTTCTTCTTCGGTTTTGGGTGGCTGCATCTCGGTAATGGCCTTGATTTTAGCTGGATCGACCTCGATGCCGCGTTGGCTAACGATATGACCCAGTAATTTGCCAGATGTTACTCCAGAACTGCACTTTTGAGGGTTTAGCCTCATGTTGTATTTACGCAGTCGGGTGAAAAATTTCCTTAGGGCAGTAATATGCCCGTCTCGGCTTTTGGACTTGACGATCATGTCATCAACATAAACCTCCACTTCCTTATGCATCATGTCTTTTAATAAGGTCATGGCTCTTCGTTGATAAGTGGCCCCGGCGTTGATGAGACCGAATGGCATGACAGTATAGCAGTAAGTACCCCAAGGTGTAGTGAAGGTGGTCTTACCCATATCTTCTTCTGCCATCTTGATTTGATTATACCCGGCGTACCCGTCCATGAAGGAAAGAAGGGCGTGATCAGCGGTATTGTCCACCAGTATATCGATGTGTGGCAATGGAAAGTCATCTTTCGGGCTTGCTTTATTAAGGTCCCAAAAATCTACGCATACGCGCACCTTACCGTCCTTTTTAGGTACCAGCACGATGTTCGCAACCCAGTCTGGATATTCAGACACCTGTATGAAGCCGGCTTTGAACTGCTTGTCGACCTCTTCTTTGACTTTGAGAGACCACTCGGGTCTCATTCTGCGGAGCTTTTGTTTTACCGGCTTACACCCATCTTTGATGGGTATACGATGTTCAGCTATTTCCTTGTCTATCCCCGGCATGTCCTTGTAGGACCATGCGAAGACGTCCTTGAACTCTTGGAGGAGATTTGTGAACTGTTGTCTCTCCTCGGGATCTAAAGATAACCCTAACTTAAGCATCTGGGGCTCTACGGTTGTTCCCACATTAATGGACTCGGTTTCTTCGATTAGCGGGTCTCGGGATTCCCTCTGTTCTAGCTGCTCGATCAGATGCGGAGGTAAGGATACCTGTTCGTCGGGTTTCTTAATGTCATTGCATGTAATCTTTTGGAAATTGAAAGCATTTTGAAAATAAGACAAGTCGTAAGCAGAACGGTTATCATTATTATTGATAGAAAACTTGGAAAATAGCTCAAAGAGAGCGGCCATCTGATCATTGGTCAGAGACGGGATTGGGAGCGCCTTTGGGACAGACCCCGAGGCTCCAGTGGTAGTGACTACAGGAAGGGGGGGTTACAGTTTGGACTCTTGCACCAAACCCCCCAGACTCGAACTCAGACTCAGACTCGGAATCGGTGTCCGGCATGTCTCCTTCACCAGTGGTCAGCTTGTAGACTCGGCCTCGGCTGTCGGTCTACTTGATGGTCTTCCTCCATGCCGTTTTCCCAGTATCAGTACCAACTTCTGAGATTAGCTTCGAAGGATCGAACCTATTGCTCCGGAGAATCAGGTTCATCAAATCTTCCTTAGGGGTCGGGACAGCTTTGTCTTCCCCAAACAGGAGCCCCAGCACAGGCTCGGCATTGCTAGTACCCTCCTTTGATTCAGATTGGATGAGGGCGAATATGTCATCCGGAATATAGTTGCATTCCCGAGCTAATTTAGTCTCGGGATATGTGATAGTTGGTTGGTACAGACCAACTTGGACAGCGCCGAATACCGGCGTGACAAAGTAGTCAGCTAACCGTGGGCTGTAAGGGTCCAAGTAGGTACCCTTGATGATGTTGCAGGCCTTCTCAATACCTGCCCGGACCATATTCCCCGGGGTCACAGCATGCCCTAGGCCGAAGCGAGATTCTCCGTCATTTAGGACTTCAATAATCTTCCCAGCTGGAAGATACGGCCTCGAAGTAGCCCCCGGTAGATACCCCAAATTTTGTAGCATCGTGTCGATGCTAGTAGTAAAATAGGGCCTAAAAAGGTAATCCTCCTCAACCATCCCCACAAAATCGAACCCCCAAAGGTCCGCGCGGTCTGTGGCATTGCAGCTAGCCACGGTCATAGGGGTTGCCTCTAAAGTAATAATACTGTCTTGCAGGGGCATTTTGACCTTTCGGTGAAGAGTGGAGGACAACGCCTTAACGACGTGGATCCATGGCCTTCCGAGGAGTAGGTTGAAAGAGGAGGTGACATCGATCACCTGGAACTCTAGCTCCTTTTCAATTGGGCCCGTTATAATTGTCAGCTTAACGGCCCCAGCAACCGACTTTGGGCTTCCATCAAAAGCCTGAATAGTTTGAGCAGTCGGCATGTAGTCGGCCTCGGTGATGCCGAGGGCTTTGGCAGTCCTTAGAGGGAGGACATTCACAGCAGACCCATCATCAATTAGGGTCATCGAGAGATATTTGCCCCGGCAAATCACCGTGATGTACAAGGCCAGATTATGAGAGGCCCCGAACGGTGGTAGGTCGGATTCTGAGAAGGTGATTAGCGGACCTTCTTCCTTGGACTTTTCCATGAGGTAGGGCATGATTGTGGCTACCATTTCAGTAGGGGTAACCAAGGAGTCGACCTTGATTTGATCGAGAGCCTTAGTAAGTGCTTCTCGATGTTCTTGCGAGCTAACCAAGAGTTGCCATATAGTGAGGTCAACCCGAGCCCTCTTCAGTTGTTTGACAAGAGCCGTATCAGTACTTGTTCTTTCGGGGCAATTTCTGTCCTGGCAGGTTCAGTGACAACTGCCGGGACAGAGGTGTCCTTAGAGCTAGTAGCTTGGTAAGAACGACCGGCATTGGCGAGGTGGTTACTGGCTAAGACCTTGGACTTAGCCTTCCGGATCTCTTCGGGGGTAATAGGGACAACTTCCCCTTTGGTGAGGTACACATCATCCTCATCATCGAACCAGATCCCATTGATTTGTGGGATGAAAGGAGAGATAAGGTGAGAACAGTCGATCACCTCCCCGGTGAAGATAGCATGAGAGCTGAAGGGGTTGTCTTTGTTGCTCGGTTTGTCCCCGAGCAATGGTATTTTCCCACTCTCAATGAAGTCCTGAATCAGATGCTTCAACTTCCAACATTTCTCAGTATCGTGCCCATTGCCTCGATGATATTGGCAGTAGGCTTGGACATTGTAGCGTTTGGAACGTTTCTCAATCGGGACTTCAGGAGTCGGGCCTATCGGTTGGATTAGACCCTTGGAAGACAGCCTCTGTAGGCGTATGTATAGGTAGTCCCTATATAGGTGAATACTCGGGGTGGAGTATTCCTTTTGGACGGGGCATCTAGTAGATTAACCGCGTCAAAGATGATGCGGGTTGCAGCCGGGGGCTTGGTAGGGGATGAAGAAGCCCCTTGGTATCCCTTGCTAGAGGCCTTAGTAAGGCCTTCTAGTCTTAGATCATCTTCAATCATCATACCCATTTCAGTAAGGGTAGTGAAATTGGGTATGACAGCGTACCGGAGATGGACCCGGTAGGAGGGAAGGAGGTTCTTGACAAAGGCCTCCACCAAAGCTTTTTCACTGGACTTGTCAACCAGTTTTACACTCTCGGCCCTCCAGTGTTGAAGGTATTTGGTGAAGCCTTCCTTGGGCTCCTGGGCCATAACTTCTAGAGACCGCATTGTGGTTTGGATCTCGGTGTTATCAACATGGTTCCGAGCAAATTCCGTAGCCACATCATCCCAAGTCGGGAATTTCTTTGGGTCTAGCCTGTAGTACCAGGCCTTTGGGTGTTTCTCAAGAGAAGCAGCGAACAGATTCTTAAACATGCTTGAGTCAACTCCTTTAATTGCCATAAACTCTTTGAAGGCCCGCACATGTAGTAACGGGTCTTCGGTTCCCTCAAACATGGGCAAACCCGTGAGGTTCAGGTTAGCGGGAAGCTTGTCGTTCACCGAGGAGTAGTCTCGGGAATTTTCCCGATGAATGTTGTTTTCCCCTGATAGGTGGACTTGTTCCTCTAGCCGGCGCACCGCGCTAACTAGTTCAGCCAAAAGCCCAGTGGCCCCGATATTAGGAGTCCCTTGCTCCACCACAGTCACACGAGCAGTGATAGCTACCTGGTCATCTCTTATGGTAGCCAATTGTGTCTCGATTTGGGTCTGATTGGCAACCATGACATCCATTGAGGTCTTCAAATTGTTCAAGGTTGTCTCCATTTTGTTTCTGTGTCTGGTTAACGGTGGCCTGTCTGTAAGAACACCGCGTAATCATAAACTGAAACCCGGACCTTGGAATCGAAATAGTACATCCCGAGCAAGGAAAAGACTAAAAAGAAAATGACTCGGAAAAGACATCTAGACGGGTGACTCAAGAATGGTGTGCCTTCCTTAGGATTCGGCTATGTGGGCCGAATCCCGTTCGAAGGAAGGTCCACGTGAGGTTTCCCCAGATTAGACTCGAGTGTGTAAATGGGCCTTCCTTTGTAGGAGTATGTCCTACGTAGGTTAACCGTGCCTTAGACAAATAAGGTTGACCGGGATAGGGTGGAAATTCGCGATGTAGGATCGACGAAGTTTCGACGCTAAAAACCTTCGACGACTTATAGAAGACCCGACACTACTAAATATGGGAAGTCCTAAAGAGAGGAAAGTTTTTTTTTGAAAAGTTTGAATTCCGAGAAAGTCGGTGGACGGTCCCGAGTTTT
This sequence comes from Agrostemma githago, assembly GCA_958450325.1. Lineage (NCBI taxonomy): Eukaryota > Viridiplantae > Streptophyta > Magnoliopsida > Caryophyllales > Caryophyllaceae > Agrostemma > Agrostemma githago. The sequence goes on along the minus strand of OY288253.1, from coordinate 32,281,505 downwards.
AAATTTGGCGAAAATGCCGTTGGGGCCGATTTTTGAAAAAGTCGAAATTTTTTGAATTTTGAAATGGATAGCATACCGGCTAAAAATAGGCTATTTTGAGTAAAATCATAAGTCCTAATTTCGGTAGCTTTCCGGTTTTTGAAATTTGAATATTTTTTTCGAAAAAAAATGCTTTTTTGAAATGACGGTTTTTGAAAACGACACGGAAACCAAGTAGCACATAGCCACGTAAGCATTATAACGACGCCATGTATGGTTTACACTAAGTCTCGGTCGGTCTAAATAGGGTCTATACAAGTGTGCATGGCCTTTCCGAGAATCGGGACGGACTTCCTAAGTCGATTTGAACTTACAACATGTCGCGAAACCCATACGAATTAGCCATGAACACCTTGACATATCCAAGTCGGATTATTTCACGGTATAGTGGGACGTCGGTCACCAGTAACGGCCCGGGTAAAAATGAGGTTATGCATGAACCGTAAAACTAACACGCGTATTGTACTAATCGAACGATTTCTCCTCGAGTCTCACCCTGAGGATCCCGATGGTAAGTCACACATCAGTTCTCCCCAGCGGAGTCGCCAAATTATGGACATGACATAGGTCCACCCTGACGCGACCACGCGCGGGCTTGGGGGCGAAATGTTTCCCATGTGAGATAATTCTCGGGTTGAAATTTAAGTCGAATTAGGAGTCGCCACCGAACTTTGTGAGAGTTCGGGCCCATTCGAACCCACTCTATATCGTCGTGGGCCGTGGACAAAGTACGGCCTATTTCGATTTCAGAGTTTATGGGGTTCGTCCATTTGCATTGTGATACCGATACCGTCATTATCAGTTATCGTGTATTGAATGACTCTCGTGCGCCAACGGTTTCGAGCATCCGGAAACCAAGGTTCTGAGTAAGGGGTGAGGGTACGTGTTGGGAAGCCCACAAAGGACACCCAACCCCGCCCGCACTTAGCGGCCTCTACTAAAACATCGTTTGAGTTTATAATACACGTGCTAGTAATCCGGTAAAATGTTATGCGAACAACGTTTTACAAGATGTAAAAATCGAATGGGTTGCAACGTCATTTTAATGCATTTTGGTTCGTGTCAAAGTGATTTATCATGCGATGTTCATTTATAAACGGTAAAACGCAAAACAAATGAAAGCGAAACAAAATAAATCGGTTACAAGTTACACGGGCGGAAATACAACCCGAGCAAAAGGAAAATAACGAATAAAATCGAAATAACGATATAAAAATGACAATGATAATATGAATGATGGATAATTATAAAAAATATAATGCATGGTTTTAGAAGAAATATAGGCACGTGATAGTCTTTACACGTGACGACTAAAGTCGTAAAAAAAAGACGTGACTCGAATAATGTTTGAAGCTCTCGGTTTCTCGAATAAAGAAGTCCACTCGATCGAGTCATGGCAGAGACTCGACCGAGTGGCCTTCTAACAGGCTCACCGCCCATTTTTTGGGGTGCTACTCGATCGAGTAGCTTATGGCACTCGATCGAGTGCCCCCTGTTCGAGCTTATGCTCAATTTCGTAAAGAGCTATTACGAAGTCTATAATTGTTTTAAAATCGATAATTGACCGAGTCGAATATAAATATGAAATAATTTATATTCGGCTCGGTTTTCGGTACTCATAATACGCATTTTACAATTACGAGACCATTATCGGAAATTTTGAAAAAATGTTATAGGATCTATAAAAAATTGATTAGGACGAAATGGTCTCCTTCCCCGTCACGACACCGATACTAACCCTTGCGGAATATGTGGTGTCGATTTTCGCGTCAACGGGTTCCGTACTAATCTCAAAAATGGAATCGGACGCGTTCAACTACGAACAATCACGGTCGCGTTACGCCCTTGAGTGCTTGGGGCGGCGCTCCTCAAAAGGGTGCCACCTCCGTCGTGACTCGTAAAGGGATTAAACAGACTTGGAGCGATGGTCGTAATCAAACGTGTTCGATCCAAAATTTTACTATTATATATATACATGGTATTAAAGTGACGATAAAAAAAAGAACGAAAATTAAAAATGCGACAATGATAAAAAAGTTAGTGTTAGTATGCTAAATTAACTATAATATAAAGTATAGTATATGTATATATATATCGAGATAGAGAGGAAAAGAAGAGGGAGAAAGTGGGATGATGACACCCTCAACCTACATGCTTAAAATGGCCTCGGAAATGGACTCGTAATAGCGACAGGAGCGCGGGAGTATCGAGGATGTAAGTGGAGTTATGGTGTGTTTGTGTATAGGGATGATTTATCGGTTTTTCGAGAGATAAGAGCTCGATTTTTTGGCTTAGGGTTGCTTAGGGTTGGAGAGTAGTATGGATGTGAGTTTAGGGTTGCAAAGTAGGGTAAAATGTGTTGTGAAAAAATCTGAAAAATGAAGAATACAAGAGGGGGTATTTATAGAGTATGCCCCTCGACCTAGGGTCACTCGATCGAGTGGCCCTAGTGCACTCGATCGAGTGCTCTGAAAAAGGGGCTTGATCCGTTTTTTGTTGTTGCACTCGATCGAGTGAGGTCATGGCACTCGATTGAGTGGCTAGACGGGTGGAGTGAAAATAGGGAGTGTTTGAATTTTTCGAAATTTTGAATTTGTTGCATGGGCGCTTGCTTCTAGAAGGTTTGCAAAGGTCGATTTTTGACTTGGACCGTGTTCTTGAGTCATAAAAAAGACGGTTTTACTTTTGGTGTCGGTTTTGGCCCAAATTAGTCTCATTTTATTGGAAATGACCCACTGGGCCTGGATTTGAGGTCGGTTTTGAGAGATTTTTACTCCGCTAAATGCTCACATTGGATATTATTGATTTCGAGTCTGTATTCGAGTGTATTAAGCATGTTTGCGTCCGATCATCATCGGATGTTTTTTGGAAACTGCTATAGACACCTAGCGGCCAAATGCGAGTGTCTAGGCCAAATGCGAGTGTCTACAATATCATAAATAAAAGAAATCATTCAGCGTTAGATATCATTATATCAACCAAAAAAAATTATGGGAATAACAAAACGTACATCATCAGTGTACTTATTATTATACTTCATACAAGATACTTAAAAAGTCTTCTTAAAAAAAAGATTTTAAATGTAATTAATTATGATAATTTTTTTATCAACATCACTAACAAGCGACCCGTATATCGCTATATTTGACTATAACTTATATTATTAATAGCATGATTCAAGATTTTTATTTTTTTAAGAAAGTGAGATAATGTAAGAGATTTATTTGACAATTTATAGAAATTTTTTCAAAGTGTGGCACAATCTTACGTGTACTTAGTTAATCATATGGGCAATATTTTAATCCCCTATTAGATCAAGTATTTATACATTTATTGGGTAAGAAATAAACACGTCTATTTATTTTATCATGAAATTTAATTATTCATATCACTATATACACGCTACGTACAATATGTTTTTGAATTATGTATATGTCAAATTGGGTCTCTTACTTTACGTTGATACGTAAATATTATTTGTCGTTTTATTTATTAGTGATTACATTTATAATAATAATAATAATAATCCGTATATAATATATTGTTGATTGCAAAATTTATATAGTTAAAAGTAAATATTCCTTATAAATATAAATGAATATTGGTCCGAATATGTAGTTGAAGACGTACTTGTGTGCGAAGTACTTTAATTAGTCTTTCTAACTATAATGTACGCCTATAATTTAATTTGACGTTTACCGCAAATATTACCTACCTAGAAACACATTCACGTATGTAGATAATATTCGTTTACCATTATGTATAATATCTTGATGTCATTATCAACGTCACTAAAAATCGATTCGTGCATCACACGGGCTTTCCAACTAGGAAGAAGTTTTCGAGCGATATGATTGGTCCGTTGCATCAAAACTCAATTTAGGAAAGTATCATTAATAATAAAAAAAATCAAATAGAGAATCTTTTCATTATTATAATAATATATTTAATCTATCATATTAATGTGATGTTTTATAGTTTTCATCTTAAAATCTTTAAATTTTGTTTAACAAAAAATGATCGTAAAGAAAAATTATAAAAATGAAATAATTAGATTCTTGGTAGAAAATGTTTTCATTTTAGTATAAATTTCATATAATTTGTTTTTATATTATTTGCTCGAAAAAGTGATGAATTTATTACTTATAAAAATAGTAAAGTTATCCCACATCGACAAATTATAATAAGATGATGAAATTTTATATTATAAATAATAGTAATCATTCGTCCTTAGATATCCATCAAAAATCTTTTGAGTCATAAAGAACTGTTAAGATTATAACCTTAATAAGTAATCTATCATATTAATGTGATGTTTTATAATTTTCATCTTAAAACCTTTAAATTTCGTTTAACAAAAAATGACCGTAAAGAAAAATTATAAAAATGAAATAATTAGATTCTTGGTAGAAAATGCTTTTATTTGAGTATAAATTTCATATAATTTGTTTCATATTATTTGCTCAAAAAAGTGATGAGTTTATTACATATAAAGATAGTAAAGTTATCCCACATCGACAAATTATAATAAGGTGATGAAATTCTATATTATAAATAATAGTAATCATTTCTTCTAAGATATTCACCAAAAATCTTTTGAGTCATAAAAAACTCTTAAGATTATAACCTTAAGTAATTATCCACATCGAAAAATTATGATGAGGTTGTGAAATTCTATAATATAAATAACAGAAATTATTGTTTTTGAATATCGACAAAAAAATGTTTGAGTCTTAAAAAACTCTTAATAAGACTACAAACTTAAAATTGTCCCACATCGAAACAATTAAAATAAGATGATTGATTCTATATTGTAAATAAAAGTAATCATGTATTCTTTTGGGTTAGATGATTGATTCTATATTATAAATAAAAGTAATCATGTATTCTTTTGGGTTTTAAAAGGAGCTCTTAAGACCGTAAATTATCCCACATCAAAAAAATTATGGTAATAATAAGACTAATATATCATTCATTCTTAAATATCAATTAAAAAACTTTTGAGTCTTATTAGAAAATATCTTAATAAGACTACAAACTTAAGTAACCTAATCTTAGATCGAAAAACTATAATAAGGTGATGAAATTCTATGTTATAAATAAGAAATAAGAGTAATCAATTCAACAATAAGAAAATGAAATTTGATTATAAACAAAAGTAATCATTCCTCCAAATTATGATAAAGGTGATGAATTCTATATTGTAAATAAGTGTAATCTTTCGTCCTTAAAGATGACTAATAATTCGTTATTAGAAATCTTCCGAAACTTAATTGAGTCTTAAAAACCTCTTAAGACTATAAACTCAAGTAAAATTATTACAAGAGTTCTTAAGACTATATTTAAATTTAGGTCAAAATTATTCTATATCGAAAAATTATGAGGTGATGGAATTTGATACTTCGTATTATAAATAAGATTAATCACTCATTCTTAGATATAAAAAAAATTGAGTTTTACAAAAGTACTTGAGACTATAAACTTAGGTAAGATTATCGCACATCGAAAAATTATAATAAGGTGATCCAATTTTATTATATAAATAAGAGTAATCGCTCATTCTTAAGTTAAATATAAAAACAATCTATTTTATTATTATAATTATTCTAACGTTGTCCCACATCGAAAATTTATGATGACGTGATGAAAATCTATATTATAAATAATAATCATTTGTCCTTGTATATCAATTAAAAAAGTTGAGTCTTAAAAATGCCCTTAGGACCGTAACGTAAGCTGATGGAAAAGAGAAATAATTTGTTTTTAGATATTAACAAAAAAATCTGAGTTCAAAAAAGAGTTTTTAAGACTATAAACCTAAGTACAATTATCGCATATCGAAAAATTACGATGAGGTGATGAAATTTTATATCAAAAATAAAAGACATCATTCGTTTTTAGATATTAACAAAAAAAATTGTCTTATAAAAGCACTTAAAGATATAAATTTAAGTAAAATTATCCCACATCGATAAATTATAATAAGGTGATGAAATTCTACAATATTAATACGGAGTAAAAGCAATCATTCGTCTTTAGATATCAATGAGAAATCTTTTGAGTCCTAATAAAAGAACTTTTTAAGACTACAAACTTAAGTAAAATTATTGTACATCAAAAAAATTATGATGAGGTGATGAAATTCTACATCATCAATAAGAGAAATTATTCGTTTTAGATATTAATCAAAAATATTTTGAATTTTATAATACTTCTCTTAAGGCTATAAATTGAAGTAAAATTATCTCACATCGAAAAATTACAAAAAAGTGATGAAATTCTATTATATATAAATAAAAGTAATAATCGTCTTTAAATATCAATCAGAAATATTTTGAGCCCTAAAAAGAGTTCTTAAAACTATAAATTTAAGTAGAATTATCACACATCGAAAAATTATGATGAAATATAATAAATAAGAGAAATCGTTTGTCCAAAGGTACACTCTCTAATAAGGTAATCAAATTCTATTATATAAATAAGAGTAATCGTTCGTTCTTAATAACTTAGATGGAAAAACAAACAATTTTGGGTCTTAAAATAATTTTTTAAGACCATAAACTTAATTAAGTAAAATTATCTCACACTTTTGAGTCTTTGATAAGTGTGGTTTGTAGTGCCTATTTTGTAGTGTTTTGGTCCCATTTTCCTTGTAGAATCGCTCCTTGGGAGCGGTTTAGGGGCTTCTTATGCTTCCTTTAGTTCGTTTCAGATTCCCGAGACCGATTCGGAAGAGTTGGAACTATTCCGACTCTATACATACACATTTTGGAGCCAACGAGATAAAGGAACGATGACTCGATGCTTTGGAATCGACCCCGAGACCTTGGGACCCGATCCCGAGCCTCCGAGACCCGATCCCGAGTCCCGAGAATCGATGAGAAGTCCATGTAAGGCAAGGAGGGACCAAAAGGATCATATTGGAGGCCTACAAGACTCATCCCCGACGGGTATGCACCTCATCCCGTCGGGGATGAAGTGCGCTTTTGAGGGTGCCACTGCCAGGCCGTCCCGGTCGGGACCAACCCGTCCCGATCGGGACCACCGGCCGTCCCGGTCGGGATGATCCCGTCCCGGTCGGGACCGGCGAGCTGTAGCCGAACTCTTTTTTTTCCTCCTTCCTTCATTCTTGTACCCCTATAAATACTTCCCTCTTGTATTGTTTATGGATCCTACATTAGTTTTAGACTTTCTTAAGCCTCTCTACAAGTTATAAACCCTAGACTACTTTAGGTTAGATTAGTTTAGATTAGAGTAGATTAGTCGGTAATTAGTAGTTAATCTTAGTTTAGTACTTGTATTAAGGGAATTCTTCAAGATCCCTCCAAGATTGACAACCTTGGTGGTTTGTTTTGGGTTTTCTTCATTAATGCAAGTTTCAATCTTTCCTCTTCACTAGTTTGGTATAATCCTTTCTTCCTTTACTCTTTATCTTGTTTGTTTAATTCAAGTTTAAATCTTTAGTTATTGTTTATTGTTTTGTTCATCATATTTGGTAGTTTCATTATGTATGTTTTGATGTTTGTGATGTTTCCTCTTGTTCTTGTTAGTTCTAGTTTGATTATGTTAGATTAGTGTTCTTGCTAGGGTTAGTAGGGTGATTAGGGTGTTAATTGGGTGATTAAGGGTTTGTTGGAGATGTTGGTGGAAGATTTGGGTTTCCTCTTGGTTCGATGCATATCACATGTTTGATGGAATGCTTGAATGACTAAGTAGGTTGGAATGCTTGTTTTTCTTGCCTTCCTTTGTCATGTGTGTCGCCGATGGGTTCCATGTGGAACCTCTAGGTAAGTCTAAGTTAGATTACCTAGATTACCCTACTACCTCCTTCACTCTAACTCCTCCTGGACCATTCCGTTACCCCTTTGACCCCGACCTAATCCTAGCCCGTTTTCCTTGTTTGTTTCTCCGGTACTTTAGTCTTAGCCTAGCCTTCTCTCCTTCTATCATTCTCTAGCTTAGCTCGTTGACTTAGTCTCGTTTTTGGGCGACCTTGGTCTAGACGCCTCTACCGTCCCCGTGGATTCGACCCTGATGTGAGTTGATATGAACTTTGAAACAAGAATATGAAGTAGTATTAGTATTCTGAAATGGAACGTGAATGAGTAACCAAAACAGAAAGAAAGGATAGTTTTAAGGAAGGATAAACCGTAACCAAGGATAGTATGCTAGGTGAAGTAGACCTATACTTCAACAAAGCGGTTTGCTAGATCAAACACTCGATTGAAATAGCGAGTTTAGAGCTTGTAACGCGACTCACTCTAGACTTTGTCTTGTAAACTACAAGGACGAAACAGAAAGCTCAGCTTTACTCAAGTTTTAATATGCAAATTGGATGTCTTATTCATTCAACTAGTTGGCTATATATAGCCTACAAAAGGACCTTTAAACCGGCTGGTTAAGGGTGACAAAAACAAAGTTACAACTATGTGAACATGGAGTTAATAACAAAGCTAGGAGCTAATTACAAAGTGATGTAAACATGGAGCTAATAACAATGCTTGATGAAGAGCATTCAGCCGTGGTTCCCTTGTGAACATGGAGATGACAACAAAGCTTGAGCAAGGAGTAATGAGGCGCGGCAACAACGTGAACATGGAGCCAAAAACAAGGCTAATAGAGGAGCTTTTAGTCGTGTACACCATGTGAACGTAATCAGCCTTTAAACATCTTCATAACTTTAGTACACTTCCCATGCTTGAATGAATGTGAACCCATGTTAATGTCTTCATTTTACCTTGAGTATTTGTTCCTTTATTCAGCTCAAACTCGAGCTAGCTCCATAATTGAAGATGACTCCTTATTAGTACTAATGTAGCTGGACTATGTTTATGTAGGAGCTAGTATTCTTTTATTGAGCTCTTTAGTACTTCCTTACTTGGATTAGTAGTTTCTTGATTCGGATCAGACCCGACTTACCCTAGCTACCCTAGTTAGGTTTTGCCGGTTATTTATTTTATCGGTGGGATTCCACGACAAAATCCCTTCCGTCAGTCAAACTCGGGTAAAATTTCCCACTTCGTAAAATTATTACAAAGTCATGAATTTCATAGGTATAAACCAAACTTCTTTTGAGTTTTGGAAAATCTCTTGGGATTATAATAAACTTAAGTACAAATTTTTCTTTTGAGTCTTAAAAAAGCTCTTAAAACTATAAATGCGTGTGAAATTTTTCCACAATTATTATGAAGTTATGAATTTCATATTATTTGCTCGAAAAAGTAATGAATCTATTACATATAGAAATAGTAAAATCATCTCACATCGCAAAATTATATTCAGGTGATAAATTTTTGTATTATAATTAGAGTAATTTGCGAAACACTACCTAGCATTTACCCCTATTTGCGAAGAACTACCTAACATTTTTTTTTTGCGAAACACTACCTAAACTTTAATGAGTTTTGCGAAACACTACCAAGTGACGGTTTCTGTTAAACTTTCGTCATAGTGGGCCATGTTTGAAGATATTTTCCTCCATATTTTCCTTTCCTTTTTCCCTCTTTTCCCCCTTCTTTCTTCTGTATACATTTTTTTTTCATTCTCACATATTATATCTTTTCTACCATTTCCAATCTACCATCCTTTGTTTCTTCTCTCATCCTAAGAATTTCTGCAGTTTCAAGACTAAGTTACAACATAAATAAGAACAAAGATATCAGTTTTGAGACAAATATTTGACATCAACTACAATAATACTTCATTAATTACTAATATATACTTTAGCGTCAATTGTCGATGGTTGATGGTGTCGTGGATGCACGAGAGTAGAGAAGAAAGCAGAGGAGGAAAAGGAGGGAAAAGGGGAAGGAAAATATCTTCAAACATGGCCCACTATGACAGAAGTTTAACAGAAACCGTCACTTGGTAGTGTTTCGCAAAACTCATTAAAGTTAGTGTTTTGCAAAAAAAAAAATGTTAGGTAGTTCTTCGCAAACAGGGGTAAATGTTAGGTAGTGTTTCACAAATTACTCTTATAATTAAGAATAATCATTGTTCTTAAATATCAACAAAAAAATATTTTGATCCTTAATTTCTTAAGACTATAAAATTAAGTAAAATGATCCCGCATCGAAAAATATGATGAACTGATTACATTTTATATTATAAATAAGAGTAATCATTCGTCCATAGATCTTTTCAATACCAAACATCTTCTTAGAAAAACTCTATGTCACATCGAAAAATTATATATTAGGGAGATGAATTTTCATTATATAATTCGTCCTTAAATATCGACAGAAATTAAAAAGCTTTTAAGACTATAAAATTAAGTAAAATTATCAAATATCTGCGATGGGAAGAAGGTAGAAAGACAGACAAAAATAGAATATGGAAGAAGATAGAAGGAAGGAGAAAGTACTCTGTAGTATAATTGTACCACATTGAAAGATTATCACAAGGATGATCCTATGATTATAAATTGGAGTCATTATTGGTTATTAGATATCAACTATCAACCCAAATACCGAGTATTGTCTTAAAGAGAGATATTACGATTTTTAAATGCAATGCACGCGTATAATTTAATTTGACGTTTACCGCATATATGACCTCCCAAAAAACACATTCACGTATGTAGATAATATTCCTTTACTATTAGACATACTCTTACCTTCGACTTACTTTCTAATGTTGCGTAGTCTCACAAATTTATGCTATCCTCAAACTTATTGTCATTAACATTGTCACTAAAAATCGGCCAGTGCATCGCACGGGCTTTCCAACTAGATTAAATAAAGAATATAAAAATTTGTATATGAAAAAAAATCCTACTCCACCTCAGACTCAATTTTTTAAAAAAAATTAAATAAAGAATATAGGAATTTGTATAGGAAAAAAATTCTACTCCATTTAAGAATAAAAAATTATACTATATAAACCGGCGATTATCACCTTATAAGGCAACAAAAATTGGACAGTGACAACATGAAATGCTTAGTCAATTATGTTTGATAATTGTTTTAATATTGATTTATCCACCCTAAAAAAATATAAAATTAAAATTTTGAATTTTTTGAATAAAAATTACGGAGTATTAATAATTATTGTAGTTTTAACATATATTTTTAATTTAAATAAAGAATATATATAAATTTGTGTAAGGAAAAAACTAATTCTACACGACTATTATGATGAGGTGATGAAATTCTATATAAATAAGAGCAATAATTCGTTCTTAGATACGGTATCAATCAACAACCTTTTGATCTTAAATTTTTTTTTAAGATTATAAACGTAAGTAAAAATTATTTCAGCCACATCGAAAAATTATGATGAGGTGATTAAATTCTATATAAATAAAAATAGTCATTTGTTCATAGATATCAACTAATAATCTAAGATTATAAACTTAAGTAAAATTATACCACGTCAAAAAATTATGATGAAGTGATAAATTCTATATTAATAAGAGCAATTATCCGTTCTTAGATATCAATCAAAAATTAAAAATTATCCCAAATTTTCTCAAATTCTATGTAAATAATACTCCCTCCGTCCCACTAAGATTGTCTCGTATTCCTTTTTGGGTAGGTTCTTAAAGATTGTTTAATTTCTCTACTTTCCTATTTTGTCCATCCCTTTTTACAACTTCGTCCCTACCAAGTTAAAGTATTTATCATTTTGCCATCCATTAACCCACACCACCTCACAAGACACTGTGACTCACCCTATGAAGGGAGTAATCATTGCCTACCTACTCAATCATCACACCAATTTCTTAGTTATTGTGCAAAAGTTTATGTGACAATCATTTTGGGATGGAGGGAGTAGCAATCATTCGTTCTTATATACGAAGTATCAATCAATAATATTTCGAGTCTTAAAAAAAGTTCATAAGATTATAAACTTAAGTAAAAAAAATTCCTTCATCGAAAAATTATAATATGATGGTGAATTCTATATTAATAAATATAATGAAAGTAATCAATCTTTTGAGTCTTAAAAAAACCTACTAATATTATAAACTTAAGTAAAAATTATCTCACATCGAAAAAATATAATGAGATGAGGTGATGAAATTCTTTATTATAAATAAGAGTAATACAGAGTAATTCGTTTTTAAATATCAACAAACAATCTTTCAGTCTAAAAAAAGTTCATAAGATTATAAAGTTAAGTAAACCTATGAAAATTATCCACATCGAAAAATTATCATGGGTGATGAAATTCTTTATTATAAATAAGAGTAATCATGCCTTCTTAGATATTAACCAATAATCTTTTGAGTTTTAAGAAAAACTTAAGAGCAATAATTCGTTCTTAGTTATCAACCAAAAAAAATCTTTTGAGTCTTAAAAAAAAGCTCCGAAAATTATAAACTTGAGTAAAAATTATTCCACATCGAAAAATTATGATGAACTGATGTGTTATAACGGAAGAGAAAGACAAACAAATAAGAACGTAAAATCGAGAGACGGACAGATTTACGTGGGTCACTAACAACCTGTTAGCTACATCCACGGGCAGAAGAAGGGGATAGTTTTATAAACTTGAGGAGAGGTTACAGATTTCAGACTGATATCATAATTTCTAGGGTAGAGGTATGCGAGTTTATATACTACTCTCAACCTAAACAGAAACCCCTAAACATATTAGGAAACCCTATACAATAGGAAATCCTAGGTCAGATACTCAGATATTGATTAGGAAACTCTAATCAATCAGATATTAATTAGAAAACTTTCCTAATTAAACAGATTTGGGTAAGAAACCAATTCGAGATCCGAAAAGACAATTGCTAGACACTTATTTCCTAACAATCTCCACCTTGACTCGAATTGTCTCTTAATCAGATCAGACAGATGCATTCCAACGATTGCCAGATCAGATTAACAGATGCACTCCAAAGAATGCCAGATCAGATGTATCAGAAATCTCCTCAATCAGACAGATGTACCAGATGCACTCCAACGAATGCCAGATGTACCAGAAATAAAACTCCTCTCCCCCTCCTGCCACAGATATTGCCCAACAAAGGGCAATTAAATATTTCCAGAATTTAGCAAGTCCAAAACCACGTTGGAACTTACTATTCGGAACCAGATCAGACAAACCCACCCCATCTTCATTAACATACCTGGTCGGAAACTTGATTGACCGCTCACGGGCCAAACTCTGCTCCTTCTGAACTGGTAATGAAGAACCCGATGGTTCAGATTCAGATTCAGATTCAGATTGTAGTGGTTGATCTTTAGACTTTGCTTCACTCTCATCAAGAGTTACTTGCTGCTCCACCTGTTTATCAGTACTACCACTACTACTTCTATCTTCCTCCGATTTCAGTGATGATATCATCGGACAAACTGTACTCTCCTCCAGAATGGCCATCTCAACGGTGACTGTGTCGTCTTTCTTCACGAATAGCGCCCACCGTCTCTGTTGCTTTAACAACGCCCGCATCTTGATCTGCCACAGACTAAAACTATTCCTCCCATCAAAACTCTCAATTTTAACGCTCATCCCAGACAACTTTCTCACAGATCGAATGAACCCAAAGCTCTGATACCAGTTTGTTATAACGGAAGAGAAAGACAAACAAATAAGAACGTAAAATCGAGAGACAGACAGATTTACGTGGTTCACTAACAACCTGTTAGCTACATCAACGGGCAGAAGGAGGGGATAGTTTTATTAATTTGAGGAGAGGTTACAGATTTCAGACTGATATCATAATTTCTAGGGTAGAGGTATGAGAGTTTATATACTATTCTCAACCTAAACAGAAACCCCTAAACAGATTAGGAAACCCTATACAATAGGAAATCCTAGGTCAGATACTTAGATATTGATTAGGAAACTCTAATCAATCAGATATTAATTAGGAAACTTTCCTAATTAAACAGATTCGGGTAAGAAACCAATTCGAGATCCGAAAAGACAATTGCTAGGCACTTATTTCCTAACATGATGAAATTTTATATTATAAATGATAGCAATATTCATTCTTAGATATCGATCAACTTATCCACATCGAAAAATTATGATGAAATTTTATATTATAAATAATAGCAATATTCATTCTTAGATATCGATCAACAATCTTTTGAGTCTTAAAAAAGCTCATAAGATTATAAACTTAAGTAATATTATCCACATTGATAAATTATGACAAACTGATGTAATTCTATATTAATAAGAGCAATCATTCGTTCTTAGTTATAAACAACACTTCAAAATTATCCAACATCAAAAAATTATAATAGGTTGATGAAATTTTATACAAGTATTATTATAAATTAAGATCAATCATTCGTTTTTAGTTATCAACATACAATCTTTTGAGTCTTAAAAAAGTTCATAAGATTATAAACTTAAATAAAAATTATCACACATAAAAAATTACGATACTTCGTATATATATTTGATGTTTTTTTCGAGCAATATGATTGGTCCGTTTAATCAAAACTCGATTTAGAAAAATATCATAAATAATAAAGAAAATCAAGTAGAGTATCCTTATCAGCCTCACTAACAAGTGGCCTGTGCATCGCACAAGCTTTCAACTAGTATATATATAAAGGAGTAACTTTTCGAGCGATGTGATTGGTCCGTTACATCAACACTCAATTTAGGAAAGTATTACTAATAATAATAAAAAATCAAGTATAGAATACTGTAGACACCCACATTTTGACAGCCAGGTGTCTATAGCAGTTTCCGAAAAACACTCGATGATGATCGGACGCAAACGTGCTTTAACAGTTTAACGTACTCGAAAATGGGTTCGAAATCAATGGAATTTGGCTTAGGCTTTTTACGGAGTACAAATCTCACAAAATCAACCTCAAAACAGGCCCAGTGGGTCATTTCGAGTCAAATGAGACTAATTTGGGTCAAATCTGACACCAGGGGCAAAACCGTCTTTTAGCGACCGAGTCAAAACCCGGTCAAAGATATTTACGAGACGTCCAAATCAGCCGTGACACCCCCAGGAGTCCGGTTTGAGCTCAAACGCTACAAAAATCAGCCTCAAAAATATTAAACAAATCCGTTAAAAGGTGGAATTCGGTTCCCAGGAGGATTCCTACACGAACCCGAATACTCGACCGAGCACAAGAAGCATACTCGGCCGAGTATTCCTCTCACTTCAGCCGTGTATCTTGCTTCTTCACCAAGCAACGGAATTTTTGTTCCACTCGAATTGCTTATTATTCCTATCCTTAGACGGAATCCTACCTCAACCCGACCGGTGACTCCTTCTTCCTTTGCAAGTTAGTCATCCCCTATAAATAGGACCCTCCCGTCAACACCATTAAGACACACATTCAATCCCCGACACGAATTATTCTCGACAATTCCCGACATACACATACACATACATCGACATCTCGACAACCTCGACCAAAACCGGCCACCACCCGTCCACTCACACGACCAAAACCGACACCACCCTAAGCAAACCCACATCATCTCGACGCTCCCATGACTAAGCCACATTCCGACGAGCCCTATTCCGAGAAGACAAAGCATGTAGGTTGAGGGTGTAAAAAACAATCTCGTTCTTCCCTTTCTCTTTTCCCTTCTCGCGTCTTTTTTTCTTCTTTCGAGTCGTGTCGTCGCCTTTTTTTATGGGTCGTCGTCACATTTTTTTTAACATAATATCGTTAATACAAACTATTTTCATATAAAACAACGTTCTTAAAATACGATATTGACTCTATAGTCAAATATCGTATCTAACAAGAACTAAATTAATCTCGTTGATACTAAAAAATCGTCACGTAGTTTCATAAAACAAAACACGAAGATTTTTAACGTGGAGAGAACCAAACATCGTTTTTTTAAATTTAATTTTACAAAACGATTTGCAAAATCCTTCCTTTTCTTACAAAAATTCCGAATATTCGATATCGATTTCATAATCGAATACCGAATACGACGAATATCGAAAATATAAGTCGACTATAAATTAATTCATATTTATACGCGATTTATTAAAATTCATGATTTTCGAAAAAATCAAAAACCGAGGCAGCCACCCGCGCGAGTCGCGCCCCCACCCGACCGAGTCGCGCGGGCTGCTGTGAACCGCGAGCCAATTTTTTCGTTCCTTCCTTTTTTTAGCATCGTTTTCCTAAATAAAAGAGCGGTTTTCTCGGCATATTTCAAGTTTTCGATAAATATTTTCGACCTCGATCAACACGCGTTTAATTCATTACGTGTCGCAAAACTTTTCGAAATTATCACTACAACAAACTCCGTGTTTTACTGACGCTTTTTTAAGTGTTTATCGACGGAAAAAAGCGTCGCAAAATAATTTCTCGACGCTTGGCTAAAGCGTCAGTATTTTCGCCGTCGGTATTTAGTGACGCTTTTTTATGTCACAGACTTCGTCACTTATTTGCGTCGAGCTTTCGTTATTGACGCTTTATTCCGTTGACAATTCTTAGCGAAAAAGGTTTCATCCTTAGTAATGGCGACGATTTTATGTGTAATCCCCTAGAAATTCTAACGCAATACAGTGGCGGAAACACAGTAGAGTTGAGATTAAAACACACTGACAAACTATATCTTATTAAAAGAAATGGTAAGTCAATACAAAGGTCTCTTTTTACAAAAGGGCAAAAGTAAAAATCTTCAAACGGGTTTACAAATCCATAGATTACATTAATAAAGAAAGAGTAGGATCCACGCTACTCGCTAGCTCACACCCAAAACCCAGTAGCAAATACCTGTCATGTTAAAAACATAACAGCCACGTTAGTGGGAAGTAACTCGAACGTCCTCCCAGCCATATTATATCATATGGAAAAATAATAGTATTATTATATCAAAATAATTAAAAACCGAAAAACATCAAAACGATATAATAAAAATAAGTTCTCGGAGAAAACTTAAAACATTTGCCAACCTGCAAGTCAAAATCAATCGATAATAATAATAATATTCAAAATGACGTTATGGATAGGATTAGTGTAGATGGCTAGACTTTCACTAGGAGAATACTAAAACTAGCTTCGAGAACTTAGTTCAAACAAATCAAACTTCGGTCTCTAACTAGGCTACTCAACCATAATAGAGCGGCGATTTATAAATGCGTGGCCCTAATTTAAGATAAAGCACACCCCTCCTGGGATTACCTGTCACCCAGTTCAACTTATGACGGCGACTTACTGCGAGGCCTAAGCTTAAGGTCAAAATGTACACAACTCCCGGAATACCTGTCACCCGGTTCAACAACCAATGTACCAATTCCTGATACACTAGCCTTATAGTTGATGGCAAAACCGTAAACCCTAGAATATATTACTCTAACCTCACACTTGTCCTTATTCCATAACTCCAAAACAAGCCATTTTCGATATACAAAAGATATAATCAATATAAATAATATGAGAATAAATGGAATAAACGTTTTATATATAAAAAATAGAAACTTTCTATAAATAGAAACTTACTAATTTTAGAAACTTGCTTAAAATAGAAAGTCTTAAAGAAAATAAGTAAGTTATTAAAAATAAGTGAAATGTATAAAAACAACATTTCTAACGAAATTAACATTTTATTATTATCGTCGTTATCGTAACTTTAATATGTTTCTAAATTCGGAAATCGAGTTAAAATCTACTCCCTCCGTTCCAATGAATTGTTTGCCTTTCATTTTGGCACCAAGGGTAAGGGATCCAATGAGTGAGTGACATGTGGAGCAAAACTCATGAGAAATGTCAAATTGCATATAAAAAACATTACTAAAATAGAAAGGCAAACAATTCATTGAGACGCCCCAATATGGAATAGGCAAACAATTCATTGGAACGGAGGGAGTAATAATTAGGAAATCGAGTTAGTATTTTATAAATAAATAAAATATAATAAGTCAATATATAATATTTTATAAATAATTAGGAAATCGAGTTAAAAGTATAAATTTTAGGAAAGAGACGTTTTAAGAAAAACGATATCAAAATTTATTTGAGTCAACGAGTTGTATAAATGAAATGAATTTTTACAAAGGTTTCAAACTATTTTTAGCAAATAGCTTTTATTAATGAATAATACGGATTTTACTAAAAATAGTCCATTGTAAACAAATAAGATATTATTAGTGAAAATAGTCTCGACTAAAAATATATTTAAAACAAAATCGACAATTTTCTCATTTATTAGAATAAATCGTAAAACGAAAATTAATTTATTAAACAAGTATACAAATCTCGATTTTTTTTATTAAAATACGATTTTAAGTTAAAATTATAAATTAACAAAATATGATGAAAATATGAAATCGATATTATTTAGTTACTAGTGTCACGATAACCAACAAAATATTATAACGATCATAAATAATAAAATTAGCAACGATTTATTAAACGATATCGAAAGTTGTAAAAGTATTAGGAGTATTAGCATACGATTTAAAATTAATATTATTAGCAATAATAAATAGCTAAAATTAGAAAACCAAAATTAAAATATTTACTACATACTACTACTCAAACATACGATACAAAATTGAGTAACGTCCTAAAGTTACCTCGATAAAAAAAAAACTTCAGTGAACTTGCTCGTCATGCTTGTATAGTCCAAGCTTCAAAACTTCAATAGTAACGTCCTTAAGCTCCACATCGTAGAATCGATAGTCTTCTCGACATGATACACCACAACAATCGAGAAGATAAAACAAAAGAATAAGACAGAGTAATCGACACAAGACGGAAACCCGAAGGCTAAACTAAATAGAGTCGAATACGACAAAGGATGTGAATTTTCACGAAGGTGACGAACAAAGAGGAAAAATAAAGAGAACAGCAGCGCGCACACACACCAGAACACGGAGTAGAGAAGAACGACAACAGATGAAGGTGAAGGGAAGAGAAGAAGAAGAACGGAAAAGAAGAAGATGAACAGGACAGCAATGGCAAAAAGACAAGACGAAACAACAACCGTAGCAGCAACATAGAAATACGACAAAAGAAATGAGTAAGACAAACTCGATTAACACAGGAGCAGCAACAATTCACAACAGCAGAGACGGGACGAACTGCAGCAGTACGGACAGCAAAAACAGATTCAACGAATGAAGAAGAGGAAGAGAGAACAGCGTACAACAACCGTGACACAAAAAAACAGCAGCAAAACCGACATAATCAGCAGCATCGAACAGTATGAAAACAGAAGGAGAAGAGGACGAGGAGGAAGGAGGAGAGGAAGAGCATGACAGCAAAAAAAAAAAACAGTAGCAGCAACAAGGAAGAAAAGAGGGAGATGAACGAAGAACAACAGCACAGAAACGACAGGGGAGGAGAAAGGGGAAACCGAAAGCAATGGCCAAAGAAAAAAAGAACAGCAGCGAGCAGACCAAGCAAACGCAACAGCAGCAGAAGAACAGCAGACACACAAGGACGAAAAGGAAACAGAACAAAAGAAGAAGAAGAAAGGAAAACAATAGGGAGCAGCAGCAGCACAAACTCAAGGAGGGAAGACAGAGGAACGAAGGAAAAAGGAAGACTAGATGACGAAAATCGAAGTCTTACGAATTCAGGCGTCGGTCAGATCGTCAGAGTCAAAACCGAGGAGAAGGGGACGGACACGGCAAAGAAAAACGAGCAGCAAACATACCAGCAGCAGCGCAGTAACGCAGCAGAGACAAAGCGCAGCAGCGGCTAAAAACAACAATAGTAACAGCACTGATCCAGATTAATGAAGATGAAAAGAACGAAGGGGATGCAGCAGCAAACATCAAAATAGAGGAAAACAGAGGGGGGGCGGTCGGTGGATGAAGATAGATGATGAAAATATCAGATGAAGGAAGAAGAATGAATGGGAAACGAAAGAAGGTGGAGAGGAAAAAGTGAAGCGGTGGGAAGATGAAACAAAATCAGAAAGAGGGGAAGAACTTAAGTGGGATGAACGTTAATACTGGGAAATGAATGGTCCCACATAAAAAAAAAAAATTAGGAAAACGGAGTTAGAAATACAGTTTAGTCAGATGAATCGGGTAGGAACCGAATTTCGAAACGATTAGTTGACTGACCCGCGGAATAGAACTAAAAACGAATCAATCAAATTATTAAATAATCGGGCCGTAAAATAAAATGAGTAAATAAAGTATTCGAGAGGAAAACGAAGCTTATGGAGTTAAATAATTTAGACGATGAAATAGTATTTTCCGATAAATAATAAATCTTCGATAAAGTGAATTAAATTGATTTTTCGAGGAAAGGTAATAAATATTTTGACGAAACTTAAAATAAATGAGCTTCGAGCCGAAAAATAGAAAATTGGAGCTTAAATATAAATAAATAAAAAGAATTTAGAATATAAATCGTCGAAATAGACTTTCGATAAGAATTAAATTAAATGTATAAAATAAATCGAAACAGGAATAAAAATATGTTTTAAATATAAGAAGAGTCTCCGAGACAAATAGAATTTTAGGAGTTTGAAACGATTAAACGATAAATTCGTTTTAATATAATTTTAGGAATTACGAGTTAAATCGTAAATAAAATAAAAATACGAATATAACTTTAAATTAATTTAAATTTACAAAATCAGGGGTGTTACATTATGCGTCATTAGTAAATGTTGTCGACGGTTGTATACGTCACACATATTTTTTGGCGCCGTAATCTCTTATGGTTGTGCTAGTTTGCGGCAGTTTAAAGCGTCAATAATATAACATCTTATCATTTATTGACGCTTATTGGTGTCAATAGTATAACACATTGCAAAGTTCTTGACACTAAGAAATGTCAATAATATAAGATATTATCAGTCATGACACTTAAAAGCGTCAATATATAACTTATTGTCAGCTCAAGACGTTTTAAAGCGTCAATATTATAATACAGCAAAGTGAATGGTGACACTCAACAGCGTCAAGAGGTAGCTATTGAAACTAAATAACCCGACCCGGGTCATCGAACGCGTCAATTCAATAAGAATTTTAAATGTCGAGAGCTGACGATGCAGTGTAATTAATATATGAAGGGATTAAACCACAATCGAATTAACATGACAATAAATTAAAGCAATAATTAAGCCAAAAAAGAATCTCCTGCATATATAATAATAACGGCTTAATAATCACGAATCTATAAACAAAAATCGAATCCCAAATATTTATTCTCAAACTCATCGTCTTGTTAACTAAAACAAAAAAAATACAAATCAAGTTCTTATAAAGGAAAAGAAACATCTATAATAATATAATATATGTCTACTAATTGCCGAAGCTAAATAATTAGCTTTGTTCTTTCACAAATTTCAACCGCTTGAAGGGACCAAAAAATTTGTGGAAGGAACCAAAAAACATCATCTCATTTAGAAGGAACAAAGCCACTTGTTTCTGATACCTACATAGAAAAAGCATAAAATATAAATTATTTGGTAAGTTAAAAAATCAGTAAAATAAAAAAAAAACGTAATAACATTTAGATTAGTACATACCGTTGTTTGTAAAACCTTTTTCGCCATGGCTAAGAATTCACTTGGTGCTTTTCCCGTGCTTAAAACATCTAGGATTTGCCCAAATTGGGTTGTCATTTTTTTAATTAAGAAATTACTCTCATCAAGCTTTGTTTTCATAACTTCATGATCCCCCACCACTTTCTTGTTCTCATCTTTCAAATCTGCTAGTTCCTTTTCCATTTTTTGTATAGCCAAACTACCATTGTTAGATTCAACATTGATTCCTTCTTTCCTTAGCATAGAATTCAGTCCAAATACGTCACTTCGTTTGACACCATATCCATAACCAAGTGGTCGTTTTGGTGTATCATCTCCATACATAAGTTTGTTGAAAATTTCATCCTCAATTTCCACTTGAGACTTCTCACTTGATGGGTAAGTGGTCTTATGTATATCAAGGTTGGCATCAGCATCATCCTACAAATATAACCAAGTTCGCTTAAGACACCGTCTACTAATTAATTAAACAGTTAGCAAAATGAACAACAAAAACATTCCAATATTTACCAAAAACTCTTCCGTCAAAGTGTTTTTCACAAATGTCCCATCTTTCCTTCAATGAGTACTCTTAAACATCTCTAATACACTAGGCTCCCTTGAATTCTTATCCTCCTGTTCATCGGTGTACCACAATAACAATTTAGCTCAACAAGCTTTGCATTTTTATCAATTCATCATTATAAAATTTATGATACAATGGGAGAAAATTTACAAAATCTGCTCGTATATTAGCATAGCTTGTAGCTCCTGTAACATGAACATGATATTGGGTAGAACCGTGCTTCTTTCCCGCGGTCAACAAATCTCTACAATAAATATAGAAGTATAAGTCATTATATTGACACAACCCTACTTTACTATTGTTGAATATATAACATACCTTTCCTTTATCTGAATACCAATAATCGACCAACTGAATCCAACCGTCACGGAGACGACCACCAGGTACAGCTTCGTAGATTTGCTCTTTTGTCTTTGATGCCGGTTTAAAATATGACATCTTAAGAGAATGTCTATATTGTCTCAAACTCTTACCCGTACGCTTGAGAATTCCTTTGTCGTAAACATCGCCATCAGGTATGACAAAATGGTCTTACAAATATCAAATGATGTTGTAATGAAGTGTATCAAGTAGTAACATCTTCACCTTACATGCTGCTTGTTTTTTTTAATTTAAACCTATTAATAACATCTTTAGTAATTGTTTATGGGAGTAGTAACAAATTCAAAATGCTGCTTCTTCTTTAATAGTGGTGTAACAAATTCAAAATGTTGCTGCTTCTTTAATAATGGTGTAACAAATTCAAAATGCTACTGCTTCTTTAATAATGGTGTACCAAGTAAACAAATTCACATGATATGCTTTTGTACGTTATAAGTGGCCTGATCATTTTTTAAAAAGATATGACTAATGGGTACTGAACATTCTGCCAAACGTACATCGGAATCAGTAGAATTAGTAAGTAACTTAACAAGATGAACCAGTAGAAAATAAGTATGAAGATAAGAACGTACTCAGATTAGCTTAATGATCTCAAACTTGTATTGTACGGGGACATGATGCCAATTTGTTACTCTAATCGGACAATATTTCTCTTGTTTTGCTACATCTCCGATAAACCTTACGAGAATATGGCCTCCCTTCTTTATAGGCTGGTAAAACTCATTAAAGGTCACGTAGTACTTTTCACCTTAGGAATGCCATATATGATGAGGTTGAATAGAGTCACTAATCATCTCATGTTTTCCATCCTTAGCTGTAATTAGCACAAGTATAGTATTTTAATAGCAAAAAACTCAATCTAGTATAAACAACTTAAATATTATTTAAGTGAAAGCATTATAAATAGAACTATCATCCAGATGGCAAAGATTACCTCTCATCAGAACATTATTGTTCTCGTCAAATTTAACATCACAGGCCAAACGGGTATCAAAGTACGTCGTTTTGGTTTAAATGGCGTCACTTCAGGCAATCCACCACTAGGTTTGTCTTTCACAATATCAGAATTCTTTTCTCCAAGCATCATTGACGATGTTTCAATATTTTGTGAGGCATCTATATTTACAGGGTGTGTGACATTAGTACTTACTTGTGGATTGCGCTTAATATTGTGATGGTGTCCTCCATTAGAACTTATCGCATTGAGCTTAGTACTGTGGGAACCTGATATAGTAGACTCAATGTTACGTGATTGCATTATTAACAGAGCATTCTGATCTTGTGAGGATTGTGGCACTGATTTCTCTCCTTGAAATGTTCTGTCCAGCAAAGAGGCTTTAGACTGTGATAATGAATGTTGTAGTCTTACCATCGAAGGCTTTATCCATATACGACGTGCACCGGTCTGGTGGGTCATGTTTTCTTTTGAACTCGGGACCTTTTCGGTCGAAGGATTTTTCAGAGGTTCGTTAGCTAGGATAACCTCTGAAGACACGTTCACCTTTCACACAGTAGGTCGAGCATCTTTGCTATGTGATGTTACTTCATTTGGAGGAGAAAAAGGCCCCCATCTCTCACCGGTAGCGTTAGTTTCATCATCTCTTTGTACCTGTGCCCTTGTTCTTTTGCTTCGATAGCTCATCTTTGCAAGTGAAGTATTCTGTATTACAACCTAAAATGATCAACAATTGTTAGTACACACTAAAACCATGTTTAAAATGCATATATTCATAAAAGAATAAAAAACAAACATGATTAATAGCAAATAGTGTCGAGCACATTTAAGTTCATAATAAAGCACAACATAATAGAAACATATTGTTGTAGCAAGTACACAATAAGACCACCTCTAGTCCAACACCTCACCAGTGTCAACAATATCCCTCGGTTTAGTCCTAACAACATGTAACCATCCTTTTTGAATCTCATCTTCAACATAAAAAACTTGTTTTGCTTGAGATGATATAACAAAAGGATCGTCACTCAATTTTTAACCAGTATGCATTAGTTTAGAAAAGTTCACACACACACTATCTGGGTATGATTTTACCCCCTTATATATATCCCACCCAATCACAATGAAACATTACAACTTTGTAAACTCCAAAGTAATCTAATTCGTAAATGTCTTTAAGCTTTCCATAATATGTTTCTCCATCGGCTTCGACCATGATTCCAGAATTTTGTGTTTTCCTACGTCTCTCACGATCAATTATTTGAAATTTGTACCCATTGATCATGAACCCTGTCATTCTTTTACAATAACTACTCAAACCACCGGCCAACGCTTTTCTTATTTTCCCTTCTTCGGTGCTTGCATCTAAATTTTGAGCCTATACCAAAAAAAACATATTAATATCACTCAAAATTTGTATAATCATGTTACTTAGATAATAAATGGTAGAGGTGGAACCTGAGTTTGAAGCCATTCTGAGAATTCATTGATAATCCGATCACTCTCATCATTTTCAGAAGGTAAACGATTCTCTTCTCTTTTTAGACTAAGAAATTCACTTCAAAAATGAAGATAAATAATTTAAAATATTTCATTTTGATGGTGTATTTAAAAAATATAGGAATTAAAAATCACTTGAATACATACTTATGTCCTCCATCTCATCTGAATGAAGCAAAATATAGCGGTGGGCTTGTTTCAAACTTTTATCATCTAAGCGCACATTTTTTTCCATCCCAACGACTCGACCACCTGAATGGTACAAGGAGCAGCCCACATTTGCAATACTATCATCATTTCTCTTGTATCTATTAAAGATGGTTTCAACACCTTCAAGATATCTTGAACAAAACGTAATTGTCTCCTCCAACACAAACCCTTCCGCGATTGATCCCTCAGGTTGAGCTTTATTACTCACATATGATTTTAGGTGAGCCAAATACCTTTAAAAAATTTATTCTCAAACTAAGGTATTATAAAAACAATCATGTAAATGTAAAGGAGTAGATGTTAACCTTTTGATCGGGTACATCCATCTATATTGAACAGGTCCCTCAAGTCTAGCCTCCTCGACTAAGTGAATTAGTAAGTGAACCATGATTGTGAAAAAAGTTGGCAGAAACTCCATTTCTAATCGACAGAGTGTAACAACAATTTTTGACTCCGGCACATTTAGCTCATTATGTTCGAGAGTTGGAGAGCACAAATATTTGAAGAAAGAAGACAAGTCCCCCAACAGATCAATAACCTTAGTTGCCTTAGATGCTCTTAAAGCTATAGGAAGAATATCTTGCATTAAGATGTGATTGTCATGACTTTTAAGATTAATAAGTTTTCGTTGTTTTAGATTTACACATCGTGAGATATTAGATCCATAACCATCGGGAAATTTTATCTTTTGCAAGACTTTCAAAAATCTTTCCTTCTCAATGTTGGTCATGGAAAATGGAGCAAGGGGCATGAATGGGGCCTGATTAGGTTGATGTATAAGCCAAAGATCCCTTTTAACACCCAACTTCTCAAGAGCCATCCTAGAAGCTACATCGTCTCGACTCTTATCCATATCCAAAATCGTTCCCAATATATTATCGCTATTGGAGGGGTGTTTATTGTGGGAAATGGGCTTGCCTCCCGTCTTGAACCCAAACTAGGAGACTACCTAGATTTGTCATAGGATTCGATACTGCTCCTACTAGGGGTATTTTTGTGGCTTTCTATACCAGACATGGAATAGGTAAAGGAAAACATGGGCCTCAGTTCCTGCAGTCATTATAGATGTGCCTATAATAGTCACGTGCATGTGCTCATAGTGTATGATGGTGTTCATCATGTTCTCGAAAACACATAAGGGAAGCATATATGAGAAATAGAAAAGCTGATTTTATTGAATTTTGAAAAGAGGACAGAATACAGTTGACTCTGACTTTGACTTTGAAATGAGGATGTAGGATATCCTAGACTCGGACTCAGACTTAGACTCGAATCGAATCCGGACTTTCGGATACTTGGTTGGTCGTTTCTTTTTGGTAAGGTCCTTGATTGGAGAAAACGACAGGTGCCACGACTCGCCTAAACTCGACTTTGCGCAAATGCAAGAGAGGGAGTTAAACTAGACATGGCCCGGGGTGACGGGTCGACAAAGACTCTTGGACCAGGATACTCGAACGTTGACCTAGGCGAGGTAACAACTCTGACTTGGACTCGACGATGAGACTCAAGCTGCACGAGGGTAAGTCCGAAAATGGGGCGACCGTGTTTGACCGCGTCACGTGTTTGGACCAACCGTGGCGACCTAAACCTTTAGGAGACTCGGGTGTTCGTAGCATAGGTACGACTCGAAGAAGACATCATAAGGACGCTGGTGTATGATGAACGTAAGGTACCCCTTAAGGTGACTGTGGTCGAATGGTCGGGTGTAGCCGTGTAGGACAACCCCCATGTGAGACTGAAGACTCTGATAGGACTCAGATGGTGCGGCATCTGAATGACTCGAAAGTGACACACGTGAGACACCACGTGTAGGACATGAACCTTAGAGCAACCGTGATTGATCGCTCTGCTGAAGGGTAGCCCCCGAGTAAGATTGTAGGTTTTGCTAAGACTCGAGTGTCGGACGAGTGACCCTTAGATGTAAGGACCACAAACCTTTTGTTATAGGGTTATGCCTTGTAAAAGGTTGACTCGGCCTCGAGGAAAGGCAGACGGGGTAAGGGAAGAAACTCGCGATGTAAGATCGGCAGAGTTTCGACGCTAGAGACCCTTGACTTGACTTGAGTAAGGATAGACCCTGTGATTAGGGTAGACCCTTAAGTTAAAGGACTTGAATTGGGATGACTCGACTAACGGATTGAAAGACGGGCAAAATTCCCCAAGGAAAGGTCGTTGGGACCGTCCTGTCGGAGGGAAAGATCGCGTGTGACTTTCTAGTTAGGACTCGAGTGTTCAGATGAACCTTCCATTTACGAGTGTATGACTCGTGTCGGTCGGTTATGCCTTTAGGAAAAGGCGGACTAGGATGGGAAAGAAACCCGTGATGTAGGATCGACGGAGTTTCGACGCTAAAGACCTTCGACGTATTACGAAAAGACCCGACACACGAATTACGGTAGGTCCTATAATAAGGAAGGTTTTTGAAAAATGATTGAATTTTGAAAATTGAGAGAACGGTCCTGAAATTGGTAGTGGGCCAATAGGATCGGGCATTTTGAAATATTAGAATGGTTGCGAGTAATTTCGCGTTTTGAAAATTGAGGAGGCGATCCCGTCTTTTGAAATTGACAGCATGCCGACAGGGCCGAGTTTTTTTTTTGATAAGTTGAATATTTGGAATTTTGAAAATTTGAATATCAAAAATAAATTTCCGAAAATTTGAAAATCGAAAATAAGATCCCGAAGATTTGAAAATCGGAAACGGTATCTCGGAGATTTGAAAATCGAGAATCGCATCTCGAGGATTTGAAAAAAAATCGAAATGGAATTTTGAAATTTGAAAATCGAAATGGAATTTGAAAATTCGAAAATCGAATGGTGGATCGGAAATTCGAATTTTGAAATGGGCAGCATGCCGGCTAGAAAATAGGCTATTTTGAGTCAAATCGTAAGTCTAAAATTTGGCAGCATTCCGAGTTTTTGAAATTGGATATTTTGAAAAGACGGGTCCCGAAAAGGACAGTATTTCGGGTTTTTCAAAATTTGGTGTTTTTGGAAATATGCATTTTTTGAAATGACGGTTTTTGAAAAATGACAAGGAAACCAAGTAGCACGTAGTCAAACAAGCATTATAACGACGCTTATGTATGCTTTACACTAAGTCTTGGTCGGTCAAAATAGGGTCTATACCAACAACGATAGCTTTCTCGTAAATCAGGACGGACTCACTAAGCCGAGTTGGTCTTAGGACATGCCGTAAAACCCATACGAGTTCCACCATCGAAGTCTTTAGCGCACCCATGTAGGAATGCACCGCGGTATAGTGGGACGTCGGTCACAAGTAAGGGGTGAGGGTACGTGTAGGGAAGCCCACTAAGGACACCCAACCCCGCCCGCACAATGGCGGCCTCTACTAAGACATCGTTCGTGTTCGTGTACGCGCACTAGTAAAACGACCAAATGATATGCAAACAGCGTTTTCGGCTAAGCATGCGAATTATTGGTTAACTACGTCATTTTAATGCATCTTGATTCACGTCAAAGTGATTTAGCATGTGATGTGCATTTAAGGCAATAAATGGCAAACATCGAAAATAGAAAACTCGTAAATAAATTACAAATTACACGGGCGGAATACAACCCGGAATTCACAATACAACGAGCAATAAAATAGAATAATCGAATAGGAAATGGTAAACGTTAACTAGAAACGGACCCGTATATAATAAATATAAACTAGACCGTAAGTTGTGCAAACGGACGAATTTCGATTAAATACACATTATATTGTGTATTAAACGGAGGACGGAGATATGGAACCTAGACGTGGTGCTAGCCCGATCCCAAATCTCGATGCCTTGTCCCGACTTATCACATCGAGGAATAGAGTCTAAATTAATCATGTGTCGGATACGACTAAAGAGTCGTCGACACAAGATTAATAGTGCGAGACTGTCGATCAAAGTCGTTTTAAGTGATATGATATGCATGAGTTTTGAAAAATAGGATCACGTGATTGACTTTACACGTGTCGACTAAAAGTCGTAAAAAAATGACGAGGCTCAAATGATGATCAAAGCGCTCGGTTTTCCAGGCTACAGGGTCCACTCGATCGAGTCATGGCACGGACTCGGTCGAGTGTGCCTTTAAGGTGACTACTGCCCGGTTTTTGGGGTGCTACTCGATCGAGTGGCCCATGGCACTCGGTCGAGGGCCTCCAGTACGAGACATGGCTCGTTTCGTTTTATTTGTTCAAAGTCGATGGTTGGCCGAGTTAAATAGAAATATTGCATGATTTAAATTTAACTCCGTTTTCGGTGCTATAATCGTGTACTATTACGATTATAATACCGTCATCGGAATTTTATAGGAAAAGTTGTTATTGGATTGAAAAGATTTGATTAGTGAAATGGTGTCCCTCCGCGTCACAACATCGAAACTAATCCCAACGGATTATGTGATGTTGATATTCGCATCTACCGGATTTCCCACTAATCTTAGAAATGGAGTCAAACGCGTTCAACTATGATCGACCACGATCACGTTACGCCCTTGAGTACGTTGGGGCGGCGCTCCTCGAAATGGTGCCACCTCCGTCGTTGCTCGTAAAGGGATTAAACGGACTTTGGATGGTCGTCATAGTCAAACGTGTTAGGACCCAAATTTTAATATTATTATGTACATATACACATACACGGTATTAATTGTTAATGACGAAATGTAAATAAATAAATAAATAAATAATGTTAGTGGTTAGAGTACATAAATAAAATGTTAGATGTTAGAGTACATAAATAAAATGTTAGGTTGCGATAAATAAAATGTTAGTAGCAAAATTAAAATAATGTTACTAACGGAATTAAAATGTTAGCGCTAGTAATAATAATAATAATAGGCAAATTAGCAAATTGGCTCCGGGTCCGGACGGGTATTCGAGTAAGTTCTTCAAAGCTACTTGGCAAATTGTAGGGGATGAAGTGTGCGAAGCTATTCAAGATTTTTTCCAACATGGACAGATTTTAAAGCAATTGAACACTACTGCAATAACGCTGATACCCAAGGTACAGAGGCCAAACTCGGTAACCCAGTTCCGTCCGATAGCTTGCTGCAACACAGTTTATAAATGCATTGCTAAATTGATGTGCGCGAGATTGGCAGACGTACTCCCGGATATTATATCTCCAACGCAAGGGGGGTTCATTAAGGGACGTAATATTGTTGAGAATATACTCGTCTTTCAAGATTTAATTCTACTTTACTCGCGAAAGACGGTCTCGCCCAGATGCCTAATTAAAATGGATATGCAAAAGGCCTACGACTCCGTTGAATGGGATTTTTTAGAACAGATGCTAAATGCTTTGGAGTTCCCGGTTCACTTCAGCAAGCTAATTATGCAATGCGTACGGACTGCGACCTATTCTCTCACGCTTAATGGTGACTCCTTTGGATTTTTCCAAGGGAAAAGAGGGCTTAGGCAAGGGGATCCCCTCTCGCCTTTGTTATTTACTCTGTGTATGGAGTATTTAACGAGACTACTGAGTCACACTACTGCCGCTAATCATTTTCGATTTCATCTGTTATGCCGACAGATGAAACTTTCTAGCTTGATGTTCGCGGATGATTTGCTTTTATTCAGTAAAGGTGATGTGCATTCCATCATGGTACTTCTTCGAACCTTTGCTACTTTTTCAGCAGCGTCGGGTCTCAAATTGAGTCATGGCAAGTCAAATATCTTCTTCAATGGGGTTAGTCAGGCTGTGAAACAGGATATATTAGCTGTCTCGGGGTGTAAGGAGGGCTGGCTTCCCTTCAAATATCTCGGGGTGCCTATCAAGGCATCTAGACTAACCATCTTGGACTGTCAACCACTAATTAATAATGTCCTGGAACGCATTAGACGTCTCGGAGCTCGGAAATTATCTTATGCAGGACGGTTAGTGTTAATCAAATCTGTCCTAAGTAGGGCTGAGCAAATTATCCGACTATCCGAATCCGATCCGCTATTCGATTCGTATTCGATCCGAAAAACCGGATATTCGATCCGAAAAATGATTTCGGATCGGATATCCGATCCAAAAATTTCGGATATCGGATCGGATTCGGATATCCAAAATAATTTTTTCGGATATCCGATCCGATCCGAACAATGATTTTTTTTTGTAATTTTTATATTGGGTTAGTGTATTCTAATGTAAGTAGGTTATAATTTAATTCATTTTACATTAAGCCTTGGTGACATTTTTGTATTGCCTTAAAATATAGAATAGTACTCCGTATAATACTAGATTAATTAAGATTAGGATTTTTCAAGTTGAATTGAACTTCATTTAGAATTTTATTTGACCAAAAATCTCAACCAAATCGGATATCGGATATTTCGGATATCAAAAATCGGATATCCGAAGTGATTCGGATCGGATATCGGATATTAAAATTTTCGGATTTTCGGATCGGATATCCGATCCGAAAATCTGATTCGGATCGGATATCCGATCCGTGCTCTGCCCTAGTCCTAAGTACTCTTCATAATTACTGGGCGTCTATTTTTCTTCTGCCAAAAGGAGTTATTAAACATATTGAGGCTATCTGTCGGAACTATTTGTGGGATGGAGGTACGGATTATACCCGTTCTCCATTAGTTTCGTGAGATAAGATTTGCAAGCCGTATAGAGAGGGAGGGTTAAATCTGACGCAAACCAGTAACTGGAATAAGGCGGCCATTGGAAAATTGGCTTGGTGGGTGACTAATCGGCCGGATAAATTATGGGTCAGGTGGGGACAACACATTTATTTAAAGGGGAAAGATTGGATAGAATATCGGCCTACAAATGAATCTAGTTGGGGATGGAGGAAGATTTGCTCTACCAGAGACAAGTTCAAGGATGCTTATGAGGCTGAGGAATGGAACGAAGGTAACCCGTACAGCATAGCTAAAGGGTACCAGTGGGTTCGGGATAAGGGGGCGGTGATGAGTTGGCATAGCTTAGTGTGGGGACGGTAGTCCCTACCAAAGCATCGATTCATGAATTGGCTATATCAGCACCAAGGTATGAATACCAAAGCTAAATTGTACAGGTTGAAGATCAGCAACGACGACCAATGCTGCATTTGCGGTCGATATACCGAAGACCTGGCGCATCTCTTCTACTCGTGTGAGTACAGTTCGCGTCTGGTGGATGAATTAGCTGGCTGGGCCCAGGTTCGCATCCCGAGAGATATAGACAACAGGTAGAGATTGCAAAGTAGAGGATCGAAGCTAAAAAGAGCAGTCATCAACGGGATTATTAATGCGTCGTTCTATCATATCTGGATTCAAAGGAATAGAAGCAGGATAGAGGGGAATATAATTCGCCCTGAGACTTTAGGGAATATGATTTAGAATGAGTTGAGTCGTTATTTTCGATACCTCGATAAGGGAAAGTTGAACACTAAGGATGCTAGTTATGTGACTCGGCTGATAGGCCAATGTACATGATACGTTGTACATGATTTTTTATTAATATTACTTACCTTTTAACAAAAAAAATAAATAATAATAATATACATATACATATACATATACATATATAATCGAAAAAGAGAAAGGAGAAAAGAGATGTCGGGATTTGAATTACACCCTCAACCTACATGCTTAAATGGCATCGGAAACGAACTCGTAATAGCGACGGGAGCGCGGGAGTGTCGAGATATGTAAGTAGAGTTATGGTGTATGTGTCTTTGACGAGTTTTGATCTCGGGAATTTGAATGTGTATATGTGTATGTAGATGGATGATTGAAAGGTGGTGAAGTTGTAGTGTAAAGTTGCAAAATGGGATGATTAAGGTTGAAAAAAACCTTGTGAAATGGCTTAGGGTGACGGGGTATTTATAGAACAAATATCCCGGTTTAGGGCCACTGGATCGAGTGGAGCGTGTGTACTCGATCGAGTGCTCGGTTCGAGTCCGGTTCGGCCGGTTCGTGGCCTTACTCGACCGAGTGGATGTGACCCACTCGACCGAGTGGGTCAAAATGGAGGGAGAATATTTAGGGAATGATTTGTTGACTTTTTGAATGAGATTTGTTTGTTGGACAAGTTTCTAGAAGCGAACTTGGCTGTTTTTTTTGTCGGATTCGTCTTTGACCGGGTTTTGACCCGGTCGCCAAAAGACAGTTTTATTTTCGGTGTCGGTTTTGACCCAAATTAGTCTCATTTTATTGGAAACGACCCACTGGGCCTGGATTTGAGGTCGGTTTTGAGAGATTTGCACTGCGCTAAATGCCCACGTCGGATACTATTGATTCCGAATCCGTATTCGAGCGTATTAAGTCACGTTAGCGTCCGATCATCATTGGGTGTTTTGTCGGGAACTGCTATAGACACTAGCAGGCAAAATGCGGGTGTCTACACTTAGCATTTTCAAAAAAATATCAAATCATTTTGTTCTAAAAATTCAAAATTTTCAAGTCTTTTACTTCCCCAGCGCGAGTCGGTGTTTCGCCTAAATGTTACATACTATTAGCTATGTGTCAGCATACAGGTACACCCAAGGCTACAGAAGGAGGCTTATACAATTCTCCCCAGCGGAAGACACGGGATGTGTCTGCAACGGACACACCAATACCTTTTAGGCGAGTCCCCACGGAATTATCGGCACTTGTCCAGGAATAATTTCTGTCTTACGGCTGGCGAGCCCTCTTACGCAAGTCTAATGGACTATAAACGGCCCGATTGGAAGTCTGCCAAGTTTTAATCCTTGATTGACCTGGTAGCTACTCTGACTTTTGCCTTGTCCAAGCCTCAGTCAGAGTGAGGGCTCTGTAGACACCCACATTTTGACTGCCAGGTGTCTATAGCAGTTTCCGAAAAACACTCGATGATGATCGGACGCAAACGTGCTATAACGTACTAAAAAATGGGCTCGAAATCAATGGAATTTGGCTTGGGATTTTTACGGAGTACAAATCTCACAAAATCAACCTCAAAACCATGCCTAGTGGGTCATTTCGAGTCAAATGAGACTAATTTGGGTCAAATCCGACACCAGGGGCAAAACTGTCTTTTAGCGACCGAGTCAAAACCCGGTCAAAGATATTTACGAGACGTCCAAATCAGCCGTGACACCCCCAGGAGTCCGGTTTGAGCTCAAACGCTACAAAAATCAGCCTCAAAAATATTAAACAAATCCGTTAAAAGGTGGAATTCGGTTCCCAGGAGGATTCCTACACGAACCCGAATACTCGACCGAGCACAAGAAGCATACTCGGCCGAGTATTCCTCTCACTTCAGCCGTGTATCTTGCTTCTTCACCAAGCAATGGAATTTTTGTTCCACTCGAATTGCTTATTATTCCTATCCTTAGACGGAATCCTACCTCAACCCGACCGGTGACTCCTTCTTCCTTTGCAAGTTAGTCATCCCCTATAAATAGGACCCTCCCGTCAACACCATTAAGACACACATTCAATCCCCGACACGAATTATTCTCGACAATTCCCGACATACACATACACATACATTGACATCTCGACAACCTCGACCAAAACCGGCCACCACCCGTCCACTCACACGACCAAAACCGACACCACCCTAAGCTAACCCACATCATCTCGACGCTCCCGTGACTAAGCCACATTCCGACGAGCCCTATTCCGAGAAGACAAAGCATGTAGGTTGAGGGTGTAAAAATCAATCCCGTTCTTCCCTTTCTCTTTTCCCTTCTCACGTCTTTTTTTCTTCTTTCGAGTCATGTCGTCGTCTTTTTTTATGGGTCGTCGTCACATTTTTTTAACATAATATCGTTAATACAAACTATTTTCATATAAAACAACGTTCTTAAAATACGATATTGACTCTATAGTCAAATATCGTATCTAACAAGAACTAAATTAATCTCGTTGATACTAAAAAATCGTCACGTAGTTTCATAAAACAAAACACGACGATTTTTAACGTGGAGAGAACCAAACATCATTTTTTTTAATTTAATTTTACAAAACGATTTGCAAAATCCTTCCTTTTCTTACAAAAATTCCGAATATTCGATATCGATTTCATAATCGAATATCGAATATGACGAATATCGAAAATATAAGCCGAGTATAAATTAATTAATATTTATACGCGATTTATTAAAATTCACAGTTTTCGAAAAAATCAAAAACCGAGGCAGCCACCCGCGCGAGTCGCGCCCCCACCCGGGCGAGTCGCGCGGGCTGCTGTGAACCGCGAGCCAATTTTTTCGTTCCTTCCTTTTTTTAGCATCGTTTTCCTAAATAAAACAACGGTTTTCTCGGCATATTTCAAGTTTTCGATAAATATTTTCGACCTCGATCAACACGCGTTTAATTCATTACGTGTCGCAAAACTTTTCAAAATTATGCATGTCATCATATTTGCATCTTCTATTCAATTTATCGATCGTTACTAACCCGTTTGTTCATATCGTTAGCTATTTCTTTTTTCGTTTGTTTTATGCTAAAATGAACCTCGCATGCTAAAATACAACTTTGACGTTAAATTTTTAGATGCATTAAAACGACTTAGCAAACATAATTCATATGTTTAGTCTAAAAATACTCTTTGCATATCATTCAATCGTCGAACTAACGCGCGTACATAAAAATCGAACGATATCTTAGTAAAGGCCGCTAAGTGCGGGCGGGGTTGGGTGTTCTTAGTGAACTTCCCAACACGTACCCTCACCCCTTACTCAGAACCATGGTTTCCGGATGTCCGAATCTATTGGCAACGAGAGTCATTCAATATTCGATTACCGATAATGTCGGTATCGGTATCAAATGCTAAGGGACGAACCCAATAAACTCTGACATCGAAAATGGGCCGTATTTTGTACACGGCCCACTACGACATAGAGTGGGTTCGATTGGGCCCGAACTCCCACAAAGTTCGGTGGCGACTCCTACTTCGATTTAAATTTCAACTCGAGATCCATCTCACATGAAATTCATTCGCCTCCCTAAACCCGCGCGTGGCCGCGTCGGGATGTACCTATGTCCTGTCCACAAATATTTTACTTATTACAATAATACATTTAATCTATCATATTAATATGATGTTTTATAATTTTAATCTTAAAACTTTTGAATTTCGTTTAACAAAAAATTATCATAAAAAAAATTATAAAAATAAAATAATTAGATACTTGGTAGAAAATGCTTTCATTTGAGTATAAATTTCATATAATTTGTTTCATATAATTTGCTCGAAAAAGTGATGAATTTATTAAATATAAAATAGTAAAGTTATCCCACGACGACAAATAATAATAAGGTGATGAAATTCTATATTATAAATAAGAGTAATCATCCATCCTTAGATATTCACCAAAAATCTTTTGAGTCTTGAAGAACTCTTAAGATTAAGATTATAAACCTTAATTAATTATCTCACATCGAATTTTTTTGATGAGATTATGAAATTTTATACTATAAATAAGAGTAATCATTGTTTTTAAATATCGATCAAAAAACTTTTGAGTTTTAAAAAGAAGTCATTATAAGACTACAACTTAATAAAATAAAATGATGAATCTATATTATAAATAAGAGTAGTTATGTGTCTTTTGGGTCTTAAAAAGATCTCTTAAGACAGTAAATTATCCCGCATCAAAAAAATTATGATAATGGAATTCTATATTATAAATAGGAATAATCAGTCGTTCTTAAATATCACTGTAGACACCCGCATTTTGACTGCCAGGTGTCTATAGCAGTTTCCAAAAAACACCCGATGATGATCGGACGCTAACATGCTTCTGTGCGCTAGGATACGGGCTCAAATCCATTAATCGCTGGCTAACACACTTACAGAGTACAAATCTCACAAAATCAACCTCAAATCCAGGCCCAGCGGGCCGTTTCCAATCAAATGAGGCTAATTTGGGCCAAAACCGACACCGGAATTAAAACCGACTTTTTGCGATTGGGTCAACCCCGGTCAAAATCGTCTCCGAGACACACAAAAACAGCCATGCAACCATCAAAAGTCCAAGTCAAACACAAAACCCATCAAACACTCAAAGTCAAGGTCCAAAACAATGGACCCGTGCACCCGACTGGGCCACTCGATCGAGTGACCCACCCACTCGATCGAGTGGGCTTGTTTTGAGCCCGACTGCAGGCTTCATGGGCCACTCGACCGAGTTAGCCCTTTACTCGGTCGAGTAACCCTAATTCGGGTGCCCTAGCCTTGCCTATATAAGCAACCCTCATGCACCCCTCTTCAGGAACCTTTTTTACAATTCTCGAAACCCTAGTGTAACCATACACTAGTGGAGGCCTTCATCAACAACCTCCTGCCTTCTTACCGCGTCCATCTTAGGTATGCCGGCATTTCAAACTTTGTCGTACTTACCGAAATGGGCATTAGGATTGAAGACGATCTTCGACATAATGAAGATCTGGGTGAAGTTGATACTGGACATCAACTCGAGTCCTTAGAAGCCGACGACTAATGACAACATTATCCGAGAGTCCGGATCCGATTTGAGTCCGAGTCTGAGTCCGAGTCTAGGATGTACTATTCCCTTCAAAGTCGAAGTCAAAGTCAAAATCAGAGTCAAAGTCAGGGTCAATTGTATTCTGTCCTCTTTTCAAAATTCAATAAAATCAAGCTTTCAATATTCTTTCTCATATATATTCCTTATGTGTTTCCGAGAACATGATGAACACCATCATACACTGTGAGCACACGCACGTGACTATTATGGGCACATCTATAATGACTGCAGGAAACCGAGCCCGTGTTTTCTTTTTTTACCTATTCCGTGTCTGGTATAGAAAAACCGCATAACTACCCTTAGCAGGAGCATATCAAATCCTATGACAAATCTGGGTAGTCTTCTAGTTTGGGTCTAAGACGGGAGGCAAGCCCATTTCCCACAATAAAACACCCCTCCAATAAGACTGACCAATCCCTACCTTAGGTGTTAGTCTGACCGACAAAAAAAAAAGAGAAAAAAAGAAAGGGCCAAAACAAAGGCCATCAAAAAGAAAACTGGACAAAAAAAAAATCGAAAGTCCATGAGAAAAAAAGCAAAAGGCAAAAAAAAAAAGCAGGTCATCATCAAAAAATTCAGAATACCCATGACCATGGTCAACGGTCAATTCAAGTGAAAGCCCCACGACCAGGGTACGGTCAAAATTATCAAAACCCATGATCGCGGCTAAGAGGTCAATCAAAAATCAAATACCCATGACCGTGGTCAACGGTCAACTCAAGTGAAAATCCTTTGACCGTGGTACGGTCAAATTCAAAATTATCCATGCCATCCAATAGGGGAGTAACAATCAAGCTGGTCAGCTAACACCACACTCAGCCTTCCCACATTACAACCCTCAAGACCTTCCCGAGACCTAGGCCAGAGACAGCCCGGAATTCTGAGGATTCAAGCTCCATAGGATACCCCTAACAATTAGGGCCAGACATGGAAACCAAATCCCGCATTATCAAACCAGCCCTCGAAGCCTTAGCTCCACAGAACCGAGCTCCAGATTTCGAGTCATCAAAACCAAATCCCACATTATCAAACCAGCCCTCGAAGCCTTAGGTCCACAGAACCGAGCTCCAGATTTCGAGTCATCAAAGCCATTTACTTCCTAGCACCACATTTCCAAAAACATCAAATTCCCCGAGAGCAGAACTCGTTAAAAATCCCGAGAACAAAACTCGTTAAAATTCCCCGAGAGCAGAACTCGTTAAAAATCCCGAGAGCAGAACTCGTTAAAAATCCCGAGAACAAAACTCGTTAAAAATCCCGAGAACAAAACTCGTTAAAATCCCATCCAAACCAGTTACCAACCCCAAACACGGGAACTCAACTTGCAGTCGGCATAGAACATGCCCAAATAGTTCACACCACCTCTGGGGGCTACCCCGAAGAACGCTCACAGTCACATGATTAACATCCTAACCATTCTAGCCCTTTGATCAAGACATCATTGGGAATACACCTAGCCTACACCATCGCTATGGCTAGTTACACACAAAGCCCTAATAAACTAGGCGCCATAATACATCTTCCAGTCCACTGAACTACGACATGGTTTGATTTCACCACACGTGAATACGTAGGCAGCCTTTCAACAGAGGCACAACCACTCACATTGACACACATTCAAAAAGTGCCATCACTCCGGTCACGACACTGTCATGTTCTCAAGAGCTAGCTTTGTCATCCTGGGGGCTTCTCCTAGGCAGAAGTTCTCCTTCCACTCACAAAATCCAAAATACTTTCAAAAACTAGCCTCCTTTCTGTAGTGTGTCCTAGTACTCGGCTCCGTCGAAGACAAGAATTTGTCAGAACTCGAAGTTATACCCATTTTGGAATGTACCCAAAAATCAGAAATCCAGAGGGGCACCAGACTAAAACAGTCTCATTACAGGCTACTGCAATCCCCCCCCATAGCATATCTATCCCGTTTCGACGTGCGACCGTGTTGCCACTCGCCTAGGCTATGGGATAGCGCAACTTAAGAGTCTTGTTAGGCGGCCCACACCCCTACCGAGTCACGGTCCAACCCCTCGAGAGTCCAGTCGTGTCAGTCAACTCGTCCGGTCACGTCCAGAGTCGAGTCTGTCGGTAGGCATCTCTCTTCAAATTCCACTTTGAAATTTGCAAATCTAGCCATTCGAAAAAAGATCCTTTTCGACAAGGTCAAATTTCGGTCTATTTAAACTGCAAATTACTTTCCTAATCTTTGTTAGGAGTAAAAAATCTCAAAGTTTCCAAAATTCAAAAAATCTCAAATTTTCAAGATTTCAAAATTCAAGTTTTCAAAAAAATCATTTTCCCCCAGCGCGAGTCATTTTGCTACCTACGTGTTGCATGCATTTTATGTGACTTATACAGGTACGACTCAAACAGGGACGTGCAACCCACTATACCTCCCCAGCGGAAGCCAACGGTGGTATCTAACGGGATGGGCCTACACACAGGCGCACCCAGGACTTACGCGACAAGTCCAAATTCCCCACGGAGGTACTGTCATCAAGCACAGGTATGATTTCTGTCTTGTGGCTGGCGAGCCCTTTACGCAAGTCTAATGGACTATAAACGACCCGATCGGAAGTCTACCAGGTCTTAATTGACTTGGTAGCTACTCTGACTTTCGCCTTGTCCAAGCCTCAGTCAGAGTGGGGGCTCTGTAGACACCCGCATTTTGACTGCCAGGTGTCTATAGCAGTTTCCAAAAAACACCCGATGATGATCGGACGCTAACATGCTTCTGTGCGCTCGGATACGGGCTCAAATCCATTAATCGCTGGCTAACACACTTACAAAGTACAAATCTCACAAAATCAACCTCAAATCCAGGCCCAGCGGGCCGTTTCCAATCAAATGAGGCTAATTTGGGCCAAAACCGACACCGGAATTAAAACCGACTTTTTGCGATTGGGTCAACCCCGGTCAAAATCGTCGCCGAGACACACAAAAACAGCCATACAACCATCAAAAGTCCAAGTCAAACACAAAACCCATCAAACACTCAAAGTCAAGGTCCAAAACAATGGACCCGTGCACCCGACTGGGCCACTCGATCGAGTGACCCACCCACTCGATCGAGTGGGCTTGTTTTGAGCCCGGCTGCAGGCTTCATGGGCCACTCGACCGAGTTAGCCCTTTACTCGGTCGAGTAACCCTAATTCGGGTGCCCTAGCCTTGCCTATATAAGCAACCCTCATGCACCCCTCTTCAGGAACCTTTTTTACAATTCTCGAAACCCTAGTGTAACCATACACACATACCACACCCTTTACAAACCCTAGACAAACCCTAGGAAAATCGACATTAGCAAACCCTAAACTAGCTTTAGGACTCATCAAACCCGAGCCACCATAACTTAACCTTCATCCACCTCGAAGACTCTTGTGTTATAGCCACGGTTACGAGTCCGCACCGAGACAAGAACATGTAGGTTGAGGGTGTCAAAACCCCGTTTCTTCTCCTTTCTTCATCCTTCTCGCGTCGTATTTTCTTTTACGGGTCGCGTTTTCTTTTTATTTATTTTTATCGCATCGTTAATATCAATAATACTAGTATCAAGACATTAAAATATCTATCAATCTGTGTCGAGTATGAGGTGATATCGGAATAAGGAAACACGAACATACAAGTGTATTGCACACAGCGTTGACGGTCGCTTGTTCCGATATCCCAATTACTTGATTATTGAGATAGATTAACTTCAACAATAATTTTCGCATCACTGTTATTATTCGCATATCTCATTAATTTCTCAAAAAGCAAGCATTGTATTTTAATAGGGGTCGAAACCCATTGACACGGACCCGACATCACAATCCTTAGGGATTTATTTCGATGTCGGAGAAGTCGAGGGAATCAAGTCTTTTAATTTAAGCAGAGTGTCGATCTATTAAATTCGATTCCAATTCTTTAATTGGATGTCAGATCTAACGATCTAGTCACATAAGTTAACTAATGCGATTTTCCGTTGATGCAAAAATAATTGTCAATACAATTCAATAGAATTACGACATTATTTAACGCGGAGGAAATTTACCATATCGTGGTAGTTAATTTAGGTCGACTTAAATTAATCTTCCATTATTTTCACTCTAAGTATTCCGTGTCGATTCGATAATCGAATATGGGATACGACGAGTATTCAAGTCCCGAATTGAGTATAAATTCCGCTATATTTATGCCCAATTCGTCAAGTCATCAAAATCAAAAAGCAATTTCAAAATCGACGTTTAAAATTGCAAGCGAATTACAATTCGCACAGGGGGCACTCGACCGAGTGCCTAGCCCACTCGGTCGAGTGGTACCCCAAAAATCGAACCAGCAAGTCTGTCGCGACCTTCACTCGGTCGAGTCTCACGATGACTCGGTCGAGTGGCTACGTACTCGATCGAGTTGGTCAATAACTCGGTCGAGTAGGGTCCGCAATACGAAACAGAATGCCTCTATGACCACCACTCGGTCGAGTCTCACAGTGACTCAGTCGAGTAGGGTCATAAAACCTGGACAGATCGCTTTCCAGAGGACCACTCGGTCGAGTCACACAATGACTCGGTCGAGTGGCCCCTAATCACGTCAAACCGTGAGTCCTATACGTCGCATTCAAGTCTCGTTAACCGTTCTCGTGACTTAAGTCAACACGTGCCTAATAAATCACGTGCATACGATCTTTTCGAACCATGCATCATCTTATACATCATTCATTTCAATTCAATTCAATCCATTATTTGCACAAGCCGTTAATATCGATTTACCGTTACTAACCGTTTGCTTGTTTCGTTTGTCGATTTAATTTTTGTTCGTTTATTGTACTAAATGACCCACATGCTAAAATTCCACTTTGACGTAGAATTAATTGCATTAAATCGACTTAGAAACCCTTTTCAAATTCAATTCACATGTTTAGGGAAAATACTCTTTGCATATCATTTTCCCGTTTAACTAGCGCGCGTATTGTAAGTCATTCGAATTCTTAGTAGAGGCCGCTAATGTGCGGGCGGGGTTGGGTGTCCTTTGTGGGCTTCCCAACACGTACCCTCACCCCTTACTCAGAACCTCGGTTTCCGGATGCCCGAAACCGTTGGCGCACGAGAGTCATTCAATACACAATATCCGATAATGTCGGTATTGGTATCAAATGCAAAGAGACGAGCCCAATAAACTCTGACATCGGAAATGGGCCGTATTTTGTATACGGACCACTACGACATAGAGTGGGCTCGAATGGTTCCGAATAACCACAAAATTCGGTGGCGACTCCACATAGACCTAAATTTCAATTCGATCCGTTTCATATGGAAATTCATTCGCCTACCCAAACCCGCGCGTGGCCGCGCCGGGGTGGACCTATGTCATGTCCACAATTTGGCGACTCCGGTGGGGATTAACTGATGCGTGACTTACCATCGGCATCCTCAGGGTGAGACTCGAATAGAAATCGTTTGACGAATACTATACGCGTGTTAGTTTTACGGTTCATGCATAACCCATGTTTTCCCGGGCCGGTACTGGTGACCGACGTCCCACTATACCATTGATGTACTCCAACATGGATATGTCAAAAGGTGTCCATAGTCGATTCGAGTGGGTTTCGCGGCATGTTCTAAGCTCAATTCGACTTAGAGAGTCCGTCCCGATCAACGTCTAGACTATGTACACTGGTATAGACCCCCTATAGACCGACCGAGACTTAGTATAGAGCATACATGGCGTCGTTATAATGCTTGTGTGACTACGTGCTACTTGGTTTCCGAGTCATTTTCAAAAACATCAACTTTTCAAAAATTACATCCTCCTTTTCAAAATATTCAATTTTCAAAACCCGGGACATACCGAATTTAGGACTTATGATTTTACTCAAAATAACCTATTTTCTAGCCGGTA
Source organism: Agrostemma githago (assembly GCA_958450325.1). NCBI lineage: Eukaryota > Viridiplantae > Streptophyta > Magnoliopsida > Caryophyllales > Caryophyllaceae > Agrostemma > Agrostemma githago. Next base: position 32,238,135 of record OY288253.1, on the reverse strand, counting down.
TGCTGCCCAAATCAAAACTCAAACTTTCAAAAGTCGTGGCCCAATGACTTTTCGTCCTTTTTTCGGAAATTTGGGCCATTCGCCGAGTCCACTCGGTCCTTTTTCAAAAATCATCAATTTTCAAAACCTTCCCTCTTCTAGAACTTCCCGTATTTAGCAGTGTCGGGTTGAGTCTTAAGTTGTCAAGGTCTTCAGCGTCGAAACTCCGTCGATCTTACATCACGAGTTTCTTCCCTATCTCAGTCCGCCTTATTAGACTAAGGCAAGGCCCACCTACGTAGGACATACTCTTACGAAGGAGGGCCCGTCAACACAATCGAGTCAAAATGTCTGGGGATGTCCCACGTGAACCTTCCTTCGAACAGGACTAGGCCCACTTGCCGAATCCTAAGGAAGGCCCACCTTTCGCAAGTCACCCGTCTAGGTGTCTTTTCTGAGTCAACCTTTTACAAGGCATAGCCCTATAACAAAAGGTTCACGGTCCTTACGTCTAAGGGTCACTCGTCCCACACTCGAGTCTTAACAAAATCTTCAATCCCACTTGGGGATTACCCCTTAGCAGGGCGATCAATCACGGTTGCTCTAAGGGTCATGTCTTACACGTGTCTCACATAACCCACTTTCGAGTCACTTAGATGCCACACCATCTGAGTCCCTAGCCTCACTTGGGGGCTACTCTCCGACGGAATGACTAATCACAGTCACTTCGAGAATCGTACCCTACACATTTGTCTTAGGGGAGTCTAACCCGAGTCAAACTGGGGTCGTCCCTCCTCTTACGCTATTTCCCATGCCTTGGTGAGTTTGAGTTCCGAAGCAACATCTCTGATTACGTGGTGCTCTTACAGACAGGCCACCCAAAACCTGACATCAACGCAAAATGGAAGAGTTGAAAGATGCCCTAACCAAAATCGAGACTCAACTGACCTCCATCCTTGCTAACCAAGCAACTTTGGACACTCGCCTGAGCACTGTAGAGAAGACGGTCCCAGTTAAAGGAGCTGAGTCCACTGGGCCCATAGCCGAATTGGTCAGTGTTGTTCGCAGGCTCGAGGAGCAAGTTCACTTATCAACAAGCAACTCAATCCACTCCGAAAATGCTCGCATTTATTCACCTTTGAGTAACGAGCTACCGGTCAACCTCAACTTGACGGGAATTCCTATGTTTGAGGGTACCGAAGACCCGGTCCATCATATCCGGGCCTTCAAAGACTTCATGGCAGTCAAAGGGGTAAAGTCCACCATGTTTAAGCACTCATTCCCTTCCTCCCTCTAGAAGCTCCCCAAAGCCTGGTACTACAGGCTCGATTCCAAGAAATACCCGACTTGGGATGATGTGGCAACAGAGTTCGCTCGGAACTACGCCGATAATATCGAGATCCAGACTACAATGCGTACTCTGGAAGTCATGGCCCAAGAGCCCAAAGAAGGGTTCACTAAATATCTTCAAAGATGGAGGGCCGAGAGTGTAAAGTTGGTAAACAAGCCCAAAGAGAAGACACTAGTGGAGGCCTTCATCAACAACCTCCTGCCTTCTTACCGCGTCCATCTTAGGTATGCCGGCATTTCAAACTTTGTCGTACTTACCGAAATGGGCATTAGGATTGAAGACGATCTTCGACATAATGAAGATCTGGGTGAAGTTGATACTGGACATCAACTCGAGTCCTTAGAAGCCGACGACTAATGACAACATTATCCGAGAGTCCGGATCCGATTTGAGTCCGAGTCTGAGTCCGAGTCTAGGATGTACTATTCCCTTCAAAGTCGAAGTCAAAGTCAAAATCAGAGTCAAAGTCAGGGTCAATTGTATTCTGTCCTCTTTTCAAAATTCAATAAAATCAAGCTTTCAATATTCTTTCTCATATATATTCCTTATGTGTTTCCGAGAACATGATGAACACCATCATACACTGTGAGCACACGCACGTGACTATTATGGGCACATCTATAATGACTGCAGGAAACCGAGCCCGTGTTTTCTTTTTTTACCTATTCCGTGTCTGGTATAGAAAAACCGCATAACTACCCTTAGCAGGAGCATATCAAATCCTATGACAAATCTGGGTAGTCTTCTAGTTTGGGTCTAAGACGGGAGGCAAGCCCATTTCCCACAATAAAACACCCCTCCAATAAGACTGACCAATCCCTACCTTAGGTGTTAGTCTGACCGACAAAAAAAAAAGAGAAAAAAAGAAAGGGCCAAAACAAAGGCCATCAAAAAGAAAACTGGACAAAAAAAAAATCGAAAGTCCATGAGAAAAAAAGCAAAAGGCAAAAAAAAAAAGCAGGTCATCATCAAAAAATTCAGAATACCCATGACCATGGTCAACGGTCAATTCAAGTGAAAGCCCCACGACCAGGGTACGGTCAAAATTATCAAAACCCATGATCGCGGCTAAGAGGTCAATCAAAAATCAAATACCCATGACCGTGGTCAACGGTCAACTCAAGTGAAAATCCTTTGACCGTGGTACGGTCAAATTCAAAATTATCCATGCCATCCAATAGGGGAGTAACAATCAAGCTGGTCAGCTAACACCACACTCAGCCTTCCCACATTACAACCCTCAAGACCTTCCCGAGACCTAGGCCAGAGACAGCCCGGAATTCTGAGGATTCAAGCTCCATAGGATACCCCTAACAATTAGGGCCAGACATGGAAACCAAATCCCGCATTATCAAACCAGCCCTCGAAGCCTTAGCTCCACAGAACCGAGCTCCAGATTTCGAGTCATCAAAACCAAATCCCACATTATCAAACCAGCCCTCGAAGCCTTAGGTCCACAGAACCGAGCTCCAGATTTCGAGTCATCAAAGCCATTTACTTCCTAGCACCACATTTCCAAAAACATCAAATTCCCCGAGAGCAGAACTCGTTAAAAATCCCGAGAACAAAACTCGTTAAAATTCCCCGAGAGCAGAACTCGTTAAAAATCCCGAGAGCAGAACTCGTTAAAAATCCCGAGAACAAAACTCGTTAAAAATCCCGAGAACAAAACTCGTTAAAATCCCATCCAAACCAGTTACCAACCCCAAACACGGGAACTCAACTTGCAGTCGGCATAGAACATGCCCAAATAGTTCACACCACCTCTGGGGGCTACCCCGAAGAACGCTCACAGTCACATGATTAACATCCTAACCATTCTAGCCCTTTGATCAAGACATCATTGGGAATACACCTAGCCTACACCATCGCTATGGCTAGTTACACACAAAGCCCTAATAAACTAGGCGCCATAATACATCTTCCAGTCCACTGAACTACGACATGGTTTGATTTCACCACACGTGAATACGTAGGCAGCCTTTCAACAGAGGCACAACCACTCACATTGACACACATTCAAAAAGTGCCATCACTCCGGTCACGACACTGTCATGTTCTCAAGAGCTAGCTTTGTCATCCTGGGGGCTTCTCCTAGGCAGAAGTTCTCCTTCCACTCACAAAATCCAAAATACTTTCAAAAACTAGCCTCCTTTCTGTAGTGTGTCCTAGTACTCGGCTCCGTCGAAGACAAGAATTTGTCAGAACTCGAAGTTATACCCATTTTGGAATGTACCCAAAAATCAGAAATCCAGAGGGGCACCAGACTAAAACAGTCTCATTACAGGCTACTGCAATCCCCCCCCATAGCATATCTATCCCGTTTCGACGTGCGACCGTGTTGCCACTCGCCTAGGCTATGGGATAGCGCAACTTAAGAGTCTTGTTAGGCGGCCCACACCCCTACCGAGTCACGGTCCAACCCCTCGAGAGTCCAGTCGTGTCAGTCAACTCGTCCGGTCACGTCCAGAGTCGAGTCTGTCGGTAGGCATCTCTCTTCAAATTCCACTTTGAAATTTGCAAATCTAGCCATTCGAAAAAAGATCCTTTTCGACAAGGTCAAATTTCGGTCTATTTAAACTGCAAATTACTTTCCTAATCTTTGTTAGGAGTAAAAAATCTCAAAGTTTCCAAAATTCAAAAAATCTCAAATTTTCAAGATTTCAAAATTCAAGTTTTCAAAAAAATCATTTTCCCCCAGCGCGAGTCATTTTGCTACCTACGTGTTGCATGCATTTTATGTGACTTATACAGGTACGACTCAAACAGGGACGTGCAACCCACTATACCTCCCCAGCGGAAGCCAACGGTGGTATCTAACGGGATGGGCCTACACACAGGCGCACCCAGGACTTACGCGACAAGTCCAAATTCCCCACGGAGGTACTGTCATCAAGCACAGGTATGATTTCTGTCTTGTGGCTGGCGAGCCCTTTACGCAAGTCTAATGGACTATAAACGACCCGATCGGAAGTCTACCAGGTCTTAATTGACTTGGTAGCTACTCTGACTTTCGCCTTGTCCAAGCCTCAGTCAGAGTGGGGGCTCTGTAGACACCCGCATTTTGACTGCCAGGTGTCTATAGCAGTTTCCAAAAAACACCCGATGATGATCGGACGCTAACATGCTTCTGTGCGCTCGGATACGGGCTCAAATCCATTAATCGCTGGCTAACACACTTACAAAGTACAAATCTCACAAAATCAACCTCAAATCCAGGCCCAGCGGGCCGTTTCCAATCAAATGAGGCTAATTTGGGCCAAAACCGACACCGGAATTAAAACCGACTTTTTGCGATTGGGTCAACCCCGGTCAAAATCGTCGCCGAGACACACAAAAACAGCCATACAACCATCAAAAGTCCAAGTCAAACACAAAACCCATCAAACACTCAAAGTCAAGGTCCAAAACAATGGACCCGTGCACCCGACTGGGCCACTCGATCGAGTGACCCACCCACTCGATCGAGTGGGCTTGTTTTGAGCCCGGCTGCAGGCTTCATGGGCCACTCGACCGAGTTAGCCCTTTACTCGGTCGAGTAACCCTAATTCGGGTGCCCTAGCCTTGCCTATATAAGCAACCCTCATGCACCCCTCTTCAGGAACCTTTTTTACAATTCTCGAAACCCTAGTGTAACCATACACACATACCACACCCTTTACAAACCCTAGACAAACCCTAGGAAAATCGACATTAGCAAACCCTAAACTAGCTTTAGGACTCATCAAACCCGAGCCACCATAACTTAACCTTCATCCACCTCGAAGACTCTTGTGTTATAGCCACGGTTACGAGTCCGCACCGAGACAAGAACATGTAGGTTGAGGGTGTCAAAACCCCGTTTCTTCTCCTTTCTTCATCCTTCTCGCGTCGTATTTTCTTTTACGGGTCGCGTTTTCTTTTTATTTATTTTTATCGCATCGTTAATATCAATAATACTAGTATCAAGACATTAAAATATCTATCAATCTGTGTCGAGTATGAGGTGATATCGGAATAAGGAAACACGAACATACAAGTGTATTGCACACAGCGTTGACGGTCGCTTGTTCCGATATCCCAATTACTTGATTATTGAGATAGATTAACTTCAACAATAATTTTCGCATCACTGTTATTATTCGCATATCTCATTAATTTCTCAAAAAGCAAGCATTGTATTTTAATAGGGGTCGAAACCCATTGACACGGACCCGACATCACAATCCTTAGGGATTTATTTCGATGTCGGAGAAGTCGAGGGAATCAAGTCTTTTAATTTAAGCAGAGTGTCGATCTATTAAATTCGATTCCAATTCTTTAATTGGATGTCAGATCTAACGATCTAGTCACATAAGTTAACTAATGCGATTTTCCGTTGATGCAAAAATAATTGTCAATACAATTCAATAGAATTACGACATTATTTAACGCGGAGGAAATTTACCATATCGTGGTAGTTAATTTAGGTCGACTTAAATTAATCTTCCATTATTTTCACTCTAAGTATTCCGTGTCGATTCGATAATCGAATATGGGATACGACGAGTATTCAAGTCCCGAATTGAGTATAAATTCCGCTATATTTATGCCCAATTCGTCAAGTCATCAAAATCAAAAAGCAATTTCAAAATCGACGTTTAAAATTGCAAGCGAATTACAATTCGCACAGGGGGCACTCGACCGAGTGCCTAGCCCACTCGGTCGAGTGGTACCCCAAAAATCGAACCAGCAAGTCTGTCGCGACCTTCACTCGGTCGAGTCTCACGATGACTCGGTCGAGTGGCTACGTACTCGATCGAGTTGGTCAATAACTCGGTCGAGTAGGGTCCGCAATACGAAACAGAATGCCTCTATGACCACCACTCGGTCGAGTCTCACAGTGACTCAGTCGAGTAGGGTCATAAAACCTGGACAGATCGCTTTCCAGAGGACCACTCGGTCGAGTCACACAATGACTCGGTCGAGTGGCCCCTAATCACGTCAAACCGTGAGTCCTATACGTCGCATTCAAGTCTCGTTAACCGTTCTCGTGACTTAATTCAACACGTGCCTAATAAATCACGTGCATACGATCTTTTCGAACCATGCATCATCTTATACATCATTCATTTCAATTCAATTCAATCCATTATTTGCACAAGCCGTTAATATCGATTTACCGTTACTAACCGTTTGCTTGTTTCGTTTGTCGATTTAATTTTTGTTCGTTTATTGTACTAAATGACCCACATGCTAAAATTCCACTTTGACGTAGAATTAATTGCATTAAATCGACTTAGAAACCCTTTTCAAATTCAATTCACATGTTTAGGGAAAATACTCTTTGCATATCATTTTCCCGTTTAACTAGCGCGCGTATTGTAAGTCATTCGAATTCTTAGTAGAGGCCGCTAATGTGCGGGCGGGGTTGGGTGTCCTTTGTGGGCTTCCCAACACGTACCCTCACCCCTTACTCAGAACCTCGGTTTCCGGATGCCCGAAACCGTTGGCGCACGAGAGTCATTCAATACACAATATCCGATAATGTCGGTATTGGTATCAAATGCAAAGAGACGAGCCCAATAAACTCTGACATCGGAAATGGGCCGTATTTTGTATACGGACCACTACGACATAGAGTGGGCTCGAATGGTTCCGAATAACCACAAAATTCGGTGGCGACTCCACATAGACCTAAATTTCAATTCGATCCGTTTCATATGGAAATTCATTCGCCTACCCAAACCCACGCGTGGCCGCGCCGGGGTGGACCTATGTCATGTCCACAATCACTAATAAAAACTTTTGAGTCTTACAAAGTTTATTAATAAGACTACAAACTTAAGTAAAATAATCTCACATCGAAATGTTATAACAAGGTGTGATGAAACTCTATATTATAAATAAGAAATAAGAGTACTCAATTATATAATAAAACGATGAAATTCTATTATACAAATAAAGTAATCATTCCTCCAAATTATGATGAGGTGATGGAAATATAATAAGAGCTATCATTCGTCCTTAAATATCAACCAAAAAAATTGTAATCTTAAAAAAAGTTTTTAATAAGACTACAAAGTTAAATAAAATTATCACACATCAAAAAATTATAATGAGGTGATAGAATTCTATTATATAAAGTAATCATTCGTTCTTACATATTAACCAACAATTTTTTAAGGCTTAAAAAAAACTTTTAAGTACGAAGTAAAATTATCTCACATCAAAAAATTATGATCAGGTGATGAAATTCTATTATATTACAGAGTATAAATAAGAGTAATAATTCGTTCTTAGATTTCAACGAACAATATATTGAGTCTTAAAAAATCCTCAGAAGAATATTATGATGATGTGATGAAATTCTATGCAGTATTATAAATAAGAGTGATCATTCATCCTTAAATATCAACAAAAAATCTTTTGAGTCTACTAAAAAAAACTTTTAAAACTATAAACTTAAACACAATTATTTCACATCGAAAAGTTATGATTAGGTGATGCAATTTTATATTATAAATAAGAAAATTAATCATTCATTCTTATATATAAAAAAAGTCTTTCGAGTCCTTAAAAAGTACTTAAGACAATAAACTTAGGTAAGATTATTCCACATCAAAAAATTATAATAATGTGAAAAAATTCTATTATATAAATAAAAGTAATCATTCGTCCAAAAATTATAATAACGTGCGAATTGTATTATATAAGTAAGAGTAATCTTTCGTCCTTAACTCAGATATAAAAAAAAACTCTTTTGAGTCTTAAAATGAACTTTTAAAATGATAAACTTAATTAAGTAAAATTATCCCACATCGAAAAATTATAATAAGGTGAACGAATTTTATTATATAAAAATAAAAACAATAATTCATCATAATTGTTTTGGTAAAAATTTACCGGGTCTTTCAATATCGGTTGCGGGTCAAAGCGATCGTCCTATAACTACGGGTTGGCGAAATTGAATGAGTCTAGCAAGCAAAGGTCAACGAAAAAGAATGGACGACACACAAAGTTTTGGTGACGCGGAAACCCGAAGTGGGAAAAATCGCGGGGGGAGTCGGAATCTCACCAAAGTTCTACTATGAATGAAAAAGAATGGAGGAAAGAATACAAATATGAGTAATTGGACTGTATTGTGACTATGCTAGATTGTGCGTAAGTATACTTGAGAAGAGTGTGCCTCAATGTCCTTCTCCTTCTTCTCTTCCTCTCTTTTATACCGCTGCTGGCCGTTATCTTCCTCATCAATGGAGAATCTCGGCATTCAATCTCCCTTATTTCCTCTTAATGCGGGATTTATTACTGCTTGATGGCTGTTATGACTGCTATCTTCCTCATCAATGGGGAATCTTGGCTTTTATTTCTTCCCTAGCAGTTACACTTCTTCCTCCTTATCCTTTGGTTTGCGGAAATCGGGCCTCAAGTCTTGGAGTCGGTTTTTGATTCTTTCCCTGCTTATACTTGTTGGGCTGGGTTGTTGTTTTTCCTTGGTCCATTATCTTTTGATGCTTCGGGTTCCTGCCTGGCCCAATAATGTCGACTTTTGACTTTTGATCCTCGGTTTTTTACTGTCGTCTCTTGACCTTCCGACCTTTGACTTTTGTCCTTTTGACCTTTGACCGTCCATTCGTAGCATGCCACGTTGCATTCTTGAAGGTGCAAGTTTTTTGCCCGAACAAATGCCCCCAAATTTCCGGCTAAGCTCATCTTAGGCGGGAATTTTCGTTTGCTTCAGTTGTAGGCAGTTGGTTTTGTTTCTGCTGGCCTTGCTGGTTCTAGGAGAAGGCGTAATTCGTCCCCTCTCTCAGAAATTACTCATGCAGAAAGTGAACCCCTGGTGGCAGATCTTTCTGAGTCTCACTCTTATTCTGCCCCCAGACCCGTTGATGATGTTTCTGCTGGAGTGGTGCTCAAATTTCCTGAAGGCTTCGGTAAGTCTGCAGAGGATATGACTTTTCTGGATCATATGCTACTTCCTGGTCCTAGGTCTGTGCTAGAAGAAGGTTCTCTGAAGGGGTTGGACTTGGTTCGCAGATTTGTTGGCGGCAGAATCTGGTTGTAGAGAAGAAGCGACTGGATGAGGAGTTTCCTGTGGCGCCTGACTTGGATGCCCTTTCTGATGTGGAGGCGGAGGATCCGAAGGAGTCCGTTGATTTCCCTGTTGCTGACCAGGAGGTCGATGGGCAAGAGAGTGTGGACCAGGAGGATGTCGTTGATGATTCTGGGAGAGGTTCTGTTGCTGTTCGTCAGAGATCCAGGTTTCTGCAGGAGGATCTGCTACAGTTCCATTTCCACCAGAGGAGAATGTCCAGGCTGTGGACCAAGTTCTGCTGGAGTGATGCCACTCCTCTTTTGTTGTACTCCGTTTTCGACTTGTGAATCCTGCGTGGAATGAATTTCTGATTTGTTAGTGTTTGTAAAAAAAATCTGAAATGACTTCGTCTCTGCTAAGGGGAGCGAATACTTTGTGGTACTTTGTATTTAACTGTTGATCACGATTGTTTGCTTTTGATTGTAATCGTTTGTTGTAGTTTTGTCTAACTACCTTCTGTTGTATGCATGTCTTATGTTTGTATGGTCGACCTTTGATATAGTGGTGGCTTGGGGTTTAGTTCGCCCACTCAGTCGGAGGTGCCACGCTTTGCGTGGGTGCTAAGTGGTGCAGGAGACTGTAATGTCCCGGTTGTAGGCACTTAGTCACAGACGCACGCCCTCTGTAGAAATTGTACACTCCACCAGATTAGTCACCAGCTCTTAGTTTGGGAAAACTGACAAAAATTTGGCAAAGATGGGGGACGGAATATCTGAAGACATATGCGGGGGAAAATCGCATTTCGAAAGCGTATGAAGAGAAAAAAATAAAATTTCAAAAATGTATGCAATAAGAAAATCAAAATTTTGATGCAAAAGAAAGTTGAATTTTGACGATGCATGTAAAAAGGAAATCAAAATTTTATCTGAAAATTTTGAATTTTGTGAAAAGAAAGTAAAGTAGATAGAAGAATGACAGGAAAATTTGAGTATATGTTTGCTAGGTTTGAAAAGATTAAACCTGGGTTCTGGTGGAGGTGCACCTGGCAGAATAGATGCCACGTTTTTGGCGGCTGTAGCCCATGTTTCTGGCGGCGGTGGCCCAGATTGCTGGCGGCTGTGGCCCACTCAGAAGAAGTATTTATTTAGGTGTATGATGTTCCATGGCTTTTGGATGATTTTCCCCTCCATGGTCATAAGTCGGTAGGCTCCGTTCCCAACTACTTTCTCTATTTGGTAGGGCCCTTCCCAATTGTAGGCGAATTTTCCTACTCGCTGGTTTCTGGTGTTCTGGAACACTTTTCTGAGAACTAGGTCTCCCTCCTGCAGGACTCTGACTTTGACATTCTTGTTGTAACTTCTGGCGACTGTCTGTTTGTAGGAGGCCATCCTTACTTGAGCATCAGTCCTGAGCTCATCTATAGTATCCAAGCTGCTTGCCATCTCTACTTGGTGTCTGTCTTCGGTTATGCATCCGTATCTATGAGTGGGCACTCTCACTTCTGAAGGGATGACCGCCTCAGCACCAAAGAGCAAACTGAAAGGTGTTTGTCCTGTAGCCACCTTGGGTGTAGTTCTGTCAGACCACAGCACCAAGGGGAGTTCCTCTGCCCATTTGCCCCCTGCCTCCTCCATCCTTCTCTTCAGGTTGTCTATCACAATTTTGTTGCTAGACTCCGTCTAACCATTAGACTGAGGGTTTCTGGGGGTAGACTTGCTTAATGTGATGTTCCACCTGGCGCAGTAGGCCTCCATCTTGTTACCAATAAACTGGGATCCGTTGTCGCAGATGATTTCTGAGGGAATGCCAAACCTGCAGATAATGTTACGTTTTATGAAGGATATAACCTGTTTTTCAGTCACCTGAGGGAATGCTTTTGCATCTATCCACTTGGAGAAGTAGTCCGTCATGGCCAACATGAAGACTTTATTTCCCGGAGCTCTTGGTAATTTGCCAACAATATCCATCCCCCACTTCATTAAAGGCCAAGGAGAAATTACTGGATGCAATGGCTCTGCTGGCTGGTGGTTGACTGGTGCATGTCTCTGGCAGGCGTCACACTTCTTAACATATTCTTTGGCGTCCTTGCGCATTGTCGGCCAGTAGTAACCTAGGCGGAGTGCTTTGTTGGATATACTCCTGCCCCCTGCATGATTTCCACATTAACCACTGTGGAGGTCATGCATAACGACTTCTGCCTCCTGCTGACCTAGGCACCTCAGGTATGGTCCAGCAGTTGATCTTTTGAACATGACACCATCAATGAGGGTGTATCTAGATGCCTTCATTCTAAAGCTCGTAGCTTCCTTCTTATCTGCTGGCAGAATGTCATTCTGCAGCCACTCTTGGTAGGGTTTCCTCCAATCTGAGATTTCTCCTTGTCCTGTTGTGGTGTTGCAGATTCCTACTTTCTGTAACCACTGCAATCCCTGGTCTGGTGAATTGTCCTCCTGTCTCAGCATCTGGTGTTCCTGTGTACCTGTCCAAACTGCTGGCTCCAGTACATGGACAATGGGTATGGTGGAAACTACGCCTGGTTTGAAGGTTGCCTCCAGGGTGGCTAGGGCCTCCGCTTCCACGTTCTGGTCCCTAGGGACTTGGTTGATTGAGAAGGCTACGAACCTAAGGGAGAGCTCCTTTGCCACTTCAAGGTAAGACACCATCTTGGAGTCCTTAGCTGCATACGAACCATTTATGTGGTTGACTATTAGCTGGGAATCGTTGTATGCCTCTAGGCGCTTGATTTTAAGGTCTAGAGCCAGCTGGAGACCCAAGATTAGAGCTTCATATTCTGCCTCGTTGTTTGTTGTTCGGAACTCGCACCGTATTGCTTGGACTATGAGATCCCCCTGAGGAGACTTCAGAACTAATCCTGCTCCAAATCCTGGCATGTTGGAGGCGCCATCTACATTTAGCTTCCACACTTGTTCACCTTTGTCCTCCTCAAGGAGGAGGATGTCTTTCTCTGCCTTGGTTTGCAGTGCTGGGCTGAAGTCGGATACGAAGTCTGCTAACGCCTGGGACTTTATCACTGTTCTGGGGACAAATTTCAGGTCGAAGCCGCTCAAGTGTATAGACCACTTGGCCATTCTTCCTGATAACTCACGTTTTCTCATAATAGTTTTTAGTGGATAATTTGTTATTACGGAAATAGCATGCGATTCAAAATAAGGTCGAAGTTTATAAGATGCTGTAACAAGTGCAAGTACGAGTTTCTCAAGGGATGTGTACCTAGTCTCTGTAGGAAGCAGAGACTTACTAACATAATATACTAGGCATTGTGCTCCTTCGTGCTCACGTACTAATACCGCGCTGACTGCTACCTCGGTTACTGATAAATACATGAAGAGTGGTTCTCCAGGTTCTGGTTTTGACAGCAGAGGTGGAGTGCTGAGGTAGTGCTTCAGGTCGCTGAACGCCTTCTCGTGCTCTGCTGTCCAATCAAACCTTTGGGCCTTCTTCAGGATATCATAGAACAGCCGACATCTATCTGAAGACCTGGAGATAAATCTGCTCAGAGCAGCAATTCTTCCAGTCAGCCTTTGCACGTCTCTTGGCTTCTGTGGGGATTCCAGCTGGAGGATGGCCTTGATCTGCTCTGTGCTAGCTTTAATTCCCCTCTGGGTCACCATGTACCCCCAAAACTTCCCACATGACACTCCAAATGTGCACTTTGAAGGATTTAACTTCATCTTGTATTCCCTCAAGGTGTTGAAGGTATCCTCCAAGTGTGTTGTATGTTGCGAAGCTTGTTTTGACTTGACGACCATGTCGTCAATATATATACCTCCATTGTGTCCCCAATCTGTCTCTTGAACATCTTATTGACTAGTCTCTGGTAGGTGGAACCTGCATTCTTCAGACCAAAAGGCATTACATTGTAACAATATATACCTCTCACAGACCTGAAGGCTGTCTGCTCCTGGTCTGCTGGATGCATCTTGATCTGGTTGTACCCACTCCATGCATCAAGAAAGGTTAGCATCTCGTGGCCTGCTGTAGCATCTACCATGGCATCTATATGTGGTAGGGGGAATGAATCTTTCGGGCATGCTTTGTTCAAGTCGGTGAAATCGACGCACACCCTCCACTTGCCATTCTTCTTTGGGACCACCACCACATTAGACAACCACTCTGGGTACTTCACCTCCCTGATTTTTCCAACAGCCAGCAGACTGTCCACCTCCTGATTTATGACTTGATTTCTCTCTGGAGCAAACTTCCTTCTCTTCTGCTGGACTGGTTTGTAGCTTGGGTCCACGCTTAGCTTGTGGATGATAATACTCGGATCTAAACCTACTATATCATCATGCGACCAAGCAAAACAATCCATGTTAGTTTTTAATAATTCAATGAGGTTTTGGCGGATATTACCTGTGCATTCTGATCCGATTAACACTTTTTGCTCTGGATGTTACTTGTCCAAGTTGACTTCATCCAACTCCGCCTGAGGTGGCTCTACGTACTCCTGCAGAGGCAGATGAAGGCTTTGTAATTGCTATGCTGGGGGGGCTTGCCGTCTTCTTAAGGGCTACCCTATAGCAATCCTTGGCCTCTCCTTGGTCTCCGTTGATCTTCTGCACTCCCCAGAGTGTAGGGAACTTCAGGCACTGGTGGTAGGTGGAGGTGATTGCCTTCATCTCATGGATCCAAGGCCTTCCTAGAATCACGTTGTAGGTAGAGGGTCCATCAATGACTAGGTACCGCCTTCCTCGTTAGATCCTTCTCGCTAAACCCCATGTTCTGGAGAGTTTCCAACATGATGAGGTTGACTGAACTCCTAGTATCCACCAGAATCTTCTTCACGGCGCAATTCCCTATAGAGAGAGTAATTACTAAGGCGTCATGGTGCATCTCTGGAGTAGCTTCTGCGTCAGTTTCCTCAAAGGTGACAGCTGGAAGATCCTTGCAACTGATTCTGCAGGAGTGCTTGGGTCTTTCTCCTCTGGTCTGAGAGGCATGTCTCTTGGCTGTTGATTAGGTCAGTCCGCATAATTCCGATCCTCCTGTGATCACATTGACAATTCTGGTACATACTGGAGGTGGAGAAGGCAATACTTGGTCTGCTGCATATATCCTGCTGGAGTTTCTAGACACGAGGTGGTCCAGATTCCCCTGATCATACTGGAACTTAACCTCCCTCCTGAGCTGGACGCACTCATCGGTATGGTGTCCAATGTCGTCGTGGAATTCGCACCTCTTGCTGGCGTCTCTTCGGTTATTGGTGTACTTCTGTCTCCTGGGCCACCTGACTCTGCTCCCTAACTCCCTTAGAGCCTTGAGTACCCCATCAAGGTTGGTAGAGAACCCATACTCACTTACTTTGGGTGGCAATCCTGGATTGTCCTTCCAGTCTTTCTCCTCGGAAACCTTACTCACGTTCCTGTCATATGGCTTTGATCTTTCACCCCTCTTTTCAGCTGGCGCCTTTCTGGTGACATGCTCATAACCATACGCAGCCCTTCTAGGGCCTGAATCTTCTTTTAGCTTGATGGCTGCCATCGCTTGGTCTGCACATCCTCGAATGTGGCACATGGGTACTTGGTGAGGTCCTTATACAGGTCTGAATCCTGGTGGAGTCCTTGGCGGAAGGCTTCTATGGCGGTGGGTACATCACATCTGGGGATGGTTACTTTCTCCTTGTTAAATCTGTTGAGGAAGTCGCGTGTGGATTCCTCGAACTTCTGCACCACCCGATACAAATCACTGGTCTGCTTTTCTGGTTTTCTGCTGCTGGCGAACTGCTGGTTGAAGGCATTGACCAGGTCAGCGAAGGAGGTGATGCTTCGGTTAGGCAGACCAACGAACCAATGGAGGGCTGCTCCTGACAGAGTGGAGCCAAACCCCTTGCACATGCAGGCTTCCTTCAGGGGGCCCATAGCGGTCACCACCATCATTTTCTGTTTGTACTGGTTGATGTGATCTAGGGGGTCTGCAGTGCCATCATAAAGCGTCATGGCTGGTGGCATGAAGTCCTTGGGTACAGCAACATAGGCTAGATCATCGATGAAGGGTGAATCTGCGTAGCTGTCCCTAGCTGCTCTCTCCAGGGGGCGTGGCATTCCAGGAATCTTGTTGATCAGGTCCCTTAATTCCTTCAGTTCCTGGCGTTGTTGATCTGCTGTGCTGATTGTTCCTGCAAGAGGGTTAGAGACAGGAGGAGAAAAGTTGAAAGGAGTACTTCCTGCATAAGGTCCTCCAGGGTGTTGACTACTAGGAGGAGGAGGAGGAGGAGGTAAAGGTGCTGCTGCTGTCACGGATCTGGGCTGCCACTCTGGTGTCTGCTGGTTGGGGGTAAGTGTTGTCCACACTCCTCTAGAGGGCTGGTTGTTGGATAAGGTGGTCATCCCTGGTGGAGTTACAAATTGCCATCCTAGCGCCTGGTGGACAGGGGTGCCTGCAGAAGATAGTGAGTTAGTCTCTCGACTTTCGATGTTGGAGAGAAAGTTACCTGCGGTAGGAGATCTGCCGGGTGTGGGGCCATAGGTCAGGTAACCCAACCCTTGGGGTTCAATAACCGGGCTTGGTGGAGCCAATCCTAGCTCCAGTCTGGTGACCAACTCTGAAGGGACCTCTCTGGTGGTCTTCCTGCCAACTGTTGATTCCCTACGGGTGCTGGGTTCTCCCCTAGGTATCGGAGGCAGCATCTCTGGTGACATCTGGAGCGATGCAACTGAGGTCTTGTCTGCTGCCGAGATCCGAGCCTTGATATCCTGGTTGTCCTTCTACAGGGTTTCTATTACTTGGCGCAGAGCATTGATTCCCTGGAGCATACTCTGCATCAGGTCTGGTGACCCCGCTCCACTGGAAGCTTCTTCTACGAATCCTCCTGGAGTCGAGGTTCTGGTTGGTACGCTTTCCTTCCTGGCCTTGGAGGAGCTGGTGACCCCAGAGGTTTTAGGCGTCGGAGGGGGCCTAGACACCGGCAAAGTGGGTTTCACTGCTTGGCTGGTGGGAATTGCCAGGGTAAGGGGCGTGAAAACCGGCTCTGCTAATTCTGGGGGTGACCCTTCTGCAATGGGCTGAGTTGATGCCCCTTGACTGCTGGAAGAACTTTGGCCGGATCCGGTCATGGTGACACAAGTTTGCTTCACGGTAGGATCTGGCTTATAGGAAATGATCACTTTGCCCCACGGTGGGCGCCAAATTGTTTTGGTAAAAATTTACCGGGTCTTTCGATATCGGTTGCGGGTCAAAGCGATCGTCCTATAACTACGGGTTGGCGAAATTGAATGAGTCTAGCAAGCAAAGGTCAACGAAAAAGAAGGGACGACACACAAAGTTTTGGTGATGCGGAAACCCGATGTGGGAAAAACCGCGGGGGGAGTCGGAATCCCACCAAAGTTCTACTATGAATGAAAAAGAATGGAGGAAAGAATACAAATATGAGTAATTGGACTGTATTGTGACTATGCTAGATTGTGCGTAAGTGATAAGTGTAGTTTGTAGTGCCTATTTCGTAGTATTTTGGTCCCATTTCCTTGTGGAATCGCTCCTTGAGAGCGATTTATGGGCTACTTATGCTTCGTCTAGTTCGTTTCAGGTTCCCGAGACCATTCGTGAAGAGTTGGAGTGATTCCGACTCAATACATACACTTTTCGGAGCCAACGAAGCGGAGGAACGATCACTCGATGCCTTGGATTCGACCCCGAGACCTTGGGACCCAATCCCGAGCCTCCGAGACCCGATCCCGAGTCTCGAGAATCGATGAGAAGTTCATGTGAAGCAAGGAGGAACCAAAAGGATCATATTGGAGGCCTACAAGACTCATCCCCGACGGGTATGCACCTCATCCCGTCCGGGATGAAGTGCACTTTTGAAGGGGTCACTGCCAGGCCGTCCCGGTCGGGACCAACCCGTCCCGGTCGGGATGACAGGCCGTCCCGGTCGGGATGATCCCGTCCCGGTCGGGACCAAGCACCTGTAGCCGCGCCTCTTATTTTCCTTCTCCTTCATTCTTGTACCCCTATAAATACTTCCCTCTTGTATTGTTTATGTATCTTACCTTACATTAGACTCTCTTAAGCCTCTCTACAAGTTATAAACCCTAGATTTAGTTCCTCACATTAGTTTTAATTTCTCTTTAATCCTTAGTTAATCTTAGTTTAATCTAGTTGTAATTAGTTCTTGTATTAAGAAGACACTTGAAGATCTCTCCAAGCTTGACAACCTTGGGATTATTTTGGGTTTCTTATTTATACAAGTTTGAATCTTTCTCATCATCCTATTGTTGGTATAATCTTCCTTTCTCTTGTTTATTGTTATTATTTCAAGTTTGAATCTTTACTTAGTGTTCCTTGTTATTGTTCATATTGTTCTTGATAATGGATGTTTGGTTTGTGATGTGGTTCTCTCTTATTGTTGTTAGTTTATCATTGATTATGAGTGAGTAGATTCCTTGTGGGTTAGTAGGGGGATTAAGGGTAGAATATGGGTGATTAGAGTTTGATTAGGGGTAAAGAGTGAATCTTTGTTGTTAGTCACATACTTGGCACACCATGTGTTTGTTGAAATGCTTGTTTGAGTTGTAGTGGCCATGCTTCTCATGCTAGTCTTCCTCTACTCATTGTTTGTCTTGTATGTGGTCTTGTTGAGTATAGTGTTGAGGATAGTCGTAGTCACGAGAGTGCGGACTAGGGTCTAAGTTGCGAGATCCCGGACCTACCTCGACATTGGTCTAAGTTGCGAGAGCCCGGACCTACCTCGACATCGGTTTAAGTTGCGAGAGCCCGAACCAATTCTAGCAATTAAGAGACACCTACACCCTTGACCACCCAAGTCACCCTACTACACTTATGAACCCAACCTAACCCACTTCTTCTTCATATTTGATTCATCTTATTAGTTAGCCTCATCTCTTTAGTTTGCTAGTTGGTTTGTGTTTAGTTATTCTATTTTAGCCTTGTTTAGCCTAGTTCATTGTTAGTCTACTTCCTATTTCTCCTCTCATCATAATTCATCAATTAGTAGCTCTTTGTGTTTGTTTGGTAGCGTAGTCTCGTTCTAGGCCGACTTAGTCTAACCCTTGCGACACCGTCTCCGTGGACACGACCCGACTTACCCTAACTACCGTTAGGTCTTAGCCGGTTATTATTTGATCGGTGGGGATCCACGACAATTCCCACCATCAGTAAGTATACTTGAGAAGAGTGTGCCTCAATGTCCTTCTCCTTCTTCTCTTCCTCTCTTTTATACCGCTGCTGGCCGTTATCTTCCTCATCAATGGAGAATCTCGGCATTCAATCTCCCTTATTGCCTCTTAATGCGGGATTTATTACTGCTTGATGGCTGTTATGACTGCTTCTTCCTCATCAATGGGGAATCTTGGCTTTTATTTCTTCCCTAGAAGTTACACTTCTTCTTCCTTATCCTTTGGTTTGCGGAAATCGGGCCTCAAGTCTTGGAGTCGGTTTTTGATTCTTTCCCTGCTTATACTTGTTGGGCTGGGTTGTTGTTTTTCCTTGGTCCGTTATCTTTTGATGCTTCGGGTTCCTGCCTGGCCCAATAATGTTGACTTTTGACTTTCGATCCTCGGTTTTTTACTGTCGTCTCTTGACCTTCCGACCTTTGACTTTTGTCCTTTTGACCTTTGACCGTCCATTCGTAGCATGCCACGTTGCATTCTTGAAGGTGCAAGTTTTTTGCCCGAACAATAATTATGATAAAGTGATGGAATTTCATCGAAAAATTATAAAAATTTATAATAAGCGATTTTCTTCATGGTATCATCGTATTTTTAGCTTTTCTATATGGTATCATAGTCACACATGATACCCCTCACTTTTAGGGACAGAAAATGTCATTACGGGTATAGATACAATGGAATAATACATTAAAAGTGAGGGGTACTATATGTGATTATAAAAGTGTAGGATACCATATAGAAGAACTAAAAACATAGAAACACCATGTAAAAAATCCCTTATAATGTAGAATTAAACTTAAGTATCCCACATCGAAAATTTATGATGCAGTGATGAAATTCTCTATTATAAATAAGAGTGATCATTCGTCAAATTACGATGTAATAGAAGTCTATATTATAAACAAGCTAGATTTCATATTATTTTCTCGAAAAAAAAATGATGAATTTATTACGTGCTCCATAAAAGTAGTAAAATTATCCCACATTGAATAATTATAATAAGGTGATGTAAGCAATATGTATATAATAAAAAATATAAAAAGAGACTTTTTTCAAAGAATCTTTAAGACTATAAACCTAAGCAGAATTATCGCATATCAAAAAATTATGTTGAGGTGATGAAATTCTATATCACAAATAAAAAACATCATTTGTTTTTAGATATTAACTAAATAACACAGTCTTATAAAAGTTCTTATAGCTATAAATATAATTAATAAGGTGATGACATTCTACTATATATAAATAAATAAAAGTAATCGTTCGTCTATAGATATCAACGAGAAATCTTTTGAATCTTAAAAAGCATTCTTAATACTATAATTAAATTCAAATAGAATTATCATATATCGAAAAATTATGAGTTGATTGAATTCTATTACGGAGTATATAATTAAGAACAACCATTCGTCTTTATATGTCAAACTGGGATCTTTTGAGTCTTAAAAGAGC
The DNA here is from genome assembly GCA_958450325.1 of Agrostemma githago. Classification (NCBI taxonomy): domain Eukaryota; kingdom Viridiplantae; phylum Streptophyta; class Magnoliopsida; order Caryophyllales; family Caryophyllaceae; genus Agrostemma; species Agrostemma githago. The sequence continues at coordinate 32,218,208 of OY288253.1, read as the reverse complement.
TTTTAAGACTATAAACTTAAGTAGAATTATCTCACATTGAAAAATTATGATGGAGGTGATGAAACTCTACATCATCAATAAGAGTAATTATTCGTTTTTAGATATTAATAAAAACATTTTTAGTCTTATAAGTTATAATAGCTCTTAAGGCTATCGATTGAATTAAAACTATCCCACATCAAAAAATTGCATTAAGGTGATGTAATTCTATTATATAAATAAAAGTAATCATCATCTTTATATATCAATCAGAAATCTTTTGAGTCCTAAAAAGAGTTCTTAAAATTATAAATTTAAATAAAATTATCCTACATCAAAAAATTATGATGAGCCGATGAATTTTTATACAATATCACGAGAAATTATAATAAGACGATGAAATTCTATTATATAAATAAAAGTCTGTCAACCAGTAGTTTCACCCATTTATGCAATTTTCTCACTTGGTGTCATTATTATTGTCACTAAAAATAATAGAGAATCTTTTAATTATTATAATAATACATTTAATCTAGCTCTTATATTAATGTGATGTTTTATAATTTTCATCTAAAAGTTCTAAATTTCGTTTAACAAAAACTTATCCTAAGTAAAATTATAAAAAGGAATTAATTAGATTCGTGGTAGAAAATGCTTTCATTAGAGTAAGTGTCATTATCATTGTCACTAAAAATCGGCCCGTGCATCGCACGAGCTTTCCAACTAGTTAAAGTATATAGACATGTTAATTTAAGAAGGCTTTTGATTATTTTTCATGGACGTACTACATATTGTACACATACTTATAATACATGGAAATTCAAAAGTACTAATTGGAACGTTATAGTCCGAATGTATTAGAATCGGGTCAAACAAATGAGAATTAAATATTGAATAATTGGTGTATGGTCAACAAATTGTTTCTCACACAGAATCGTTACAAAACTTGATTATATTTTCAAAGTAAGTTATAGGGGTCGTTTAGCTCGCACAAAGGTATCAGTATGGAATGAGAAATCATACCAGGGTGGTACAGATTTGAAACTCCATTCTCGATACCCTTTCTTTGGTTCATTTTTGGTATCAAGAAAAAAAATTGTAATCTAAAGAAAAGAATATGTTCTTAATCAAAAAAATCCATTATTATTGTGATGGAATATTACTTTTTACACATTTTTACTTGATTGAACAATAATGTGTTTTTTATATGTCATCTTAGGAAAAAAATGCTTAACCAAAAATCAATACTCAATATTATTTTTGAGTGAGAACTAGTCGCCGTACCCGTGCACCGCACGCACTACAAGGTAAAGTCATTTTAGAGTCCGAAATTTTGGTAGCAAATCTTTAATATTCCGTAGCTTAGAGACGGAATTTGTGACTAAATTTCATTAGTTGCTAAACACCCCGTCGCTAATTTAGCTACTGAATTAGCGATCGGAATTAGCTACCAATTTAGCGACGAAAGTGTTGTATCAAATTTTGAGACAATACTAGAGACAAAAATTCGAGTAGCTAAATTAGCGACCGCAAATTGTATAGTAGCTAATTTAGGGACTAACTTAGAGACCGATTCAGTTGTAGCAAAATTAGCGACACAATTTTTTAGTATCTAAAATGGCATAAAAGTAATAAATACACGTCATGCCCTGCCACATCACCCTAGGCTAACCCACCGAGCCGCATTGAATACCGAACACAACACATAGAGACAGACGCAATTTTTTAGTATCTAAAATGGCATAAACGTAATAAATACACGTCATGCCCGCCACATCATCCTAGGCTAACCCACCGAGCCGCATTGAATACCGAACACAACACATAGAGACAGACGCAATTTTTTAGTATCTAAAATGGCATAAACGTAATAAATACACGTCATGCTCTGCCACATCACCCTAGGCTAACCCACCGAGCCGCATTGAATACCGAACACAACACATAGAGCCAGACACAATTTTTTAGTATCTAAAATGGTCATAAATGTAATAAATACACGTCATGCCCCGCCACATCACCCTAGGCTAACCCACCAAACCGCATTGAATACCGAACACAACACATAGAGCCAACCCTCCCACCGCCTCCTTGTATAGGAGTTGATTGTTTATGTTCACAAGAGGATTCGAACCCATAATCTTCAAATACTTGAGTGACATTCAAACCATTGAACCACTTGCAAATTTATGTTTATTTGGGCAATGAAGGTATACTTAAAGGTAAAATTAATCATTAAAATGTGGATTGTAAGATATTTTTTTAATACTCCAATAATAATATAAATATATTATATCACCTCACAGTCGTACACATATCATACGAACTATAAAAATACATGATAGCAACAACCAACAACTAAATTTACCTACCAATATATTTCAGTAGCTAAGAATTTATACTCCCTCCGTTTCATTGATATCTTCCACTTTTTTTTTCAACCATTTTTTTTCATTTCTTCCACTTCTTTTTTTCTATCACACTTCTCTCTTACCTAGGGACCCACTTACTTTACTCCCTCTGTACTTTTACTTATTTTATTATTTTTCTTAAGAAACGTGTCACTTTTAAGGTGGAAGAAATCATTGAAACGGAGGGAGTATTAGTTACTAAAATTGCTACGGACTTGGTTTAGTCTCTATAATAAGTTGTACTACTTATTATGAAATTACTTTGGTCTCCTAGATAAAAACTAAATACATTATTTGTAATTTTGTGTCGACATATATAGAGACGACTCTAACTACTGACGTTGTTTCGTATCTAAAAACTTAAATTAGATACCAAATTTATTATTGACTTTATTTAGTCTCTATAATAACAACGTAATTAGCTACCACTATAATTTCATATCTAAAATTGAGACTAAATATATTGTTGTCTCAAAATTAGTAGCTAATTTATATATTTAGCGGCTGGATTTTAGGTCGTTGCTAAATTAGTAGCTAAATTGCAATTCTCTTGTAGTGATGGGACTATATTCTTTTATGGCCTTATAAATCACAGTTCCGTCTTTTTGCCTCATTGTCCAATATTTATTTTATTATTTATTCTTTTTTTTTTCATGTCTTTGTAAGTTTATTTAGTTTCACAGGCATTCGTAAATTGTGAACAGAACGGAGCTTAGGAAGATTGGACTATCCAAATTACGGAAATATATGACAAGTATGTTAAATGAATGAAAGGGAAAAAAAAGGTGGACTGAAAGTGCCGAAACATGCACGATGCATCAAACATGTCACCAGAAGTGTAGTAAGGTGAATTAGACTGAAAATGTGTTTGTCAAAACGTAAGTGAGTGATTATTGACGAAAATGAGATATAACGCTATAAGATTTAATGTATAATAACTAATAATTTATTTATTTTACTTTTATTGGAGAACGTAATCATATTGAATTATGACTTTGATCTTTCTTAGTTTTTCTCTTGTGTCTTTAGTTGGGATTTTCAAAATTTGGCCTATTATCTTCCATGTTTTCTATTACTTACTTCTTTTACTATCACTTCAGGTCTATAACACATTTAGGGTGTGTTAGTTTTGTTCTTAAAATATAAACAATGTACTTGTAGTTGATGTACATAATAATTGTTCATTTACTAACTTTTTCTGCTCCTTTTGGTGTGTTTACGTACCGCATGCTCTAATTTTGTTTGAGTGGTACACCGAGGTTCATATTGAGGTTTGGTTGCAGATCTAATTAGGTCGCTTTGGTTGTACACTTGGGTGCAGATTGAGGTTCATGGTCTGTAATAACTTTTGTATCCATTGTTGTAGGTGATAATACACTTATGAATAAATTATGGAAGGGAAAGATGAAGAGAGGTGGGAGCTAATGAGTTTTTTTCTCTTTTCTTTCTTAATTGATTGAGTTTTTTTGATTAAAAATTTTGTTAATTTATTGCCTCTATTTTTTAACACATCTCTCCTTTCTTAATTTTGTTTGTTGGTTGGTTTAGTTGTTTTACCCAATCAAAGCAGAACACATGACTTTATTAGACGATAGTACTCCCTCCGTATCTTATGTTCGTTGACTTTGTTTAATATATGCGAGGAGTATTATTATATTGAAAGTGAACGAACATATAGATACGGAGGGAGTATTAGATAAATGATAGATGTAGAATGATTTGTTTGGGATTTAAATTTTACTCCGTAATATACTAATATATAGTGTATATAATATAAGATAGTACTCTAACATCTCTCTCTCCCCCTCCATTTTTCTTCTCCCCTATTTTATATATTTTTTTTCTCAGTTTTTGTACTTTAAATTATACAAATAGTGGGCCGAGGGCCCAGATGTATCATATTTTATTGTTCGACCTTGTGCTAGCTTCTCTTTTGTTTCCTCTCGTCTGCTGTCATCCCACCTGTACCGAATCTCCTTCCTCATAGGGTTAGTCAATGGTCTTGCTATCTTTGAGAAGTCCTTTACGAACCTTCGATAGTACCCGGCTAACCCTAAGAAACTCTGAATCTCTGCCATATTCTTTGGCGCCTGCCACTTTGAGACAGCTTCGATCTTGCTCGAATCTACAGATACCCCCTCTTTCGAAATCACGTGTCCCAAAAATGCGACCTTCTCCAACCAGAACTCACACTTTGATAACTTAGCGTACAACTGGTTGTCTCGGAGTGGTTGCAATACAATCCTCAGATGCTCTGCATGCTCTTCCCGGTTCCTTGAATAAACCAGGATATCATCGATAAACACCACCACGAACTTGTCCAAGTAGGGTCGAAAAACTCGGTTCATCAGATCTATGAAAACAGCAGGAGCATTTGTTAGACCAAATGGCATCACCACGAATTCATAGTGGCCATACAGGATTCTGAATGCGGTCTTGGGAATATCTTCGTTATTGACCCTCAACTGGTGATAACTGGACCTCAAATCAATCTTTGAAAAGATACAATCCCCACTCAGTTGATCGAATAAATCATCAATACGAGGCAAAGTGTACCGATTCTTCACAGTGGCATTGTTCAGCTCCATATAATCGATGCACAGCCTCATACTCCCATCCTTCTTCTGCACAAACAAAACAGGAGCACCCCACAGGGATACACTTGGTCTGATATACCCCTTGTCCATCAATTCCTCTAACTGCTTCTTCAACTCAGTCAACTCCTTAGGCCCCATACGGTACGGTGCCTTAGAGATAGGCCTCGTCCCTGGCTTCAACTCAACACCGAAATCAACTTCTCGCCTTGGTGGTAACCCCGGGATCTCCTCCGGAAATACGTCTACAAACTCGTTCACTACAGGTATTGAATCGGAAGACAACTCCTCGGCCCGAGTATCCCGTACATGGCACAAGAATAACGGGTTACCCTTCTTTAGATGTCTCTTCAAGGTGATGGCTGCTATAATCTTCACAGTTGGCTTTACAGCATACCCCCTAAAAGACACTATAATGCCCTTTGGACCTCTTAAGGACACTTTCTTAAGATTACAATCAATCTGAGCTCTAAACCGCCCCAACCAATCCATCCCCAGGATAATGTCAAAGTCATCTAAGGGAAACTCTATTAAATTAACTGGCAGGTCAACTCCCTCAACTATTAAAGACACATCTCGAAAGATCCTTGTACACCTAACTGACTTCCCCGAGGGTGTGATTACATCATCAGCTATATTTTCAAAATCTACTAACCCTAGACTCGGTACATGGTTACAAGCTACAAATGAATGGGTTGCCCCAGAATCGAATAGAACAAAAGAAGGTTTCAAGTTAACGAGAAAGGTACCCGTGATAACTTGCGTGTCCTCCTGAGCAGCTTGCTTCCCCATAGTAAAGAGTTTTACAGTATTCTTACTACCTTCAGGCACCCCATTAACAGATGTAGTTGGCCCAGCGGCTGCAGCTGACTGGTTAGTGCTTCTCGACCCCTGATAGTAACTCCCCTGTTGCCCATTCCAGTTCCCCTGTGATCGATTCCAGTTTCTCTGTTGTGGGTTCCCATTTCCGTGGTACAAATTCCCCTGGTTAACATTGCCTGAAGTTGTTGAAGGATCGGAGTAAAAACCCCCTTGACTCAAACCCCCATTCTGCTTCGGGACAAAACATTCATAGGCACGGTGTCCCGCTTTCCCACAATTGTAATGGGATGGTTGCGGTCACAGTGCTTACATTCATATACTCGAGGTTCGTTTCTTCGTCCCTAAACGGACCTTGTTCCCCCATAGTTGTTTACCCCGAAGTATTGGGGTCACACCATTCCCCAGTTCTGGTTTCCCTTCTTAGGTTCATTCTGGAGTGTGCCTTCAGATTCAGCTTTTCTCTTCTCCCTCTTTTGCTCTCCCAGCTCCTTGATTCCGTCACCCACTCGTTCTGCGTGCCCGACCCTCAAGTATACCTCTTTCCCATCAGTATTAAGTCCCACGGGTAGCCTTTCCAAGATTCTGATAGACAAGCCCTTCTCGAAGCGGGAAGCCAGTAGTTCAGAACTTAAATTGAGGTCAGCAGAATAAGTAGCCAGCTCCATAAACTTGTCGTAATAATCCTCGATGGTCATGTCGTCCGTCATGGTGAAACGATCAAATGCAGCTCTTTTTGCACTACGGATATGTTCCGGAAAGAACTTCGCCCTCAACTCCCCTTGGAGACTCTTCCACCTAAAGGTATACTCTCCATAATCTCCCTCCTCATGCTCTGCAATAAGGTTGACATAGTTAAGGTGCTACCATAAATCGGCCTTGCCACTCAAATAGAATGCAACTTGATTCAGCTCCATATGCTCCGGGCATTTCGCGGTCTGGAACACTTTCTTCATTTCTCTCACCCAGTTCTCTAGCCGCGATAGCCCACCAGTCCCGTCATATTTACTGGGACAAAGGCGTGCTATCGCAGCGCTGATGGTGGCTGCGTCTGTCGCTGGTGGTTTCGGGGCGTGGATGTTCCTCAGAGTTTCCAAAAGTGCATCGTTGGTTGCCATTAAGCGCGCCATTTCCTCAGCACTTGGAGTGGCTGGGGTAGAACCGGTAGCTGCTTCCTTTGACATGATTACTTCAAAACAACAATAACACACACATGAGCCCGAAAGTCTCATACATCATAACAATACGTTACTATTAACGTTGTAATGGCTCATATCATTGTAAACATCACACTTATAACAACCCGTAAAATTATGCAATTCAAAGAAATTCATATCATCCCCATCTTATTCTACCCCCTCTCAGTCTCACACGTGGTTACCGGGTCTAAACCAAAAGGGTCGGGATTTGGTATAAGGACGTCTCCTTAACCAGAGATTTTAAATGGGCTCCTAATGGCTTATTACCGGGTTCATTTTAATCTTCCTAAGTTCATTTATTCAGGCACTAGAATTGATCGCTCTGATACCACTTTGTAACACCCCCATATGTTCAGGAGACTTAACAAGACATCCTAAACAAATACGAGTGTTACCATCTCGGTAAACCAAGGTAGCAGACATCATTACTCACAATAATAAAGTGTCCAAACGTACAACTTAATAATAGATTATAAAAATTCAGTCTTCAAACCAAATAATAAAAAGTATTCATGAGGGTCTAATAAATATGATGGAATATGGACGATCAGGGTCGATACTACTCTGTTGATTTCGCACTCTGCCCATCCCGAGTCAAAAGCACATTCCATCAAGTACCTGAATACATCCCTGCTCCCCAAATGACCGTAACCGTCAAGTGGATCATTACAGACACCAGAAATACACACACAAGATAAGTTTACGATAACATTAAACAATATTAGTACAATCCATATCACAAATATCATCATCAATATCTTCATTCCTATCATCACTATCGCGACCGCAGTCACGCCCCATCAGTCCGAGTGTGCACACTCCTCCTAGGTTCTCCTAGAAGGAAACATTAGGGAAGGTCCCGAGGTCAACCGGGCCTAACTAGTCTTAGCTAGCTTCTCTCAATCGGCACACAGCCGCAATCTCAATATCATCATTATACCATCTCATATCATATAATATGCATACATACAACGTAAACTGAGTAAGGATAGCCTTACCTAATTAGCAGGTCACGATCACGTCGTTAGTATAATTCACCACAGAATTTCTACGAAGTCCGAACCTAATAAAATATTATATGAATCAATATCGGTGCTAACGTATATGATATATATATATATATATATATATATATATATATATCAATTTCTATATAGAGTGAGGATCCGGTGAGTCTCTCATCTTAAATGAGTCCGTCCCGCGATCTTAGACCATTGGATCTAAGAGATCCAAGGGCTGTCATTCAACCACGTCCCCAACTAATTTACTCACAAAAGTATGAACCCAAAAATAATCACAAAAAAAAACAATATTTTAAGGATAAAACTGTAACAGTGTTGAAGTGTTACAGTAACAATATTATTATAACTTATTGTAAATTACGGTAAACTGTAACAGTGTTGAAGTGTTACAGTAACAATATTATTATAACTTACTGTAAATTGTAACAGTGTTGAAGTGTTACAGTAACAATATTACTATAACCTGTAACTGTGTTACGGTAACAATTTTAATGTAATAGTGTTACGGTAAAAATATTACTGTAACAGTGTTAGGGTAACAATGATAAATGAACAGTGTTATTGTTAATCTCATGTTGATGTTACTACTTTGTAGTGTCAATTGATAAATGAATTTGACATTATTACTGTGACAGTGTCACAGTAAGAAATTTATAACTCTTTAATTTCATATTACTGTGACATTATTACTGTGACATTATTATTGTAATTCCTTATTACTGTGACAGTGTCACAGTAAGATATTTGTGTTACTGTAATAGTGTTCTGTTACTGTAACAGTATTACTCTGACATTATTATTGTAATTCCTTATTACTGTGACAGTGTCACAGTAAGATATTTGTGTTACTGTAATAGTGTTCTGTTACTGTAACAATAAGATTATATACGATGAAGATGACGCTGAGATTGAATCTCAGCCATTCATGTGATTTGATCGTGTGGCTGTGATTTGCGGGACGGACTCATTTAAAGAAGACCAACTCACCGGATGCAATTTCTATATATATATATATATATATATATATATAGGCGGGGTCCGGTGAGGCAGGGTAACTCTTTACACCCATTGAGGCACAATCTAGACCATTAGATTAAGATGGAACATACATCCAAATAAGTGTTATATACACTAAAAAAACTCATTATATACGTTATTAAACTCACTATATATATACACACTTAAGAACTCAATATATACAGTAAAATAATTATTATATACACTCAAATAGTTTTTATGTACACAAATTAATCAACAATGGAACATACATCAAAATAACTGTTATATACACTAAAAAAACTCATTATATACGCTATTAAATTCACTGCATATATACACTTAAGAACTCAATACATACAGTAAAATAATTGTTATATACACCCAAATAATTAATATGTACATCAGTTAATCAACAATGGAACATACAGTAAAATAACTGTTATTATATACACTAAAAAACTCATTATATACGCTATTAAACTCACTACATATATACACTTAAGAACTCAATATATACAGTAAAATAGTTATTGTTATATACACTCAAATGGTTACTATGTACACTAATTAATCAACATATATACACTGAAATAATTGTCATATGTACTTAATTATTTGATATAGTAGAATTTTATATATACCCTAAAACAGTTATTATGTACACTGAAATTGTTTTTATATATACACCAATTTTATTTTAATATTAAAAAAAATGTTTTTTTCGGGATTTGTTTTTTTGGATTTTTTTTCTTTTGGGAAAAAAAATGTCCGGCAAAAAATGTTGAGTCAAGACATCATCAGGATGACAACCTTGACCGGCCCCAGAAGAAACGATCCATGCGTCCCTCCCCTGACAGGGAGGACGAAGCTATGAGCAGGCGGCCACCGAGGCACCACTCCCCCAGTTCAGGGAAACCGACCCCTGGAAAATGGGATGGCCACGGTTACCACTCTGGGGGAAGCAGGTCACGAGTGGTGGGCAGGCCCACAAAAACTCCTCTCCACCCTGACGTACAAGAGTATCCCATCCCAAAGATCAAAATGCCCTCCGTCAAGTTTGACGGGACCTCAGATCCAGAGGATCATTTAGCAGCATATGAAAGTCACATGGGCATGTATGATGTGGACGATGCAGTCTGGTGCAAAGTCTTCCCAACTACCCTTGTGGGACTAGCGCAGGGATGGTTCAGAGACCTCAGACAGGGTTCGATTAGCTTCTTCATAGAGTTGGCCGAAGCTTTCTTGGACCAATATGCATGGAACAAGAGGCGTCGGCTCACCCGTTTTGACCTAATGACCCTCAGGCAGAAGAAGGGCGATAGCGTCAGGGAGTATTTAAAGAGATTTGATCTGTCCTACCAGCAGGTCAAGGAAATTGATGACTCAACTGCAGCGTACGCGCTAACCATCTCGTTACTTCCAGGGGAGATGAAAAACCAGATGATCAGAGCTCAGCCTGAGACCCTAGCTAAGGCTCGGAAAATTGCGGAAGGTTTTATGCTGCAAGAATAGTTCCACAGCCTGCCGGATACCCCCGCAGGACCTACCAGGCCGCAGGGGGGACCGCACGGTGGACGCGGCAGAGCTAAAGCAGGAAAACAGAGAGCTGAGGAGGGAGATACCCTCATAAAGGAGCGCGTGGCCTACCAGCCCAGATTTGACAGCTATACAGCTCTCAATAAATCTAGGGAAGAAATCTTTGAGCTGGAGAGGGAAACAGCTAAATGGAACCGCCCAAATAGGCCACGCAGCCCGAAGGGGGACCCGAAGAAATTTTGTACATTCCGTGACTGTGTAGGACATACCACCGAAGAATGCCACCACCTGAAAGATGAGATTGAAAAACTCATCAGGAATGGCTGGCTGAGTAACTATGCAGCAAGGAATAAGACACAGAAGGACACGGTGGAGAAGCCTGAGGGCTCGGTGCAGAATCGCACGATAATCCACGTAGTGTCAGGGGACGCAGAGAGTCAGACAAGCCGGAGAAGCCAGAAAAGACAAATTCGTGAATTACGAAATCAAATCTGCTACGCTGAAAGATCAGGAAGTCCCAAGGGAATCACCCTGAGCATCACCCCTGATGATGCAGGGCGAGTAATATACCCCCATAGTGACCCTTTGGTGCTGTCCCTTGAAATCAGCAATCACATCGTGAGAAGATGCATGGTGGATACTAGCGCCTATACAAACCTCTTGTACAAGGACGCCTTTGAGAAGATGAACCTGGAAAAGAGACACCTCAGGCCTGCCCCTGGATCACTGTATGGGTCCAGCGGAGCAGGCGTGCTTCCCATGGGGGTCATAGATCTACCAGTAAAATTTGGGGAGGGAACCTCTGCCAGGAATGTCAGGGCGTCATTCGTTGTGGTAGACGCGAAATCCGCATACAATGCCCTGATAGGCAGAGCCACCCTAAACGAAATTGAAGTCGCCATATCAATCAGGGTTCTAACTATAACTTATGTAACAGACTTTGATATGGAGGGAAAAGTGCACGGAGACCAAGAATCGGCTAGACAATGCTATTCTGTGGTCCTGCAGACCCACGAAACTGAAAGAAAAGGAAAGAGAAAGGCTGGCAGTTCTCCAAGCAGGGAGGGTGAGATTCCAGCTGGCCAGCAGGCAGCTGACCACCTTGAACTTGGGGGGGAGAGCATGTTGGTGGACCTAAAGCCAGGGAGACAAGTCCTCATAGGGGCTGACCTGGAAGAGTCCTACCAAGCAGAGCTGATCGAGGTCCTAAGGAGTAACAGGGATGTGTTCGCCTACTCGGCAGATGAAATGCCGGGGGTCGACCCGACTTATATCGTTCACAGGCTGAATATAAACCCGGAGGCCCGCCCTGTGAAGCAGAAAAAGAGAAATACGTCGGCAGAAAAAGACCTGGCCATCAAGGAGGAAATAGAAAAACTTTTGAAGGCGGATTTCATAGAAATCTGCGACTACCCTGAATGGCTAGCAAATGTAGTGATGGTAAAGAAATCCTCGGGTGCATAGAGGACGTGCGTGGATTTCACGAACCTCAACGAAGCTTGCCCGAAGGACTGCTACCCCCTTCCAAGGATAGACCAGCTGGTAGACGCCACTAGTGGGTACTCCATGCTAAGCTTTCTGGATGCTTTTTTAGGGTACCATCAGGTGTATCTTTGGCAGCCTGACAGGGTGAAGTGCGCCTTCATCACTAGCTATGACACTTACATGTATAAAATGATGCCATTTGGGCTCAAGAACGCAGGCGCCACCTACCAACGACTAGTTGACAAAGTTTTCGAAAATCAGAGGGGTAGGAACTTGGAGGCCTACGTCGATGACGCCATCGTGAAAAGTAAGGGAGACAGGGAACACCTGATGGATTTGCATGAGACTTTCTCCTCCCTGCGAACTTATAAAATGAAGTTTAATCCCAAAAAGTGTACATTCGGAGTTCGTTCTGGGAAGTTCCTGGGCTTCTTGGTTAGCGCCAGGGGGATAGACGCCAACCCTGAAAAAGTTCAGGCCGTCTTGGATCTTCCAGAACCAAAAACCATAAGAGACATCCAACGCCTGACTGGCAGGATGGCTGCCCTGGCACGCTTCATCGCCAGGTCAGCAGACAAATCAACCCCGTTCTTCAAAGTCCTAAAAGGGAACAAACAGTTCAAATGGGAAGATGAACAGAGAGAGGCTTTCAAGCAGCTCAAAGAGCACTTAAAGAAACTCCCCACCCTGGCAAGGCCAGTGGCAGGGGAGAGGCTCTTCCTCTACATCGCTGTAACGAATTCAACGATAAGCGGAGTTATCCTCAGAAAAGAAGCAGGCTCTCAGCAGCCTATATACTTCGTAAGTCATGCCCTGGGGGCAGCAGAAAAAAATTACCCAGTGGTGGAAAAGGCAGCCTACGCAGTCGTCATCGCAGCCCGAAAACTCAAACCATACTTCGATGCACACCCTGTCGTGGTGCTGACCGACCAGCCGTTGGAAAAGGTCCTGGAAAAATTCAAGAAGTCGGGAAGACTGTTGAAATGGGCTAGGAATATCCTACCAACCCAGAACAACCATCAAGGCACAAGTTTTGGCGGATTTTCTAGCCGAATATACCCATTCGGAGGAGGACAATCCCCCCGCCGGTGAATGGGTAGTATATACAGATGGATCCTCCACAGCCAACAGAGCAGGGGCCGGGGTCGTATTGACCAGCCCTGAAGGAGTGGACTTCGAGCACGCTCTCAGGTTCACCTTCCCTGCATCCAACAATGAGGCCGAGTATGAAGCCGTCCTTGCAGGCAAAAAATTTGGCCAAAGCCGCAGGGGCAGAGCGGGTTGTTTTAGCAACAAACTCCCAGCTCATCGCCAACCAGATTAACGGAGAATATGAAGCAAGAGACCAGGCAATGGTCGCGTATCTGGATAAGGTGAAGCAGAAGTTGTCAGGGCTCAATTCTATGAAGTCAGGCAGATCCCCCGGTCCCAGAATAACCGGGCAGATGCCCTGTCAAAACTAGCCAACTCCAGCTTACAGGACATACGAAGATCGGTCTGGGTGGACGTAGTCCAAGAAAAGTCTACCACCCCCTGCCAGCCAGTCAACGTCATTGAAGAAACAGACCCTGGAGATTGGATGACTCCGATCATCCAATTCAAAAAACATGGAATTCTGCCATTTGACCCTGCTCAAAAAAGAAAGACGCTGGCAAGAGCCGCATGGTTCATACTGATAGGAGAAGTCCTATACAAGAAATCAATCTCTTCACCCCTGCTCAAGTGTTTGGGGGAAGGCAGACCGAGGAAGTCCTGGATGACATCCATTCGGGAATCTGCGGTCATCACATAGGAGGAAAGTTCCTTGCCTACAAAGCCCTGAGAGTAGGGTATTACTGGCAAACCCTGCTAGCAGATGCGAAAGATCTAACTCGAAGATCCAGGAAGTGCCAGCTCTTTGCCCCATCGATTCACGCCCCAGCTCAGGAACTCAGGCCAATTCTGTCTCCCATTACTTTCGCTCAGTGGGGAATGGACATATTGGGCTCTTTCACTGTCGCAACTAGGGGGAGGAAATTCCTAATTGTGGGGATTGACTATTTCACCAAATGGATCGAAGCAGAGGCAGTGCCAAACATCACAGAGCCTGCTGTCAGGAAGGTAATCTGGAGAAACATCATAACTAGGTTTGGCCTGCCAAAGATGCTAGTATTTGATCATGGAAGGCAATTCGACAATGATCCTTTGAGAATTTGGCTGGAAGGCCATGGTATAGCAGTCGCCTACTCTGTTGTCTGCCATCCCCAAACCAACGGGCAGGCTGAAGCTGCCAATAAGCAGATCCTAAATGGGCTTAAGAAAATGGTGGATGAGCTTAAAGGCAGATGGGCAGATGAGCTGCCAAGCATACTATGGTCAATTAGGACTACCCAAAAAGAGTCCACGGGTCAGACCCCCTTTGGCTTGGTATACGGGGCAGAGGCCCTACTGCCCATAGAGGCACGGATCCCCACCCTACAATCTCAACAGTATAACAGGGTAGACAATGAAGCAACAATGACTGAGGCCCTGGACCTAGTCAATGAAGTAAGGTAGGAGGCTAGCATGAACATAGCCGCCTACCAGCAGCGAATGAGGAAGGCATACAACAAGAGGGTAAACGAAAGAAGTTTCCAAGTAGGGGACTTAGTCTTAAGAAAAACGCAAGCACTGGGAAAATCACGAGAGCATGGAAAACTGAGCGCCAACTGGGAAGGCCCATACGAGGTAACCCAGATTAAGGGGCCAGGCACCTACAAAATCGCCAATCTTGAAGGACAAGAACTGGCCACCCACTGGAATGCAGACACATTGAAAAAGTACTACGTCTAAGTCATTAGGAAGCCAAGTAATTTTCCTTTCAAGAAAAAACTGGCGGAGAACGGTCAAAATGAAATGTCGACGGCTCCGACCACAAATACCTGTAAAAAGTTATTGAAGAAATGAAAAGTCTGAAAGTTTATACTCGTTGTCTGCTTAAAATTTGCATTCTTCCACACACAAACGAGCAGGGGGCAAAGGGGGAGGCCCCCCCGTTGCTAAAACCAAGGGAAATAGACCCCCCAACAAAATTTTTAAGTCCCCCTGCTTACCTCTGGGCAGACAGGGGGCAGGCCCCCTGAGCTTCTACCAGAAGCCAGGGCCAGACCGGGCCCCACGTGCCAAAAAGAACAAGGACTGGGGGCAACCCCCCAACCTTGTATAAAAAACGCAAAGCCCCCCTACCCACCTCTGGGCAGGCAGGGGGCAGGCCCCCTGGACTTCGAACAGAAGTCAGGGTCAGGCCAGGCCTCGCACGCCAAAAAGAACAAGGACTGGGGGCAATCCCCCAACCTTGTATAAAAAACGTAAAACCACCTTGCCTACCTCTGGGCAGGCAGGGGGCAGGCCCCCTGGACTTCGAACAGAAGCCAGGGTCAGGCCAGACCTCACACGCCAAAAGAGCAAGGACAGGGGGCAACCCCCCAACCTTGTATAAAAACGCAAAACTCCCCTACCTGCCTCTGGGCAGGCTGGGGGCAGGCTCCCTGGACTTCGAACAGAGGCCAGGGTCAGGCCATATCTCAGAAGGAAAAGCAAACAAAATTAAAGAAAATATATTCATAACAGAAGAAGTGTTTAGCAAAGAGAATACTAGGAATCCAGGAGCGAAGTGAAACACCCCACATTGATTGAAGATGTCCTATTTATGAGCTTTGCTTAAAGGGATTTGAAGTACTAGTCATATCAACAAAGTGCACTTTCTTTTCTGGTCATCCATGCAAAAAGAACTCCGCAGTTAAGCGTGCTTGGCTGGGAGCAATCTTAGGATGGGTGACCTCCTGGGAAGGTTTCCAGGACGCACATGAGTGAGGACAAAATGCGCTGGAAAGGACTCGTGTTGGTCTGTGGGACCAGCACAAAGCCTGGCGAGTTACCGCGGTTAACATTTCTGGTCCTAGGATTGGGCCGGGGTGTTACAAATGGTATCAGAGCAACCCTGCGACCGTGCATTTGGCACCTAGCGGGGGTGGATTCTGGGTCAGCGGTTATGCTGCCAGGCGCAACGAGGACGTTGCGTTCTTCAAGTGGGAGTGATTGAAACACCCCACATTGATTGAAGATGTCCTATTTATGAGCTTTGCTTAAAGGGATTTGAAGTACTACTTATATCAACAAAGTGCACTTTCTTTTCTGGTCATCCATGCAAAAAGAACTCCGCAGTTAAGCGTGCTTGGCTGGGAGCAATCTTAGGATGGGTGACCTCCTGGGAAGGTTTCCAGGACGCACATCAGTGAGGACAAAATGCGCTGGAAAGGACTCGTGTTGGTCTGTGGGACCAGTACAAAGCCTGGCGAGCTACCGCGGTTAACATTTCCGGTCCTAGGATTGGGCCGGGGTGTTACACGAAGAAATTAAAATATTACATCAAGATAAAGGCAGCCGGCCACATCAGGGTTCGGCACGCAAAAGAGGTTAAAATGTCATCAAGAGAGCAAAGGCGCAGCAGGATAAGGGCAGGAGCCCTCAGAGGATGACTGCCCTGCATGTTAAACGTTGGGAGCATCTTGACTAGGGCCAGCATCCTCATCAAGCGGCCTGTTTGCCCGAGCTTCGTTCTTGGTAGTGTAAAGGCTTTGGAAGGCATCCTCATTAAAATCAGGGAACATTTCCCTAATTACTTCCATAACAAGCTCCAAGGAAGAAGAGACCCCAGCCTGAAAGCTCGTTTCCACCGCAACATCAGCCTCCTGCAAAATGGCATCCTTCTCTTTCTGCCACTCCTCGCCCTTTGTCTTCAGATCATCCTGGGCCTGCTTGAGGTCTGAGTCAGCCTTGGACAGACGCTCCTTCAAGTCAACCACCCTTCTTTTGGTGTGCTCCAGCTCAGCCAAGGATTTTTTAACCTGTTCCATTGCCAGCCTGCTCTCATTCAGCTCCACCTCCAGTTTGGATGCCTCCCTCACGACTTTTTCGCCCTGAATCTTCCACTGAGTCACCCGACCCTTTGCCTCCTCCAGCTCGCCCTCTTGTTTCACCAGCTGATCCTTCAAATTGGTGATAAGAGTGACATCTCTTTCAACCATAG
Organism: Agrostemma githago; assembly: GCA_958450325.1. Classification (NCBI taxonomy): domain Eukaryota; kingdom Viridiplantae; phylum Streptophyta; class Magnoliopsida; order Caryophyllales; family Caryophyllaceae; genus Agrostemma; species Agrostemma githago. Next base: position 32,201,117 of record OY288253.1, on the reverse strand, counting down.
CCAGACGGTCAGGGGGAGGGACCCCGGGGGTAACCACCAGCTCTTCATCACTCAGACGGCTGAGAGCCGCCAGCTCAGCAGAAGCTTGAAGCACCCCGGAGGTGCGCTGGATATACTGGATCACCTGATGGGAAGTAGAAGTTACAGATTTGGTGAGGCGATCCCTTAAAACAGCGCCAGAGTCTGAGAGCAAGGCAGAGACGTCTAGACTATCGCCTGCAGTATAATGGAACTCCATATTTTCCTCTGAGAAGAGGGTGCTTGGGACGTCACGAGCAGGGCGCTTGGGCTCAGGCGTATCAACGTCGGCCTCCAGATCAACCACATGTGTAGCCCCTGAAGGCTCTCTGTCCCTCTTCCTCCTGCTCTCCAGGGGAACACTCTCCCCAGTCTCTTCAGAATTAACATGACGTGATCCCTGGGGAGTATGAATCCCTGCAGGGGAATCACCCTGCTTCCCGGATGGAGAGGGGGTGGCTTTCGAGGTAACCTCCGCCTCCGTGCCCCGGGCATCAGAGAGAGGAGCCGTCGGCTTTGCAGGCGGTAGCCTCGGAGAGAGAGGAAGCCTGGTTCGGCTGGCGGAGATGCTCTTCACGTACTTCATCAAATTCTTCTCACCCTTCTTGTAACTGGAAGGAAGGGAGGGGTGCTTGGAAACGATGGTGAAATCTTCGTCTAAACCGAGTCTCCTTACCTCCTTCCTCGACCAAAGACGGGTGGCGAAATCTGCAGAGCATAAGAAAAACAGTTAGAAAATGTAGGCAAGAGTTGAAGGAGGTAATACCAATAAAATCCCTGAACTACCTCCTTCAAGACTAGGAATCAGGCCCACTTGGCCCAGATATTCGTCAGTGGCTATAAGCTACGCATGAGGAAGCCAGAAGCAAGGGCCACATACGCCAGACTTGTCAACAATAGCAACAAATTTCTTGACTAGCTCCTCATCCCGCCTATTCAGTTTCACCTCCAGGACTTTCCCCCCCAACGCCTGGATGGTACTCCTCACGGGTTTCCAGGCGAGTGTGGACATAATTCCTGAAGTGTCTAGGAATCCACCACCCTGAAGCACTGTGCACATAAAAAAGTTGTTTTTCCAGTCCTTCAGACTGTTCAGAGCTGGCCAGACAGGGGTGTATCCCTTCTGCCTTTGAAGAGACCAGTATCTAGGGGAGCCCTCTCCCCCAGAAGAAGATACCATCTGCAGACCAACCATGTATCGTAGGGCATTGATGGAGGGCCCCTCACCATGAAATAGGCAGGTCCACGTGTAGGCTATCAGTGACCTAACCGCCGCAGCGGTCAATTGGGCTATGGCCACATTCATCCTCCTAAAGGCCTCCTCCAGGAAGGAGTGCAAGGGGAAACGCAGGCCAAATTCTAGGCACTTGTGGTAAACGGCTATGCAGCTGTCAGGGGGGCAACATATATACAGTATCCTTCTCCCCTGAAACAACAATGGTGTACCCCTCCCCAAAGTTGTAAATTTCTCAATCGCCCCAGCAGCGTTTTTTTACCAAAATCAAGTCCCGATTTTTCGCCTCTGGGTAGGTTTTCAGGGGGACCTGATACTTGGTCTTGTCTAAGTAATATACTCTCCCCTCCACCCTGGGAACAAGGGGACCGACAATTCTAGAAGGGTCTATTTCCATCGCCTCGTCGTAGGAGTCGACGACGTCAAAAGTGGCGGGCTCAGGCGAGTTAGCATCTTCACCCCCCCTCTGCATAATCTTCTTCAAACGTCCTAACGCCGGTTCCCCCAGAAGAGGAGGCAAGGTTAGCCCTACCCTCCTCCCTACCCTCCGCCTTCTCAGGTGACGGGTCGATGAATGTAAGGATGCGAGCACGGTGACTAGACATAATGATTTAAGAAGGAAAAGCGAGGAAATGAAAAAGACAAGGATTTAGGGCAAGATTCTAACCTAAAACGATGACCGCTGGTTGAAAATCCGAAGAAAGAGAGCTCCTCAGTCTAAGAAAGTTCTCGGCAGTGAAAGAGTATGAAGAATGGTTTAGGTTTTTCAAAAAGCGTAAAAGAGGGGAATGGGGGGAATAGGAAGGCTTATATAGACCAGGGCAAGTGAAGAGTCGCCCCTCCTAAAAACTTCCCCAGAAACTGCCCCACGTGTCACACTTTCAAAACCAACCGTCCACCTCTTCCCAAGAAAAACCTCGAAAAGGTAAAGGGTGTTAGAGGGTTAATCATTCCATGACGTCATCCCTTCATTCATTCAAAAGAAAAAAAATGCAGCGCGCATAAAGAACCCGCCTGATCTTTCATTAAATTGGAAAAAGCCCAAAAATGGGCAAGTTACATTCAGCGCAGAAAAATAAAAAAGTACAAAAGGAGCCTGATTTCCTGGCTCAGTTAAGTAGCCTGCGAGTCCGGAGCAGACCTAATCGTCATCAAGATCTGGGGAATAATCCCCAGGGCTATCATCATCCAGGGCAGACCCCCAGTCCCAGTCATCAGAATCCTTGAAGGGATCAGTAGGGAAATCATCTTCGCCCTCGCCGGAGGAATAGCTCTGGCCCTCGCTATCCGCAGAATCATGGCTGCTTGTGTCCCAGTCATGGCCAAAGGGGACGGCCCTGGCATCATCAGGAAAATCGCGACCCACCCTCCCCATCAGAGGGGAGGAGGGGCCTGATTCTGGAGAGGAGGTCAACTCAGGACAGTTAGGGTCAAACTGCTCTGGATGCAGCCAGGGGAAGCACTTGTGGCACCCCCTGTCATAACACCCCCCAGCCTGCGTGCAGTGCCCTGGGCGAGGACCAGCAGGAGGAGATCTTCTGGGGCGCCTACCAACCCTGGAAAGGGCTTTCCTCCTAGCCACCCGTTGAGAACGGGAGCGTTTTCTTTTACTACAACGGAGAATCTGGTGAGCCCGCTTAGCATATTTCAGCCGACGGAGCCCTCTGAAACAACGAATTTCTACATAAACCCCACAGCGGAAGACTGTTTTCCTAATCCAAGACATTTTCTTTGGAGAAGAATAGTGGAAAGGTTGTAAGTGAGGCGTGAAATGACGGAGAACAACAGAATTTATACAAAAACTTTTGAAACAAAAGTAAGGCATTAATGAAGCCTCAACCATCTCTGTAAGGGGAAGAGCCAATCACCATATTGGCGCGCTGTCAAAAAAACCCTCTTTACAAGAGAAGTAATCATGAGCAAAGACATTCCAACTCTTTGCATGCCCAATACGGTTGAGTTTCCTCCCTCTGGAACATGCTGCGCATTAAATGCTAAGTAGCTCAGAAGGGTCAACCTCCCACCCTAGTCAAGGGATCGCCTGCCAAAGGGAGCCCTGCTTCCCCTTAGCCGGCGAAGGGCCAATTGATGGGGGTCGGTAGCCTGCTACGGGTCACCCGCCAACTGGGGCCCAAGATGGCCCGACCCAGGAATGAAGAAGAGCCTGCCCTGCAGGCCACCAAACAAGGAATCACTAAAACTCTCCAAGGAACTCACCTGCTCGGCAGGGCCGTGCCGCCAACCGAGCAGGGCAGTCAAGCCCCCCTGCCTTCTGACCCCCAGGGTGCTCCCACCCACAGCAGAGGCAGGGGAATCAGGGGGCCCTCCGTCATTTTGCCTAAGGTAAAGGAGAATGAGCGGAGAGGTGAAGCCACATGTCACTTTCCCATCCACTCATTCTTTCTCTCTCCTCTTCTCTTTTCCTCTCTCTTGTGGGAAGGTATAAATACTCTCCCATTTCCCACATGAAAGGGGTTGGATTTTCTCTCTTTAGACTCTCACTCTAAAACCGCCACCTAGTTCCTCACAAGCTAGGTTCCTAAAGGCTATTCACAGACTGACTTAGGCATCGGAGAGGGTTCCCCCGGACACCTCCGGGGCCATGTGTGTTCATTGTGCAGAGGCAGGCCGTCTTCGCCGGGGAAGTCCGACCACCGGAGTGAGGAGAAGGAGAGATCAAAGGAAGTCAGACGAACATTACCCGAGTAATATCAAGAGACCCGAATCCGAAGTCGGGTCAATTGTTTCCATACCGGAACAAATGTTTTTTTGGGGAAAAAATGTGTTTATTTTTTCGAAAATAAAAAATGTGTTTTTTTGGCAAAAAATGTTTTTTTCGGAAAAAAAAAATGAATTGTTTTTTTCAGATTTTTTTTTTGGAAAAAAAACATCCGAATGTTTTTTTTTCCTAAAAATTATTGATTTTTTTTCCCCGAGAAAAAAAATTGGGGAATTTTTTTTTTATGTGCGAGTTTTTGTTTTAATCTTAGCCTTTAATTTGATTTTAATCTAATGGTTGAGATTGTGCCTCAATGGGTGCGGCGAGTTGAGCTGCCTCAAAGGATCATATATATATATATGTATGTATTCAGGTCCATTGAGGAACCCTTTTCCGTCCCGTCTTATGGTGTACCCCATCTTTGAATCACATCCACGACAGGGTTCACCAATACCCTCTTAGGGTTCAGTTTCTTGCGGGATTAGTGACCTTGAATAAGGAAAAGGGTTTAGGGTTGGATTAGGCGGAGTTTTCGCGGGTCCGCCTAATCCAACCCTAAACCCTTTTCTGTCCCGTCTTATGTTGTACCCCATCTTTGAATCACATCCACGACATGGTTCACCAATACCCTCTTAGGGTTCAGTTTCTTGCGGGATTAGTGACCTTGAATAAGGAAAAGGGTTTTGGGTTGGATTAGGCGGAGCCGCAAAGCGGGTTCGCCTAATCCAACCCTAAACCCTCTTCCGTCCCGTCTTATGGTGTACCTCATCTTTGAATCACATCCACGACAGGGTTTACCAATACCCTCTTAGGGTTCAAATTCTTGCGAGATTAGTGACCTTGAATAAGGAAAAGGGTTTAGGGTTGGATTAGGCGGAGCCGCAAAGCGGGTCCGCCTAATCCAACCCTAAACCATTTTCCGTCCCGTCTTATGGTGTACCCCATCTTTGAATCACATCAACAACAGGGTTCACCAATACCCTCTTAGGGTTCAGTTTCTTGCGGGATTAGTGACCTTGAGTAAGGAAAAGGGTTTAGGGTTTAGGGTTTATATTAGTTGTCCATAACCTATCTAAAGTACTAATTTGTACATTTTATATTTTTGGTTATTTACAGAAGAACGTCATAGGATAATTTTGTTGTACTTGTAACAATTTACAAAGTATACTATATAGATCATTATATAAGGTACATAGTTCTATATTAGTTTTACATAACCCATCTGATGACATTATGTACATAATTCTATATCAGATGTACATAACTTATCTTAGGACATAACCCATCTAAAGTACTACTCTGTACATTTTATGTTGTTGACTGTTTCCAGAAGAATAATGTTGTAATCCATCTGATGACATTATGTACATAATTCTATATCAGATCTACACAACCCATTTGAGGACATTATTATGTATATCCAAGGACATTAAAAAAGCATTGATGTTTATGTAAATGCTTGTCATGGAGTAATGTTTACATTACTGATTCTTTATATAATCCATAACACTATCCGATAAAACCATATTAAGATACCAGTGTTTACATACACACAACTAAAATAGAATCTTATATTTTCTGTTAACTGTAAAATCCCTAACAAAGTTCTTATCCCACTGTATAAGATTTATGCATGTTTGATGACGAAATTCATTGATGTCATCAAAATAATTCTTGTCTGTCCATTTCTCCTTGTCGTGTAATGCATTTATCCACTTCAAGACAAAAACACCACAATCAAATCCATTACTTTGTTGCACTGCAGTTTTGACATACTCCATTGGATTTTTCAATTTTTTTTGGTGATGTGTTCATAGCCGGAGTAGTTCTCAATAATGTATGAGACATTTGTCACTATTTTCTTGCAAACGTCAGTTCGTGCTTTGTTCCCCTTTCTTTTACTTGAATCCAAGATGTAATTCTTATTGTCTTCAAAATCGCACACAACCAAAATCCAGTGTGATGGTGTGTCGATGTGGACTGGGATAAAGATCTGAAAAAGTATACATTTCACAGTTATTGTAATACAAATTTTCAACATATAGTAACTTATGCACATCAAAACAGACACTTCTATAACCATGTGCAAATTCCAACATGTGCAACATATAGTAATTTATGTACATCAAAACAGACACTTCTATAACTATGTACAAATTCCAACATGTGCATTTCACTTTTACTGTTAATGTTATAGGAGTATATAGATTAGATGTTTGTACATTTCTTAAGAATTTACCATCTTCAGGCAAGTATGATACATTACAGTATGGCGTTGTCAGAGAAGAATATATGTTTGGGTTTAATTTCTGGAACAAAGGATACACAATGGGTAAACAACTGTTAGATTATGTACCAAAAAAGTACTTAAGTACAAGATTTTTGATATATTTACCTCTGATTTTGTTGGAATGAATAGTATATCCCTCATCCCGAATGTTGCATATATTCCACCCATATCAATTGCCTATTAAAAGAACACTTGTTAGATTTATTTAGCAGCATTTGAATTTATAACATTAAAACATGTTACTGATAATGTTACAGTAACATTTACCATATCCTATACTTTCTCATTTGGTAATAACAAGGCTTGCATCACCTTTCGGCTTACATTCATCCATTGTGTTTGCATAACCTCTTCCCTGCAAGATAACATAGTACAAATAATCAGCAATTAATTATGATGAATGAATTAAAAAACATTGAAAAGGATAGAATGTATTACATGTGATATGACTTTACAATGGTGTCATATGAATCCTTCTTTTCTCATTTATTTGTCTTTCCTGCAAAAGTCTTTATCTTTATCTGTTTTAAGAATTTTTGAGTAATATCTTCATCACTGAATTTTTCTTTCCACATAGAGTTCCGCTTCCCTACTGAGAAAAGTTATAGAACAAAATTTATCAGATTATTATTTATGATGAATATATGTTAATGATTTATGCTTTATGTGCAATATATGTAGTCATATGATAGCATAATGCAAGTGTATAACATACAGAAGTTTCCTTGATGTTTTTTTTGCATCTTTTAGAATAAATTATTTCATCTGATTCCTGGTTGAGGTTAGTATTTTGTGGCAATACCGCACCTTCATCATCCTTACGTACTTCTTATATGTAACATTGCTCTGGACATATACATCAACAACATTTATATATGGAAATATAATCAAACATAAAATAGTATCAATGATGTAAGTAGAATAATTAAGTTTACCGGTTTGAACATTTGGATAAAATTATTTTTATTCCCGTTGTATATTTCCATGACTCTCATTGAAAAAAATACCATTGTTAACTTCCAGGTGACGACAAAAATTTGGAATATATTCTACGGTTTTTCTAACATGTGCCCAGTGGGCACATGTTAATAAAACCGTATATTCTATTATGCCATAGTCTGTCACCTCATTGACCCATTTGATCTTATTCTTGAAATTTTCAGAGAGATAATTACACTGCGAATAAAACAAACTATTCAACAAAGATAACATAAATTTCAATCTACATAAAAGTAAAAACAATAAATCAGTGTCCTCACCTATTTATCTTTAGCTTCAGAACTGTTCAGTTGGCTGTCAAATTCTTGAGGAAACCCAAAGTGAATTATTTCAAATGACTTTGAGATTGAGTTTACACAGTAAACAACAACAATTGGTAACTCTGTTGTCCAGAAAAAGACCTCGAAGAAAATCGCACTATTAGTTCTCAGAATGAATGAATGAAGGTTATAAGGAATATCTATTTGTTTACCAATTGCACATCATCCAACTGCATTTCACTTGTAGGAATCTGAAACATTTAAAAAGTGTTTAGAAGAGATTCATGAGCAAAAATATATTTACACTGTTTGACATTGTTAATGGAATATATAACATTACCATATATTTATCAAATGGTGACATATAAACATGCTTGACAGATGATGGAGATGATAACTTTTCCAAATCATTCATCAATAGCCCCCAAATACTTAAAATTGTTTGCTCAAGTTTATTTTCAGACTGTATCATCATCAACAGCTGCCCCCTTGAAATCTGAATGTTTTCAAACTTAAAGAGACGTTCACTGTAAAATTAAAAAGTATTTAGTCTATTAGTAAACATTTTTAACTGTGACTATTAGCATTTAAACACATTTAAACTTAAAGATGTGCAAGTTACTATTAGCATATGAACAATTTCCAACAATGTGAACAATTTCCAACATGTGCAACACATGATAGGTTATGTACATCAAAACAGACAGTGCTACAATAGGTTGTATGAATTATATACAATAAGTTTTACCTTATCTACATCAAAACAGACAATGCATTAACTATGTACAAATTTCACACATGTGCATCACATAGTACCTTAAGTACATCAAAACAAACAGTGCTTTAACTATGTAAATCAGTTGCTTACCTTGCAGACATATCTAACGCAAATGCATACTCTGTCACATATTTCTCCTCGGCGCTCAGACTGGTTAAAAAGTTGATGTTTCTTTGTATGAAAGGAGATTTGAAAACAACTGGTATTGCTTGTTTCCTCTTGTATTGTACTTCAATTTCTTTTTCATTCATGTCATCATCTTTCTGAGATGCATTCCCCACTATTGGTGGAGTGACCAAGTTTTCAACAATATCTGGGCTCTCCGGAATGACATTTTTCACAACATTAGGAGTTTCTAAATTAACATTTTCTATTGCATGCGCAGGGGTAGATTCCTTATTTACCACACATTCCACAAGCTTGTTATTGAACACTTGTTCATTCCTAACAGTAGTAGCTTCCACAGCCACATTCTCCATATCCACAATTTCCACACTCTTGTAATTGAACACTTGTTCATTTACGATTGGAGTTTTTTTTACCCACATTTTCTGCATCTTCATTTGTCAGGAGAGTAACTTGAGTGTCAGAATATGAGACAAGGTTAATATCTTGACTCAGTTGAAAGCTCTCATCTGAGTTCAGTAAACTATATCTTGGCATCATTGGGTCTCTCTCCTTCTTCTTCTTCTTTTGTACCTCATTTTTTTGCCAGAAACAGCTTCTTCTACCATCTGATCTAACATCTCTATTACGTGTGGAGTCAGATCATCTAGACCAAAGTCTGTATCGGAGAAGGTAGGGAATTCCTTTTGACATGTAGAAGGTATTTTTTCTTCTTCTTTTGTGTTGTCATCATTGACAACTTGTCATGCAATATGAGTAACATCCTTCCATTTATCTCCAGATTCTTAGCAGTAAAAGATGAGAAATAAATACTGTATACAAGTTAAAATTATACAACACATATTAACTTATGTACATCAAAGCAGACACTGTTTTAACTATGCATAAATTTTGAAGATGTGCAACAGATATTAACTTATGTACATCAAAACAGACACTTCTATAACCATGTACAAATTTCAACATGTGCAACACATAGTAACTTATGTACATCAAAACAGACACTGTTTTAACTATGTACAAATTTTGAACATGTGCAACAGATATTAACTTATGTACATCAAAACAGACATTTCTATAACAATGTACAAATTCCAACATGTGCAACACATAGTAACTTATGTACATCAAAACAGACACTGTTTTAACTATGTACAAATTTTGAATACGTGCAACAGATATTAACTTATGTACATCAAAACAGACATTTCTATAACAATGTACAAATTCCAACATTTGCAGCACATAGTAACTTATGTACATCAAAACATACAATGTTTTAATTGATGTACAAATTTTGAACATGTGCAACAGATATTAACTTATGTACATCAAAACAGATGCTTCTATAACCATGTACAAATTCCAACATGTGCAACACATAGTAACTTATGTACATCAAAACAGACATTGATTTAATTAATGTACAAATTTTGAACATGTGCAACAGATATTAACTTATGTACATCAAAACAGACACTTCTATAACCATGTACAAATTCCAACATGTGCAACATATAGTAACTTATGTACATCAAAACAGACACTGCTTATAGCAGTAGAAAAATGATGAATAAATCAAAACAAAAATAAAAAATAAAATACTGTGTTTAAATTCTATGAATGGATATAATTGCTACTGTAGTGTATATAGTAGTAGAAAAATAAAAAAAATATTACCATTCTCTCTTGACGGTTGTTCTCTTCTCGTTTTTGCAAGTTTGTTCATAAATTCATTTGCCAAATTTTCCAAGTCTAGTAGTGGTTTGCATTGGGGGGAGGCAACTTTTGCAATTTTTATTGCATCTTTCAAACCCCTGAAAGACTTTGAGAATTGAGAAGATTTGTTGATTAAATTTTGCACCCAGTGCATTGCTTCCTTTGGCTCCTCATTTTCATGTTTTATTTCCTCCTCTACTTTCACTAGCTTCTCTTCTTCCATTACGGAAGAAACCTTTGCAGTACAGGTTTTAGAGTTGTCCACCTTGTACCAATCAACAGGTTGTAATGGCAACACAAAGCCATTACCAAATGTACCCGATTTCTTTGCTTCGTCCAATATTCTCTTCGAAATGGACTCTTGTGTCCAGAACAACATTGTTGGGAAAGAACGAATTGGTGTGATGTTTCTGAAACACATTCTTTGCAGATATATAAACACAAAGACCATTATAGGTTCATCAAAGCACTTGTTTCTCTCTGCTGTATTCATTTTCCACAAATCAACAGCCTCAATGAAAGCATCAATGCAAAATTTGCACCAATTAAATGTAGGTACCAATGACAAGTTGATTAAAGATTTCAATATCTTTATGCTTGGGGTGACGGAACAGCTACCCTCTATAAAAATAGAGCAAAGATAAACAATGAAGTTCCTCTTGAATTGATCCCACCCTTCCGTCTGTCTTGTTAGCATAAATTGCAACACACTGTTTGTTATCTTGGAACCTTTAAACTGTTGCTTGAACTCATCAACTAATCGATTATATTCAACATCCTTGTCATCATATGACGCTAATACAATATCATTCGGTCCCATAGGAATCCCAGTTGCTATGTGTACATCCAAATTCCTAATCTGAAGTGTCTTTCCTTTATATGATGACGAATCAGGGTCAAAATTGGATACAAGCCAATGAGCAAGCTTGGCTGGGACTTCTCTTACATTTAGAAAAATTATATCCCCAAACCCCAATTCTTTAATATCTGCAATTTGCTTCTCTGACAAATTTCTTACAAATTTAAACAAACTTTCAAGGGATATCCTTGTGGTCAATGATGGGAGTTCATTCACTGCATGTAAAACCCTCTTCCTTCTAGTTTTTGTAGGTTTTGTTGGCTTATTAATGACAGCTGTAAATTTGAGTGAGGAAAACAGATTTAAATGATATGTATAGAGGGCATATCAAACAAGGTCAAGTTCTATGAACTGATAATTAAAATAACTACTGTACATACCTACAATTGCATCTGACAGTAAGTGTAATTTCGATTTCGGTGTCTGAAAACTACCATCCTTAGAATCATCGGAATTGGGAGCATCATTTACTTCTACCCGTCTCTTTTTACATGCAACTATACATAAATAATCAAAAATCAATATGCATCATTGAGTCACACATAGATCTGAGAGTATAGGGTTCAATATAAGTTTATATACCTTCGATCTGATGAGTGGCTTCCCTCTTTGCTCCAGTTTTTTCCTGATTTGTTTTCATCTTTTTTGTTAACCTAATTAACGTCAAATAAAATAAGAACAGAGACAACTGAGTACCTAATTTGCATAAGTTGAATTATCATCGATACCTGAATCCTAATGCCGTAAGACAGTATTCAAACCTAAATCGAAAATAATTGCATACTGCGAGTATTATTTTATACCAATCTTCAAGAAATCGTTTAAAAAACAACACTATAACACACAGTATCGCACTGTTGAAGATAATCGGAAAAGATAAGCTCGAATAAACTTACAGTACTGGATTGTTGAAGATAATTCGGAAAGATCTTAAGAGTCCACTTTCTTTTTTTCTTTTTCGATTTTGTGTTTTTGTAGTTATGAAGTAGGTCGGATACCAATTTTGAGTATTCTTTTATGGGCTTTAATTAAATAAACGGGCTCTTGTAAAGATACGGAGTACTATGTTCGAGTATTCGATTTATAATCAAGTTATGATCATTGAAAATAGGACAAATTCTAAGTATATAAGATATTATATTTTGTACATATGTTTATTGGAAAACATAAGAGATAAATACTTTTAGTGTACATAATGTAGATTTTAGCGAACATAAATTAATTGCTTAAATATCAAATTCTAAGTGTATAAGATATAATATATGTTGCACATAAGTTTATAGTAAAACATGACTACTTAATACATAATATATGTTGTACATAAGAGATAAACTGTAGCGTACATAGGTTATCTTAATACATTCATAAATATTTGAATCTGTGCTTATATACATCGAATATACACTTACGTGCTATTGTGTGAAGGTTCCTATGTACAACACATATTTATATAACAGTTGTGCATATTTTGTCCCAGGTTATCTTAGAGATGTTCCTTGTACATATTTGAATTTCGATGGGTACATAACATATGCAATGATAAACAGATAATCCATTGATTTCCATTTTCATATTAATAGATCTTGTCTATTACAGTAATATAACTAAGTCTACATACAATTAAAATAAGATCTCATACTCTTTCTTAACACTGAAATTTTTCACATAGTTCTTATCCCACTTCAAAAGATCTAAGCATGTTTGACGCCTAAATTCTGTGATATCACTAAAGTATGTTTGACTTCCCCATTTCTTGTCGTCATGTAATGCCTTTATCCATTTCATAACAAAGACACCACAATCACTTCCATTGCTTTGCTTCGCTACATTTGGTACCATTTCCACTTTAAATTTTCCCATTCTTTTGGAAATTTGTTCATAGCCAGAGTAGGTTTGTAAAATGTTTGAAACATTGTACACTACTTTTTGAACTTCGTCTATCCTTTTTCTGTAAAACTTTGACTTTTTTGAATCGAGGACATAATTCTTTTCTTTTTGTAGATCACAGACAAGTAAAATCCAATGCAACGGTGGTTGGATGTGAACTGGAACAAAGATCTGAAAATTTACACATTTTACAGTCATAAACAGAGTTTTTTTATAGTTAATTATCATCAACTTTTAACACTATAATCATTGGGTGTACCTTTCTCCAAAATTCCGCATCCTTAGGCAAGTATGATACAGTACAATATATAGTATTCAGAGAACTTCTTTTCTTTGGGTCTAATTCCTGAAACAAAATATAAACATCAAATAAACAACTGTAACCTTACATACCAAAAATAAGTACACCAATTTGATATACTTACCCCTGACTTTGTTGGAATGAATATGATATCCTTCATTCCTAATGTGGTATAAATTCCATACAAATCGATCGGCTATTAAAATGGAACTTGTTAGATTTATTTAGAAGCATTTGAATTTATAAGATTGAAATTTGTTAGAGATTTTTTTACCATATCATATAATTCCTCATCTGGAAATAACAATGTTTGCATTTCTTCGCGGCTTACATTCATCCAATCAGTTTGTACAACGTATTCACTGTAAAATAACACACAACACAAGAGTAATAATCTTAAAATTAATTAATTATGATGAATGATTTCAAAAATAGTTGAAAGGGTAGAATGTATTACTTATTATACGATTGTAGCATGGCATTGTATTTTTTCTACTGATCCTCTAATCCCTCTCCTCCAAAATTCTTTTTCGTTACTTTTTTCAAGAAATTTTGAAGTATATGAGCATCACTGTATTTTTTTGGTTATAATGGGTCCACTTTCAAGCTGGTAAAAGTCATAGAACAGAATATGACTTTGTAATCGAAACAATATATAATAATTTATGTATGTCAAATTATGACTTATCAACAGTAAGTTATCGGATACATACAACATTAATTTTGCCTCCTTCAACACAGTTTTCTTCAGCTCATTCCTTTCTGAAGTTAGTATTTTGTGGCAATAGCACACCGTCATCATCTTTACATAATCAGCGTATGAAATGGTGGGCTGCACATGATAACATTAGTATATTGGAAAATAATCAGATATAGATTAGTATCAGTGATGAATGTTTGTAATTATCAACTTACTGGTTTGAACTCTTTGGCATAATTGTCCTTATTCCCTTTGTATGTTTCCATGATTCTCATTGAAAGAATGTCATTGTTACTTTCCAAATCTTTAGAGAAATCTGGAATATATTCGATCAAGTCATACGTATCAAACTCTTTCACCCATTCGATCGTATTTTTGAAATTTTCCTTCAAATAACCACTCTGAAAATATAAGTCAAGTATTCAGGCCAGAACATAAATTTTCACTAGTACAAAAAGTGCATATCGCAACGGTCATTGACCATTGTATTCCTGGGCGTTGTAATAAATCGGGTACTTTTCGCAATATTCGCATGACCGTAGCCTAAAAGACATTTCGCATCAGTTAAAAGTAGTAACCGTTGCGAAAGATAGTTTTTGGCGACGGCCTATTTTTGCAGCCGTTGCGAAATGTGAATATTAGGCTACGGTCTTTTTTCATAACCGTCGCTAAAAGTAGGTTTTAGGCTACGGTTGTTTATCACAACCGTTGCCTTTTCCTTTTTTTATTAAAAGAAATAAAAATTGCGGCATCTCAGTTAGCTCAAATACAGTCGATTACCAAACAAATGTCTCAATTACATCAAAAATTTAGCATTAATCCGAATAATAATACACCATTACATGGATTTTAACTCTCAAGCATCACTCCAACTAACAATATTACTCTACCTAGCTGAATTGTCATAAATAACATTGGAGCGACTTTCAATGAGCAATCTCCAGTAAAAGAAAATACATTACTCACTAAGTTTTTAGACAATAGTGCATTAGCAAATTACATCAACACGTCATACTCTACTTTGATGCTCATTTGAACAAAGCCCTGTAAAAAAATTGAATATTACTGTCAAATATTCCCTCCGTCCTTTACGTTTCTTCTCATTTCAATTAATTACTGCTCACAAATCTTAAAAAATGGGAAGAAACATAAAAAACTGAGGGATTATCACAATAAAATATAAATAAAGGTATCACGATCATAAAGCTATATATAAATGTAAAAAGTTGATCATGAGAGTGTTAAGAGCTACAACCAAACTACTAACCTTGACAAATAAACCATTACGAGTCATGGAATACTTCACGGACGTTACGTGGATCAATTTAAATAGTTCCGAATAATAATATACAAGAATTATAACCCTCACTGGTCTAAAATAAAGGCTATCTATTACATACCTGCAGAAATGTTTTCAATAGTTTTGAGCCAAAAAAAGACCGAATCTGCAAGTACAATAGAAAAGTCAATTAAGAACAAGCGAGCATCTTATCATCTACGGAGTACTAATATTTGTCATCTCCTTTCAGCTAAAATTTTTAAAACACGTTACCTTTGACCCTCACTCAATACATGCAAATTTTTGATAAATTTAATTAATCTTTCTTCAATCACACCAAAAGTAATCATCTTATAGATAGATGGTAAAGGAGTTGAGTTAAGAGAATAATTAGTTTATATTATGGAGAAGTTCTTTTGACCCGACTAATAATGAAAATTAAAGTCGGAAATATTCGAACATAAAATAGGAGTTGGTAAGGACATACATGTGTAAAATATGTTTGAAATTAGTAATAATGTCAAAGAATGCATTAGCAGCCAAAAATAATTGACGATAAATAAAGAAAAGGACCTGTGAATTGTGATTTTGCCCTGTCTCTAGTGACACTTGTACTCTGGTCGCCCCTGCAATCTTTTCAAGTTCCCAACCCACAAAGTTCATACTCAAACCTATTATCATAAGAGTCAGATTCATGTTATCAAATTCTTTAGTACGAAGTACCATATTAAAGGTGCTTCCTTTAATTGATGTATATTTCAATCTGTGGTGGGTTTTATATGATATGCATTTGAATTTATATGGTGCATGAAAGCTGATGAATTTACATTATGTTAGTGAGAAAATCGTTCACATCAGGATGTCAAAGAAGGAGATAGTTGAAGAGAAATACAAACAAGAAATATAATGCAAACACTGCCTTCATATTAGTTTTAAGTCGTGAAGATGAACCCTATTCATTATGTTTCTCTTCTTTTTACCACCACAATTTGTGATACACAAACTGAAAACAACTCTCACAACCATAAAATCCAACATTAAAAACAACAAAAATAGCACTCTGAAGAGCGGCAATACCCAAAGACTGTGACAGTAAGAATAGTAGCATCAAAAACAATAGCAACAACATCACACTACGGAACTCGGTTCGGATAACCCGGGTCAGGCTTCTTTAGCCTAAATTTACAGCGTATTTGAACATCTATAACACATCATATTCCATCGAATACAACGCCAATAAAATAGTCACATTAACAGTGTTATACTCACATAACATACAAATAGAAAATAATAAACATAATCTGGAAACATATAATCCAATACTTACATAGACCGATGACATATTGAACAACAGTGGGTTGTGAGCATTCAAAGAGGGGGATCAATTTGTCCGAAGCACAAGGTTTCAAACCGGCTTCACTCCTCATTAAATAAGATACGGTCTAGCTGTGAAAAATTAAATAAAACATCAGATTGGTGTTATTTAACATTACAAAGTATATTTCACAGATGCATCATGCATGTCCAAGTCTCAGACCTGGTTAAGTCTACGAGCAATCCCGTATAATTTGGTATTTCACTAATTCGTGAAGAGAGGAAGTGAGCAGTAACCACAATTAAATAATTAGAAGACCAAATTGAAGGTGTGAATTCTACGTACTTGATAAGTCCCTGAAAAATTATCACATTGCCCTAATCAATTGTCACATTATCAAACTAATTAGCAAATACTACAGAGTATTAGCTTGATACGGATTAGGTGTCCAAGTATCATACCAATGTCCAAGTATGAGCCTTGGAAAGAGTCAGAGTAACATGTCTTACAAAAATGAGAAACAACTGGGTATAAAAAAGATGGAGTAACATAGCTTACATTAACAATAGCTCGACCTGATTTTAGATTTGAAATATACATATTACCCCAGAAAATTCTAACATAACCTAAATCAAAAATCGTACAGTATCAAAGTAATCAGAAATCGTAAAGTACTCAGTGAGTGTCATGACGACTCAATAACAACAATAACAAAACCTAATTGAAGATACTTCAAAAGATTATAGCAATGCCTAAATCAATTAAAGAAATCTTGGAGTATCAAAGTAATCAAATAGATAAGATTAATGAGAATAAATTGATATAGAAGTTAGGGTTTGTGTACGTTAGGCCGGTGGAAAGGCGATGGTTAGGGCGGCGACAAGGGCGGGAGAGAAAAGATGAAGGCAAGAGTTCGTGAGGGTGTGGTCGGCAAGACAAGAGGTGGTGGATTTCGTGGTGGTGGACAGCGTTGGACTGATGGTGGCTTCAGTCATGGAGGAACCGCGTGACAGAATGAATCAAGTTTGGTTGAGAACTTCTGGGCGATGGACTGGTGGTTGTGGTTAGTGTGGTTTTTGGTGTTCGATTGGTGAAGCCTGAGGGAGATCTGAGGAGTAAGGGTGAAAGTGAGAGAGTAGGAGAGTGAGCGTAAGGTAAGTTCACATTTTGATTTTGATATTGATTTTTTAATTTAATATACACTCTTAATTTATTTGAATTGATGGTTATATTATGCGATGGTTATAATGACCGTTGTGTTAGATGTTACACAAAAAGTCTTTTACATCAGTTATAAATCTTGACTGATGCGTTTATGTTTTACCTATATGGCAATTTATATATATTTCGCATCGGTCGTATATTGTGACTGATGCAATTATGTTCTACATATACATTTCGCATCGGTCGTTGACCAATAAACGTTGCCTTTTGTATTATGCAACGGTTATTTGCAACAACCGTTGTATTATCTATTTGTCTAATGTCATTTTTCTACTAGTGTTTAATGTACAAAAGAGCACAAACTTATATATAAATACCTAAAATTTTAATGAATGAAAAAATACAAACATTGAATCTGTAATGTTAATGCCTAGAGTATGGTCACATATAAATCTTTAGCTCCAAAACCAGCCACTTTGCTCTTAAAATCTTCAGGAAACCCAAAATGAATCATCTCAAATTTCTTCGAGATTAAGTTTGCACAGTAAACAACATAACCTGGTTGTAATTTAGAGCTGAAAAATGCCTTGAAGAAAATCACATTATTAGTTCTCATAACGAATGAATGATTAAATAAATAAGTAAGAGTTATACAGAATATCTTTTTGATTACCAGTTGGACATCATTAACGTCCATTTCGCTTGTAGGAACCTGAAACATTATAGTAATTGATTAGAAGAGAGTCATGAGTGAACAAACTTTTAATCATATTTGAATGGAATACATAACATTACCTCATATTCTTCAAAAGGAGACATATAAACACGTTTGATAGATGACGTAGGTGATAGTTTTTTCAAATCATTCATCAACATGCACCAAAAAAATAAAATTAACTCATTGATTTTGGTATCACAAGTTGCCATCATCGACATGTCCCCCCTTGAAAGCAGAAAGTCTCCAAATTTAAACAGAGGATCCCTGTAAAATTAAATTATTTAGTGTATTACTTTTGTTGTACCTGTTATGAAACTTATGTACAAAATATATTAACTTATGTACATCAAAACAGACACTGCTATAACCATGCACAAATTTCAACATGTACAAAAGATATTAACTTATCTACATCAAAACAGAAACTGTTTTAAATATGTAAAAATTTCAACATGTAGAACAGATATTAAAACAGGAACTGATAAGAAACTGCTTTCAATATGAACAATTTTTAACATGTAGTACAAATAAAAGATATTAACTTATGTATATCAAAACATGAACTGATAAGAAACTTGTTTAAAAGATTAATTAGACTTACTTCAAAGACTCTTCTGGTCCAAATACATAGTCTGACACATAATTCTGGTCAGCTTTGAGAGAGGTGAAACACCTATAGTTCTGATTCATAAAAGAAGATTTGAAAACTGGTACATTTCCTTGTTTTCTCTTCTGCTGTGCTTCAATCTCTTTTTTTCAAGAATATCAATTTCCTTGTTCTGCTTTGTAAGAGTTTCCGAATGCACATTTACAACATCAACAGAAGTTTCCAAATCCACATCAACACTTTCCACAGTATGCGCATTCAACACATCTTCATCTTCTATAAAAATAATTTCACTGTCGTTCTTGACAGGAGTGGAAATAGGAGCATCTGTATAGATGTCTTTTGCACTATCAAGATTTTCCAAAAGTAGTAGATTATTTTCAACATTGACATTTTCCACATTTTCTGCATTCAAAACATCCTCAAATTCCTCAGAAATAATTTCACTGTCATTCTTGACAGGAGTAGAAATAGGAGTATCTATGTTATTGATGTTTTCTACAGTATCAACATTTACCACACCGTGAACATTCATCACTTCTTCATTTTGCACAGAAATAATTTGACTGCATTTTGGATTCATTTGATCTGTCTGCTTTTTTGGCTTCTTCTTCTTTTCAAGATAAGTCTTTCTCAAAGAAGTAAGATCTTTTGCCATGTTATGTATCATATCCACTATTTGTGGATTCAGCTCATTTTCTTCCTCCTCACCTATTTCGAAACAAAAGATTAAACATAAGTACTATATTCAACATATTATAATTAATGAATGGGATAAAACAAATTGAATAAAAATTCTTACCAAATTCTGTTGATTCTTCATCTTTACTTATTGTTACAAGTCTTGCAACAAAGTCACTGATCAAATTTTTCAATTTTGTTATTGGTTTGCATTGAGGGGAGGCACACTTTGCAACTTCTACAACATCTTCCAACCCTTTGAAAGATTTTGTAAATTCAACAGATTTCAGCACTAAATTTCGTAACTAAGCCCCTTCTACCTTCCCCTTTTTGTTAACTTTGTCTTTTTTCTTCCCCTTCCCATCTTTCAACCCCATCTTCACACTTTCCTTTACTTCTTCCCCCTTGTACCAATCAAGGGACTGTAATGGGATAACCAGACCATTACCAAATGTACCCGATTTCTTTGCTTCCTCCAATATTCTCTTTGAAATGGATTCTTGTGTCCAAAAACACATTGTGGGGAATGCACGAACAGGTTGACTGTTTCTGTAACGCATTCGTTGCAGATATATAAAAACAAAGACCATTATAGATCCATCAAAGAACTTCTCTTTCTCTGCTGTATTCATTTTCCACAAATCAACAGCCCCAATGAAGGCATCAAGGCAAAAATGGCACCAATTAAATGTAGGTATCAATGACAAGTCGACCAAAGACTTCAATATCTTAAAACTTGGAGTTGCAGAACAGGTACCTTGTATAAAATAAGAGCAGAGATACACTATAAAGTTTCGTTTGAATAGATCCCCTCCATCCGTTTGATGAGCTAGGATGGATTTCAATGTAGAGGCTGTAATCTTTGAACCTTCAAATTGATTCTTACATTCATTAAGCAGATGTCTGTATTCGGTGGATTGGTCGTCATATGATGCAAGGACAATTTCATTTGGTCCCATAGGAAACCCATTTGCAATATGTACATCTAAATTTGTCACATCAAATGTACTATCCTTAAATGTTGTTGAATCAGGGTAGAAATTTGAAACAAGCCAATGAGCAAGCTTGGATGGGACTTCTTTTACTTTTAGATCAAATAAATCTCCTAATCTTAATTCCTTTATATCTGCAATCTGCTTCTTTGACATGTCATTAAGAAGTTTAACCAAACCATCAGGGGACATGCGTGTCTTCAATGATGGCAAGTCATTCGTGGCATATACAACTTTCTTCCTTCTGGTCTTTGTAGTTTTACCAGTAATAGCTGTAAATTAAAATGAACAGAAAGAATTTAAATGACTACTTTTACCTTAATGTCATATTTTAAAGTACATAACATTGTATGTTTTAGACATAAGGTATTCATAAGACATAATCCCTATTAAAGTTATAAGGATTTATTTATTGTTCATAAGGCATTACATAAATGCACATAACTTCAAACACAGAATGAACATAAGTAATTTTTAAAGCTATAGTACTAAATAAAAAAAGTTATTCTCAAACAATTTTGAAACATAGTAATCTATTTAATGAATGTTCATTAATAGCTATACAGAAAAAAAAGTTCAAACAATTTTGAAGAATAGTAATTTTTAAAGCTATAGTACTAAAAAAGTTACTTTTACCTTTATCTGCATCTGTTATCAAACATAATTGTTTGTCTGATGTTTCTTCATAATTATCAGAATCTTCATCATTTTCTTCAATTCTCCTCCTTTTACATTCAGCTACGAATAAAGAACACCAAATAATTATAATTTCATCCTCGTTTTAATACCTATACAAAAATACCTTAAATTATACCTTTCTTCTTCTTATCTGCGTTCCTCTTTGGTGCAGTCTTGTCCTGATTTGAATTCATGTCGTGTCGTGAATTACTTAACCCTAATTTTCAACAAAATCACTCTAAAAATCAAAAATATAACACACAAAACTGCATATGTACATTATAAATAACGTGAATAAAAGACCTAATCTCTATTTTACTACTTGCCGGAAAATGCAGAGTGGAAAGGATAAAAGATTGCAATTTTACTTTACTGTAAATTTCACAAAATCGTTCGAAAAACCAGTAGTTAAGACATGCACAGAATCAAGAACATATCACTCACCAAAGAATCGTTGAAGATGATCGATAGAAATTACAGTACTTCAAAAATTACTCCGTACTTGATTTTTCAAATTGTTGTGAAGTGATGCTCTTTTTGAGTATAATTATGCAATAGTTGTGAAGTGATTGTTGAAGTGATTATAGGAATTCTCAGTAGTTATTTCCAAAGTCTTAATACGTCATAGTTTCAAAAGTCTTAATACATCATAAATTCACCTAGGGTAGTGGAATACTGAGTACTTACTATATTTCAAAATAATGTGTCTAATACGAAGTACTTTATTTTTATTAATAATATTAATTACGAGTAATAATTTAAATCCTAAGATATGAAACGATTATGTATCATATTTTATATACACTGTATATCATATCTATTATAAATACGCATATCTATTATATCATATCTATTATAAATATGCATATCATATCTATTTTATACACTGTATATCATATTTTATACACACTTTATACATATGGAGATTATGTATCATATTTTATATACACTGTATTCTAAACTATGTATATCATATCTATTTATATACACTGTATGTGTAATAAATACTTGCATGCATTGAATAAAAAATCATATAAAAAGCTTTTATACAGGTAGTTTTGTCATAGTATATAGATCAATACATAATGTACATATGTACATCAAAACAGACACTTCTATAACCATGTACAAATTCCAACATGTGCAACAGATATTAACCTATGTACATCAAAACAGACATTGTTTTAACTATGCATAAACTTTGAACATGTGCAACAGATATTAACTTATGTACATCAAATCAGACACTTCTATAACCATGCACAAATTCCAACATGTGCAACACATAGTAACTTATGTACATCAAAATAGACACTTCTATAACCATGTACAAATTCCAACATGTGCAACACATAGTAACTTATGTACATCAAAACAGACACGGTTGTATATATATAAAAAGCTTTTATACGAGTAGTTTTGTCATAGTATATATTATAATCGAGAACACGGTTGTACATATTTCTATAATTGTTGTACATAACTCATCTAGTTACATATTACTGGAATCTAATCATAAGTTATTCTAATTAGATTTATGGGGCAGTTGAACACAATTGAATGCTTTATGTACACATATATATATACAAACGCTTGATTAAATAATTTCATAATAACCAGTATGCATGCAAATTAAACATTACATTCAAACTTAATCAGACACGATTATGAACATTATCTGATTAGTTCTAATAAATTGAATATTTTAGGTTAATATTATTACATAAGTTCAAATTAAACATTACATATATAAGGAAAAAACAAAATATAGTTATACATCTGGATAAAAATTTCTTGGCTCAAACAGATATCTCGAACTTATATAGTTTAATGCCTTGATAATCTTTAAACTAGATTTATGAAGTAAATAATAAAACAACTAGTTATATACATTAGATTGGTTAATTTTACTGAAGCATTCATAATTCGTCAAACATAGCTTTATGTACATATACATATACAAACGCTTGATTCGTAAATAATTTTATAACAAGTGTACATAAGTTCAAATTAACTTGAGAATCTTCTTTTATCTAGTACTCTGTAACAAACATTACATATATAAGGAAAAAACAAAATATAGTTATACATCTGGATAAAAATTTCTTGGCTCAAACAGATATTCAGCAAAGGTAGATGCTTGACGAAACATTTGCTGTGGAACACCTTCAAAATTTTCTCTTTCTACTTCTTCAGGAGAAGAACCATGAAGATGAACTACATCTTCTGGAGATGCAAGTCGAAGTTGCATGTTGTGTAGTATATTTCTACAAAGTAGATCATCAGTCAAATATCATCTGCATTGCTTTAACAACAAGATACCATTCCTATGAAGAGAAAGTAATCCATTCTCAATAGTTGCATGCACACTCATATTGTACTCCATATCTAACAGAAGAGAATGAGGATGTGACCAAAGTATTTGACCCCACCTCTTGCAAACAAGAGTCAATTTTGCAAACTCTTCCTTTCTAAAAGTAGGGTTGAACCTTTTGAAAATTATTTCCATTATATTTTCATTTGCAAAAACTTTTTCAAGTGATTCAACATATGGACTTGAAATAGGTCCATAAAAATTGGTAAACATAAAAGGCAACTTCTCCTTCTTTTGAGAAGCAAACCACAGTTTATGTTCTTGCCTAATATTGTATATCTGTCCATTACATGTAACATTCATTTTTTGTTGAGAAAGGAAGAGAGAAAAAGAGATACAGAGAGAGACACACAAAAAGAGAGGGAAAGAGAGAAACAGAGAGACAAAGTGAGAATTTGTTGAGAATATGGGATTTTATAGCACAAGTTTTTATAATATGGGATTATGTACACAAATGTTTATAGCACAAGTTAGAAAAATAGATGAAGTTAATATAAACTGAATTGTGTGCGCTTTAAATTAATTTATGTACATCACGGCGTCCAATATATAAGACAGTGATTTTACCAATGTATAAAATGTCTTAAATGTAATACGTAAATTTAAATTAAATAAAGTTCAATTAATCCGTAGACACATAAATTTAGGTGTAACCATTCAAATTCTGGATTCTATTAGACACAATTCTTCACTTTGGTAAATGAGGGATTTGATGGGTGAATTAAAACGTGTCTATCATATAGTGATTTTACCAATGTATAAAATGCCTTAAATGTAATACTTCCTCCAAGTTTCATTTCTTTCCTTATTTGTCCATACCTTTTCAATATTTTAATCCATTTATACATTTACTATATTATTTTTCATTACTTTTTCATTTCCAACCCATACTTCCTTATTAGTTTTTCA
Source organism: Agrostemma githago (assembly GCA_958450325.1). NCBI lineage: Eukaryota > Viridiplantae > Streptophyta > Magnoliopsida > Caryophyllales > Caryophyllaceae > Agrostemma > Agrostemma githago. The sequence goes on along the minus strand of OY288253.1, from coordinate 32,176,510 downwards.
TTATTTTAATCTAACCAAAAAACTTTGTGCCATTTTGGAATGGGAAGAACATTAAAGCTTGGAGGAAGTACGTAAATTTAAATTGAAATAAAGTTCAATTAATCTGTAGACACCTAAATTTAGGTGTAAGCATTCAAAATCTGGATTCTATTAGACACAATTCTTCACTTTGGTAAATGAGGGGTTTGATGGGTGAATTAAAACGTGTCTATCATGCAGTAAGTAAATATCTCGAAAATGCATAAGTAATAATTACAAAGAGGGTTGAGTGGAATTTCAATCAGTCATATATACTCCCCAAACTAAGATTGAGAGGAGTTAAACTTTCAAAATTAAAAAAAAAAACCAAAAAAATGTATGTAGAACTGATGTACCCTCCTAAATGCATTATTGCAAATCTGCCATTTGAGTGGGTTGATAACAAGGTTGCCAGTAGATCACTAACTGGTTTAAGGAACAGGTTAATTTTCATGAACATCAAGTAGATATTCATATATAACTTGCACATAACCCATCTTATAATCACAAGTTATATACACTGTCTTCTAAACTATGTACATCATATTATACACACTGTATTGTGTAATAAACACTTACATGCATTGAATAAGAAATCATATACAAAGCTTTTATATGGGTAGTTTTTTCGTACATAGATTAATACATACCGTTCATATTTACATACCAATAGATCACTAACTGGTTTAAGGAACAGGTTAATTGCCTTGGGTTATCCGGTGGAGAAGATAATGCTAAAGTGGGTTTCCAGTCCAAATGGTCTGATCTTCACCAGAGCTGCAGTCATTTGTTTCAAGAGCGGTTGTCAGAACTACCTCCACGCCTATAAGTTGCAACGGGCCTTTGAGGACTTCGGAAGAGGGAAACCTGAGATGGGGATGCAAATTCATCCATACGACGGACCTCGCTGTTGGGTTGCCTCATGGATGGATGACCAATATCTGTCCAGTCACACGGCTTACAGGGTGGTTCCCCTGACGTTGAGGGGAGAGGGTGGATATTTGGCAGACATGACGGATATCTGCCACTATGAGATCTGCCTGGAGGCCTTATGGCAGATTTACCCCAACTTTTACCCTTGAAAAGATGGTCCAGGTAAATGATCGGGGGACCCTAGTATATGGATGTTATTTTACAAGCATATGAATTTTTCTGGTCTGGTTTTGTGCATATGCACTTACTGTTATCTTGGATTGTAATTTAATACTCTAATCCTACTTTGAATGTATTGTACTGCAATTATTAATCAGTTACATTTTGGAAGGAACTGACTAGGGTATGAATGTTAACTACGGATTTGACGTAGCTGTTCTTGGTAGTACTGATTTGTAGTGAGTATGCATGCAATTTTTGGTGAATGACTTCCAGTTCAGTCGATATGATCAGTACCCCCTATTCGTTAGAATTAGATGATATGATCAGTACCCCCAATCTGTTAGGGTTCATAGAGAGAGGAGTAGTTGTGGTAAAGAATGGAAACGGTGGTTATCGATTTTACATAATTCCATATTAGATCTACATATCTCAACTAGTTATCCATGTACAAATTTGAACATGTACAACAAATATTAACTTATGTACATCAAAACGGACACTGCTTCAACCATGTATAAATTCCAATACACTACTTTAACCATCATAGGACATAAGTACTTTAAGTGTACATAAAGTAATCTTTAGTGTACATAAGGTGTAGTTGAACACATTTGAAAATCAAATTGTAAGTATATAGGGTATTATATGTTGTACATAAGTTCATTGGGTATCATAGGACATAACGTAATATATACTGCCTTAATGTAACACAATAAGTTATGAATATGAATATGTGCAGTATAGGTTATATACAACTCATCGTATGTTATGTACACTAAAAAAGTCTCTGATTTAATATATACTGCCTTAATATAACACAATAAAATGCAATAAATTTAATACTGTATATGTCTCGAAATATAATCAAGTAAATTGCATATGCAACTGACGTCTCTAGATGAAAAAGTATAGCTTTGCAGTCAAAAGTCATCATTACTTTGCAGTCATCATTACTTGACAGTAGGTATACTTGATGGAAAAGTCATGATTACTTTTGCAGTCAATATTAAATATAGTAGAGTACGAGTAGTTTTTTATGGGTAAAATAATACTCTTACTATATACTTTGACAGTACTATACCTATTATTATGTACAGTAAAACAACAAAACATAGAAGAAGACTAAACTCCCTTTGTGAGTATTTAATATCCCAACTCCATTTCAGATAAAATCTTTAGCAAATTTGTCCTTAGTACCTCCGATGAATTGGTTTAAATTATGTGTTCATTAACTTGCACTAATTCATCTAAGGTACTAAAGACAAATCAACTAAAGAATTTATTTGCATGGTACTTGATGAATAATTATAATTATTTCTAATTAAATAATGCAAAGAGGAATGGATTGTGGGTGTGGGTGTGGTTGTAGGTATGTTTTCGTCAATTTATACTGTAAATGGGGAAGGTATAATTGGGGATGGTATAACTGGGGTAGGTATATATGGAAGAATATAGGAGTAAATGCTGATGTATATTCACGCGTCAAAAACAACTTTTCCCAAAATGACAAACGTGTCCAAGTACACTGTACAATGTATATATGCACTGTACATTGTATCTTACAATGGTTGAATCATTTTGAATTACATTAATAATAATTTGTGATTTACATACAAATTTGACATTACAATTTTATATATTTGCATATCATCTGTATATACAACCGAATACATCATTGTATATATTTCTATATTAGTTGTACATAATCTATCTATACAAATTTAACACATTTGTAGCTTTACTGTACATACAGTGATTGAATCAAATTTTCTGCTGAATTGCGTTAATAATTCTTGATGTACATATTTCTAGTACATGATGTATATATGTAAATATTACATGTTCATAACCCATCTAAAGTATTTACTACGTACATTTTATGTTTTTGAATAATTACGTAATATACAAATTTAATAAATATATATCTTTTTTTATGTAAAGTACATATTTAAATACCATATGTACATAATCATTCAAGGACAACTTACAGAGTTACAGTGATTGAATCATATTTCTTGGTGAATTACGTTAATAACTGTTGATGAACAAATTTGCACTACGTAATGTATGTGTGTGTGTGTGTGTGTGTATATATATATATATATATTATATTATATGTATATATATATATATGTATATATATATATGTATATATATATATATGTATGTATGTATGTAAATATCAAATGGACATAATCCATCTAAGCACATCAGTATACATATTCCATATTAGTTATACATATTCGAGTGGCCATTTTAGTAGTGTCAAATAATAACTTATATAGAGTATACACTATATTACTCCGTATTAATTACTCCGTATTAATTACTCCGTATGTATTGTCATATTTTTAATTAAAAAACAAAAGGTAGGTCACTAGGTGATGTACATATTTAAATAACAATTGTGCATAATACATCAGAGGACATCATTGTACATATTTCGATAAAAGTTGAACATAAACCATCTAAAATACTACTCCATACATTTTATGTTTTTGACTATATAGGACATATTACAATGGTTCATTGTACATATTTCTATATTACTTGCACATAACCCTTTTCAGCATCTAAAACAAAGACAAAAGATTACAAGTACAACTGAACCACTGTAATATGTCTGTAACGGTATCACATACATAACCCTTTCCAAATGTTCCAGAGAGTTTAGCTTCCTTCTTTATCCTTTTTGTCATTGTCTCTTGTGTCCAATACGACATAGATAGTTGGGAACGCACGAACGGGATCACTATTTCTATACTTCATCCTTTGAAGATAGATCCCGTCTCCAAAGGTAGCATCAAGATCAATGACCTCATCCACTGGAAAAGGGATCCTAGTTGACAAACATGCTCTATCTTCCTCCAGTTTTTTTAATCTCAAGACTCAAGAGGAAGAATCCGGGGAATTCAACCCGGGTATATTAAACACGTTATACCCTCACGGCTTTGTACCATTAAAGGGACTATAACGGTATCACATACCTCTGTGCTGATAACAGATCAACACAAAACTTGAACTTGCACCAATTCATCTGAGGTACTAAAGACGAATCAACTAAAGATTTTTTTTTGAATAGTGTGTGATGAAATAACTCCACGAACATCTTTATTTCTCATTAAATTAAATAATAAATACTTTTCAACGCATAGACAGAAGGATTATGGATGTGGGTGTAGGTGTTTGCGTGTGTGTGGATGTGTTTTTATACTGTCAATGTGAAAACTGTCATTAATTTAAAATGCTCCACGCGTTATATTGTCATTAATTTGTACTGGGGAAGGTATTTTCTGGGGAAGGTATGTCATTAAATCCTCCACGCGTTAAAAGCATCATTTCCCATAATAACAAAGTTGTCCATGTACTTTGTATACTGTATCAAAACTTGTGCAACAGATATTACGTTATGTACATCAAAATATACATTGTTATAACTATGCATAAATTTTGAACATGTCCAACAGATATTAACTTATGTACATCAAAACAGAAACTGCTTTGACAATAAACAAATTGTGAACATGTGCAACAGATATCAACTTATGTACATCAAAACAGACACTATTTTAACTATGTAAAAATATCAATATGTACAACAGATATCTACTTATGTACATCAAAACAGACACTATTCAGTTTCTTGCGGGATTACTAACCTTGAATAAGGAAAAAGGTTTTGGGTTGGATTACCAATACTCTCTTAGGGTTCAGTTTCTTGCGGGATTAGTACCCAAAACCCTTTTCCGTCCTTTAATAAGGAAAAGAGTTTAGGGTAGGTATACTGTATATAGATCAATATTTAAAGTACATATATAAATACCAGATGTACATAATCATTCAAGGGCATAGTACAGTTGTCTGAATTACGTTTATAATTCTTGATGTACATATTTCCACTACGTAATGTATATATTTAAATTTCACCTATTCATATTCCATCTAAAGACATCATAAAGTCTAGGTGGGGAAGGTATAACTGGGGTAGGTATAACATGGGGCTGGTATAGTAATGTATGTCCACGCGTAAAAAACCAAGCTGGGGTATGTATAAGCAGTTAATACGGACTCGAAATTTATTTAATTCACTATTACAGTACTTTACATTCAAAGTCTTATGCTTACCCTATCTTTTACAGTACTTGTTTATACACCCTTCTATTTCACCTTTTTCACTTCACTTCATTAATAACACCATGAAAATATTGTGTAAGGGATAGGCGAAGAATAATGAAATTGAAGATAGAGAAACAACCATTAATAAGAGCAAGGAACAGAAGATTGATCAACTATCTTTCATTTATAATCATCATCATCATGAAGTTGAAATATATGGAAGACGATTTTCATCAACAATTAAAGTAATGTGCAATGAAGATTTTATGGAAAAAATCTTTCAAAAGCTTCCCTCTGATTATGACAAAGCGAACATGGCTATTGTTTGCAAGAGGTGGTCCCAAATGTTTCTATTACGGTCCGATGCACCTAGATGGAATATAGATTATAATAGAAGATTGGGAACAACTCATATTAAAGGAATGACTACTGTTCGTAGGGATGGAATTGAAGTTTCCAAGAGATGTAGATGTTATTTGACGAACAATATGCATGTTAGAAGGTTATTGCACATCTTTCAACTTAGATCTGAAGAAAATGAACATTTGAAGATTATTGAATCTACGGAAGAGGAAGATTACAGATCACATGTTTCATTAAAAGATTATTTAAAAGGATGTAGATTAAGTAAAATTCTCTATAGCCAAGAAGAAATTTTCATGATTGAATGATCTATTCTATGGAGTGATTAATTAGCCAACCATTTGTATGTTTTGGGATTTTGATTCATACTGTTTGTATTGTGACTTTAGTAATATCTACTTATGGTTGTGGTAGGAACTCCCGTTTATTCAGAAAGTAACTTATGTACACCCGTTTATCAACTTATATGCATGCCTTGTGTTCGGTACAAAGTAACTTATGTATAACAAAATATGCAAATTAATAAAAAAAATTAAGGTAATTAATATCCATCAGAATTAAAATTTCATTTCCATTAAAATTCATTTCCACTGCGCAACATTTTACATAATTCACTTATCTCTTTCTGCTCTTCTAATGTAATTAATTTCAATCTATATAGATCACTTTCTTCTTTAGCACACTCAATAGTTTCTAAGTGTTTATTTTCCTTACAATCAATAGTTACAAAATGATAATTGTGCAATATTGTTTTTGCATGTACATTATCTGTCAGATAGCATCTGCATCTCTTTGAAACAATAATTCCACCCCTAAGTACAATATTCATTCCATCACGGATCAATGTTGTCAAGCTTCTATTGTAATCCACAATCCATCGAGGTGCATCGGAGTGTAATAAGAACATCTGCGCCCATCTTTTACAGACAATCGCCGTGTTAGCCTTATCAACGTAAGATGGAAGTTTTTCGAAAATTTTCCACATGAAATCTTCGTTGCACATAACTTCGTTTGTTGACGAATATCATTTATCATATGTGTCAAACTGATGATACTGATTGAAAATGAAGGAAAGATCATGCATCTTCTGCTGCCTTGAGTTGTTTATAGTTGTTAATCTATCTTCAACCTCATTATTTATCAACCACCCCTTGCATAAAAATTTCATAATGTAAATTTAATTAACGAAATAAAAATAAATTAAATGAGATGGATGTGAAAATAAGTAGATGATGTGAATAAGATGGAAGTAAGTAGATGATAAATGTGAAATTAAACTACTTCATTTATTGTACTACTCATTTATTTATTCTTCAAATCGAGGGAATCTGGCACGTGTCAAACATGCAGTGCTTTGATCACTGTACAACTTTTCAACATTCACAACAGATATTAACTTATGTACATCAAAATAGACAGTGCTTTAAATATGTAAAAACATCCACATATTAACTTATGTACATCAAAACAGACACTACTTTAACTATGTACAAATTTTGAATATGTGCATCACATAGAAACTTATGTACATCAAAACAGACACTGTTTTAACAATGTAAAAATATCGATATGTACAACAAATGTTAACTTATGTACATCAAAACAGACACTACTTTAAATATGTAAAAATATCGACATGTACTACAGATATTAAGTTATGTACATCAAAACAGACACTGTTTTAACTATTACTAATTTTGAACATGTTCAACAGATATTAACTTATGTACATGAAAATAGACAGTGCTTTGATAATGTACAAATTTGAACATGTACAACAGATATTATGTTATGTACATCAAAACATACACTGTTATAACTATGCACAAATTTTGAACATGTGCAACAGATATTAACTTATGTACATCAAAACAGACAGTGCTTTGATAATGTACAAATTTGAACATGTACAACAGATATTAACTTATGTACATCAAAATAGACAGTGCTTTGATAATGTACAAACCTGAACAGATGTTAACTTATGTACATCAAAACAGACACTACTTTAAATATTTAAAAATATCGACATGTACAACAGATATTAAGTTATGTACATCAAAACAGACACTGTTTTAACTATTACTAATTTTGAACATGTACAACAGATATTAATTTATGTACATCAAAATAGACAGTGCTTTAATAATGTACAAATTTGAACATGTGCAACAGATATTATGTTATGTACATCAAAACATACACTGTTATAACTATGCATAAATTTTGAACATGTGCAACAGATATTAACTTATGTACATCAAAACCGACAGTGCTTTGATAATGTACAAATTTGAACATGTACAATAGATATTAACTTATGTACATCAAAATAAACAGTGCATTGATGATGTACAAATTTGAACAGATGTTAACTTATGTACATCAAAACAGACACTACTTTAAATATGTAAAAATATGGAATGTACAACAGATATTAAGTTATGTACATCAAAACAGACACTGTTTAAACTATGTAAAAATATCAACATATACAACAGATATCTACTTATGTACATCAAAACATTGTATATAACTCATACAACAGATATACATGTTCAAAACAGTGTCTGTTTTGATGTACACTTGATTTTCAATTGAAAATTATTCAATTGTAAGTTATCTACATAAGTATGTACAAACTTCACACATATACAATATATGGTAAATTATCAACGTCAAAAGAAAAAATAAGTAGAATTGCTGCACATAAAATCAAATAGAGATGTTCATATGAATAATTTTCAATTGAAAATCAAGTGTACTTGATAAAAGTATAATGTGCTTAGTGTATCCCTGGACAATTTATTATATTTAAAATATATTAAAATTAAGTAAAAATAAGAGAATGTATGATGATTAAACTTTGCCTGGACAATTCCTTGAATCATGGTATCTCATCTCTCCACAAGCATTGCACTTCCGATAAGGCTTCTTATGTTCTTTCGTGGCTTTTTCTTTAGACGAAATAAGTCGCCTTCCAGAGCCTTTAGTTTTAGACTGGTTTGGAGGCAAGATCTTAATGTCAGTTGGAATAGTAGCACCCATCAAACACTCGATCTCAGACCTCTTGTCATTTCGCAGGTTTGTTCCTTCTTCCACAACCTTCTCCTTGAATGCTCTCACTAATTCTAAGAGCTCATCCACCTTCTCTTCCTTTTCCTCAACCACAGTCACACAATCAAAAATTTCAGTCCATAATTCTGCAACCTTTGTTTTTATTCCATCAGATGACCGACAATCAGAAAGAAGTGTGCCATTTGCATCAAACATTTCCCTAGATGTTGCAAACTTGTTCCAACGAGGAAGTAGATATGAATTAGGTATCCTTTTGGCACCTCTTACTTACAGGACCCAAAGAGCATGACGACACAACAGTCCACGATGCTCGAACATCTTGCAGGCGCAGACAATTTTCCCTTCTGTAGGGGTATAGTCAACTACATATACCCTGTTTTTTTATGTTGTCCAGTATAGAGATATGTTCAACACCATCCTCCTTTATAATCTCATCAACACCACAATTGTATATGGATGCCTTTAACTCTTCCTGCAACTCATAGAAGACAGTTCGTGTGTAGATTTCAGAAGCATGTTTTTCAAGTGAAAAAGGACTGATCAAAGCAGCAGAAGTGCTCTTACAGTCAGCAATCAGCTTGGACTGCTCCCACCTTTGGGCATCAATGGCACTGTCAAACCTCATGTAAAACTCAACAAGTGTCAGATGAGGATTCGTGAAGTTGTTGAAGAAGTTATTCTCAGACTCAGACCTTGAAGTTGTCCTCATTAACTCTGAAAGAAACAGGTCACGGTGGTAAGCTGGTATCCACTTCTCTCGCATCTCAAATATCTCCTGAAGCCACTCATTATCCTCAAGATTGTACTTAGTAATAAGATCCTACCACATCTGTTCAAAGTGAGTTGGGTTTACATCCTCACCCCAAACAGCAGCATTTAGATCCTTAAGAAAATCTGTTTCAGTGCATATTTTCGAACCCACTTTATCTGCTACTTTCTTCATTATGTGCCACATGCACAATCTGTGAAATGTGTGGCTTCCAAAAACCTTCTTCACCCCAGCTTTGATTCCCAAATCCTGATCAGTGATAATGAAGGAAGGAAAAGTACCTCTCATTGCGTTTATAAAGTTTTTAAACAGCCAAGTAAAGCCATTACCTGCATATGCATTGAGGAGACAGTATAATAAAATTCCTTATGTGCATCACGTATTATCTTCAGAACACAAATAATGACAAAGATAGCAATAAGAAAAGCTCTTACCATTCTCTCTCCCAACAAGGCCAGCAGCAAATGTGACCCATTTCTTGTGATGATCTATACCCGTGAAGGGAGCAAAGACCATCTTGTACTTATTCATGTTATATGTAGTGTCGAAAGACACCATATCACCAAATAACATGTAGTTCTTTGTCATTATAGGGTCAGCCCAAAATAAACGAGTGATCCTTTGTTTATCATCAACATCAAAGTCAAAATAAAAAGAGTCACAGAGGGATTTCTTTTTTGTAAGGATCTCAATGAACATCTGTCCATCAGAGTCCTTGATGAACTTCTTTATATCTCTACCAAAATTGTTAAAATCAACCTTTGATGCACCTACATATTTATAACCCTTTACAAACTGCTTGAACATTCTGAAAGTTTTAACGGCACCTTGGTTCACCATGAAGTTGTCAATGATCACCTTTTTGTGCAAAATGCTGAGTTTTCTTGCCTTTTTAAGGTGCATCATCGTGGAAGGAGTGTTCAAATAATGGTTATGTCCTTCATTAAATTCTGTGATTTTATATCGCCCATCAGATTTTCTGTCTAAGATGATTCTGGCAATACAAAGAATTCTTGTTATCTCCCTTCTTTGTTGTTGTCCCTTATGTTCATATTCACCTTCTTTATTGCAGACAATGTACTTTTTTTTAACGATACCACGACTAGTGAGTCCAGTGCTCTTCCTAGCGATGAAGCCACCAGCAGTTGCATACTTGGAATAAAATTGAAATGCTTCTTCCAATCCCGGAAAAATTTGACCCACATAAGGTTTCAATTCTTTGGAACAACTTGGTATCTTCAAATCTTGGTCAGAATTAGGTTCAGGAGTATCTATGTAAATTTAACATATAATATTAAATTCTACATCAAAATTATGAACAATTCTCAACATGTACAACATATATACATCATAGCAGCAACTGCTTTAACTATGAACAATTCTCAACATGTACAACATATATTAAGTTATCTACATCAAAGCAGTAACTGCTTTAACTGTGAACAATTCTCGACATGTACAACAGATACTAAGTTATCTACACAAAAGAAGCAACTGCTTTAACTATGAACAATTCTCGACATGTACAACAGATACTAAGTTATCTACACTAAAGCAGCAACTGCTTTAATTATGAACATTTTTCGACATGTACAGCAGATATTAAGTTGTGTACATCAAAGCAGCAGCTGCTTTAATTATAAACAATTCTCAACATGTACAACAGATATTAAGTTGTGTACATCAAAGCAGAAACTGCTTTAAATATGAACAATTCTCAACATGTACAACAGATATTAAGTTGTGTACATCAAAGCAGCAACTGCTTTAAATATGAACAATTTTCGACATGTACAACAGATGTTAAGTTGTGTACATCAAAGCAGCAACTGTTTTAAATATAAACCAAACAATACAAGATGCGTTTCTATGAAAACTTGAAGCAATTGAATTGATGAAGTAATATAAACTAAAATTGAAAAATAGATGAATTAATGAAATATTTTACCTAATATATTAGAATCACCCATCATCGAACATGTTGCAGTTGTTTCTTGACTATTCACTGCATTCAAAAAATGAATCACGGCATAAATAAATTAAGAATCAGACTTAAAATCTGAAATTGAATTTTAGAAAAAATAGAAATTTTCTGACCTAAATCTAAAGTAGTTGAAGGTGAAATAGAAGGATTTTCATTTGTATCTAATTTTCGACGCTTTGATGAAGAATTACTCGCCATTGAAGTTGCATAATTATTCGCCATTGAAGGTGCAGAATTACTTGGCAATGAGTTTCAGAGGTTTTCAGACTAGAGAGAGAAAGTAATAGGGTTCAAATGATAGGGTCTTAGAAGGTGGAGAGGAGTAGCGCGTGTTTTTTAGTCTTTTAATCTGGATCGTTAGATCAGATCTCAATCTAATGGTCCAGATTGTGCCTCTATGGGTGTAAGGAGTTGGGCTGCCTCACCGGAGCCCTCCTATATATATATGTATATATATGTATATATGTATATATATATATATATATATGTATATATATATATATATGTATATATATATATATATATGTATATATATATATATATATATATAGAATTATGATCTTTTACCCATGTCAATTTTGCTACAATTTACCCATGATTACTAGCCATTAGATCTTACTCAATCTAGGATGCTATTAAATGTTGAGATAATGTAAAACTCTATTTTTTTTGCAACTTTCACCTCTCCTTCTTTACGTTCATTTCTTCTTTTCATTCTAAACCTTCAATTTTTCAAAATCTCTCAATTTTGTTCTTCAAATTTCCATCACAATCAGTTTGTACTCAAGATTAAACTTTTAGGTTAAGTTAATTTCAATCTTTAATTCTTTAATTTCTTCTTTTTCGTATTATGTTTGTTGATTTTGATTTTTAATTTTATCGATTTTGATATAGTAATTCGGTTCGATTTTCATATACATCTTATTAATTTTTGTATTGTTATTGTTAGTGATTTAGAAATCATTCAATTTTTTGATTAATTTTTAGGCCTGGTACGTTATTCTACATGTTTTGATACATTATTTGAGTAATTTTTATAATTTTGGTTACAAGATTGAAAATCGGAATTATGAATATCGCAATACATGAATATGAGCGATAAAATACTTGAATATGAACATTGAAATAATTACATATTATTTCAGAGTAGTACTACGTAACCTCAATGATATATTATTTCTGAATATATAAATCAATTAGTTTTTCTGATTTTATTCAATATTTCGTGTATTGGTATCGTCTCAATCCAAATAAGATAAACCCTTTTGAGATTTTTTTTGATTTTGTGACGGCAGTAAAGTCCATCAATTTTGTGACTGCTGTTTTAATACGATCAATTTTTGGATTTTTGATTACAAGATTAAAAATTGAAATTATGAACATTGCAATATTTGAATATGGACAATGAAATACTTGAATATGCACATTGAAATAACTACATATTATTTCATAGCACGAATTTCCGGTTTTGGTATATTATTAATTATTACTATGAAATACCCAATTATTTTATTATGTAATTCCAGTTATTCTATACTATTGTTGCAGTTATTCTATATTATTCTTTGTAGACACCCGCATTTTGACTGTCAGGTGTCTATGGCAGTTTCCAAAAAACACCCGATGATGATCGGACGCTAACATGCTTCTGTGCGCTCGGATACGGGCTCAAATCCATTAATCGCTGGCTAACACACTTACGGAGTACAAATCTCACAAAATCAACCTCAAATCCAGGCCCAGCGGGCCGTTTCCAATCAAATAAGGCTAATTTGGGCCAAAACCGACACCGGAATTAAAACCGACTTTTTGCGATTGGGTCAACCCCGGTCAAAATCGTTTCCGAGACACACAAAAACAGCCATACAACCATCAAAAGTCCAAGTCAAACACAAAACCCATCAAACACTCAAAGTCAAGGTCCAAAACAATGGACCCGTACACACGACTGGGCCACTCGATCGAGTGGGCTTGTTTTGAGCCCGGCTGCAGGCTTCACGGGCCACTCGACCGAGTTAGCCCTTACTCGGTCGAGTAACCCTAATTCGGGTGCCCTAGCCTTGCCTATATAAGCAACCCTCATGCAACAACCTTTAGGGACACAACTTTCGAAACCCTAGTGCAACCATACTCATACATGCTACACCTTTTACAAACCCTAATCAAACCCTAGCAATTCGACACTAGCAAAAACCCTAAACTAGCTTTAGGATTCATCAAACCCGAGCCACCATAACTCAACCTTCATAAACCTCGAAGACTCTTGTGTTATAGCCACGGTTACGAGTCCGCGCCGAGACAAGAACATGTAGGTTGAGGGTGTCAAAACCCCGCTTCTTCTCCTTTCTTCCTCCTCCTCGCGTCGTGTCGTCTTTTTTTTACGGGTCGCGTTCTTTTTTTTTTATTCTTATTATCGCATCATTAATATCAATAATACTAGTATCAAAACATTAAAATACCTATCAATTTGTGTCGAGTATGAGTGATATTGGAATAAGGAAATCCGAATATACAAGTGTACTGCACACGAGTTGACGGTCGCTTGTTCCGATATCCCGATTACTCGATTATTGAGATAGGTCAACTTCAACAATAATTTTCATATCGTTTGTATCATTATTGTTATTCGCGCTTCGCATCGCTTTTCAAAAAACCAACATCGTATTTCAATAAGGGTCGAAACCCGTTGACACGGATCCGACATCACAATCCCTAGGGATTTATTCCGATGTCGGAGAAGTCGAGGGAATCAAGTTTTTTTATGTTTTCAATTAAAGCGTCGATTTTGGATTCGATACCAATTTCATAATTGGATATCGAGTCTAATAATCAAGTCATACGAATTAATTAACGCGATTTATTGATATCACGATAATTGATTTGAAGCGACTAAAATTAATTTATTTATTCTCTATTTCACTCTAGTATTCCATATCGATTCAAATAATCGAGTGTGGAATATAACGAGTATTCAAAAGTAGAATCGAGTATAAATTCAACAATATTTATATTCGGTTCAACAAAGTTTGCGATTTATAAAAAACCAAGTCATGTGTAAATTGTGCCATATTTACGCCCGATACGGCCAAATCGTCAAACTCTCAAAAATCAAAAGCAATTTCGAAATCAATTTTCAATTTGCAAACGAATTACAATTCGTACAGGGGGCACTCGACCGAGTGCCTAACCCACTCGGTCGAGTGGCACCCCAAAATCGAACCAGGAAGTCTGTCACGACACCCACTCGGTCAAGTCTCACAGTGACTCGGTCGAGTGGACGTGTACTCGACCGAGTTGGTCAATAACTCGGCCGAGTACGGTCTGTACCACGAAACAGAAACATCTTTTCAGAGCCTACTTGATCGAGTCTATCGACTACTCGATCGAGTGGCCTCATAACGACTACAAACGCGAGCCGTACATTATTCTATTTTTCAGACTCGATAGTATTTTACGACTCAAGTCAACGCGTGCATAATTAATCACGTGTATACTATCTTTTCAAATCATGCATCATCTTGTACACCATCATTTAATTCAATTCATTATTTGCACAAACCGTTAATATCGATTTACCGTTACTAACCGTTTGCTTGTTTCTTTTGTCGATTTAATTCTTGTTCGTTTATTGTACTAAATGAACCCGCATGCTAAATTCCACTTTGACGTAGAATTAATTGCATTAAATTGACTTAGAAACCCTTCTCAAATTCAATTCACATGTTTAGGGAAAATACTCTTTGCATATCTTTTTCCCGTTTAACTAGCGCGCGTATTGTAAGTCATTCGAATTCTTAGTAGAGGCCGCTAATGTGCGGGCGGGGTTGGGTGTCCTCTGTGGGCTTCCCAACACGTACCCTCACCCCTTACTCAGAACCTCGGTTTCCGGATGCCCGAAACCGTTGGCGCACGAGAGTCATTCAATACACAATATCCGATAACGTCGGTATTGGTATCAAATGCAAAGGGACGAGCCCAATAAACTCTGACATCGGAAATGGGCCGTATTTTGTATACGGACCACTACGACATAGAGTGGGCTCGAATGGTTCCGAATAACCACAAAATTCGGTGGCGACTCCACATAGACCTAAATTTCAATTCGATCTGTTTCATATGGAGATTCATTCGCCTACCCAAACCCGCGCGTGGCCGCGTCGGGGTGGACCTATGTCATGTCCACAATTTGGCGACTCTGCTGGGGATTAACTGATGCGTGACTTACCATCGGCATCCTCAGGGTGAGACTCGAATAGAAATCGTTTGACAAATACAATGCGCGTGTTAGTTTTACGGTTCATGCATAACCCATATTTTCCCGGGCCGGTACTGGTGACCGACGTTCCACTATACCCTTGATGTATTCCAATATGGATATGTCAAAAGGTGTCCATAGTCGATTCGAGTGGGTTTCGCGGCATGTTCTAAGCTCAATTCGACTTAGAGAGTCCGTCCCGATCAACGTCTAGACTATGTACACTGGTATAGACCCTCTCAGACCGACCGAGACTTAGTGTAGAGCATACATGGCGTCGTTATACTTGGTATAGACCCTCTCAGACCGACCGAGACTTAGTGTAGAGCATACGTGCTACTTGGTTTCCGAGTCGTTTTCAAAAACCGTCAACTTTTCAAAATTGCATCCTTTTCGAACTATTCAATTTCAAAACCCGGGACATACCGAATTTAGGACTTATGATTTTACTCAAAATAGCCTATTTTCTAGCCGGTATGCTGCCCAAATCAAAACTCAAACTTTCAAAACTCGTGGCCCAATGACTTTCTCGTCCTCTTTTTTTCGGAAATTTGGGCCATTCACCGAGTCCACTCGGTCCTTTTTCAAAAATCATCAATTTTCAAAACCTTCCACTTCTAGAACTTCCCGTATTTAGCAGTGTCGGGTCGAGTCTTAAGTTGTCAAGGTCTTTAGCGTCGAAACTCTGTCGATCTTACATCACGAGTTTCTTCCCTATCCCAGTCCGCCTTAGTAGACTAAGGCAAGGCCCATCTAAGTAGGACATACTCTTACGAAGGAGGGCCCGTCAACACGATCGAGTCAAAAGTCTGGGGATGTCTCGCGTGAACCTTCCTTCGAACAGGACTAGGCCCACTTGCCGAATCCTAAGGAAGGCCCACACTTCACAAGTCACCCGTCTAAGTGTCTTCTTCGAGTCATTTCCCTTTTAGTCTCGTTTGGGATGTACTTTCTATTCTGGGATTTCTGGGCTAGTTCCTGATTACGCGGTGTTCTTACAGACAGGCCAGCCACAACCCGACATCAACGCAAGATGGAGGATTTGAAAAATGCCCTAACCAAGATCGAGACTCAACTGACCTCCATCCTCGCCAACCAAGCAACTTTGGACACCCGTCTGAGCACTGTGGAGAAGACGGTCCCAGGTGAAGGAGGCGATTCCGTTGGGCCCATAGCCGAATTGGTCAGTGTCGTTCGCAGGCTCGAGGAGCAAGTCCACTTGTCAACAAGCAACTCGATCCACTCCGAAAATGCTCGCATTTATTCACCTTTGAATGACGAGCTGCCGGCCAACCTCAACTTGACGGGAATTCCCATGTTTGAGGGTACCGAAGACCCGGTCCATCATATCCGGGCCTTCAAAGACTTCATGGCAGTCAAAGGGGTAAAGTCCACCATGTTCAAGCACTTATTCCCTTCCTCCTTGGAGAAGCATCCCAGAGCCTGGTTCTACAGGCTCGATCCCAAGAAATACAAGACTTGGGATGACGTGGCGACCGAATTTGCTCGGAATTACGCCGATAACACTGAAATCCAGACTACAATGCGTACTCTGGAGGTAATGGTCCAAGAGCCCAAAGAAGGGTTCACAAAATATCTGCAAAGGTGGAGGGTGAGAGTGTAAAGCTGGTCGACAAGCCCGGCGAGAAGGCCCTAGTGGAAGCCTTCGTCAAAAATCTACTCCCATCCTACCGGGTCCATCTCCGGTATGCTATTATCCCAAACTTTGCTGTCCTTACTGAAATGGGCACGAGAATCGAGGATGACCTGAGGTTAGAGAGTCTGACTAAGGCCTCTGCCAAAGGGTATCAAGGGGCAAGTTCATCTACAATCAAGCCCACACCCGCAGCTGCAACTCGCAGCATCTTCGACGAGGTAAACCTGCTCGACACCTCATCTAAAAAGAATACACCAAATCGGGTATTCACAGATATAGGGACTACCTATACTTATGCCTTACAGAGGCTATCCTCAAAGGGCCTAATCCAACCGATAGGCCCAACTGCAGAACCTCCAGTGGAAAAAAGGCCCAAAACTTACAATGCTCAAGCCTACTGTCAGTATCACCGGGGCAACGGACATGATACTGAAAAATGTTGGAGGTTAAAACGTCTAATCCAGGACCTTATCAAGAGCGGGAAAATCCCGTTGCCCGGAGACAAGCCGAGCAACAAAGAAAACCCGTTCAGCGCCCACGCTATCTTCACCGGTGAGGTAATTGACTGTTCTCACCTCATCTCTCCCTATATCCCACAAATCAACGGGATATGGTTCGACGACGAGGATGATGTGTACTTAACCAAAGGGGAAGCTGTCCCCATCACCCTTGAAGAGGTCCGAAAGGCAAAGTCCAAAGCTTTAGCCACCAATCATCTCGCCGCGGCTGGGCGTTCCATCCCTATATCCGTCACTGAACCTGCCAGGACGGAGCCTGCCCTCGAAGAACCAAGCCCAGACACGGCTCTGGTCCAACAAATGAAAAGGGTCCGAGCCGATCTAACCATATGGCAACTATTGGTTAGCTCAGAAGCTCATCGGGAAGCACTGACTAAGGCTCTCGATGAAATCAAGGTTGATTCAGAGGCTACCCCTGCTGAAATGGTAGCCACCATCATGCCCTACCTTAAGGGCAAATCCAAAGAAGAAGGCCCACTCATAACCTTCTCTGAAGCTGATCTGCCACCATTTGGGCCCAATCACAATCTGGCCCTGTACATCACGGTCATCTGCAAGGGTAAATATCTCCCGATGACCCTTATCGATGATGGATCAGCCGTGAATGTCCTTCCCCTAAGGACCGCAAAAGCACTCGGCATCACCGATGCCGATTACCTTCCAACGGCGCAGACTATCCAGGCTTTCGACGGAAGCCCAAAACCTGTCGCCGGGGCCGTGAAATTGAAGATCATAGCGGGCCCAATCGAAAAGGAATTGGAATTTCAGGTGATAGATGTCACCTCATCATTCAATCTTTTGCTAGGAAGGCCTTGGATCCACGCAGTTAAGGCCGTGTCATCTACCCTCCATCGAAAAGTCAAGATGCCCCTCAAAGACGGTATCATCACGCTGGAGGCGACCCCAATTACCGTAGCAAGCTGCAACGCTACGGGCCGGGCCGACCCGCGAGGATTTGATTTTGTGGGCATGATCGAAGAAGAATATCTCTTTAGGCCCTACTTCACAACTAGCATCGACACGATGCTACAAAATCTGGGTTACCTACCCGGGATAACCTCAAGGCCATATCTTCCAGCTGGGAAGATTATCGAGGTCCTAAATGATGGCGAGTCACATTTCGGATTGGGGTATGCTATAACTCCGGAAAATGTGGTTCGGGCCGGTATTCACAAGGCCATCGACATTATCAAGGGTACTTACATAAGCCCTTATAGCCTGAAGCTAACGGATTACTTCGTCACTCCAGTCTTCGGAGCCGTCCAAGTGGGCCTCTACCAACCCACCATCACATATCCCGGGACCAAAAAGGCTCGGGAATGCAATTTCATCCCTGATGATATATTCACCATCGTCCAGGCCGAATCAAAGGAGGGCGAAGACAACTCCGAGCCCGTGCTGGGGCTCTTATTCGGAGAAGACCAAGCCGTCCCCGCTCCAAAGAGCGACTTGGTCAACCTGATCCTCCGCAGCGATCGGTTCGACCCAACCAAGCTAATCACCGAGGTCGGCGCCAACACCGAAACGAGGGCTTGGAGGAAGACCATAAAGTGGACCGATAGTCAAGGACGGGTCTACAAGCTGACCACCGGCGAGGGAGACATGTCGGATACCGAGTCTGAGTCAGAGTCAGAGTCGGAGTCTGAGTCCGAGTCTAGAGGGTCTGGTGCTAAAGTCGAGTCTGTAACCCCTCTTCCTTTATCCACTGAGGTCTCGGGGCCTGTCCCAAGACCTCTCCCTATCCCGCCTCTGACCAATGATCAGATGGCAGCTCTATTCGAGCTATTTTCAAAATTTACCATCAATAATAATAACGAACACCGTTCTGCTTACGACTTGTCTCATTTCCAAAATCTTCTCAATTTCAAAAATTTTATATGCAATGACATTGAGAAACCCGACGAACAGGTACCCCTACCTCAACATCTGGTCGAGCAGCTCGAGCAAAGGGAATCCCGAGATCCGGTAATCGAAGAAACCGAGTCCATCAATGTGGGAACCACTTTAGAGCCCCAGATGCTTAAGTTGGGCCTATCTTTAGATCCAGAGGAGAGAAAACAATTCACAGACCTCCTCCAGGAATTCAAAGACGTCTTTGCATGGTCCTACAAGGACATGCCGGGTATAGACCGGGAGATAGCCGAACACCGAATACCCATCAAAGATGGGTGCAAACCGGTAAAGCAGAAACTCAGAAGAATGAAGCCCGAGTGGTCTCTTAAAGTCAAGGAAGAGGTCGATAAACAATTTAAAGCAGGCTTTATACAAGTGTCTAAATATCCAGACTGGGTTGCAAACATCGTGCCGGTACCCAAGAAGGACGGCAAGGTGCGGGTTTGCGTGGACTTCCGGGACCTTAACAAAGCAAGCCCAAAAGACGATTTTCCGTTACCACACATCGACATACTGGTGGATAACACGGCCGATCATGCCCTTCTATCGTTCATGGACGGGTATGCCGGGTACAATCAAATTAAAATGGCAGAAGAGGACATGGGTAAGACCACCTTCATTACACCTTGGGGTACTTACTGTTACACCGTCATGCCATTTGGGCTTATCAACGCCGGGGCCACTTATCAACGGACTGCCACTACTTTGCTCCACGACATGATGCATAAGGAAGTGGAGGTCTATGTGGATGACATGATTGTCAAATCTAAGGACCGAAGCGGGCACATTTCAGCCCTAAGAAAGTTCTTCACCCGGCTACGTAAATACAACATGAGACTAAACCCGCAAAAATGCAGTTTTGGGGTAACGTCGGGCAAATTACTGGGCCATATCGTTAGCCAACGCGGCATCGAGGTCGACCCAGCTAAAATCAAGGCCATCACCGAGATGCAACCACCCAAAACCGAAAAGGAAATAAGGGGGTTTCTCGGAAAAGTCCAATACATCAGCCGGTTCATTTCGAAACTGACCATGGTATGCGAACCCATCTTCAAGAAGCTAAAAATCGGAGAACGGGTGCTATGGGACGGCAAATGTCAAGCGGCTTTTGACAAAATCAAGGAGGTGCTGTCTGCTCCGCCGGTACTAATGCCACCTCAACACGGTCTGCCTTTGTCGTTATACCTAACGACGACGGAGACGGCCATGGGGGCTATGCTGGCCCAGACAGTCGATTCAGAAGAACGGGCTATTTACTACATCAGTAAAAAGTTCCTCGAATATGAGTGCAAATATACAATGCTCGAAAAGACGTGCCTAGCATTGGTTTGGGCCACTAAAAAGCTCCGACATTACATGCTCAGTCACGAGGTACATGTGTTATCCAAAATGGATCCTATCAAGTACTTATTTGAGAAGCCCATCCTCAACGACAGGATGTCAAGATGGACTTTAATGTTATCCGAGTTCGACCTCAAATTTGTACCGTTAAAAGCCATCAAAGGCCGGGTAGTTGCCGAGTTCCTCGCTGACGGCCCAATATCCGAAGAAGGCCACACCGACACATGGGCCTTTCCTGATGAAGACATATTCCACACCGATACGGAAGTGTGGGATTTATATTTCGATGGGGCATCCAACTTCCGAGGATTTGGGGTCGGAATCCTGTTAATTTCACCCCGAGGGGAACACACTCCCTTATCCATCAAGTTGGACTTCGACGTGACCAACAACGCAGCCGAATACGAAGCATGCATTCACGGGTTGCAAGCCGCCGCTGATTTAGGGGTAACAAACCTCCGGGTCCACGGTGATTCATCATTAGTCATCAATCAAGCACTCCAAAAATGGAAAACTCGGAACGCCAATCTCGTGGCTTACCAAGCACGCGTAAGGGTTCTAGAGAAACAATTTCAAAAGGTAGAATACATTTATCTGCCCCGGGAAGAGAATCAGTTCGCAGATGCACTTTCCAAATTAGCATCTTTACTGAACATCCCGGATCACCTGACCAGCATGCCAATCTGTGTCGAAAGACGGTCCGAGCCAGCCTACATCCACGCCATTCAGGATATCGAGATAACTGACCCGGAGCCTTGGTATCAAGCTGTCCTAACCTACCTGACAACGGGAGAGTACCCCCCGGAAGCTGGAAATCGGGCCAAAAAGGCCTTACGAAGATTAGCAACCCAATTTGTCCGAACTGATGACGGGCAATTGTACAAAAAAACGGCACATGGGGCTCTACTCCTATGCATCGACAAAATACAAGCCGAAAAGGTCATGGCCGAGGTCCATGATGGGGAAAACGGCCCGCATATGAACGCCCATATGCTAGCCCGAAAAATCATGAGGCTCGGGTACTATTGGAACACCATGGAAACAGACTGTCAGTTGTATGTCAAACACTGCCATAACTGTCAGATCTTCGCCAATGTACAGCATATGCCATCTTCCCTATTATATACCATGACATCACCATGGCCATTTTCGACATGGGGTATTGACATAATTGGAAAGGTGCATCCTTCCGGGACGGGAGGTCATTGCTTCATCTTGGTGGCCATCGACTACTTCACCAAATGGGTCGAAGCCGAGTCATACCGTGTCTTGAACGCCAAGCACGTGGCCAAATTTATCCAAAACAAAATAATATGCCGGTATGGGATCCCTCACGAGTTCATCAGCGATCACGGGACCCACTTTCAAGCTGAAACTGCCACATTGCTGGCAAAATACAAAATTCAAAGGCATACATCTTTGCCTTACCGACCTCAAACAAATGGAGCGGTAGAAGCGGCCAATAAAACAATTGTCACCATACTTAAAAAGATGGCTGAAAATTACCGGGACTGGCACGACAAAATACCTTTTGCCCTATGGGGATATCGAACCTCAATCCGCACCGCGACCGGGGCAACCCCGTATTACTTGACATACGGAATGGAAGCGGTCCAACCAGTCGAGCTAGAGGTGTCATCCCTTAGGATCCTACTTGAAAGCCAAGTACCTGAGGCAGATTGGGTCCAAGCCCGATACGATTCGCTAGTCCTTTTAGACGAACGGCGATCCCGGGCTCTCAACAACATTCAAATATATCAAAAAAGGATCCAACGGGCTTTCAACAAACGGGTTAGGCCCAGGAACATCAAGGAAGGGGATCTGGTCCTAAAATCGGTTCGTGCCTTACTGCCGGTTGACCCAAGGGGTAAATTCAAACCCAACTGGGCTGGGCCATACTTAGTCAAGAAAGTCCTATCAGGAGGAGCGGTGATGCTGACAGACTTGGACGGGAACGAATTCGTCAACCCAACCAACTTGGACCAGCTGAAGCGCTACTACCCATAAACCCCCATCTCAATGTCATTTGCAAAAATTTATAAAAATTCGTCTTTTTATAAATTTTCAAAAATTATAGACAAGTCAATAAGCTAGAATTAATTATTCTACTGTCGCACATCTTGAATTAATAATCCTGATGTATTTCGAAAATTGCAAAAAAATCAAATCAATTTTGAACTACGTTAGGTTTGATTCCGCCGTTTGCGGATACGTAGGCAACCCCTCAAAAGGGTACAACCACTGCAATAAACGAAAAGACGGGAACGGTGTTCAATAATATGTCTTTTATTAATATCTCGATAAACTCGGGATTACAAAATAAAAAATAAAAAATAAAACGCCAAAACGGCATTCACACAAAAAATCACACCAACAAAAATAATAGTAATATTCAAATAATAATAAAATAAGGAGACTAGTATCCGGGCATCTTCCCTTTCCCCTTGTCCTTCGGGTCGCGTGGAGCCTGAGGTCTTCGGGGTGGTGGCGAGCGTTCCCGAATCACGAGTGGAACCTCCTTAGCCCGAACCCGTTTCTTTGACGACGGATCTTCAATCACGGTCTTCGACCCAAGCCGGGCCCGCACATGCTCAGGCAGTCTATCCCGTGGGCCAAGTCGGTCCTGCACGGGTAGTCTTGGGCCCAGTCTCCTTTCCAAGTCCATCTGGGGGCTCACTTTCACCCAAGCACCTCTAGCACTAGACCCTTCAGCTTGAGTCTTAGTCTTCTTCTTTCGCCCTGACATTAGACGGACTAGGGTAGCTGGAGTGTCTCCCTCATCAAAGAACTCACTGTTGTCTTTAGCTTGCTCCCTTCTCAGCAGGTCGAAGGCTTCATCGACTTTCAAAGCGGCTCGGGCCTTAGCATCTCCTGTTTTGGTCCACTTCGTATAAGAATCTGAAACCCAAATTGAGTGGCGAGATTTGACAACGGGCCAAGTATGCCGTGTGTACCATCTTTGCATCCAGGTATCACACATTACATCAGTCAACTGGGTAGGGTCACTCACAACCGCTTCAACTTCAGGGATTCGCTGGGTCCATCCATACTGCCTTAGTATGCGATCTGGATAGAGATGAACCGTCTGCTTGAAAGAAAGGATCACCTGATAGCGGGCTCTGTCCCTCGGGTCCAAGCCACTCCAAAGGTAGATGGGCCACCAGGGAACTACCCATCGAATTAACGGGCCGCCATGAAAAGACAAAACCTCGTCCCAGTACTTCTGCGTAATCTGACGAGAAAAGTCAATGGCTCGCCTCCTCGTCATCACCTGATTATGACGATAGTTGCCCGCATCAAGTGGAGGATCTATCACTGATAGTCTCTCATACAGCCAAATCTGCAAAAAGAAACAAAAGCATGAGATTCCAGGGCAAAATAGGCGTTCGCCTAAAGGCCACTCGGTCGAGTGCTTGGGACACTCGGTCGAGTGGTACCCCTGAACGTAAACAGGAGGCTCTTTACGAGGGCACTCGATCGAGTGCCAGGGTGACTCGATCGAGTGGCACCTCCGAAGACAGATCAGGAGAGTTTCATCGAGGATACTCGATCGAGTACCCCCCCTGCAAAAAAAAAAAAAAAATTGCAAAAATCAAAAAACGAAAAATTGAAAGAAGAGGTCAAGTGACATACTTGCAACAAACGGGTGCTCCCAGTAAGACGAATGGATGAGTCCCTTTTGCGATCATCCAATCCTTGGATAATTTCGCCCGTGATCAACCAAGTCGGGCTGTGCTCAGTCTCCATCAGATCCACTACGGTCAGAAGATGGGTGCTTCCCATACAAGATAACAGGTCCATATGACCCTCGAAAGCATATACATGAAGCATGCAAAAAGAGAAGGCCCTGCGGCTGTAAGCCGGCCTAACCCGAACGTCGAGTGAATTCATAAATTTCTCAGCCAGGTCGATCAGAGAAATTTTATCACCATCCAACATACGGGACACCTCGTTGTGAGAAAGCCCTAGAAATTCTCTCAACTTCCTCCTCGGATCATAGATCGAGTACGGGACGGCGGGACGGAGTATCGGGTTCCATCCTCCTATAGCTGCAATCTCCTCAGGTAAAGGGCAGACTTCGCCCCGAGGGAAAGCAAAGACATGATATATGTCATCCCAATAAGCCAAGCAAGCATCCAGAAAGTAGCGATCAACCACCATCTGACGGAACGGGTACAGTTGAGTTATCCCCGTCTGATTCAAAGCCACCCTATCTGCGTCCCTAAAGCGACGGGACCACTCCTGCAACATCACACTCAACCTATCGATCCCCATGGCTAAAACTTCTTAAAGAAGATGAAGAGACTTCCTCAAGAGAATTAGAGAGACTTTCTCTTAGGAAGGGTTTGTTTTGTGATTTGTGAAGAAAATCAAGGGCAAGGAGGGGCTATATATAGCATTAGCCTTGCAAACTATTTAGGTAAATTTCCTAATCTCAATAAGAATCAAACCACAATCCTAGTCTCAATACTAGCACGGGAATTTCCATCCCAAACATTCCTAATCTTTGTTTCCAAAATTCAAAAATCTCAAGATTTCAATTTTCAAAATTTCAAAAATTCAAAATTTCAAAAAACATTTCTCCCCAGCGCGAGTCATTTTTACTGCCTACGTGTTGCATGCATTTTATGTGACTCATACAGGTACGACTCAAATAGGGAAGTGCAACCCACGATAATTCCCCAGCGGAAGCCAACGACGGCATTTAAAGGGACGAGTCTACATACAGGCGCACCCAGGACTTACGAGACAAGTCCAATTCCCCACGGAGTTATCGGCTCAGGTATGACTTCTAGCTTACGGCTGGCGAGCCCTCCACGCAAGTCTAATGGACTATAAACGGCCCGGCCGGAAGTTCGCCAGGTTTCAATCCTCGATTGGCCTGGTGGATACTCTGACTTTCGCCCTGTCCAAGCCTCAGTCAGAGTGGGGGCTCTGTAGACACCCGCATTTTGACTGCCAGGTGTCTATGGCAGTTTCCAAAAAACACCCGATGATGATCGGACGCTAACATGCTTCTGTGCGCTCGGATACGGGCTCAAATCCATTAATCGCTAGCTAACACACTTACGGAGTACAAATCTCACAAAATCAACCTCAAATCCAGGCCCAGCGGGCCGTTTCCAATCAAATAAGGCTAATTTGGGCCAAAACCGACACCGGAATTAAAACCGACTTTTTGCGATTGGGTCAACCCCGGTCAAAATCGTTTCCGAGACACACAAAAACAGCCATACAACCATCAAAAGTCCAAGTCAAACACAAAACCCATCAAACACTCAAAGTCAAGGTCCAAAACAATGGACCCGTACACACGACTGGGCCACTCGATCGAGTGACCCACCCACTCGATCGAGTGGGCTTGTTTTGAGCCCGGCTGCAGGCTTCACGGGCCACTCGACCGAGTTAGCCCTTACTCGGTCGAGTAACCCTAATTCGGGTGCCCTAGCCTTGCCTATATAAGCAACCCTCATGCAACAACCTTTAGGGACACAACTTTCGAAACCCTAGTGCAACCATACTCATACATGCTACACCTTTTACAAACCCTAATCAAACCCTAGTAATTCGACACTAGCAAAAACCCTAAACTAGCTTTAGGATTCATCAAACCCGAGCCACCATAACTCAACCTTCATAAACCTCGAAGACTCTTGTGTTATAGCTACGGTTACGAGTCCGCGCCGAGACAAGAACATGTAGGTTGAGGGTGTCAAAACCCCGCTTCTTCTCCTTTCTTCCTCCTCCTCGCGTCGTGTCGTCTTTTTTTTACGGGTCGCGTTCTTTTTTTTATTCTTATTATCGCATCATTAATATCAATAATACTAGTATCAAAACATTAAAATACCTATCAATTTGTGTCGAGTATGAGTGATATTGGAATAAGGAAATCCGAATATACAAGTGTACTGCACACGAGTTGACGGTCGCTTGTTCCGATATCCCGATTACTCGATTATTGAGATAGGTCAACTTCAACAATAATTTTCATATCGTTTGTATCATTATTGTTATTCGCGCTTCGCATCGCTTTTCAAAAAACCAACATCGTATTTCAATAAGGGTCGAAACCCGTTGACACGGATCCGACATCACAATCCCTAGGGATTTATTCCGATGTCGGAGAAGTCGAGGGAATCAAGTTTTTTTATGTTTTCAATTAAAGCGTCGATTTTGGATTCGATACCAATTTCATAATTGGATATCGAGTCTAATAATCAAGTCATACGAATTAATTAACGCGATTTATTGATATCACGATAATTAATTTGAAGCGACTAAAATTAATTTATTTATTCTCTATTTCACTCTAGTATTCCATATCGATTCAAATAATCGAGTGTGGAATATAACGAGTATTCAAAAGTAGAATCGAGTATAAATTCAACAATATTTATATTCGGTTCAACAAAGTTTGCGATTTATAAAAAACCAATTCATGTGTAAATTGTGCCATATTTACGCCCGATACGGCCAAATCGTCAAACTCTCAAAAATCAAAAGCAATTTCGAAATCAATTTTCAATTTGCAAACGAATTACAATTCGTACAGGGGGCACTCGACCGAGTGCCTAACCCACTCGGTCGAGTGGCACCCCAAAATCGAACCAGGAAGTCTGTCACGACACCCACTCGGTCAAGTCTCACAGTGACTCGGTCGAGTGGACGTGTACTCGACCGAGTTGGTCAATAACTCGGCCGAGTACGGTCTGTACCACGAAACAGAAACATCTTTTCAGAGCCTACTTGATCGAGTCTATCGACTACTCGATCGAGTGGCCTCATAACGACTACAAACGCGAGCCGTACATTATTCTATTTTTCAGACTCGATAGTATTTTACGACTCAGGTCAACGCGTGCATAATTAATCACGTGTATACTATCTTTTCAAATCATGCATCATCTTGTACACCATCATTTAATTCAATTCATTATTTGCACAAACCGTTAATATCGATTTACCGTTACTAACCGTTTGCTTGTTTCTTTTGTCGATTTAATTCTTGTTCGTTTATTGTACTAAATGAACCCGCATGCTAAATTCCACTTTGACGTAGAATTAATTGCATTAAATTGACTTAGAAACCCTTCTCAAATTCAATTCACATGTTTAGGGAAAATACTCTTTGCATATCTTTTTCCCGTTTAACTAGCGCGCGTATTGTAAGTCATTCGAATTCTTAGTAGAGGCCGCTAATGTGCGGGCGGGGTTGGGTGTCCTCTGTGGGCTTCCCAACACGTACCCTCACCCCTTACTCAGAACCTCGGTTTCCGGATGCCCGAAACCGTTGGCGCACGAGAGTCATTCAATACACAATATCCGATAACGTCGGTATTGGTATCAAATGCAAAGGGACGAGCCCAATAAACTCTGACATCGGAAATGGGCCGTATTTTGTATACGGACCACTACGACATAGAGTGGGCTCGAATGGTTCCGAATAACCACAAAATTCGGTGGCGACTCCACATAGACCTAAATTTCAATTCGATCCGTTTCATATGGAGATTCATTCGCCTACCCAAACCCGCGCGTGGCCGCGTCGGGGTGGACCTATGTTATGAACATTGCAATATTTGAATATGGACAATGAAATACTTGAATATGCACATTGAAATAACTACATATTATTTCATAGCACGAATTTCCGGTTTTGGTATATTATTAATTATTACTATGAAATACCCAATTATTTTATTATGTAATTCCAGTTATTCTATACTATTGTTGCAGTTATTCTATATTATTCTTGAAGTTATTTCATTATATTAGTTACTATGTTTTATAACCAGTGTTATTTTATAGTGTTTTTATAGTTATTCTATAGCACATATGTGATTATTGTACTTTAATTTTTTTTTTTTGTACTGTAACTAACACCCTCTTTGTTTTTGTCTTTCAGGGAAGTGTCTTTTTCTGGGTGCGCCCTCAATGATATGCAAGATGTTTCATCCTAATACAATAACACGAGTTATTCATTACAATAACTGAGTTTCTACATTGAACTAATAACTATGTAAATCAGATAATATTATTTTAAAACTGATTATATTTGAGTGTTAGCCCAATACATAACATGAGTTATTCAATACAATAACTGACTTTCTGCATTGAAATCATTACATATCTACATTGAAATAACCTGATAACATTATTCTCAGTAAACAATTGAGTTAACTATAAAATAACTATGCTTCTTCATTAAAATAATCTTGTTTATACATCAAAATAATCATAAAGTTCTGACAAAAATATGCTTTGGGGATTTAGAGAGTTCTAATCTCAGCTCTTGATCATGTCAGATCTAATGACTACAATTAAAAGGTAAATTGTACAAAATATATATATATAGAGAGAGAGAGAGAGAAAGAAGGGATCATATAAGTCCCCTCTCCTCTTATAAGTTCATAAGTCTTGTTATTATCCTTTGGATCAAATAAAATGGATGGTTGAGATGTAATGGTTTTTATTTATTTTTAAAAAAGAAAAATGAAGTTTACGTATTCCAACTACACCTCTTTTTTCACACCCTCTTTTTCCCCACCATATTCAATTCCTTTTTCATACTCCATTACTCTCTCCAGATTCATTCTCGTCTTCATTGTCCATTGTCCATTGTCCATTCTCCATTCTCTCCATTCTCATCTCCAAATATCAGTTCAAAAATCTCCATTGTCCATTCTCTCCACTGTTTCCCTCTTCATCGGCATTAATTTCTGATCGTATAATAATTTTCCTTCAAATTATTAATTTCTGATTGTCGCGGGTAATTTCTGATCTTTTTTCCTTCAAATTTTGTATAATAATCGTTGTTAGTTACTATGTGTAGATCGTATAATAGTTTTCATAGGGTTTAGGTGAACTATTGTAAATATTAGGGTTATGTGAATAGCGTATAATATTTCAACAATTTCCTTCAAATTAGGGTTCTTGAATAATAATTTTTCTTCAAATTAGGGCTCTTGAATAACTCTAATTTTCCTTCAAACAATTTTCTTCAAATTAGCGTATAATAATTTTCCTTCAAATTAGGGTTCTTGAATATTTCAACAATTTTTGCATTTTGTGAAGAGCGTTTTTGATTTTGATGTGTTTATGGAGAAACGTGGGAGGAAATTGATCTTTTCGAGTTGTTTGTTCATTCATACTACACTATGCGTCATTCATATATTATGTAACTTCAGTTCATATATTTTGTAACTTCAAATCATATATTTGTAACTTTATTTCAAATCAGTTCATATATTTTTGTAACTTCAGTTCTTATATTTTGTACCTTTAATTCATCTCAATTAATATATTGTAACTCCAGTTTGTGTTTTAAAATGTTGTATAATAGCAGTTTGTATAATAATCTCAATTGGATTGTCTTATAGGCTGATTGTTGTGAATTTTATTTGCCATTTGTACGATTTTTATGTAATATTGTGTTTTTTTTCTTTATTGCATATGGGTTAGCTGAGATGTCGTCCAAAGAGGGGTTGTTGAAGAGAAACGAGGCAATAGCGGAGGAAGGTGTCGGTAATCTCACACGTATTTCGAGCATCGGAGTTGAAGGAGTGCAGTGCTACTAAACATGATGTCCATGATTATTTTATACATTTGTAACTGCTAAGTTTTTTATAACTTCAACTCAATTATAGGTGTATGTAAAGAAACTTCAACTATATTTATCTGTCACTTCAATTATTTCAGTTTGTAACTTTAACTGATCAATATGCAATTGTTTCCGCTTGTAATTTTAAATTGTCAATATGCAACTTCAATTAATTTATAAGGTCACTTTAGTTGCTAAATTTGTAACTTCATCTCAATAACAACATAACTTAATAAACATTTGTTTTCATACCATGTTGTAAACATTCAACTGTATGTATTGAAACTTCAATACATTATTTATATAACTTCAACTCAATTCTTTTGAAACTTCAATGTCCGTAATTCTAGGTGAATGTAGAGGGACTTTAACTTTATCTATCTGTCACTTCTATTGATTCAGTTTGTAACTTCATCAATTTGTTTCTAGAGCTTATGTTTGAATTCCAAATTTGCTGGTATTTGTGCAACTTCAGTGTCTCGGATTTGTAACTTCAACAGTAGTTGGTAAAACTTTAACATTACTACCTTTTATCTAATCCAAATTATATAAATATGGTTTAAAACATTTCATTAAACCTTCTACTGTATGTTTGAAACTGTAATTCAATAAATTTACCCACTTCACTGGAATTAACGC
This sequence comes from Agrostemma githago, assembly GCA_958450325.1. Taxonomy (NCBI): domain Eukaryota; kingdom Viridiplantae; phylum Streptophyta; class Magnoliopsida; order Caryophyllales; family Caryophyllaceae; genus Agrostemma; species Agrostemma githago. The sequence goes on along the minus strand of OY288253.1, from coordinate 32,145,183 downwards.
AACTTTAGTGCACTTCATTTGTAACTTCAACATTATTTATTTAACACTTCAACCTACGTCCATGAATATACAGGTAAGTGCATGTACCCCTCTCGGTTACAAAATAGCAACCTCGTTTTTAATGTACCATCATCAAACCTCTTCGTGGAATACCTTCGCACATCAAAACAACTTGCAAAGCCATATTTTTTCAGAGAATTCAACCGTCTCCTCTTCGTTGTTAAAGTTAATGTATAAAGTTACACATTCGTGTAATTTGATATGACGAAAAGAGTTACAGTTGCACAACCTATATCTACCAAATTAGATATCTTTGACTTTTATACGGTCTTACTTGCACAACCTTCTTCTACCGAATACGATTTGGAAGACTCTATTACGGTCTTACTTGCCATCATCAAACCTCTTCGTGGACCACCTCTGAACATAAAAACCACAAGCAAGGCCATATTTTTTTGTAGAATTCAACCACCTCCTCAACATGATTGGATTGTTGCCCGACATATGGTGCCAAATCATCTTCAACAACCATATAATACTCACGCACGGGTACATTCTACAACCTGCAAAACCTCTACCACTGCACCGCCAAATTAACCTTCTCAGATAATATATTTAGGCCACAAAATGTAACTTTAAATCATATATTTCGCAACTTTAATTTTAAACATTTAACACTTCAGGCAATTTCTACTCACCGCTATTTTAGGCGTCTTATTAAATTATTTCTTAACCAAATTCCTCTTTTAAAATACTCTTTTAAGTAAAAGAAAGTGTAACTTCACTTCTTATATTGTGTAATTATAATTCCAAACATAAACAATGTTATACAAATAGTTTAATGAAGCTACTCTATTTTCATCATGTATCTAATAAATAATCAACCATCGTAAAAAAAAAGTTAATCAACATCGAACATCAGAACTTACAAAAAAAATACTAAAAATGGATTCCTAAAAAATACATAGAACATATGAAACAAACACCAAAGTCCTAAAAAATACTACAAAAAATCGAATTAAAGAGTCACTTACTAGGCGACACTTCGATAATCTGCCTATCTTCGTGAAGAAAATCCCAGGTCAAAACTTCAATTAAAAACAATCGTACTCTGATTTACCGCCCTCAAGAAGATCCAAAAAATTAAAGCAATTTCTTTTGATGAAGAAAATGATGAACCAATATTTGCCATGAATCTGCTACTATCTTTAAATAATTTTATTCTAGGCAACAATGGAGAAGATGATGGGCCAAGAGGAAGGTTTTTAGCATTATTGGGATTTGGCATGGTTAATTAATGGAAATGATGGGGAAAACGTGATGGCTTCTTTTTTGGAGAGAGAAGGTGATAGTGATAGGTTAGATGTTTTCTGATTTAATGCCATCACTTAATTGCAAATCAAATCTCAGCCCTTCATCCAAGGTTAATCCAATGACTAACAATAGGACTTATGGACTTATAAGAGGTATGGTCCTTATGAGAACCTATCTCTCTCTCTCTATATATATATATATATATATAACGAAAGCAACACGTAGTTAAATTAAGTTACAACAATTATGATACACCCTACAGAACATGATCATGATATTATTATTATTAACCTACACTAATCTACCAACAATTACACTCCAACATGAAAGCACACTATTAGGACTACTATAGTTTATTACTACCTAAACCCTCATCACTATTTCATTACTATAACTCCCACGTATAGCATCATCATCCTCACACAACAATACCATCAACACCCTCTGTAACTCGATAACGAGGACCATCAGCATCTTCTGCAACAATACCACGTATTCCGGCTATACACGAATAATAACGAGGACCGTACCCATATGACCACAATGGTATACCGACTCCCTCACCAATTCCTCTCACGTGAGGGTCGTAACAACGCGGATCGTACCCTACAACAATGTGTCCCACTGGCACAACCCTATATCGATACTGCAAAATGACAAACGGCAGCAAAACAACCAACCGGCGATAGTAATAACTATCGCGTTAACCCGACACAATTCCCGATAATCACCGTAACAAACAACAATGACTTACCGGCACCAAAAAAATTAAAGACAACAACAACAATACTCTCGACGAAGACAACTAACAACATTTCCGACACCGATATATCGATCTAATTATTCCATTAACATACTACGTAAACATAAAAGAGAGTTTGACATACCTAAGTGACGTATAAGATCGAGTTCTAGCCTTACGATGTTCTGATCCGACTCCTAGGGCTCTCCTATTTCTTCTTCTTCGTGCGGCGGTTTATGTGTGTTGGTGTGTCAGTTTGTGTTTGTGAGGGTATGACGGTTTGCTTCCTTCTTTTTGTGTCGTGATAAAGGAATAAATGATGTGTGATGTAAGAGTTTGGTAGGCGTTGTTTAAATAAAGGATCATATATGGCATAAGTGGGTCACATATCATCAATCTCACGCACGGTATTAAATGGGCCCGGGTCAGCTTACTTGACTCGGGTTTTAAAACAAATTATGTATTACGTATTGACAAAAATATAAAATATAACTAAGGTTCCGGTTGACCTATGCCGTCTTGACTCGATTTGACTCACTCAATAAACAGGGGTATTACAAAGTACTATTGAATTGAATTGAACTGATTTGCAATGGAGTGAAATGCTCAGAACTGAATTGAAATGAACTGGAGCACCGAATGGATGAGAATTGAGTTGATTTGAACTGAATTGAAATGAACTGGAGCACTGAGCGGGTGAGAACTGATTTGATTTGAACCGAATTAATTTGAATTGAAATGATACGGAGTAATATATTACTACTAGTAGATACAGAGTAGTTTTCAACGCAAGAGAAGTCGTCATGTTTTATTACCCTTCGGCCTTAGTGTAAATTATACTCTGTATTTAAAATTATAGAATCGAGTTGCTGATATTTTTTTGTGTGTTACTTCCTCCATATCTATATGTTCGTCTACTTTTGTTTAATATATGTGTAGAGTATTATATTGAAAGTGGACGAACATATAGATACGGAGAAAGTATTTCTTACTATATGTTATAAGTCTTATAACTTTTATGTCACCCCCATTGTGAAATTTTTGGATTCGCAACTGTCACATAACCATGAAGGATTATACCGGTGCGAAAGCAGAATTTCAGGAAACAATTTCCTAGCACCAATCCAAGAAAACAAGCACAATATAGATACGAATCAGGACAAAAGTAGGTCGAGAAATACATACCCTCGTCGCGTAAATTCCTCGATATATAAGACGGAGAGATACTAGAGCCCCACGTGTTGCTCCTCTACTCGGTTCACCAACCCAGTCAGAATCCCACGTCTGCTAGGACGGAAGAGATAGAACAATTCTCTCTCTTACTTACTTAGATTAGGGTTTTCTCCTTGGTTGATTCTCAATCTCTTTATGACTCACATACCATATCCTTATATAGTAGTAGAGTTTAGGTTAAACCAAGAGACTAACCGGGCCTCATAAGTAGTCACAGTCTAATACCTCACAAGTCCACATTGGGCCTGTTTAGTTTCATGACTAAGTCTGATTGTGTGACCTTATAGGATTATATATATTCATAGTCATCAGCCCAATCGAATTGGACTAATTATCATAATTATTCTCTAGCAAGCAATTATGAATTACTATAATATATAATGATTATCTCCATAATAATATCCTATATTATATTTAGTAATTGCGGAAATGTCTTAGGACATATTTCATCAATCTCCCACTTGTCCGAAGACAATAAGGCAATCTTCAAATTCCTTTAAGTCGCTTAATGTCGAATTCGATCACATCTAAACATCTCATGATTAATGTGTCACTTATCAAATTCATTTCCTTGATCTCCGAGTTCGAACTGTCCTTGAATGAATTAACTCCTTAATCCATTCCTCGCATGGCCATGCATTTTTCAGTTCTCCCTCATCAAGGGGCCCAGACACCAATCCTATCATATAGGAGAACTTATCCAGTCTTGTATCATCCAAAACTCCCACTCAATTCTTAGTATGCATGACAAATGTTTTTATAACCTCCTTTTACGGCGCGGCGTTTGATAGTGTCAATGCACAACTAATTGTATCAAGGTTGCAATGATATACTCATGTCAAAGGAATCCACTAAACATATATTTGCTTCTACTTTAGAATCCACTTTGGTCAAGTCACAATATATCCAATATATCCACTCGATTGAACAAACATCTCCATGTTCCCATAGCCCATGGAACTGCGCTATCCAACAATCTCGTGCTAGTCATTCAATGCATCACTTATGCCCAATTTAGTGATACTGACTAGGGACACAAATAAGCTGTGATCTCTGTTCACCGATAGTTTTCCACTTACCAAAACAATTTTGATAATCCTATAAAGAACTCACATGCTTTCTGGACATTTTATTTAACATTAAACCAATGATTAAATAAGTATCAATGATATAGATGAACATTCCGAACATCAACCATGTTTTAATAACTGTATTTCTCCAAATACAATTTCAACGCTAATCTTGATTAGCTTAAATCGCATAAACCTAGTATGACTCTCATACCTAGGTGATGAGAACGGTTTAGTCAAATAGATTTTCGACATTTGCATTGTTCCGAACCTTGCAAACTACTTTTGTTGCATTTGTCGTTGCTATATACTCGATTTCTTATGTAAAATCTCCGAGAGTCCATTGAGACAAAGAGTGAAACCAAACTACTGCGGAAGTCATCTTTAGTCACTACAGAAACTCGCAACAGTGTAACTTGTAACAACCAACTCAAATTCTCCACCGCATACCAAGAAATCATCCTTAATTCTTCTCAAGTACTTAAGGATGTTTTTCACGACAACTTAGTGTCAAACACTCGAGTTTGTCTGGTATTTGTGTCATTAGGAACATAACAAGAACCTTATCATCATAAGTCCCTTGACTAAGTCCAATAATCATCCTCGATCTATCTCCATAGATCTTGATGTCAAATATATAATCTGTCTCTCCCAGATCCTTCATAGCGAAACAATAATATGACCATCCCTTGATTGCCTCAAGTGTGGATACATCGTTTCCTATGATAAGTATGTCATCCACATACAATATTAGGAAAGTAATAATACTCCCACTTAACTTCACATCCTCTTTCAAGAACTCTTTTAAGAAAGCGGTTTGACGTCCATTTTAGTACGACTACTCTTAGTCACCTTATGGAGTCCTAACTTACCAAAGCATCCTTGTAGTTAGTAAGTTTCTTATTTTCCAAAATTATTATTTTGGAACATCCGTCAAATAAGTTTTTGCAAACCTTTTCGTTGGAATATAAGATCTACTAGTTCTACAATATGGAACGACAACCTTTAGATAATTAGCGGATGGTTGTGGGTCGAATCTACATCACCACCTTTTACAACATCCTTATGTTGTGCCATCTTAATCAGGTGTTGCTCATCATCACGAACTCCTTCGAGATGTATACTACTCCCACTTGACTTTTTGGAACAACCACCTTTTTCCAAAAAGACACCACCACAAGCAACAACTACTTTGTTTACGCTTTAGGTGTAGGAGTAATATCTTTTAGTCTATTCGGAATAGACCATAAAAGAAGACTTAGGAACATTTCCGTCCATATCATGTATATGGTGTCTAATCTACTGCTTTGGTTAGCATCATGTTAAGTGCGAATGCTGCATTCTAAATGCAAATTCGGATATGAAAATTAGAAGGTCAGCGAGACTTATCCTGAATCAAACCATATCTAATAAGGTTTAATTCTTTCGTTTGGAAAACTCTATTTTCCTAGCGATCTGAAATGTGAAACGATTCCACAACTCTTGTAAATGATCATCAAACTCTTGAGAATAAATATTCACCAACCACGGTCGGATCGTAGTGCTTTTATTTTCTTCTCAAGTTGGTTTTGCACTTTATTTTGGAAATGTTCGAACTGTTCAAATAATTCCGATATATGAAGTAAACCACACCCACTTCTTGCTAATGTGCTCATCGGCCCACACACATCCGTATGTGTAAGGACTAGAACATCAATTGCCCTGCATGGGGTGTATGAATCATTAACCTTATGTATCTTACTGCCGATGTTATAGATGCGTGTTTCCGAAACATACAAACTATTTGATAATTTTGCTTTCTACTCCTTTTGGTCTCTGCACATTACCAATAATGTGACTACCACTCGCGGTATCGAATACCCGAGAAATAGAATTTGCTAAATTCACTTCTATAACAAATAAAGCGAAGGTAGAAACACCATGTTTCTTGACCTTGTGGTATTTGGGGAAATATTCTTCCACGGCTAACTTTTAGACGAGAGAAGCATTGATGTTCATTCGCAACGTTTGCTTTTGAACTGACCTTTACTTTCAAAAGAATCCCGACTTGACAACTTGTTTGTCATAGTCATTCTAAGAAATCGGTCTTACCCCATCTGTTTGAACAATTTTCCCTTACGAGCCATAGGAACATCTCCATGTTCCCTTTTCCGACCCATTTGGGATGTAATTCTCAATCTGAATTAACACAAACTCTTGCCAGTTTTATTTTCCCTCATTGCATACAAAAGTTCAAACAAATTTTGATACCAATTATACAACAAATTAATTGATACATTATCAATGGTCATTCGAGCTATCACTATGATACACTCTTCTGCTTTTAGCATCTGATGTTATTCCAGGGAGTTCGGCAGAATAAGAATTGTTCAAAACATAACCTTTCCTTCACACCTGTAAACCATTCTCAGTTTCGTTTCCATTTCAGGAAAGATTAGCATTCATTTTGTCCTTCTCAAGAACAGAGCACAGATTAAAAAAATGAGTTGTTGTTATAGTCATTATTACTACATAAACAAAAAGAACAAGCGAGTAAAAGCGAAATATTCATCAAAGCAGTTTAAAACATCCTTTTAAACTACCAAATTCCCTTTAAAAAAATTATCCCCTAAAAGGCATTCAACCAAGACCCTCTTCCACTATTCATCAAACGGACTTTGGTCTTGCCTTTGATTAAATAATGTTTAAGGTAAGTGATGCGCGTATTTTATATACACTTTTTATGCTCTTATTACGCGCATTCTCGTGTTTATTGAATAGTGAAAACTATTATTTTGCCCCGAATTGGCTACTTTGTGGTGTGTATTGTCCTTTTGCAGGAACGGAAGACAAAGGAGCTAAAACGAACCAAAATCGTGCCAAATCGAAGCTGGAAAATTGTTGTACGCTGAAACGGGCGATAGTCGACCGACTATCAGAATAGTCGGCCGACCATGATGATAGTCGACCGACTATTACAATAGTCGGCCGACTATTCTGGAGCTGCAGAGATCAAGTTGATGAGTGATTAGTCGACCGACTATTACAATAGTCGGCCGACTATTTCCTGGACTGCGGGCAGGTTTCGTGATCAGCAAGGAATTTCCTAAACGCAAGAGTTTCCTAAACAGTTTTTAACCCATTCAATTTGTATAAATAGGGCTTTGGGAGCCACATTAGAAATCATCTCTTAACCTCTCAACTTCTCCCTTATTCTCTTACTTCTCTTTAGATTTCTTTTAGCCTTCTTCTCTACTTTTATTTTCTCTAGTTTAATTTCTTCCCACAACTCGGTTATTGTAAGAACTTTTGGATTCGAATCGCCTTCATTCCTTCGGTAATTTTATTAATCTTCCTTCCTTCTTCTTTATTCTTGATTGTTTTCTTCTTCATATTTTATTATTCTTAATTATTGTTTTATACTTGTCGTAAATTTATTATTATTCGTGATATTTAATCTAGTGAATTCTTTTATTAATCTTGTTGTTCTTGAATTAATTATGAGTAGCTAATTTCCCTCGCTAGGATTTAGGGGATCTGCGAATTGAATGTGGTCGCTAAATAATTTATAGATCTGTCAATGATATTGTGTCTGAGTTGTCACTTGTAGCATATAATCGCGATTAGTCAGTTAATGCGCATGATTGATTAATTGAATCTGGTAAACTTGAACCTAAGATCGGAAGCCTGGTAAAAGTTATACCTGCTACAACACATTAGTTTGCCCTAATAAGATCGGAAGCCTTTAGACGCATGCTAGGGTGAATAGCGGACCGGAAGGACCTTTTCAATACCCCTTAGACCAATATCTGCGACAGACCTGCGACTTAGACCGTGACCATATGAGATTCGTAGTGAACCGACAATCCTAGTTTTCTCTTCATATATTTATTCATCTTCATTCGTCTTATTTTATTTTAGTTATTTCTTTTCTCTTAATTCTCTTTCTTTCATTACTTTAGTTTAGATAAAAACAAAACACAAAACCCCCAATTTGGTTACTTAGATAGACTTCAATTGCAAGTAGAATTTATTTGTCTCCTTGTGGATTCGACCCGACTTCCCTAGCTATATTTTTAGTTAGACCTAAGTTGGTTATCTTTGATAGGTATACGACTAGCTTATCAAATTTTGGCGCCGTTGCCGGGGAGACGGTTAATTTTACTTGTCTTTTTAGTTTATCTTTTGTCTCAGGGAACTTACGTTCCTTGAGACAGTTCTCATATTTTCCTTCTTAGTTCTGTGTATGCCCAGGTCTAACAGGTCCGAGATTCATCCTTTTGATCCCGAACCTGAGAAGACTTTACGAGCTAGACGGAGTTTTTGGAGGGAAATTCGTCAAGCGGAAAAATCTAATTCGCTTGACCCAGTTTCCGCTAATCTGGAAGCGGAATATTCGTCCCACGAGGAGGACAACTCAAGCACCAAGTCAGACGCCGAGTCAGATATCTCAGTTCCGATCATGCCGCCGAAGCTTTCCACTCACTCCGAGCCGACTCAGGCTAACATCCCAAAAGGATGGAAGCTACCAACTCCTACCACCGGCTCTTTCAAGATTCGTCCCGCTTATATCAATTTAGTGGAGCGAAATACTTTCTCGGGCAATAAAAACGAAGACCCCGGACAGCATATGGAAATATTCACTGATTATTGTTGTTCGATTCCAGTTGCTCCCGGGGTAACACAAGAACAAGTAATGGAGGCCTTATTTCCATTTTCTCTTGCAGGTCCAGCCCGTAGATGGTATCGAGATTTGGACAAAGATGCAGCCAACATCAATGACTGGAATTCATTGGCGCTCGCTTTTTATAAGCATTACTACCCTCCTCAGCGCACTAATCAGATACGGAGTCAAATAACCAGCTTTAAGCAAGGACCATTGGAAGATCTACATGAAACATGGACTAGATTTAAGGATCTAGTCCGCTCTATTCCTCACCACGGATTTGAACCATGGTTTTTATGTAATCAATTTTATAACGGATTATTTGATGATAATCGTGCTATTCTTGATGGTGCAGCTAACGGACGTTTCCAAAACAACGTTGATGATGACAAGGGTTGGAAATTGATCGAGGAGATGGCCACGCATCGAGCCGAATATGGAAATCCGAGGGGTAGTGTTCGGGTAGCCGCGGCGGAAACTAGTGAGATTATGGCTCAATTTGATCATCTTCATGCCCGTCTCGACAAAATTCAGAATCCGCCTCATAAAAACGAATCGAATCAGCAAACTGTCCATGCCATGATCAAACAGGAGGCAATGTGTGAGCGATGTGGTATAGAAGGCCATAGCGCGGGGGAATGTATGACCGGGATGGAACAAGTTCTAGCTTTTCAACACTTCAAGCAAGGTAATCCCTATTCTAATTACTACAATGAGAGGACTAGGGAGCATCCGAACTTCAGTTGGACGAGTCAGAATGTGTTGAACCCAGTTCCTCAGCCGAAGCAACAAGCTTATGTTCCGCCTCATCGCGGACAACAACAAGGCTTCCAAAAGCCTCTAGCTCTTCCACCGCCAACTCAACCTCTTGCTATTCTTCCTCCACCACTTGTGACTCCGGCTCCAGTTCCTAGTGAATATCAGGAATTGAAGAGTATGATGCAATCTCTCATGATCCAGATGCAGAAAAGTGACCAATCTAAAGATGCACAGATCAAGATGTTGGAGACACAGGTGGCGCAACTTGCCACAAATCAGTCTGCTAGGCAACCAGGCACACTACCGTCACAGCCGGAAAAACAGCATGATACGTCCAACGCAATTCAGCTTTGAAGCGGCCTTACTTATGACGAGCCCAAGATGCCTAGTTATGATAATTCTGTTAATGTGGAGGATGTAATAGTTGATGATGTATCGTTAAAAACTGCTGAAACTGCTGTGAATGACGAACTGGTCAATAATAGTCGACCGACTATTAATAATAGTCGACCGACTATCATTGACAAATTAACAGAAACTGCAGGTGAGGAGGAAAATAGTCGACCGACTATCCCTGATAGTCGACCGACTATTGCTAATAGTCGACCGACTATCCCTGATAGTCGGCCGACTATTCCAGAGACAGGATCCAGATCCGAGACGGTCGCTGCCGATAAGCCGTCTGATGCTGAAGTGGAAACGGGTGTTCTACAAGATAAAGCTGCTGAACAGATCAAAATTCAAGTTCTTTTTCCTAGCCGGTTGAAGAACAAGAAGATCGAGAATCAGTTCAGTAAGTTTATGGAGGTCGTCAAAAATCTCCAGGTAACCGTTCCCTTCACGGAATTAATTACCCAGGTACCCTCTTACGCAAAATTTATGAAAGATATTCTGACCCGTAAGAGGAACTTTAATGAACATGAGACTATTGCTTTTACTGCTGAGTGTAGTGCTCTAATTCAGAGTAAGTCTCCACCCAAACTGAAAGACCCGGGTAGTTTTTCCATACCATGCACCATAGGCACCCATGTAATCGATAAAGCTTTATGTGATTTGGGTGCAAGTGTCAGTGTCATGCCCTATTCAGTTTGCGAGAAACTGAATATGGGTCAGCTTAAAGTCACGAGTGTGACTCTTCAGATGGCTGATAGGTCAGTTAAACGTCCCCTAGGAGTCTTAGAGGATGTCCCTGTGAGGATAAGTAAATTCTTTATACCTGTCGATTTCATTGTTTTAGATATGGCTGAGGATACTCAAATTCCTATAATTTTGGGTAGGCCGTTTCTACATACTGCAGGGGCTATTATAGATGTCAAGCACGGACGCTTGACTTTAGAGGTGGGGGATGATAAAGTGACCTTTAATTTGGCCAACACATTAGCTAAGCCTATGATCGAGGATACTTGTTATTCATTAGATATTATCGATGAAGTTATTCTTGATGTTTGTACGGGTTCCCTGAGTAGGGACCCGCTCGAGGCTTTGACATGTTTAGACACTTGTGCAGGTGATAAGACTAACGATGATGCTGTGTGGGATATTTTAGGAGATACACAGAAACTGACGAGCATCGACGGAGAAGTGGTAAATAGGTTGGTAGATACTTCTTATGCTGTAGAGGTAACCAAACCCGATCTGAAACCTCTTCCGTCTCATCTTAAGTATGTATTTCTAGACAATTCTGAGTCTTATCCCGTCATTGTAAGTAATAAATTAGATGAGAACCAACTTTCCGCTTTGTTGGTCGTTCTTAAAAAGAACAAGAGTGCATTAGGTTACAGTCTAGATGACCTTAAGGGAATTAGTCCCGATATTTGCATGCATCGAATTGAACTGGAAGAGGATCGCCGAGCTGTTAGACAGGGTCAACGTAAGTTGAACCCGAAAATGCAGGAAGTAGTAATGAAAGAAGTGATGAAGTTATTAGACGCAGGTATAATTTATTCTGTCGGTCACTCTAAATGGGTGAGTCCTGTTCAGGTCGTCCCGAAGAAAGGCGGGACGACCGTGGTAAAAAACGATAAGAATGAATTAATACCTACTAGAATTGTAACGGGATGGCGGATGTGTATTGATTATAGACAATTAAATGCCGCCACAAAAAAAGATCACTTCCCTCTTCCGTTTATCGATCAAATGGTAGAAAGGTTAGCCTCACATAAGTTTTTCTGTTATTTAGATGGCTATTCAGGGTTCTTTCAGATCCCGATCCATCCTGATGATCAGGAAAAGACTACCTTTACTTGTCCCCATGGTGTTTTTGCTTATCGCAGGATGCCCTTCGGGTTGTGTAATGCCCCTGCCACCTTTCAAAGGTGTATGATGGGGATATTTTCCGAGTATATCGAGTCTATTATGGAGGTATTTATGGATGATTTCAGTGTCTACGGTAGTAGTTGCACTGATTGTTTAACTAACCTTGATAAAGTGATGCAGCGATGTATTGAGGTCAATCTAGTGCTGAATTGGGAGAAGTTATTCTTGATGTTTGTACGGGTTCCCTGAGTAGGGACCCGCTCGAGGCTTTGACATGTTTAGACACTTGTGCAGGTGATAAGACTAACGATGATGCTGTGTGGGATATTTTAGGAGATACACAGAAACTGACGAGCATCAACGGAGAAGTGGTAAATAGGTTGGTAGATACTTCTTATGCTGTAGAGGTAACCAAACCCGATCTGAAACCTCTTCCGTCTCATCTTAAGTATGTATTTCTAGACAATTCTGAGTCTTATCCCGTCATCGTAAGTAATAAATTAGATGAGAACCAACTTTCTGCTTTGTTGGTCGTTCTTAAAAAGAACAAGAGTGCATTAGGTTACGGTCTAGATGACCTTAAGGGAATTAGTCCCGATATTTGCATGCATCGAATTGAACTGGAAGAGGATCGCCGACCTGTTAGACAGGGTCAACGTAAGTTGAACCCGAAAATGCAGGAAGTAGTAATGAAAGAAGTGATGAAGTTATTAGACGCAGGTATAATTTATTCTGTCGGTCACTCTAAATGGGTGAGTCCTGTTCAGGTCGTCCCGAAGAAAGGCGGGACGACCGTGGTAAAAAACGATAAGAATGAATTAATACCTACTAGAATTGTAACGGGATGGCGGATGTGTATTGATTATAGACAATTAAATGCCGCCACAAAAAAAGATCACTTCCCTCTTCCGTTTATCGATCAAATGGTAGAAAGGTTAGCCTCACATAAGTTTTTCTGTTATTTAGATGGCCATTCAGGGTTCTTTCAGATCCCGATCCATCCTGATGATCAGGAAAAGACTACCTTTACTTGTCCCCATGGTGTTTTTGCTTATCGCAGGATGCCCTTCGGGTTGTGTAATGCCCCTGCCACCTTTCAAAGGTGTATGATGGGGATATTTTCCGAGTATATCGAGTCTATTATGGAGGTATTTATGGATGATTTCAGTGTCTACGGTAGTAGTTTCACTGATTGTTTAACTAACCTTGATAAAGTGATGCAGCGATGTATTGAGGTCAATCTAGTGCTGAATTGGGAGAAGTGCCATTTTATGGTCAACGAGGGAGTTGTCCTTGGGCACTTAGTTTCAGACCGAGGCATCCAAGTAGACAAAGCAAAGGTGCAAGTGGTCGAGCAATTACCTCCTCCCGTTAACGTGAAGGGGGTTAGGAGTTTTCTTGGACACGCCGGATTTTATCGCCGGTTTATAAAAGATTTCTCTAAAATTGCTAAACCACTTACACAATTGCTTCTTAAGGATGCCCCATTCATTTTTTCTGATGAATGTTTATCCGCTTTTAACAGGTTGAAGCAGGCTTTGGTCACAGCACCTATTATTCAGGCCCCGGATTGGGAGTTACCGTTTGAAGTTATGTGCGATGCTAGTGATTATGCGGTCGGAGCGGTGCTGGGTCAAAGGAAGGAAAAGGCAGTAAATGCCATCTATTATGCGAGCCGAACTCTGGATGAGGCTCAGGTGAAGTATACTACGACGGAGAAGGAGCTTCTAGATGTGGTTTATGCACTGGAGAAGTTTCGATCTTATTTAATAGGATCGAAAGTCACAATTTATACGGACCATGCGGCTTTGAAGTACCTCCTCGCGAAGCAGGAAGCCAAACCGAGATTACTACGATGGATCCTTCTACTTCAGGAATTCGACCTGGAGATTAAGGACAAGAAGGGCGCTGAAAATTCTGTGGCGGATCACCTTTCTAGATTTCCATTGCAGGACGGAGGCGATACTTTACCGATAGATGATTCTTTTCCTGATGATATTTTGATGGCTATTGGTATAATGGATACTCCATGGTACGCTGACTATGCTAATTTTCTTGTAGGTAAAATAATGCCGCCTGATTTGTCATATCAACAAAAGAAGCGGTTCCTACATGATGTTCGGCAATATTTTTGGGACGATCCATATCTTTTCAAGGAGTGTGCCGATGGACTTTTTAGGCGATGCATACCGCAATGGGAAACCAATGCCATCTTGGAAGCCTGTCATTCCTCGTCTTATGGTGGTCACCACGGTCCCGCTAGGACCGTGGCTAAGGTACTTCAGTCAGGTTTTTATTGGCCATCTTTGTTTTCTGACGCCAAGTCATTTGTTTCAGGATGTGATGCTTGTCAAAGGACGGGAAATATCTCCCGGAGGCATGAGATGCCTCAGGTCGGTATTTTGGAGGTAGAAATTTTCGATGTTTGGGGCATCGACTATCAAGGTCCCTTCCCGACAAGTCGAGGTAATAGGTACATTTTAGTAGCCGTGGACTACGTATCTAAGTGGGTAGAAGCCGTTGCCTCGGTCCATTGTGACGCTAAGACCGTCATCCAACTTTTCAAGAAGATTATATTTCCATGTTTTGGCGTTCCCCGAGTCGTCATTAGTGATGGAGGTATGCACTTTAAAGAAAAACAACTTATTGCCTTATTATCTAAACATGGCGTTATGCATCGTAGAGGTTTGGGGTATCACCCCCAAACTAGTGGACAGGTTGAAGTTTCCAACCGGGAGCTTAAGGATATTTTGGCAAAAGTTGTCTCGAAGTCAAGAAAAGATTGGAGCCTGAAACTAGATGACACTCTATGGGCGTATAGGACCGCCTATAAGACACCGATTGGTACATCACCTTATCGGTTGGTTTATGGGAAGTCCTGTCACTTACCCGTAGAGTTGGAGCATAAAGCTTGGTGGGCCGTTAAAGAGCTGAATTTTGACCCAAAATTGTGTGGCAAAAATCGACTTTTACAACTAGATGAGCTCGAGGAGTTCAGGATGAATGCCTACAATAGTGCCCGTATCTACAAAGAAAAGACAAAAAGGTGGCACGATAAGCGTATTATTCCGAGAGAGTTTAAAGCGGGCGAAAAGGTATTATTGTTTAATTCTCGTCTTCGTCTTTTTCCTGGAAAATTAAAATCCAGATGGTCCGGCCCCTATACGGTAATTTCGGTTTCTAAATTTGGGTCGGTCGAGCTTGAAAATTCTTCAACGGGAAATCGCTTTAAGGTCAATGGTCACCAAATAAAGCACTACTATGAGAAAGGTGAGACAGGAGGAGAAGTCGAGGTTTTGTACCTCGAAACAGTCACTAACTGAGCAAGGTGACTACGGTCGTGCGGGACCTTAAACCAGCGCTAACCGGGAGGCAACTCGGGTTGTAAAACATTTGTACCTGCATTTAGTTAGTTAGAGCATATTTAATTTTCTGCATTATAGATTTTGTGAGGGTGAGAACGAGGGTCTAAAAGTTTGAATTGAGTTTTGCAGAGAACAGGCTGCTGACGGAAAGCTGGAATGAGTCAACAATAGTCGATCGACTATTTTTATAGTCGGCCGACTATTATTTTTGTCGGTCGACTATTCCAATAGTCGCTCGACAATTCCGACATCGCGCACCTTGGCTGACAAATTCCGTCAAATAAGTTTTTCTTTCTTTACTCTACTTCAGTTACTTTTATTCTAAAATAACTCCTAAACCCTATATTTCTTACTGCTCCCACCTACCTCCATCCTTACCCTCATCTTCTTCATTTCAAATCTTCATCTTCAACCTCTACCCATCTTCTTCTCCCCATCACTATCTCCTTTAATCTCTTCATCCTTGCTATTTTCTTGTCTCTATTGAAATTGTAACTACTTTTCAGCCATTCAAGTAAGTTTTCTTGTGCTTCATTTTCTGTTTTCCGTCTAAATATTGTCGTACCTATCGCCGCCTGCGTTCTTTACTGTTCGTCGGGAGTCGCCGACTATTGGAATAGTCGGGCGACTATTCTGATAGTCGGACGACTATCGCCTCTGTCGGGCGATTCTTCGCTGCTTCCTGGGTTTTGTCGCGAGTCTCAAGGATCGATTTCAGCATCAAATTTCAGTCTTTGGCTTGGTTTTATGTCAGATTCCTGCTTTTGCTTACCAAGTTTGTTGATTTCATCCACATTATATGTTTTTACCCAAATTTCAGTTTTGAAATTAGGGTTTTGAGTTCAATTGATTTGGGGTTTTTTGTGGATTCTGCCACTACTTCATTTATTTACCCAAACTTGTTGATTTCATCCACATAGTAATGTTTTTACCCAAATTTCAGTTATGAAATTAGGGTTTTGATTTCAATTGATTTGGGGGTTTTTGTGTGAGTAGTACACCAAGTCTGATTTTAGCTATTTCAGGTCAATATGGATGCAAGAAAAAGACAACGCCAGGGAAGCACAAGACGTCGGGTCGACATTAGCCGGGAGTCAATGCCAAGTCAAGACCTCGTTCCATTTCCCGAGGAGAGCATACCGGAATATCCAAACGTTCAGTTTGCCTCAGCTGATCAGAGGGAGCGTTTTGTCCAGTTGGCAGCTCTTAAGGTAACACCGACACGGTTTCTAGACCGTGAGCTCTTGGGCAGGTTAGGCATTTATCAGCCTGTTGTTGACTTACTTAATGGTACCGGTATGAGTGGGCTAATTTATATGCTAGAATTCACATATTAGGGTCTTACTCTTGAGTTTTTCAGTAGTTTCAATTTTTTTAGTGACTTGAACTGGGACACACCTTGCATTTTTTTTAGACTCTCTAACACGAGTTTTTCTAGGACCGTTCGCGAGTTCGGTCAGCTTTTAGGTGTTACTAGCGAAGGGGATTCAATTCATCCCCCTCGCCGTCTAGCCAATGAAATCTGGTCTTGCATTACTGATCGTAACACGGGTCGTAAGCGGGGCAACGAAGTCCACCACCCGGCCATCCGATACTGGCTTCGTCTGATAGGGTGCACTATTTATGGACGTACTGAGCCGAATAATATTAATGCGGATGAGTTAGAGAGTCTAGCGGGCTATCTAAACATCGATAGCGAGCGGCCATATGTCATGAATGTGGCCGCCCTTGTTGCCCACCATTTCCAACATATCGGGAATTGGCTTATTTCTGTCATTCATTGTGGGGGCCTCGTTTCCCACATCGGTCGTAGGCTATTTCCGGACTTCCCGTACGGGGAGGAACCTATAGGAAACGAGCTTCCATCTGCCGAGCGACTCAATAGTCGCCTTTTGAACTTTTCTGTCCTTAGGGGTCTTCATTGGCTAGGTCCCGATTTGCGTTGGCGCATAGCAAAGGATGAGTCGGTTATCCTCCCTTACAATCTACCACCTCTTACCCCCTTCCCATATCTCCCCTTTAGTCCTGAACGTGACCCACCACCGTATCCCTCCTATTTGCTACCACTTAGGAGGTATCTTCAGACCCCCAGACACTTCGCACCCGAGACGGGTGAACCATCTCGACCTTCTCGACAATCTCGAGGAGGTGGTAGCCGATCGACCAGCCGTGCTTCACATATACCATCTTTTGCGGCTGGACCTTCGGGCCCACCACGGCCTCCTTATGCATTTCCACATACTGATTATTCTAATGTGTCTGCTTTTCCTGCTCACTTTGTGCCTCCTCCACCATATGTTACACCGGCGGTGCTCGACCAAGCGGCGGTCCCGGGAATGCTTAATGAGTTATGCCACCGGATGGCCACGGTGCAACTAAATCAGGCACTCTCCGATTTTCATTGTTACAACAATGGAGTACAGGTCGGCCTAATCTCTCCTACAGCTTGGCACCCGACTTACTACACCTATCCCGAGGGAGGCTATGGTAACAATGCCGGGAATGCGGAGAGAAATGATGGAGAAGGAGATGACGGGGAGGGAGATGACGACGATGGAGCTAACGATGGTGGCAGTCAGGAGGAGAGCGGTGACGAGAGCTTCGATTAGGACGGTTTGGGGAGGTCTCCATTTGTATATACATCTTGTAAGTAGTTCTTCTTTTTCTTTTTGCACTTCCATCGTTTTGCATTCCTTCCCCGTTTTTATTGTTGCCTCTTATTGTATGCTGTACACAATGAGGGCATTGTGCGATTTGGTTTGGGGAGGGTATGCTTCTGTCTGTTTTCATCCATTTGCATATTTCTTGCATTTCCGCATGCATAAAAAATCAAAAAAATCAAAAATATGTTTTTGCATTTAGTCGAGTCTTAGTTGAGTCGAAATGCTATGTAGCGATGATGATATTGCTTTTATGTCTTCATTTAGTTTCTTATCCTAGTGCGCCGTTAGAATTTTTGTATATAATCACATGCGGTATTCTTGCATCTTTGGTTAACGGTACTGAACGAATAAACTTGACTCATTGTTGGCAAACTACTCAGATTTGTAAGGAATTAGAGCCTTTAACTGATGACATTCATGATCAGTTTCTTTTAGGATGAGAGTAGTACTCCTTATGAGACATGTAACATCAAATTGCATAAGCATGACATTCGTCTCTTGGTACCTGTATGCATTTGACTCGTGGTTTTGACATGTGCGAAAAAGGCAAATCCTTTCTTTTAATTAATTCCCATGAGCCTCACATAGCCAAATTGACCTGTTTGACCCGTTTATTAACTACATGCCATAATTTGCCTACCCTAGTCAAGCTAGTAGTTGAATTAGACGGAATTGTTTTTTTCGGGTTAATTTTGGTACCATGATGAAAAGAAAAAAAAAATCAATGAATGGAAAAAATTGAATGAAAAAAGAAAAAGAAAGGAAAGAAAAAAGAAAAGAAAAAAATGAAGTGAAACTAGAAGAAGAATGTGTTTTTGCTATGAGAAAAGAATTGATCTCTCTAATTTCATAGTTATTAGTGGGAAGCGGTTTTGATAAGGCACTTTTTGCTATGCCTAATTTCTTCGACTAGAATTTGGTGAGAACGGGATGTTTATTATTGATGGGTGTAAGGAATACTAGCTTGGCTTTTAACTCCACATATCCATATCGTTTTGCCCCTTCTTACCCGATTACCCTCACTTTATACCATATGTAAGTCCTTGGCACGTGTTTTTTTCCCGATAGAATGCGTATGTACGGTTATTAGAGATTGCATGCATGTTCTTGTAGGTCGCAGTTTAGGTGAGTGCTTTGTCTTTCCGTTTTTACATAAACTCACAATATCACCCCTTTTGTGTGATGAGCGATCCGTGAGAGTCCGACATAGACGAGTCTTGCAAGGTTGAAGGTTCAGTATTGTTGTCATTGGTTAAGCTTGTTGTATGTGGTTGTTTACATTGATTTTAATCGTTGCACATTGGTTTGGGTAACTTTGAAGCATATTCCGCTATGAGTTATATACATTCCATTAGGATTGGGTTAAAGTTTTGTGCTTGCTTGGGGACAAGCAAGGGTTTGGTTTGGGGAGATTTGATGCGCGTATTTTATATACACTTTTTATGCTCTTATTACGCGCATTCTCGTGTTTATTGAATAGTGAAAACTATTATTTTGCCCCGAATTGGCTACTTTGTGGTGTGTATTGTCCTTTTGCAGGAACGGAAGACAAAGGAGCTAAAACGAACCAAAATCGTGCCAAATCGAAGCTGGAAAATTGATGTACGCTGAAACGGGCGATAGTCGACCGACTATCAGAATAGTCGGCCGACCATGATGATAGTCGACCGACTATTACAATAGTCGGCCGACTATTCTGGAGCTGCAGAGATCAAGTTGATGAGTGATTAGTCGACCGACTATTACAATAGTCGGCCGACTATTTCCTGGACTGCGGGCAGGTTTCGTGATCAGCAAGGAATTTCCTTAACGCAAGAGTTTCCTAAACAGTTTTTAACCCATTCAATTTGTATAAATAGGGCTTTGGGAGCCACATTAGAAATCATCTCTTAACCTCTCAACTTCTCCCTTATTCTCTTACTTCTCTTTAGATTTCTTTTAGCCTTCTTCTCTACTTTTATTTTCTCTAGTTTAATTTCTTCCCACAACTCGGTTATTGTAAGAACTTTTGGATTCGAATCGCCTTCATTCCTTCGGTAATTTTATTAATCTTCCTTCCTTCTTCTTTATTCTTGATTGTTTTCTTCTTCATATTTTATTATTCTTAATTATTGTTTTATACTTGTCGTAAATTTATTATTATTCGTGATGTTTAATCTAGTGAATTCTTTTATTAATCTTGTTGTTCTTGAATTAATTATGAGTAGCTAATTTCCCTCGCTAGGATTTAGGGGATCTGCGAATTGAATGTGGTCGCTAAATAATTTATAGATCTGTCAATGATATTGTGTCTGAGTTGTCACTTGTAGCATATAATCGCGATTAGTCAGTTAATGCGCATGATTGATTAATTGAATCTGGTAAACTTGAACCTAAGATCGGAAGCCTGTTAAAAGTTATACCTGCTACAACACATTAGTTTGCCCTAATAAGATCGGAAGCCTTTAGACGCATGCTAGGGTGAATAGCGGACCGGAAGGACCTTTTCAATACCCCTTAGACCAATATCTGCGACAGACCTGCG
Organism: Agrostemma githago; assembly: GCA_958450325.1. Classification (NCBI taxonomy): domain Eukaryota; kingdom Viridiplantae; phylum Streptophyta; class Magnoliopsida; order Caryophyllales; family Caryophyllaceae; genus Agrostemma; species Agrostemma githago. The sequence goes on along the minus strand of OY288253.1, from coordinate 32,124,612 downwards.
ACTTAGACCGTGACCATATGAGATTCGTAGTGAACCGACAATCATAGTTTTCTCTCCATATATTTATTCATCTTCATTCGTCTTATTTTATTTTAGTTATTTCTTTTCTCTTAATTCTCTTTCTTTCATTACTTTAGTTTAGATAAAAACAAAACACAAAACCCCCAATTTGGTTACTTAGATAGACTTCAATTGCAAGTAGAATTTATTTGTCTCCTTGTGGATTCGACCCGACTTCCCTAGCTATATTTTTAGTTAGACCTAAGTTGGTTATCTTTGATAGGTATACGACTAGCTTATCAGTAAGTAACCACCTTACTAATTATAACTGCCTTATAATTCTTGGTCAACGTGTTTAACAACTCCTTGTAAAACACATCTTTTTTGTTTCGAAACCCAAAACTTTATCTTTTGATAGTTCCGTTGAGTCAAACCAAACATTAACGTGTGAATTTCATAAATTCACCCTATTATCCCCGGAATAACGATCAACACCCTGCTTTGGCAGAACCTATCAATCGTGTTCTAAGGCTTCATAGGTGTTGTTTGGAAAAACATAAGACTCAATATTACTTATTTGGGGATCAAATGTCGGTTATTTAGGGTGAACTCATAACAAAATAACCACATTCACAAAATAAAGCAAGCATAAAACGAATTTAAATGCAAGCATAAAAATAAGTGATCTAGTATGGCCCCTAAACTAACTAGGTCCAAAAGCTTCATCTGGATCTCCATCCTTCATGAAATCTCCCTCGAATCGTTTGGATCTTGTGGACATGACATAGGTCCACCCCGACGCGGCCACGCGCGGGTTTGGGGAGGCGAATGAATCTCATGTGAGATGGATCTCGAGTTGAAATTTAAATCGAAGTAGGAGTCGCCACCGAACTTTGTGGGAGTTCGGGCCCGTTCGAACCCACTCTATGTCGTAGTGGGCCGTGCACAAAGTACGGCCCATTCCGATTTTAGAGTTTATTGGGTTCGTTCCTTAGCAATGCGATACCGATACCGACATTATCGGTAATCGAGTATTGAATGACTCTTGTATGCCAATGGATTCGGACATCCGGAAACCATGGTTCTGAGTAAGAGGTGAGGGTACGTGTTGGGAAGTTCACAAAGAACACCCAACCCCGCCCGCACTTAGCGACCTTTACTAAGATATCGTTCGATTTTGATGTACGCGCGTTAGTTCGACGGTTGAATGATATGCAAACAAGGCTTTTTAGACAAAACATGTGAATTATGTTTGTTCTACGTCATTTAATGCATGTAAATTTAACGTCAAAGTTGTTTTAGCATGCGGGGTTCGTTTTAGTATAATAAAACAAAACAACGAAAATAAGATACAAAGACAAAGAACAAACGGGTTAGTAACGGTTTGTAAATCGAATAAAAGATGTAAATATAATGAAATACATGATTTTGAAAAAAATTGTCGAGACCTGAAATATACCGAAAAGCTAGCTGTTTTATTAAGAAAAGAAAAGATGTTTTGAAAATAAGACGGGATCGTTTTTTTATGTTTCGGATTTCAGGGAGCTACGCGACCCGCGCGGGTGGGGCGCGACTCGCGTGACCATGCGACTCGCACGGGACTCGTGCAACTCGCATGGTTGCCTGTTTCTCGGGGTCCTTTTTTGAAAATTGATAATTTCGTTAAATCGAGTATAAATATAATATAATTTATACTCGACTTAAGTTTTCGATATTCGTTATATTCGATGTTCGATTATGAAATCGATATCAAATATTCGGAATGATTTTTTAGAAAAGGAAAAGAAAAGGTTTTGTAAACCGTTTTGAAAATCGAACTTAAAAAAACAATGTTAGTTCTCTCCGCGTTGAAATCGTCGTATTTGTTTTTAAGACCATATAACGACTTTTTAGCATCAACGAGATTGATTTAGTTCCTTTTGATACGATATTCGACTATGGAATCGATATCGTATTTTTAAGAACGTTTATTTTATATAGAAAATTATATTGTAGTATCGATATTAGAAAAGGAGAAAAAAACGTGACGATCACCCATAAAAAAAGACAGACGGACCAAAGAAAGAGAAGAAAAGGGAGAAGTCGGGATTTGTAACACCCTCAACCTACATGCTTGATTATCTCGAAAACGGACTCGTAGTAGCGGCCTAGGCGTGGGAGCGTTAAGATGTATATAGGTGAGTTATGGTGTGTATGGTTAGGGATTTGGCGAGTTTTGCTCTCGGGTTTGTATACGGTTTGCCTAAAATTGCCTAGAATTTTGGGTTGTGAATGGTCGGGAATCCTATAGGATTTCTTAGAGGAAAGACTAGAATATAATATACCTAGTATTGTTGGAATTCCGGGTTGTAATTTGTGTGTCGGAATTGGAATTGTTGTGTTGATGTTGTAATTGATGTCGGGAATTGTGTGTATGAATTGTGTGTGCAAGGGTGGGGTATTTATAGGATGAAATACCGACTTGGGATAGGAGACTGATATCTTGCAAAGGAAGAAAACAACCGGTTTAGATGAAGTGGGATTCCGTCTTTGGATAGGAAAAGGTTACTTGCATGGGAAGAAAACACCCGTTTTTGTTGATTTTTTTTGTAGGTGTTTGACTTCAAGTTGGATTTTCGAGGTGGTGCGCCAGATTTTTATGGCTCAAAAATGCTTTTGACCGGGGTTTGACCCAATCGCCAAAAGACGGTTTTGCCCTTGGTGACGGTTTTGACCCAAATTAGTCTCTTTTGACTAGAAACGACTCATTGGGCCTGAATTTGAGGTCTGTTTGGTGAGATTTTTACTCCGCTAAAATCTCGTGCCAACTACTATTGATTCCGAGTCCAAAATCGAGTGTATTAAGTCATGTTTACGTCCGATCATCATCGGGTGTTTTTTGGAAACTGCTATAGACACCTGGCGGTCAAAATGTGGGTGTCTACAGAGCCCCCACTCTGACTGAGGCTTGGACAAGGCGAAAGTCAGAGTAGCTACTAGGTTAAGACCTGGCAGACTTCCGGGCGGGTCGTTTATAGTCCATTAGACTTGCGTAAAGGGCTCGCCAACCATAAGATAGAAATCATACCTGAGTTGATGCTAATAGCTCTATGGGGACTTGCCTAAGAAGCCTTGGGTGTGCCCGTTCGCAGACACATCCCATCTTGGAGCTGCGCGGGAGCTTGCATAGAAGGCTATGGGTGTGTCCGTTTGCAGACACATCTTGATTCAGAATTACGCGGCAGCTTGCACAGAAAGCTATGGGTGTGTCCGTTTGCAGACACATCTCGATTTAGAATTACGCGGGAGCTTGCATAGGAAGCTATAGGTGTGTCCGTTCGTAGACACATCCCAATTCCTTAGTAGAAATGTTGCCTGGGGGATTCTTGCGAGGAGACTTCCTTCTCGAGTTTGGGTGTACCTGTATGATGCCGACACATAGCAATTCGTATGTAACATTTAGGCGAAACACCGACTCACGCTGGGGAAGTAAAGGCTTGATGTTCCTTTGGGAAGCACAAGCTAGTACCTAAAACAATAGATATATAGGCAGAAATAGCGGATAGCAAGATAGCATACAGGAAATGCAGTTAGCATCTATAGACTGACTTACGCTGGGGAAAATGATTTTTGCTTTATTTTGAAATCGAAGTCCTGAAAGCAACTCACGTGCTAGGAGATAGGTTTTCAAAATGGAAAGAGGTAGAAAAGAAATTTGCAGTTTAAATGGACTGAAATTTGACCTTGTCGAAAAGGATTTTCTCAAATGGCTAAGTTTTGCAAATTTTAAAATGAGGATTCAAAGAGAGAGGCCTACCGACAGACTCGACTCTGGACGCGACCGGACGAGTTGACAAACACAACTGGACTCTCGAGGGGTTGGACCGTGACTCGGTAGGGAGGTGGGCCGCCTACTATGACAAGATTCTTAAGTTGCGCTATTACGTAGCCTAGGCGAGTGGCAACACGGTCGAACGTCGAAATGGGATAGATATGCTACACGGGGTTGCAGTAGTCTGTAATGAGACTGTTCTTGTACGACAAAACTTAGTAGTAGACTTGTGTTCTTTTGGATCTTCTTTGGTTTTGGGGTACATTCCCAAAGTGGGTGTTGTTTCGAGTTCCTGACAGACTCTCGTCTTCGACTAAGCCGAGTACTAGGACACACTATAGAAAGGAGGCTAGTTTTTGAAAGTATTTAGATTATGTGAGTGGAAAGAGAACTTCTGCATAAGAAAAGCCCCCAGGACGACAAAGCTAGCTGTTGAGAACATGACAGTGTCGTGACCGCAATGATGGTGCTTTTTTTGAATGTGTGTCAACTTGGGTGGTTGTGCTTCTGTTGAAAGGCTGCCTACGTATTCACGGGTAGTGAAATCAAACCATGTTGTAGTTCAGTGTTGAAAATATATTATGGTGCCTAGTTTATTAGGGCTTTGTGTGTAACTAGCCATAGTGATGGTGTAGGCTAGGTGCATTCCCAATGATGTCTTGATCACAGGGTTAGAATAGTTAGGATGTTAATCCTGTGACTGTGAGCATTCTCCGGGGTAGCCCTCAGAAGTGGTGTGAACTATTTGGGCATGTTCTATGCTGACCGCAGGTTGAGTTCCCGTGTTTGGGGCTGGTAACTAGTTTGAATGTTTTTGGAAATGTGGAGCTAGGAAGTAAGTGGCTTTGATGATTCAACATCTGGAGCTTGATCTTGTGGAGCTAAGGCTTCGAGGGTAAGGTATTGTAATGTGGCAGGAAAGGGGGAAGTCAAGTAAAAATGACTCGAACTTCGATCGTGGTAGGTTTGATAATAATGTGGGATCTGATTTCCATGTCTGGCCCTAATGGTTAGGGTATCCTATGGAGCTTCAATCCTCAAAATTCTGGGCTGTCTCTAGCCTAGGTCTCGAGAAGGTCTTGAGGGTTGCAATGTGGGAAGGCTATATGTGGTGTCATCTGACCCGCTTGATTGTTTCTTCCCTATTGGATGATATGAGTATTGATAATTTTGAATTCACCGTTTTCACTACAGTCATGGGTTTTTGAATATTTTTTTGTTGACCTCTTAGCCCCGGTCTCGGGATTCTTCACTTGGATTGACCGTTTAACCTTGGTCATGGATCCCTTTTTTTTGATGATGGCCTGCTTTTTTTGTTTTGGCCTTTTGCTTTTTTTCTCTTCGACTTTTGATTTTTTTTTGTCCAATTTTGTTTTTCTCTTGGTTCTGTTGGCCAGACTAACACCTAAGGTAGGGATTGGTCTGTCTTATCGAAAGGGTGTTTATTGTGGGAAATGGGCTTGCCTCCCGTCTTGAACCCAAACTAGGAGACTACCTAAATTTGTCATAGGATTCGACACCGCTCCTGCTAAGGGTAGTTATGTGGCTTTTCTATACCAGACATGGAACAGGTAAAGGAAAACACGGGTCTCGGTTTCCTGCAGTTATTATAGATGTGTCTATAACAGTCACGTGCGTGTGCTCACAGTGTATGATGGTGTTCATCATGTTCTCGGAAACACATAAGGAAAGCATATATAGTAGAGATAGAATATTGAAAGCTGATTTTATTGAATTTTGAAAGGAGGACAGAATACAGTCGACTCTGATTTTGACTTTGAAATTGAAAGAAATAGTACATCCTAGACTCGGACTCAAACTATGACTCAAATCAAATTTGGACTCTTGGATTTATGGGAGGTAGATTGGATGCTTTGGTCGTTGGGCCCTGTATAGTCTATGAGGGGCCTTGCAAGTGACAATGTTTCCATGACGGGTGTCCTCCTGGCATCGAGGGAATCCTGGATGAGGTGTTTCAGTTTCCAGCACTGCTCTGTATCGTGCCCCTCCCTCTGTGGAATTTGCAGTAATGCTCGGCGTTCCATGCTTTGGAGCGTTTTTCCAAAGGTACGTCGGTTGTTGGGCCTATGGGTACTATTAGCCCTTTCGAAACCAACCTTTGGAAAGTGACGGTGTAGGACATATCCAAGTGGGTAAATGTCCTTACTTTTGACTGGTTCTTGACTTTCGGAGAGGTGGCTTGTGGATTACCTCTCTCGGTCTTGCCATCTTGGGGAAATCGGATGGTTTCATAAGAGTCCTCACCCTTTAAATGGCCCGGTTGGATGATTGGTTGCCTTACCCGTTCTAGTTGTGTTAGACGGGACTGGGTTCTTGCAAGATCCTCTTCGACGATAGCTACCCTGGAACCTAGGTTATCTAGGGCGATATTGATTTTTGAGAAGATATTGTTAATGGAGCAAGATAGCATAAGCATGCTTCCCTGGATATCCCCTTTGTCGAAGGCGCGGGCTTTCTCGTGGTTAGGTAGTGTCTCTTTCATTGGGTCCCTGGTAGGAAGAAGCGACGGGTGTTAGAACTCGTCTAAGCTCAGTTTTGCGCAAATGCAAGAGAGAGAGTCAAACTAGACATGGCCCGGGGGGACAGAAATGACTAAGATTCTTGGACCGTGATACCCGAATGTTGACCTAGACAAAGTAATGACCGCGAATTAGACTCGAGCTGCAGAAGGGTGAGTCCGAAAATGGGGCGACCGTGTTTGACCGCGTCGCGTGCTCGGATCAACCGTGATGACCTAACCCTAGGTGACTCGAGTATTCGTAGCATAGGTACGTCTCGAAGAAGGCATCATAAGAACGCCGTAGGGTACTCTCTAGGGTAACCGTGGTTGACTGCTCGGGTGGAGGACAGCCCGCGAGTGAGACTAAAGACTCTGATAGGACTCAGATGATGTGATATATAAGTGACTCGAAAGTGGGGTACATGAGACAACACGTGCAAGACATGACCCTTAGAGCAACCGTGATTGATCGCTCTGCTGAAGGGTATCCCCCGAGTGAGGAAAAGCCAGAAAAGGAAATGACTCGGAAAGGATACCTAGACGGGTGACTCGTGAAAGGTGAGCCTCCCTAGGATTCGGCTATGTGGGTGGAGTCCTGTTCGAAGGAAGGTCCACGTGAGACATCCCCAGACTTTGGACTCGATTGTGTAAACGGGTCTTCCCTTGTAGGAGTATGTCCTACGTAGGTGGGCCATGCCTTAGTCAAATAAGGCGGACTGGGATAGGGAGGAAACCCGTGATGTAGGATCGACGGAGTTTCGACGCTAGAGACTTTGACAACTTATGACAAGACCCGACACGACTAAATACGGGAAGTCGTAAGAAGAGGAAAGTTTTGAAAAGGGAAATTTGGACTTTAGAAAAAAAACGAAAAAAAAGGTCGGATGGACGGCCCGATTTTTTTGAAAATCGGCAAAGGGCCATCGGGCCAGATTTTTGATGGTTGAAAAATGTTCGGGTAGCATACCGGCTAAAAATAGGCTATTTTGAGTAAAATCGTAAGTCCTAAATTCGGTAGCGTCCCGGATTTTTTGAAAAGTTGAATATTTAGAATTTTGAATATTGAAAATAAATTTCCGAAAATTTGAAAATCGAAAATAAGATCCCAAAGATTTGAAATTCGAAAACGGCATCTCGGAGATTTGAAAATCGAGAATGGCATCTCGAAGATTTGAAAATTGAAATAGAATTTTGAAAATTGAAAATTGAATGAGGAACGGAATTTGAATATTGAAATGGATAGCATGCCGGCTAGAAAATAGGCTTGTTTTGAGTCAAATCTTAAGTCTAAATTTTGGCAGCTTTCCGAGAGTTTTTTTTGAAAAAATGGATAATTTTGAAAAGATGCAAGTTTTTGAAATAACGGTTTTTGAAAAAGATGAAATGTAAACCAAGTAGCATGTAGTCATGGAAGCAGTATAATGACGCCATGTATGCTCTTAATCTAAGTCTCGGTCGGTCGAAATAGAGCCTATACCAACAACGATGGCTTTCTCGCAAATCAGGACAGACTTCCTAAGCCGAATTGGACTTAGAACATGCCGTAAGGCCCATGCGAGTTCCGCCACCGAAGTCTTTAGTGCACCCATTTAGGAATGCACCGTGGTATAGTGGGACGTCGGTCACAAGTAACCGGCCCGGGAAAGATTTGGATTATGCATGAACCATTCAACTAAAGCGCGTACATTACTAATCGAACGATTTCTTTTCGAGTCTCACCCTAGGAACCCCGATGACTAGTGGTACATCAGGAATCCCCAGCAGAGTCGCCAAATTGTGGACATGACGTAGGTCCACGCCGACGCGGCCACGCGCGGGTTTGGGGAGGCAAATGAATCTCATGTGAGATGGATCTCGAGTTGAAATTTAAATCGAAGTAGGAGTCGCCACCGAACTTTGTGGGAGTTCGGGCCCGTTCGAACCCACTCTATGTCGTAGTGGGCCGTGCATAAAGTACGGCCCATTCCGATTTTAGAGTTTATTGGGTTCTTCCCTTAGCATTGCGATACCGATACCGACATTATCGGTAATCGAGTATTGAATGACTCTCGTATGCCAATGGATTCGGACATCCGGAAACCATGGTTCTGAGTAAGGGGTGAGGGTACGTGTTGGGAAGTTCACAAAGAACACCCAACCCCGCCCGCACTTAGCGGCCTTTACTAAGATATCGTTCGATTTTGTTGTACGCGCGTTAGTTCGACGGTTGAATGATATGCAAACAAGGCTTTTTAGACTAAACATGTGAATTATGTTTGTTCTACGTCATTTAATGCATGTAAATTTAACGTCAAAGTTGTTTTAGCATGCGGGGTTCGTTTTAGTATAATAAAACAAAACAACGAAAATAAGATACAAAGACAAAGAACAAACGGGTTAGTAACGGTTTGTAAATCGAATAAAAGATGTAAATATAATGAAATACATGATTTTGAAAAGATTTGTCGAGACCTGAAATATACCGAAAAGCTAGCTGTTTTATTAAAAAGCGAAAAGATGTTTTGAAAATAAGACGGGATCGTTTTTTTATGTTTCGGATTTCAGGGGGCTACGCGACCCGCGCGGGTGGGGCGCCACTCGCGTGACCATGCGACTCGCACGGGACTCGTGCGACTCGCATGGTTGCCTGTTTCTCGGGGGCCTTTTTTGAAAATTGATAATTTCGTTAAATCGCGTATAAATATAATATAATTTATACTCGACTTAAGTTTTCGATATTCGTTATATTCGATGTTCGATTATGAAATCGATATCAAATATTCGAAATGATTTTTTAGAAAAGGAAAAGAAAAGGTTTTGTAAACCGTTTTGAAAATCGAACTTAAAAAAACAATGTTAGTTCTCTCCGCGTTGAAATCGTCGTATTTGTTTTTAAGACCATATAACGATTTTTTAGCATCAACGAGATTGATTTAGTTCCTTTTGATACGATATTCGACTATGGAATCAATATCGTATTTTTAAGAACGTTTATTTTATATAGAAAATTATATTGTAGTATCGATATTAGAAAAGGAGAAAAAAACGTGACGATGACCTATAAAAAAAAAGACAGACGGACGAGAGAAAGAGAAGAAAAGGGAGAAGTCGGGATTTATAACACCCTCAACCTACATGCTTGATTATCTCGAAAACGGACTTGTAGTAGCGGCCTAGGCGCGGGAGCGTTAAGATGTATATAGATGAGTTATGGTGTGTATGGTTAGGGATTTGGCGAGTTTTGCTCTCGGGTTTGTATACGGTTTGCCTAAAATTGCCTAGAATTTTGGGTTGTGAATGGTCGGGAATCCTATAGGATTTTTTAGAGGAAAGATTGAAATATAATATGCCTAGTATTGCTGGAATTCCGGGTTGTAATTTGTGTGTCGGGATTAGAATTGTTGTGTTGATGTTGTAATTGATGTCGGGAATTGTGTGTATGAATTGTGTGTGCAAGGGTGGGGTATTTATAGGATGAAATACCAACTTGGGATAGGAGATTGATATCTTGCAAAGGAAGAAAACAACCGGTTGAGATGAAGTGGATTCCGTCTTTGGATAGGAAAAGGTTACTTGCATGGGAAGAAAACACCCGTTTTGGCTGATTTTTTTTGTAGGTGTTTGACTTCGAGTTGGATTTTCGAGGTGGTGCGCCAGATTTTTATGGCTCAGAAATACCTTTGATTGGGGTTTGACCCGGTCGTCAAAAGACGGTTTTGCCCTTGGTGATGTTTTTGACCCAAATTAGTCTCTTTTGACTAGAAACGACTCACTGGGCCTGAATTTGAGGTCTGTTTGGTGAGATTTTTACTCCGCTAAAAGCTCGTGCCAACTACTATTGATTCCGAGTCCAAAATCGAGTGTATTAAGTCATGTTTATCTCCGATCATCATCGGGTGTTTTTTGGAAACTGCTATAGACACCTGGCGGTCAAAATGTGGGTGTCTACAGATCTTTATCCTCATCTTCTAGGGACTTCTTCAAATTACATTTATTTTCACTAATTACAAATTAACTAGTAAAATAAAACAATAAATTATTACATTGCAATACGATGCGCCCGCAATCGTATGAACTAAAATAATTATACATTGCACGCGTAAAAAGACGAATAAATAATTAAAAAATTATTACAACGAATAACGATACGCAGATCGTAAATCATTCTAGTTTGGGTCATACTAGTCACAAGTCAATCACATAACAATTATAATGGCATTTAGGCGCCGCATTCACAATACGGAAAACAAATAATGAATCTCATTCACATTCTAATTAACGATTAATTAGAAAAAAAACTTGAAATTAGTAACACGATTTAACAATTAAATCGTAAACCAATCGCAGAACCAACTTTAGTAACACGACTCAACTCTTAAGTCGTAAACTAAACCAACGAATTTATTACGACTCAATCTATAATATTTTATCATGGAAGTAATCGAATTACGAAAAATTGGTCATTATTGAATAATTAAAGGAGATTAAACTTTAAAATTTTCTTTAAACCTTCATGTCTATTCATAATAGGACACTAAAAATTTGGGCCTTAAGAAGAGAACAAACTAAATTTGTACTCAAATGGCCTGGGGCAAATATTGGACTAACACCCCACCAATTTTGACCCATCCTGCTAGCCCTAACACATATGCACTGACAATCAGTGTTTGCAAACTCACGGCCATAACAAATTATAGCATTACAGCCTACAAGTGACCCGTCTGTCAAGTATCCGAACGACCAATCATCCACGTTCACCAGTCATACCAGCCAATAACACCGACATACAGCTAGGCCGACAGTTACCCCACCTAGTAAGGATTAGCTTCCAGTCACACGGTGTTTACAGTCCTAATCGACACCCTTGCGCGACTAAAGGGCAATCATTGGTGGTTGTCGAACAACCACTGTAGATTCCAAACGTACAGTCAACAACCACGAACCCAGTCATGGCCAAGATTCGTGCGACATCAGCCGTGGTCGAACCAACGACTGCTTGTCGCAGTGTCGGTCGAACGACAATCGTCCTGCCAACTCTCGGATTCATCCGCAGTCATGTGGTGTTGATTAATCTGTGCCCCCTTTCCATCGGGAGATTAGATGAGTCCAATCATATAAAAAATAACAACTTTATTGATTACAAAATTAAAATCGGTTTGCATCAAAATTGAAAAACGATTTTTCATTATTGTTGCCTAAATACATACAAAACCCCCTTTTGATGTTATTCAGTTTCAATGACGGACAACTAATAATTATCATATAATTATAACGGTAAAGAAAATTAATCATTGACCGTAAAAATCAAATTTTTCTCGATCGTCTTTTAAAAAAACAATCAACTAATATAATGAATCACAATAAAATGCACAAACAATATGAATCCGATCATATGAATATTATGCTAGAGGCTCTGATACCACTGAAGGATTATACCGGTGCGAAAGCAAAATTTCAGAAACAATTTGCTAGCACCAATCCAAGAAAACAAGCACAATATAGATATGAAATAGGACAAAAGTAGGTCAAGAAATACATACCCTCGTAGCGTAAATTCCTCGATATATAAGACGGAGAGATACTAGAGCCCCACGTGTTGCTACTCTACTCGATCCACCAACCCAGTCAGAATCCCACGCCTGCTAGGACGGAAGAGATAGAACAATTCTCTCTCTGACTTTTAAGGGTGCTTGAGACAATAAACTAAACTGACTTAGATTAGGTTTTCTCCTTGATTCTCAATCTCCTTATGACTCACATACCATATCCTTATATAGTAGTAGAGTTTAGGTTAAACCAAGAGACTAACCGGGCCTCATAAGTAGTCACAGTCTAATACCTCACAAGTTCATATTGGGTCTGTTTAGTTTCCTGACTAAGTCTGATTGTGTGACTTATAGGATTATATATATTCATAGTCATCAGCCCAATCGAATTGGACTAATTATCATAATTATTCTCTAGCAAGCAATTATGAATTACTATAATATATATGGTTATTTCATGGGAATAATACCAACTATGCGTGTGCTTCTTAAATTAATACAAACTATACGTAATCCCATTTTAATACGAACTACGCCTTCATTAATCTCGCTTTGTTATGGGTGACCGACTACCTGTTGAACCTCCATTATTCAACTCTTTCTCAGACTCTTCTTTTTCTGATTCACATTTCGTGTTCATTTTCGGCCATTGAAAAAAATAATTAAATTTTCCGAAAATTCATCTTTCATTTCTTTTTCAATTATTCTTATAGAAGCTATGGAAAAAAAATTGTTTTTATTATTATTTTGGCTTTCACGATGACTGCAACGGACCTAATAAAACCCTAGAAAGTTACAACATGTCACTATGACCTGTAATAGCAAGTCATAATTTCATAAATAACAAAAAGAGATTAATAAATGCGTAGTTCATATTAAAATGAGATTACGTATAGTTTGTATTAATTTAAGAAGCACGCGCATAGTTGGTATTATTCCCATGAAATAACCCTAATATATAATGATTATCTCCATAATAATATCATATATTATATTTAGTAATTGCCGAAAATGTCTTAAAGATATATTCATTCAAACCAATCCTTTAACATTCGTTATTCGTATCCTCATTTTAAACACCATCCTCACAATGCAGAAACATACCTCCAAAAAAAAGTCGTGACAAATGGTGGGTGAGAAGAAGTTGGACCATCTACACCAACGAAAAACAAAAAAACGGTTAGCAGAAGCCACGACCAGAGTCTCCCAAATCAACGAACCCATTTCCCTCATTAATCATCCCCTATAAAGCCCAAGAACCGACAATCATCCGCATTTTCTTGGTATCAATCATTTTACTGGTCATCCCTCGCTCCCTCCTCAATTTTTTAATTTCAGCAACCCCTCCTTTCCCTTCTCTCTCTTGCAGACCTTCCCCTCCAATTTCCAACCCCACCAGCTTTTTTGTTCTTCCCTTTTAATCGTAAGCATTTTTTCTTAAATCTCTACTGCTAAACTAATCTTGATTGTAATTGCTTTTGTGATATTTGTTAATTGTTGCCTTGGTGGGTTCTTGCTCATAATTTCTCCTATCGCTAATTTGATACGGAGTATTTGTTGGATGTTATTTGACTGTTTACTTTTGTTGATTGCCTCATTATTTATGTCAACGTGATCAAGATTTAAGATTTTCATGTATAGGTTGCTACCTATTTTACTTACTTGGGATTTGGAAACATAGAGTTTCTACCCCTATTGACGAAGTCATTTATCGTGGTTTTGGTCTGTCTAATGTGGCCAAATGCGTATTATATTAGTTTCCGAAGATGATATGTCAAAGAAAGGAAGACAATGAATTGTGGGCAGGATTTATTGTTTATTTATCCGCATCGAAGTATCGAACGCCTTAGTTTTGGTTATTTGTTGATGTATGTTGCTTAGCAAATGTTTATGATGGATTACTGAGGGAGATATATCCAAAAATTCCTTGGTTAAACTGGGGTAACACTTAATCGTACACGAAAAAATTGAACTAACCATATTGTCAACATCAAATTAAAATTGAATTTTCTATTGGATGGATGTATGATAATCTTGGACACCGGGAGTATTTTATAAAAAATTTCGATATATCAAACAATAGGGGATTGAATAAGAGCAAGTCCAATAGTGATGTTAAAGGACCTGCTTGCAATTTATATAAATTTTCTAGCTACAAGCAAACTATTAGGGGAAGGAAAGTGTGTTGTAGCTTGAAAGCAGTACTTGCTTTCTCAAGCGACATAGACTTGAAAGATTAAAAAAAGAAAAATTATTAATTTATTAATTAAATAATACACCCCCATATCAATTCCACTTCTCTTTTCTGCACACAACACAACAACGGTAATTCCACTTATACATATTTGGACACGTTTCGGAAGTGAAAACTAAACTTTTGCATATAATTTTTTTTCCCGTTTCACTTGTATTTTTTATTTGAAATAATGAAATTTTGTTCTCATATTTTTTTTGCATGAACGAATTTTTTGCGTAAACAAAACAGTTAATAATTTGAAAATAAAATTATGACAAATTTATATAACATATGTTAAATAAAATAAATACGAGGGACCTACAAAGCTACAATACATTGTAGCTTACTATTGGACTAAGTTGTAGTCGAAAATTGATGTTGTCCAGAAATATGAGTTGGCAAGTCTGGCTACATCACGTTGTAGCCCACTATTAGACTTGCTCTAATCCCCTTTCCACTAAGAGATTAACTCTCTAGCCAAATTTTCTCTCCAAAATTCCATCATTACAAGTAAGGACACACTAATTAAAGGAACAAATAACAATTAATTGCATATAATTATGAAACTCAAATCAATAAAACTATTTATGATAAATAAAAAATTGGAAAACATAACTAAAAATATTCACAAGTTTTTATACATACTTTTCTTATCAGCTTTGATTAAAAGAGCCAATTAATTATACAAAATATAAATGTTATTTTTTTAATTTCAACTTAATAAATGTCATTTTGTTTTTCCTTTTTTTAAGTACTCACTTATTAATAATATTAATAACATAATCTAAGATTTAACAACAAAAACTAAATTTGATAAAATTACTTCAATTTTATATTTATTTATATATATATATATATATATATATTATATTCCTTACAAAACCGTGCAATTGCACGGGTCTACACTAGTAGGATATAAATATATTAATTAGACCTCAGCCGTCACCTTAAGATTTTGGTTGAGATCATTTATCTAACATAGTATCACAGCTAGCATGGGTCACGTGCTCGAGTCCTAACAGTTAGTTGAACTTCAACCATCACCTTGCTTTGGGTTTATTTATAATTTGTTATGCTTTTGCATCTGACGACGTAATTTAATTGATTGTTGGGGGAATTGGTGTAACTTCCCACCGTATGCCACTGAATTGTGTACGTGTGTTCTCATGCAGATGCCTGTTTTTTATCCTTTAGTTTTTATTCAATTCTTTTGCTGCAAATTAATTTTACGTGAAATCTTTCATTTGCAAGAGAGCGAAAGTAGAGTTGATGATGGGTAATTTGAGAATCTTGACTATTTGGGGACTGGGGTTGTGTCTATTGACCTGTCAAAGGTAAGATGACCACCGAGGTGTTGGATTTCCATTAAATGTCAATTTGAGTGCCATTCTTTTGCTAGTACTTCCGTTGTAAATTTGTTGTGTGACTGGTGGTCGTGGTCAGGGTTAACTTCGACTTTGAACAATATTTTTTTTCCAAATATAAGAACGTATCATGACAATTTTGTCATGTTTGAGTTTGGGAAAGCAACCGTCATTGATCGTTTTAAAAGTTACGATTGTTATATGTTGGTAGAAAGTATTTCTCAGGGCTCATATTGATTTACCACCTAAGTCACATGGAGATAATACAAATATTCATGGAGTAGTATATGCTCAATTTCGAATTGAGCTGCTTTGAAGTTCATGTAATATGTGGTCTAATTTGCATCATGTTCATTGTATCTGCAGAGATTTATCTGTAGCACATCAAAATGAAAACAAACACATCAACTTTGAACCCATTTGCTTTGTCATATGTGCCGATTGCTAAACGGGAAGTAGATGATGTGGATAGGGATGGTAGGACAATGCCTGACGAAGCAGCTGTTACTGATGTCAATACTGATGTTCATGATTTGAAATTAAAGGGTCACCAACCTGATGCTGCTCATGGTACATATCCTGAAAATCCTCACATGACAGACTTCAGCATTATGGATGAAGGATCTGAAATGGACCTAGCTTACCTTCAGATGATATTTCCTGGTGTCTCTGATCAGTCCCTCGCTGATGTCTATAATTTGAACATGGGTGACTTGGAAGCTGCACTTGACATGCTCTCAATATTGGAGGTACCTGTCTAAGATGATTTTAGCTTTCATCTCTACTGAACTTGACTACCGGTATCGTTCATAGTATTGAAAAGCTCCATTCTCTGGTTTAGTCTATGCAAGCCGTATTGAAACTTGTGTAATAGAAACAATTACATGCATTTATGAATGAAAGAGGTAATAAGAAAGATATAGATTTTAAAAAGAAGTAAATATTTTATGCATTTGGTTGTTAATTGTGTTACATTTGAGACATCCGGATACTAAGATGTCAGACTGTCACCCCAATTGTGATTGTTACTGCAATTTTATGCCGTAAAATCTGTATAATTTATGTGTATGAAACTTGTAATATACTTGTTTGAAATTGCATTCTTGTAGAGTATCAAACTACTCACGTTGTTTGAAACTTGTGGAGCTGTGTATAATATATGTTAATGATCTTTCTTTCTACAGTCTGCTGATGATCAACCATCAGAAGTTTTCAACGATGATAACATTCAGGATCCAGTTTCGTCTGGTGAGAGCCTGTTCGTGAAGGCTGTAACAGCTGAAGATGAATCAAGCACCTCATCTAGTTCTTCTGGAGTGACAATTGGTACTTCTTGATGTCCATTTGGAAGATGGCTAACAGTAGGTCATAAGATAGGTGCCGGGTGGACAGAATGAAGCCTTTATGCATGGATTGTGAAGCTATTTCTGTTCAAGATCTCTTCGTTTTCTACAATAGGAAGATCTGTTTTTTTTCATCAATTAATATTTTAGCATCGAAACAACTGGAGTATAGATGTTTACGTATAATAGTTTGGGGTTGTTCGTGTGGGTGTTGTGGTCTATGCATTTTTTTGGAGAGTAATCCTGTCTATTTAAGCTTTCAGGTTAAGAATTTAAAGTTTATGTTGTAAGAAGAATTGGGAGTGGATCATAATTGTTAACTTCTTAGGATCGACACCTTGCTCTTATAATATAAAGTGATTATCAGTCATGAAAACCTGATCTGAGTCATATGTGAACCTGACCTAGCAAGCCGAGATTTATCCAAGAGAAAACTACATCCGACATCTATGTAAATTTCGAACCACAAAAGTGGCGCAAGATTAATAATGTAACTGAAGGGAAGTTCACATGTGAGGATCTGACCTGTAATGGCATGTCGTTGTGTGTAAATCCCACGAGGCTTCTGCCATCACAATCAGGGTTGTTAATGAGAGGAGATAGCCTGCTAGTAACTCAAGCCCTGTTTAGTCAACATGCAGCTCATGCAAGCTCGGGTTTGGGCTCGGGTTTGGGCTCGGCCTTGGGTCGATAATTTAACTAGTCAAGTTGAACAACCATTGACTCGGCTCGAAAGACTCGTGAGCAGTTCAAAACAATCGACCTAGGGTCACTCGATCGAGTGGCCCTAGTGCACTCGATCGAGTGCCCTGAAAAAGAGGGACTGATCGTTTTTTGTGGCTCCACTCGATCGAGTGAGGTCAATCCACTCGATCGAGTGGATCAGGTTGGTGAGCCATTTTAGGCAAGGGTTGACTTTTTTGAATTTTGAAATATTGATTGGGCGCTTGTTCTAGAAGCTTTGTATTTGGCTGGTTTATGTGACGGATTCGTCTTTGACCGGGTTTTGACCTGGTCGCCAAAAGACGGTTTTTATTTTTGGTGTCGGTTTTGACCCAAATTAGTCTCATTTTATTGGAAATGACCCACTGGGCCTGGATTTGAGGTCGGTTTTGAGAAGTTTGTACTCCGCTAAATGTCCACGTCGGATATTATTGATTCCGAGTCCGTATTCGAGTATATTAAGTCACGTTTGCGTCCGATCATCATCGGATGTTTTGTCGGGAACTGCTATAGACACTAGCAGGCAAAATGCGGGTGTCTACAGAGCCCCCACTCTGACTGAGGCTTGGACAATGCGAAAGTCAGAGTAGCTACCAGGCTAATCGCAGATTACGACCTGACAGTCTTCCGGTCGGGTTGTTTATAGTCTATTAGACTTGCGTGAAGGGCTCGCCAGCCATAAGCAGAGAGTCATACCTGCCCTGATGATGATAGCTCCGTGGGGAGTAAGTGAGCTGCGCGGAGACTTGCTTCTGAAGTCTTGGGTGTACCTGTATGCTGACACATAACAACTAGTATGTAACACATAGGTGAAACACCGACTCATGTTGGGGAAATAAAATATTGAAAAAAAATGGAATTTTTTTTAGACAATTTTTAGGAATGCTCAGGACGATTTGATTCCTATTCTGGATTCTAGCCAGAAATCCAAGATCAGGCCTGCAGGCGCACTGGGCCCACGTTTGCTGAGGAGGCATGGCAGTTAGGGTTACAGTTAGGATGTCCTATTTTAAATATAGGACTCCGTTCTTCAACTTTCTGCATCCCAAATCAAATTCTTCTTTCTCCTCTCAAAACCTTTTTAGACTTTCAAGAAGACTCAAATATCTGCTATGGGCATCGATCACTTGACTGCGATGCTTTTGGCTTGGTCCCAACATTTTCGGGACGAAGAAAAGGTTCAACTGACCCAGATGGGAATCGTTAGCTTATTCCCACTCCAACGTCTGATAATCGACTCACACTTTTTGGATGCTTGTCTAACGTTTTGGGATACTACCCATCACATTTTCGCGTTCCCACGAGGAGAAATATGCCCTCTTCCTGAGGAGATTGCAGTTGTGGGCGGTTGGAGCCCTATTGCTCGTCCTGTTATCCCTCCATTCTACCCTGATCCAAGGAGGAAGCTAAGGGATTTCCTAAGTTTGTCTCATGCTGAGACAGATCGAATGGTACGGGGAAATTCCGTTTCCCTTTTTGACCTGGCTGACAAGTTTATGAACCTCCAAGACGTGAGGATTACTGCTGCTCATAGGCGTAGGGCTTTCGCCTTTTGCATGCTACACCGCTATGTCTTTGAAGGAATGATGGAGGCTGACTCGTGCTTGGGTCAGATCAGGCTGATTGGTGTGGTTGACCAGATGGAGACTAGCCACTAGGGAGATCATTATGGGTCTAGATGCTAGGAGACTCGACCCGGACCGTCAACTGACGGGGAGCGTCCGTATCTTGCAGGCATACATCTCACGTTTTTTTTTTACGCGAAAATTTGGATGTACGCGAGTCACTCGATCGAGTGACCTCTTTAATGAGCGTCTGTTTGTTTTCATAGGGCTTACTCGATCGAGTCAGCTGCAGTACTCGATCGAGTGGCCTCTAGCGAACCAACTCCGTTGCTTACGAAATCTGTGTATCCTTTTTAGATTCGGCTGTCTGAACGTCTGTCGATTATAGAGTCTCCTCCGAGTATACCCAACTACGTACCGTAGCAGCCAGATTAGCTCGAAGAGGCGACGGATAAGCTCGAGCCATCACATAAACCGAGCGTATTGGGATGAGGAGCTAATATTTCATGGTGGTCCTTTGATTAGGTGGACCGTCGCCTGGTGGTTTCTCTCAAAACTGACGGGGTTGGCCAAGAGGGACCAAGCTCGTTACTTGGTGGTCCTGTCGCTTGACTGGACTGTTCACATTTACCCGGACCGCATTCTGAGGCAGTTCGTTTCGCCTCAGCGCATTCCTGAGACTGAAGCAATCATTAGCGTCTCGCTCCAATTGACGGAGGCTATGTGTGACACATGGTTACAATGGTGGTTCACCCGTCCCATGTGGACTATACCCAACCCCTGTCAATCCGATTGGGTTCACACGCATATCAGAAGTGGACTTTCAAGGAGTCTGAGGAAGCTCGCAAAGCTTTGAAGGTCGATGAGGCCTTCAAATTGGTTCGCCGGGAGACGGCGAAAGACAACAGGGGTTTCTTCGACGAAGGGGATACTCCTGCTACTTTAGTCCGATTAGGATCGGGTCTTAAGTCACGAACTAAAACTCAAGCTAAGGATGCCGGTGCTAGCGGCGTACGGAGGCAGCTAAGCCCCCAGACCGACTTGGAGAGACGACTCGGGCCAAGACTGGCGGCCCGAGACCGACTGGGCCCACGTGACCGGCTGCCTGAACCTGTGAGGACCCGACTTGGGCCAATTGAAGTGATCGAGGACTCGAGTTCAAAGAAGCGAGTCCGGGCTAAAGAGGTTCCAGTGGTGATTCGGAAGCGCTCGCCTCCCTGTCGTCGCCAGTGGACGGCCAAAGAGGCCAAGGACAAGGGAAAGGGCAAGATGCTCTAAACGTCGAGTCCTTAGTTTTTTATTATTTGAATATTATTATTATTTATTTTGGAGTGTCGTGTGCTTTTTGAATTTTTAAATCTTTGCATTTGTAATTTCCCGAGTTTATCGGGTTTTTAGTGGTTAATAAAGGAAGCTTATTATTAAACCATTCCTGTCTTTTCTCGATTGCATTGGTTGTGCTCTTTTGAGGGGCTGCCTACGTATCCACAATTAACGGAATCAAACCAAACATAGTTCAGGCTTTTGTAAATTTGCAATCTCAAAGTACACCGAGACCATTAGTTCAAGATGTTTGCGACAGTAGAATAAATAATTCTAGCTTATTGACTTGCTTTTTGTAAAAAAACGACTTTGATAAATTTTTGCTAATGACATTGAGAAAAGGTTAAGGGTAGTAACGCTTCAACTGGTCCAGGTTGGTTGGGTTGACAAACTCATTCCCGTCCCCTGTTAGCATCACGGCTCCGCCTGATAAGATCTTCTTTACCAAATATGGCCCGGCTCAATTGGGTTTGAATTTTCCCCTCGGGTCGACTGGTAATAAAGCTCGAACAGACTTAAGAACCAGATCTCCTTCCTTAATGTTCCTGGGCCTTACTCTTTTGTTGAAGGCCCGCTGGATCCTTTTCTGGTAAATTTGGATATTGTTGAGGGCACGAGCTCGTCGTTCGTCTAATAAAATTAACGAGTCATATCGTGCTCGGACCCAATCAGCTTCGGGTAGTTGACTTTCTAGCAGGATTTTAAGGGACGGTACCTCCGGCTCGACTGGTTGGACTGCCTCAATTCTGTATGTTAGGTAATACGGTGTCGCACCGGTTGCGGTGCGGATTGACGTCCGATATCCCCATAGGACAAAAGGTATTTTATCGGGCCAATCTCGGTAATTATCAGCCATCTTTTTTAGTATGGTGACAATTATTTTATTGGCCGCCTCTACTGCTCCATTTGTTTGGGAACGGTAGGGCGAAGACGTATGCCTTTGAATTTTATACTTGATCAACAGGGTTGCCATTTCAGCTTGAAAATGAGTCCCGTGATCACTGATAAACTCGTGTGGGATCCCGTATCGACATATTATCTTGTTTTGGATAAACTTGGCAACGTGCTTGGCATTGAGAATGCGGCAGGATTCAGCTTTGACCCACTTGGTGAAATAGTCGATAGCTACTAAAATGAAACAGTGCCCGCCGGTACCAGAGGGATTTATTTTCCCGATTATGTCGATACCCTATGTCGAGAATGGCCAAGGCGATGTCATGGTATATAGCAAAGATGACGGCATATACTGCACATTGGCGAAGATTTGACAGTTATGACAATGTTTGACATATAATTGGCAGTCGGTTTCCATATTATTCCAGTAGTATCCGAGCCTCATGATTTTTCGGACTAACATCTGGGCATTCATATGCGGACCGCATTCACCATCATGCACTTCGGCCATGACTTTTTCAGCTTTAGATTTATCAACACAAAGAAGAAGAGCCCCCTGTGCCGTCTTTTTGTACAGTTGCCCGTCGTCGATACGAACTAACTGGGTAGCTAGCCTCCGTAAGGCTTTCTTAGCCCGACCTTCAGTCCCGGGAGGATATTCCCCGGTCGTCAGGTATGTCAATACAACCTGATACCATGGCTCAGGATCAGTTATCTCAATATATTCAATGTCGTGGATGTATGCTGGCTCCGACCGTCTTTCGACGCAAATTGGCATACTGGTCACGTGATCGGGAATATTCAGTAAAGATGCCAGTTTTGAGAGTGCATCTGCGAACTGATTTTCTTCCCGGGGTAAGTATATATACTCCGCCTTTTGGAATTGTTTCTTGAGATCCCTTACTCGTGCCTGGTAGGCCACGAGATTAGCGTTCCGAGTTTTTCATTTTTGAAGTGCTTGATTAATGACTAAGGACGAATCGCCATGTACCCGGAGGTTAGTGACCCCTAAGCCGGCGGCGGCTTGTAGCCCATGGATGCATGCTTCATACTCGGCTACATTATTAGTAACATCAAAGTCTAGTTTGATGGACACGGGAGGGTGTTCTCCTTTTGGCGAGATTAAAAGAATCCCGACTCCGAACCCTCGGAAATTGGATGCCCCGTCGAAGTACAAATCCCATGTTTCTGTATCGGTATGGAAAATATCTTCATCTGGGAAGGACCAAGTGTCGATGTGTCCTTCTTCCGTTACGGGACTGTCGGCAAGGAATTCGGCTACTACTCGGCCTTTAATAGCCTTTAAGGGTACAAATTTTGAGTCGAACTCTGCCAACATTAGAGTCCATCTAGAAATTCTTCCGTTGAGAACGGGTTTTTCGAAGAGGTATTTGATTGGATCCATTTTGGATAATACCTGAACCTCGTAGCTGAGCATATAATGCCGGAGCTTCTTAGTGGCCCAACTAGAGCTAAGCACGTCTTTTTGATGGTGGGGATTTGCCGTGGATCCCCACCAACAAATAATAACCAACTAATCCTAACACGTAGATAGGGCAAGTCGGGTCGAGTCCACGGGGACGGTAAGGAGGGTTTAGACCAAGTTCCACCTAAAGACTTAACTAGGTCTCGAGGCTAAACTAAATTAGAACGATAAGAAGGGAAATGAACTATGACTAAGAATAAGCTAAGAAGAAGGAGAAATCAATCAAGGAGAGTAGGGTTAGGTTGGGTTCATAAGTGTAGTAGGATGGTTGGGAGGTCGAGGGTGTAGGCTTCACCTAGTTACTAAGGTCGGTCCGCGCTCTCGCGTCAAAACCAAAGTCCGCACTCTCGTGTCAAAGACTAAACCCAAATACACAAGAATTCAACCACACATCAACCACACAATGAGAAGATGAAAACAAGCATGAGAAGCATGGTCAATTCTACTCAAACAAGCAATTCAACAAACACATGGAGTGCTCAACATGTGACTAGTAACAAAAGAATTCATCTTACCCTCAATCGAACCCTAATTACCCATAATCCACACTTAATCTCCCTACTAACCCCACAAGAGTCTACTCACACATAATGAAGTTAATACTAACACTAACAAGAGAATTCAACATAATAACCAAAACACACATTATGAACTAACAAGAACAAAGAACAATATGTAAAGATTAAAACTTGAAAGATTAAACAAAGATTAAGAGTAAAGAGAGTAAGAAGATTATACCTACTAACAAGAAGATGAAAAGAAGAGAACTTGCATTAATAAGAAAAACCCAAAACAATCTCCCAAGGTTGTCAATCTTGGATGAATCTTCAAGAATCCTCTTACTAAGATTAAGGATAAACTAAAGACTAATCTACACTAATCTAAGCTAATATAGTCTAAAGTAGTCTAGGGTTTAATGGGTAATGAAGAACATAAGCTAAGATGGTGTAATAATACAAGAGGGGAGGTATTTATAGGGTTACAAGAGTGGAGGAGGCGAGAAAAGCGAAACAGCCAATTTCTGGGCTCATCCCGTTCGGGATGGATGGTCTCGTCCGGGATGGCTTCATCCCGTCCCGGTTGACTCAGCAGAAGAGTTTCTTTGTTTGCACTTCTTCCCGAACGGGATGAAGGTTGTCCCGACCGGGATGGGTCTTGTAGACCTCTAATATGATCCCAAAGGTCCCTCCTTGCTCTTGTTAGGCTTCTCATCGATTCTCGGTGCTCAGGATCGGGTCCAAGGGGCTCGGGAATGGGTCCCAAGGTCTCGGAATCGAGTATAGGCTACCGAGTGATCGTCGCTTCTCTTCGAAGGCTCCAAATGTGTCGGAAACGAGTCGGAATCGCTCCATATCTCCAATAATGGTCCTAGGAACCTAACAAAAGCTAGAAGAAGCGTAAGTAGCCTCAGAAACCGCTCCAAAGAGCGATTTCACAAGAGAAACCGGGACTAAATACAAGAAAATCGGCACTACAAACTACACTTATCAACTCTCCCACACTTAACCCTTACTCGCCCTCGAGTAAGCACAAACTAACTAAAAACTAAAAGAAACTAGACTACTAGCCGAGCGGGTATTAGCGCACCCTACGCCCTTTCAACTCACGCGAGAACACCTAGAGGACAAGTGCTCTCCGCAAGGCAAGTGGGGTCTTGCGACAAAACTGTGGATGCAACCGGACACGAAAACACACAAACAAACAAACAAACATACAAACGAACAACAATCGGTTGCACCCAAAAAGAAACAAATACCGCTTCCCTCCACAAAGCGGTGAAGAAACACCGGTTAAGGACTCAAGGCAAGTGACAACGTTCCCAAGATAATAACACAAATCGAAATGGACAAAACCCTAATAGTATGACAACAAAGCAATAAAAACGTTGGCAACTTACCTAGGTTCCTCCTAACCTTCTAAGAACGTACCACGGGACGATAGGCGGGATGGAAAAATGATGAACCACGGAGTTAGTCGACACTGTAGGTAAGTGAAACCCCGCCCCCCTGTAGCGTTAAGCCAAGAGGGTCGTCCCATGTCCAAAATCGCCCAACTAGTCCAAGTAAAAAGGTGGTCAAGGTTGCAAAATGAGGGAAAACCGACTATTACCGGTATTATCCTTCCTAGGGACTCGGTCCTTTGGTAGGTTCTTCACGATAACAGTCGGTAAAGGCTTATTTTGAGAGGGTGAGAATTCTTTTTGCGAGGCGATTTTCTTTGGCATTTTCTTTTACATTTTGCTTTTGTGTTGCTATGCCATTTCTTTTTCTTCTTTTGTATTTTGTTTTTCATTGTTGTGCCTTTTCTTTTTTTGGTTCTTCTTTCTTTTCTTTTTCTTTCTTTTTCTTTCTTTTGACTTGGCTTGCCTTTTGGATTATTTTGTTTTGTAGGCATTTCTTGCAACCAAGAGAGAGTTTCAAAAATTTGCAACTTATTTGTGGAAGTGTGTAGGAGGTAGGGAAATGGGTAAGTCGGGAGTCGCGATTTCCCTTCAAACCCACAAAAAGGTGAAGAACTTGGACTAATCAAACAACCTCGAACATGGTCACCTAAGGGACGGGACCCGGCAACCAAGGCCTTTTCACTCCGTGGGTGGTCATAATGGTCAAAATGCAAATCCCGTAGTAAATCCCTAGTAACACTAGTAGAAAAAGGTCCATTGACATCGATTATTTTTTACATTTACATCGCTTTTTGGGCGATGTATATCCAGGCGATGTATATGAGTGATTTGTCATTTACATCACTTTTGAACCGATGCCATTATTTGTTTATTTACATCAGTTTTTTGTAAAACTGATGTATATGTTGTGTCATTTACATCGTTTTTTGTCTCAAACCGATGTTAATTTTGTGTCATTTACATAACCGATGTCAATGTTGTCTGATTTACATTGATTTGCACAATAAGCGATGCATATGCTACTTCAATTACATCACATTTTGTTTTGAACCGATGACATTATGATCTCTTAGATTTTATATATATATATATATATATATATACACACACACACACACACACACACTTGGATACTCATTTTTCTTAGTATCCAAGATAGACGTATTTCCATAAAATATCAAAGATAGTTTTATTTTATTTTCTAGAATATGTTCAAAAATTACAATAAATTATACTCCGTATAAGGTTAATATTCCCTACAAAAATGAGCACTCTATTATTATTTCTAATTAATCTAAGTAGTTACTGCATCAATCAATTTCTAATATGAGCAACACCTAGGATTCCTTTTGAGGAAAGTTGGGAACGTTGATTTATATTTTGTCGAATAGTCCCGAACTGCTGAAGCAAGCTTTGACGAAACTAATTCGTGTGGAGCGGTTGTATCAGTGTCCTTTGCTGTTTGGTATCGCACATAAGAAAGCTCCTACACACAGAAAATCGCTGGATTACTTTTCTTCAAGATTTCTATGCGGAGTTTCGAGCATGAAACTCAGACAACAGCGGGCAGCCGTGTACCTTGAGTGAAGCAAAGATGGTGGCAATTCGTAGCGCCATTGTGTTCAGACAAGCATCAAACTTTCGAGCATTCTGTGCAGTCTCCCCATAAAGCTCCTCCAAAGCCATCCCGTGGTCAGTAACAAACACCTATGTCAAAATCACTCAGACTAATCAATCAATCAAGCATCACTTAATGCACCGAGAGAACTGTAACATGAGTGGGTGATACTGATACCTGGATAAGCGACAAAAGGGAGGTCTGCTGCATTTAACCTCTCGTAATGCACCTATACGAGGTACCACGCTCATATCACTCTTAACATGATTAACTAGTTCCTTCGGCACAGGTCCGCTGAAAAACACAAATGCTCTGGAAACACAAAATCAGAAGAAACAGCGAGCAATCAATATCATTCCAACAACATAACGGCTTTCGCAAAAAAATGAGAATCATTCATGGGACGCGAGGGAGAGAGGTTGCGTACTTTTTGTATAGGGGTTCTCTTCCTGACATGTCTGAGAGGAACATGATAAGGCTGCAAGGTGAGTAAGTAAAGTAAGTAGACATTTCTTTCTGTTAGTTTTCTATTGTCTGGCAGCAAAACATTTACGGTACAATCCGATGACTGAAGCGAGCACTGAACTTTCAGAAATCGTAAAGGAAACAAATTTCTTCTCTTTTGTTGGTTGAATGAAGTAAATGGCATCCAAAGAAGGCATTGGCTCCCTTCTTCTGAACAAATCTTCCACCACTGAAAATGGGGTCAACAGCAGAAAATATCAAACTAACTTTTAAGTTGTAATTACTATGAATCTCAGATACCACGGAGAGAGTGCCGTCACAGACAGGAAGGGGGGAAACTAACGGAACAAGTCCTAATTGTGTATATATGGTAAGAAGCCAAGGAAGGAAACTGACATTAAATGCCTTGATCGGTGATGACTGCCATCTTGCATGATGAGGACATAACTTTGACAATGATCTTGTCCATGATTAGTTGATCGATTTGAAATTCAATCATCATCATCAAACAAAATTAGTAAGAAACAAATGAAGGAGATGAGCACAACACAGTAATTAATTATGGAGCAATAAATAAATGTGAATGATTAGGTAATTTCACCATCTTAACCACACACAGCATTACTAATTTGTTAATTAGGTTATCATACCAACGTAAACTATACACCGTATATGATCCCAACTACCAAGGAACTTACACCAACTAAATCAAGAATTCGTTGTTTCCCATCTTTAAAACCTTTGTAGCGAGCCAACCTACCATGAGTCATGAAAATTAAGTAAACAAAATATAAAGAAGGCATTAAATATACCGCACACAAATCAACAACCAACTCAAGAAGTTTTTAACCTACCATGTTGCGGCTGCTCATCCATACCACTGCTACGACTGCAACTGCGGCAGTAGAAGGGTGGCGTGAAGGGGTTCAGAGTGGAGGATCAGGACCTGGAGTTGGAGTTAGGGCCGAAAACATCATCCGAATTACCTAGCCAAGAAGGTGAATGAGTAGAGGAAGGGGTATGAAAAGTCAGGATGGCGAGGGAAGTTGGAATTTTGAGACCGTTGGGAAGGAATCTAGTAGTCGTTGTACTAGTAGTAGAAGTAGTAGTAGTAGTAGAGGGTGTTGTGTTGGGAGAAGTAATAATACCCAATTCTTGCCTAGATTTAACAACCAAAGAGTGAAGGAGATGCTCGGGTCCAAATGCCAAGCGAATCATTTCTTTTTCACCATGGTCTTGGATAAGCAAAACCCTCAATAGCCATAAAAGCCGTCTTATTTTCTAAATGCAGAAGTGCTCTAAGAATCTAAGAGTATTATGAGATTCAACGTGATAACTGATAATGATATGTATTTATTGGTTTTACTTGTAAGTGGATTCATATGAGCTTGTAAATACGATAATTTGGTCCACAAAGGCAATGAGAAACAACAAAATTATAATTAAGGACTAACATTTCTTCTGCCATTCCATCTCCCAAGCCTTGAACTCACATTAACAATACGAGCACCAGAGGTAGAAGGTTTCATTAATGGAATCATAGCTTCAACTACTTGCTTTGTGCCATAATAATTCGAGTTTATGACCTGCTCTGCATGTTCGACAGAGTTCTCAGGTCCGACATTGAAGTTAATCCCTGCTTTATTCACCTGTGTACACGAAAAATAACTGGTCACAGATAATAATTGTCTCATGCTTTAACTTCTCTTCCCTCACAAGAGCTACTGTATACGTCTTCTTGCAATCAAAATCTATGAAGCCTTAACCTGACAACACACAATCTTACCAAAATATCCAACCCACCATGTGTATCTTTAAGCCAATCACCAAACTCCTTGACAGATGCAGGATCGACAATATCCAACTGATGAAACTCGACATGAAGGCCAAGCTTCTCATGTAGGACCTTTACAGCCTCGATGGCAGCAGTAGCGTCTCTCGATGTAAGTACAACGGTCAACCCATGACCTGCCAGTTGTTTGCTGATTTCAAAGCCAATACCTCTATTAACTCCTGTCACTACTGCAATAGTTTCAGAGGTCCACCACCTATGACACTCAAAAACACAGAAACAACAATTTTTATACAAACATAAATAGTTTCATACTTCGTTTGGAATGGAATTCGCAGAATAGACGCAAAGCTACATGAATTTTGATAAGCCGGTTAATTACTCCTCCTACAACTCTCAACCTTCGCAATCAATGGCAAACCGATCGAAAAACAGCTTTGTAATCGTCAACAAACCTTAATTCAACAGATATAACATTCGGAACTACGCTTGATAACTTTCAAAATTACTGAACCTAATTCAATTGCATCCACAAACAATTGAGCTGAAATATAGCAAAATGTATGACGTAATTGAAATTCAGAGAGCTCGAAGTCAATCATGGAGCAAAATCATACCTAATTGCGCGATGATTCGAACGTCGAAGGTTCGAACCAGTGTAGATGGTGTTATGGATTTCTGGTGTGATGAACGGTGATTAGGGCTTAGGAAAGTTGACGATGTCGTGGACTCGTGGTGCTCCAATTATGTGCGGCATTTCCGATTATCGTGGCTCAGGTTTGTTAATCAATTCGTAGAAGACGTTGCCTTGAAGAGATTGGAGATGGAAGAAGAACTAGAAATCGCAGAAATCGTATGAGTATCACGATGGAACGAAGGTTGAGATTGAGGGTGATTCGGGATCGAAGGTTGAAATTAGGATTGAAGGAGGAGTGACGGTGAATTGAGGAGAGAGAGTTAGTAATAAAGTTAATGATCTGAACCGGATAGTGACCCGACCCGGGAATGACCCAAACCCGGATGATCCGACAACTGAACACGATGACCCGACCCGGAAGTGACCCGAAACCGACCCAACACCGACACAAAAGTTGACTCGACTAAACCGACCCGTAAGCGACCAGAAAATGACACGAATCCGACCCGATGACAGTCATGACCCAACCCGACGGCGACCCAATTTGATATGACCCGACCCGAACCCGCCCGCCCGCCCGATTGCCACCTCTAGTTTTCGGGTTACTCAAAAGATTTTGGATGGTATTAAATTGAGTTTTTAGCAGGTTGGGTTAGGTTTGTCAAGAAAAGGAGATTTTGCCACCTATGGTATAACGTATGCGTACACTTTTATTTGCTAAGCTAATTATATTTATTTTATTTATATATAGTTAAGCTTTTTTTCTAATACAATAAATTAACATAATGACGTATAAATTAATATAGTCTTGATTTTTTTATAATGTAATTTGATTTTACCTTTGAGAATAATATATATTCATCGATATCGTAAAAAAACCAAGTACAATAATATTATTGGGGTTTGAGTTGTTTATGATGATGAGAATAATATTTACATATGCTTATTGTATAATGATGACAATATTGATAGAGAACTTACATCAGTTATGAATACATCAGTTAAGAATCAACCGATGTAAGGAGAGCGCATTTACATCGGTTGTGCTATAGGCGATGTAAATGGATCTGTTGTAAATACATCGGTTATAGATTAACCGATGTCAATGACAGTACAACGTATTTACATCGGTTACTCAAAACTGATGTAAATAACCGATGTAAAACAAATTTGTATAAATTTTAGCGATGTAAATAGTCATCATAAAAAAATTTACATCGCTTTTTTGAAAAATTGATGTCATTGTGGCGATGTCAATGGGACTAAATGTACTAGTGTAAGCTAGGTGGACTCAAGGTAAGAAACCAACGAAATCATTGATTTAGGGTCATTCTACTAGACTAAATTCCAAGACTAGACTCATATTGCTAGGAAGGGAGAGTAAACACTTGCGCACTAGCCTCAAAACCGGGTTTTCAAAAACATTTTTACACACTAGACACAAACTACACAAGACAAAACCAAGACACAACGAAAACGAAAGAAAAAAAAAACAAACACAATAAAACCAAATAAAATCTTTACCTATTAAAAGAAGAATTGTGCCAAAAATGTTACCTTAGGAATAGTGTTCCTCTTATGAACAGTGCATCCCCTTAAGAACAGTGATTTGCTTGTGAACAGTGCTCCTTTTTCTTCCCTTTGCTTGCTCTTTCCCCTTCCTCATCAAAACCATCTCCAATCCAACAACTATCTCATCTCGCTCAGCGTTGTAACGCCATCAACCTCGCCGAGGGCTTCCCCGACTTCCCTGCTCCTCCGTTTCTCAAAAACGCCGCCGTTTCCGCCATTAACACCGACTTCAACCACTACAGGTAGTTTTCACTCCATTTCATCTTCACTTCACTTCTTCCACTCTTTTCACCATTTCACATTGACGACCCCTATGATTATGAATGCTCGCTCAATTCCAGAATTTTATATTATCATTGCATGAGTATCGTTAGTTTATGTAACCTAAAATTGATTGATGAGGTTTAAGCATGAGCTTCAATTAGGGTATAACTTGAGTTATTATATTGAATTAGGGTTCAATTATGTTGAGTTATTATCTACGTCGTTCAATTAGGGTTTAAGCATGAGCTTCAATCTTAGAACTTGCAGAGTTGCAGGTAGGTAGGTTGGATTATTATATTGAATCTTGAAGCTCGATTTTATCTTGTACTCACTCCATTCAAATCCGAGTTTTCCCTTTAGTATTTCCAGTTTGCTAACACATATTTTGTGTCGGTTATATCTTTCATTCTATATTGAGCAGTAAAAAAAATATAATGTACTCCTAAAAGACCAAGATCCCACATGGTGACATGAATATATTTTCTCAAATAGATTCTCGAGAATATTGAAGATTCATCTTAACCGTGAATATATAGTGTTCAAAAGAGAAAAAGAAAGTTTGGATTTGAATGGAAGGAGTACTTGATCGAGTGTGATGTTTAGGGTGTTATTTGGTACGTATGGAGTATATATTTGCGATGTGTAGCAGGTATTGTGTGCGACTGTTGTACAATTGGATGGAGAAAAAGTGAGTATTTTATAGTGAAAAGTGAGCCGTCCATCAAATGTTTACTTTTCACCCTAAAATGGTCGGTTTTTTTATCCTAAATTGGTCACGCCTTTTACTTTGTTGCACCATATGGCGATTGTAGAGCATACTTTGCGATGGTTTGTGCTTAGATTATACTCTTTCCGTTTCAATCATTTGTTTACCTTTTATATTGAGGTATTTGTGACTCGTGAGAAGTATTTTAACCAAAGGTAAGCAAATGACTTAGATGGTGGAAGTACATGTTGGCATGTTGCAATGTGATGTTCAAAGGGAGTGTAACTGTTCACGGTGTCAACCAATGTGCAGCTGCATTCTACTTCGTCCATCAGAGTAGAATTTAAGAAAGTGGGAAACTATAACACTACGAAAAATAAAAGAATGTGCATTTTTCAGGCATGTCCAGGAAATATGTGACTATGTTGCTAAGAACATGAAAGACATGCATGGTTTGGAGGTCGATCCTTTGATTGACATCGTGACTTGCTGTGGCCAAACAGAGGCATTTCCTGCTGCAATGTTTGCATGTAAGTTCTACATCGCTTTTAATTTAATTTACGTTTATTACAAGTATGAGTATGAGTATGGGTAGAATAGAATGTATTGAGGCGAGACTTTTGCACTTGCTTGAAGAGACATATCCGAATTCTCACAACAGTCGCAACTAATTTGCAGTATCCTGGGTTCTTACTACTAGCTCTCTTGAAATCACTTTGTCTGACATCCAAAATTGGTTGAATCACATGTTCTTCCTATTTGCCATGTTCAGTGCTTGATCAAGGTGATGAAGTTATCGTGTTTGATCCATCATATGAAACATATGAAGCTTGCATTCGTATGGCAGGAGGAGTGCCTGTAAGCCCTACTGACGGTTTACATGAGAATCAGTGTTTAGTTTCCTCATCATTGTGAATTCTAACTTGCATTCTTCTCCGCCAGATATTTGTGCCCTTGGACCCTCCGTATTGGAATCTCAACGTAGAGATACTCATGAGGGCTTGTACTGTCAAGACAAAGGCTATTATATTGAACAGGTTTGCAGATTGTAACTGTATAATTCGAATATGTAGGAATTTGAATATCTTTTTAAAGAATTGATTGATTATATTTGGTTTAGAGTAAGTTGCTTCTATGTTATACCCCTCCTTTATTTTTGTTTTCCTCCCACTTTTCAAATTCTCCCTCTGAGAAGTGGAAAGAAAAGGAAAAAAATAGTTAGTAATTTTTTTACCAGATCTAATCATGATAAATACTTCGAAGTTCTGATTTGTGAATAATTTCATAACGATATACTGATACAAAATGACACAGCCCTCATAATCCAACAGGTAAAGTTTTCGGACTAGACGAGCTGGAAATGATTGCTGAAGCTTGCCATAGAAACGACTGTCTTGCTGTTACGGATGAAGTAAGATTGATTTTATTTCTCATATTTTGTATTGGCAACGTTCTTTTCTATACTATGTAGTATACATGTGTCCACCTCTATCTTCGAATAGTCTGTTCAATAATTACTCTTTCCACATAATTAACGCCTAAAATATATTAGGTGTCAGTGTGACTGGGTAGTATACTATGTATAATCTACGGATATATCTTTTTACCGAAACCATTTCATGCTACAGCCATGATCTTTCAACTGTACTTGGTATGTCACTATATCAGTTACTGGGACTCAAAGTTACCAAAACAGAGAGTCATGTTTATAAATCTGGGTCGTATTTTAGTGGTTCAGGTTTCCATTTCGAGTAAAGCCAAAGACTCGTAAATCTCTGCTGTGGAATATGACAGTAATACGGAAACCCTCACCAAACTGTTTCCACTTTTGAAATTTCAATGTAGCAGAGCGAGTTAATAGTACTTGACTCCATTTTCATAACGAGTCATCTGAAAACAACCTCTTTATCTTTTCAACTCGTGGTATGTTGTGATTGTGCACATACGACCCTTTTACTTCGTCATAGACAGAAGGCTTTGAGACACCAGCTAGGATAATGCTGTTGTATTTGTGTTCTTTTTATTCAAATGTATATTGAACAATCGTGTATCTATAGGTTTATGAGCACATAACATATGAGAATGCAAGACATATTTCTCTTGCCTCACTTCCAGGTATGCAAGAGAGAACCATCATCACATCCTCCTTGTCCAAGACTTACTCCGTGACAAGTAATCCCGAGGGTCTAATCTTAATGATATCTTCTTGTGCTGTGAGACAAGTCATTATTGATTATTCATCATATTTGGCACGTAATATATAAGGTTGGAGAATTGGATGGGCCATTGCCCCTGCTTGTATCGCTGAGGCTATAAGAAACATCTACATACGACTTACAGATTCTGCTCCAGCGCCTTTTCAGGAAGCCGCCTTGGCCGCTTTCCAGTGCCCTCCAGAATACTATGAGTCACTTAAACAAGTAATCTTTTTGTCTGTGTATAAACTTCCTGATTTCTGTATTTGGGTGCCCTTGAATAAACTTCCATCAGCGTTCATGTTTTTTTTTCTATCGTGTTTTTATGTGTTTACTTTCTCTTGCCCTCTTTTTCAATGTTGTTAACTCTTTTGTTGCGTAGGATTACGAATCAAAGAGGAACTCCATAGCCGAGTTCCTTGATAGGATTGGCTTTCAGACAGATTTTAAGCCCCAAGGTTCATTCTTCATATTTGCCGAGCTGCACAAAGATTATGAATACTCTGATGTAAGGTCTTCTAACACGTACTCTGAGTAACAATCTATTCATTGTGTCTGGTATTAGAAAGCCGTCAGCGACAAAATACTTTGTGTTGCCGATTCTAAAACTTCCAGCAATCTGTTGGCTTACCTGTCGTAAATGAGACTGCTATTATGTTGCAGGTAGACTTTGTGGAAGAACTGATAAAGCAAGCAGGCGGCGTAGCAGTTCCAGGCTGTGGATTTTTTCACACAAAGCAGTTCCAGGCTAGGAAATAATTTATTGAGGAGGTTGACTCATGGAAGAAAACTCATGGAAGGTGGGACTTAATTTTGGAGGCTCTATAATGGTTTTTGTGTTTATATATTTGGACAGAGTTGCGTTCAAATTTCATACAGTTGGTAGGGTTTTTCCTACACTAGCTTCATGGACAAGGGAAGCTATGTCTTCTAGGATTAACTCTGAGAAATGTGATGGGTTTGGGAAGGGTGCGGTTATAGCTCGTAGTGTGAAAACAGAAGTCAGGGTAGTGAGTTTGTCACTCCCTTCGAGCACCACCAATCTTTATGTCATTCAAGATGCCTCACCTTTTAAGCCGGTGGAAAACACAAAGAAAGCTAACTCTTCTATTAAGAAGTTAGCCGATGCGGCTACTGTTCTTGATGATTGCTATGAATTTTATTGTGAGGCACTCATTGAAGCTAAGTTTGAGCGCCCGAATTGTGATATGGTGCGCCAGATGACTATAATGGCAGACTCATTCTGTCATCCTATGAAAGATCAGAAGGATGAGAATACTGATGATAAGGGCAAGGCGGGTGAAAATGACCAGAAAGTGGAAGAGGATGGTGTCGGGTTTGATATTATTCTCGAGGTGTATGAGGAGTTGGGTCCCTGGCATGAGTTTGCCCTTGCAGCATTATTGAACTTGAGAAAATGGCCGGCGATGACAAGAACTTCTGAGATTGAAGAGATGACACATGATCAAAGCAAGTTAGCGTTCAAGCCATCTGACTTTCAGCAAGCTACAACATCTATCTCATGTCGTCGATCTTCACGGCTCACAGTTCCCCCACAACTTACGCCTCCTACTTTCACACCACCTTCAGAAGAAATGGTAGTTGAGCATGGTCATGTTGAAAGCACACCGTCTTCTTCAATGGGATATTCGACTTGTGCTTCACCTGTTTTTTCACTGCCACCGCTACCAACAAAAATTAACAAAGTCTCAACACAGGTGTTCAAATCACCTCTTTTAGATAGAAATGTTCAAGTCGTTGGTGACTTGAACCAGGTTGACAAGGAGGTTTTGGAGCCTGCATTCAGCGAGTCATATAATGATAGGTATGATATACAAATTGCTTTTTAAGTTCTAATTCATCTAATTTTAGTGGCTTGTACAAATGTAATTTAATTCATTTTTAGTTTCTTTGAATATTTTATTCATTTGTTTCATTAGTAAGCAAGACTTGGAAATTACTACACCGATAGTATCTCCGTACACCGACAAACAACTTGTCAGTTTTGTTTGTAACAACCGCAAAAATCGCGAGTAGGTTATAACTTTGTTGTAATATTTATATCATTACTTTTCATTGGAATATATTTACAAGTACTTCTAACTAGAGACAAAGAAGGAGAGGGAGAGGGAGAGGGAGGAAGAGAGAGAGAGAGAAGGAGAGGGGGAGGGGGAGAGAAAGGGAGAGGGAGAAAGGGGGGGAGGTAGAGGAGGAGAGAAACGGGGAGATAGGGAGAGAAAGGGGGAGGGAGGGAGAGGGGGAAGAAGAGGGAAAGAGAGGGAGAGGGAGGGGGAGAGAGAAGGAGAGGGAGGGGAAGAGGGGGGAAGAGAGAGAGACGGAGAGGAAGAGGAAGAGGGAGAGAGGGAGAGAGAGGGATAGGGAGAGGGAGAGGCGGAAGGGGAGGAGAGGGAGAGGAGGGGAGAAAGGGGGAGATAGGGAGAGCTTTCTGCTGTTTTCTGACTTTGCAAGATTTGATCTTTTGTTCACCTTTTGGGAGAGAGTGGGAGGGAGAGAGGGGAAGAGAGAGAGGGGAGAGAAGGGGAGAGAGAAAGAGCTAAGGAGAGAAGGGGAGAAAGGGGGAGAGAGGGAGAGAGAGAGACGGAAAGGGAGATAGGGGGAGGGGGAGAGAAAGGGAGAGAGAGAGGGGTGGAGGGAGACAGAGAATGAGTGGGAGAGGGGGAGAGAGAGGGGGAGAGGGGGAGGGGGAGAGGGGGAGGGGGAGGAAGAGAGAGAGAGAGAGAAGTGGAGAGGGAGAGAAAGGGAGAGGGAGAAAGGGGGAAAGAGAGAGGGGGAGAGGGAGGAGGAGAGAAACGGGGAGATAGGGAGAGAGGGAGGGAGGGAGAGGGAGAGGGGGAGGAGAGAGAGAGGGAGAGAGAGAGGGAGAAGGAGGGGAAGAGAGAGAGAGGAAGACGGAGAGGAAGATGGAGAGAGGGAGAGAGAGGGATAGGGGGAGGGAGAGAGAGGGATAGGGGGAGGAGAGGGAGAGGAGGAGAGAAAGGGGAGATAGGGAGAAATGGAAAGCTTTCTGCTGTTTTCTGACTTTGCAAGATTTGATCTTTTGTTGACCTTTTAGGAGAGAGGGGAAGAGAGAGAGAGGGGAGAAAAGGGGAGAGAGAAAGAGATAAGGAGAGAAAGGCGGAGAGAAAGGGAGAGAGGGAGAGAGAGAAAGACGGAGAGAGAGATAGGGGGAGGGGGAGAGAAAGGGGGAGAGAGAGAGAGGTGGAGGGAGACAGAGAAGGAGAGGGAGGGGGAGAGGGAGAGAGAGAGAGAGAAGGAGAAGGAGAGGGGGAGGGGGAGAGAAAGGGAGAGGGAGAAATGGGGAATAAAGAGGGGGAGGTAGAGGAGGAGAGAAACGGGGAGATAGGGAGAGAGAGAAGGAAGGAGAGGGGGAAGGAGAGGGAGAGAGAGGGAGAGGGAGAGGGAGGGAGAGAGAGAGGGGAAGAGGGGGGAAGAGAGAGAGAGAGAGACGGAGAGGAAGAGAGAGAGAGGGATAGAGAGGGATTGGGAGAAAGGGAGAGCTTTTTGCTGTTTTATGACTTTGCAAGATTTGATCTTTTGTTGACCTTTTGGGAGAGAGGGGAAGAAATAGAGAGGGGAGAGAAGGGGAGAGAGAAAGAGATAAGGAGAGAAGGGGAGAAAGGGGGAGAGAGGGAGGGAGATAGAGACAGAGAGGTGGAGGGAGAGAGAGAGAAGGGTGGAGGGAGACAGAGAAGGAGAGGGAGAGGGAGAGGGAGAGAGGGGGAGGGGGAGCGAGAGAGAGAGAGAGAGAGAGAGAGAGAAAGAGAGAGAAGGAGAAGGAGAAAGGGGGAAAGAGAGAAGGGGAGGGAGAGGAGGAGAGAAACGGGGAGATAGGGAGAGAAAGGGAGAGGGAGGGAGAGGGGGAAGGAGAGGGAGAGAGGGAGAGGGAGGGGAAGAGAGGGGAAGAGAGAAAGAGAGACGGAGAGGAAGAGGGAGAGGGAGGGAGGGATATGGGGAGGAAGAGAGAGAGAGAGAGAGAGGCGGAGGGGGAGGAGAGGGAGTGGAGGAGAGAAATGGGGAGATAGGGAGAAAGGGAGAGCTTTCTGTTGTTTTCTGACTTTGCAAGATTTGATCTTTTGTTGATCTTTTGGGAGAGAGTGGGAGGGAGAGAGGGGAAGAGAGAGAGAAGGGGAGAGAGAAAGAGATAAGGAGAGAAGGGGAGAAAGGGGGAGAGAGAGACAGAGAGGGAGATAGGGGGAGGGGGAGAGAAAGGGAGAGAGAGAGAGAGGTGGAGGGAGAGGGAGATGGAGAGGGAGAGGGAGAGGGAGAGGGAGAGGGAAAGAGGGAGAGATGGGGAGGGGGGGAGAGAGAGAGGGGGGGGGGGGAGAGAGAAGGAGAAGGGGAGGGGGAGAGAAAGGGAGAGGGAGAAAGGGGGAAAGAAAGAAGGGGAGGTAGAGGAGGAGAGAAACGGGGAGATAAGGAGAGAGGGAGAGAAAGGGGGAGGGAGGGAGAGGGGGAAGGAGACGGAGAGGGAGAGAGAGAGAGAGGGAGAGGAAGGAAGAGAAAGGGGGAGGGAGGGGAAGAGAGGGAAGAGAGAGAGACGGAGAGGAAGAGGGAGAGAGGGAGAGAGAGGGAGAGAGGGATAAGGAGAGAGAGAGAGAGAGAGGCGGAGGGGGAGGAGAGAGAGAGAGGAAAAGAGAAAGGGGGAGATAAGGAGATCGGAAGGAAGAGAAAGGGGGAGGGAGGGGAAGAGAGGGAAGAGAGAGAGACGGAGAGGAAGAGGGAGAGAGGGAGAGAGAGGGAGAGAGGGATAAGGAGAGAGAGAGAGAGAGGCGGAGGGGGAGGAGAGAGAGAGAGGAAAAGAGAAAGGGGGAGATAAGGAGATCTTTCTGCTGTTTTCTGACTTTGCAAGATTTGATCTTTGGTTGACCTTTTAGGAGAGAGGGGGAAGGAGAGAGGGGAGAGAAGGGGAGAGAGAAAGAGATAAGGAGAGGAAGGGGGAGAGAAAGGGAGAGAGAGAGAGACGGAGAGGGAGATAGGGGGAGGTGGAGAAAAAGGGAGAGAGAGAGGTGGAGAGAGACAGAGAAGAAGAGAGAGAGGGAGAGGGAGAGGGGGAGAGGGAGAGAGGGAGAGGAGGAGGGGAGAGAAAGAGAGAGAAAGAGAGAGAGAGAGAAGGTGAAGGAGAAGGAGGGGGAGAGGGGAGAGAAAGGGAGAGGGAGAAAGGAGGAAAGAGAGAGGGGGAGGGAGGGAGGGATATAGAGGGAAAGAGAGGGAGAGGAAAAGAGAGGGATAGAAGGGGGGGAGAAAGAGAGGAAATGAGAGAGGGGGAAGGAGAGAGGGAGAGGGGGGGAGGGGGGAGGGGGAGAGAGGGAAAGAAAAGGAGAGAGGGGAAAGAGAGAGAGCAAGAGAAAGGGAGAGAGGGGGGAGGGGGGAGGGGGGAGGGAGATGGAGAGAGAGGAAGAGCTTTATGCTGTTTTCTGAATTTGCATGATTTGATCTTTTGTTGCTCTTCTGAGATTTTTCATGTTGTTTTCTCATTAGGGTGGTTGTTATTCATAGTGTGAAGTAATAAGGTAGTTCGCGGAGCAATCATACAGCGATATTATAATCCTTAATCCAAATCTAAATTCCAAGATATATTGACAACCATAAACCAACAAAGTTATAAACTTGTGCAACCGACTACTTAAACAGAAACTTAGGCAACGGCCACGCTGAAGTTCTGAAAAAAGGCAAAACACAAAAAACAAAAACAAGGGCCAGCACATCGCCTTTACGGTCTGTGACTAACCAAACGCGCGCATCGCGCGCGATCTTCAACTATATTGTCAACTATAGCACTACCGTAGTTTGCTAATTACGGTCACTTCTCCACACCTTGCGACTGAAGACGGCCTTTCACAGAGCGCTCATACAACGGTTTTAAAATCCGCGAACCATATCTAACTTCCAAAATGTATTGCTAATCACAACTTCCAAAATATATAAAATTGTGCATCCGACTGCTCCCACAGAATCTCAGGCACCGACCACAAGTTAGCCAAACAATACTGCATACCCAAAACAAACAACAACCACCGTCAAATCGCATAAACAGATCGTACCTAACCATACGCGCGCATCGCGCGCGGTCTTCAACTAGTAAGAGAAAAGAAAACAAACACACAAACAAAACAAACACCACCCCGAAACATCCAAATAAGCAACCAATCAACCACAAATCTCCACAAAGCTCCACCCGAGCACACCATCACAAATCTTCTCCAAACTCAACAAAAAATGGGAAAAGGGGAAAAAAGATGTTACCGAATGTCTTGAAAGCCCTCCAAAGTTAGCGATGATCAGGCTACCTACAAGGAAAAGGGGGGCAAAACACACACCATACAACAAATATACAACACAACGATACAAAAGGAAAAAAACACAAAAGAAAATTGTAACACCCACTATTTTCCTAGTGCCGTTAATTATTCTGTTGTGACTCCGTCATGACTCTATGTCAATTTCGTCTTCTATTTTCTTCATCTTTCTGAATTCTTATTATTTTTGAGTCAAATAATATTTATTTTTATTTTAAAAGATTTTAATTCTTTTAAACCTATTTATTTGATTTTCATTGTAAACTATTTATTTTTGCGCGTGAAGTTCTATTTTTCGACGAACTAACGTTTTAAGCTTGGAATTGAGTTATTTATTTTTCCTAAATATCAAAACACGTTTATATGATATTTCCAACTAAGAAATATTTTTAGTTAAGAATATTTGACCTTTAATGATTTTATTACGAAGTTTCGTAAATAATTATTTTCCAACGCGCGGTTTACTCAAACTGATTTGAAATACCTTTAATAATTTTACGATTCATCTT
Organism: Agrostemma githago; assembly: GCA_958450325.1. Taxonomy (NCBI): domain Eukaryota; kingdom Viridiplantae; phylum Streptophyta; class Magnoliopsida; order Caryophyllales; family Caryophyllaceae; genus Agrostemma; species Agrostemma githago. Next base: position 32,083,843 of record OY288253.1, on the reverse strand, counting down.
TTTATCAACTTAGAAATTATTTGGGACATTTTCCCCATGTTTTGGACCGTGACACACCCATGTCACATTTTTACACTACAACTTTGTATACAATTTTTATTTTACAAATAAATTAAGCCTTAGATATTTTATTTCTTCTTATTTATCGTGATGAATTGACCAAACTCTTCACACTCCCTTTCTCACATATTTTGGCTGCCTAGTTCATGCATGCATAGCATTGTTTTTATCAAATTTTAATTATCATTTAAGCCTAAACTTTTCACTTTGTTATTCATTCATTTTTACACAAAAATAATCAAGGCAAATACTCTCTATTTCCTCTTCTTTGGCCATGAATTCCAGCAGTATTTTCCAGCCATGTTTGGTCTCAAATCGAGTCTTGATCGTCCCTTTTCCATCTCCAAATTAATCGTCTTTCTTTTCCCACTCGTTAAGGTAATAATCGATGTTAATTCCGATCGTTATTTACCTCGATTCTTTTAGTTTTCTCATGGTATTTTTGTACCATGTATTTCGTGTATTGAAGGATTCTTGGACGATCCCGAAGCCGATGAATTTATCATAGACTCGAATTTGGATTGGAGGTAACGTCGATGTTACTTGGTATTGCATGATTTTATTTGTGTAATTGCATGTATATTATTATAATTTTATTTTTGACTATATTTGTATGTCATATAATCTGGAAAATTTTTAAAATTTGAAAATTTGCATGTTTCGGTATTTTTATCGCTTTTACGAGATTAACGATTAAATCGTCGTATTAATTTGTAAAATCGTAATATTCGGTCTAAACTTGTAATATATGATTATATTCCGTAAACAAAATATGTTTTTGATGATTTTTAATAATTTGGTATTTTTCTTATATTTTTGATATCGATTATTGAATTATTACCGTTTACGGACAAAAACGATTAAAAACTGATTTTTAGTTCTAGTACTTAAACATTTTATTTTAATCTGATTTTTGACGTGGTGAAACTTTCTGATTAAATAGAATTTTCTGAATTATTTCATAATTTTTCGGAATTGTTAAGTGGATGAATTAATTAATCACTTTAAATCATCGTTTATCGTTAAAACCGCGTTCGTCGTTTAAATTCTCGATTTTTGGTCTTTTGATTTAATCTGGAAAAAAAATTATGATTCTGATAATTTCATGATAAAATATAATTTTATGATTTTTAGTGCTTTAATAAAATGTTAGGAATGATAAGTTTTATTAATGAAATCGTTAATTGTGAAAACGGGTTTTAAATGACGGTTTTGTTGGAATTTGTTAAATCTGGAATTTTGGAAAATCTGAAAAATTAGTATATTCTGAAAAATCATGATTTTTAAGTTTAATTATAATTTTTGGATATTAATACGTAAATCGTTTTGTAATTATTATTTTTATTAATCGTTATTGTCGAGATTAGACGATTAACGAGAAAACCCTTTAAAAACCGAGTTTAAGGATTCTGGAAAATTTTATTTTCTGGACAGAATGTCTAAAAATATATTTTAGCTATTTTACGTAACTTTTGTACTATTTATTAAAGTCTTTAATTATTAGTAATGATTTTTGGACAAAATTACGATTTATCGTTAAAATGCTTCGTCTTACCTAAAAAAGTTATTTTTCCAGCAATTTTGAAAATATTTAAATCTGAAACTTTAAGAGTTAAATCATCCCTTAACATACTATAAATATATTCATTGGTTTAAGTAAATAAAAGACGTTAAAAGATTTAATTTGACATTTGCCGTAAAATCCTATTTATGTTCGTATTGTCGAAACTATTAATAATTAGGGAATTTTACTTTTATAAATTTTAAAAACACCCTGATTAGTAGTATTAAATTGTTTGACATTTTAATCATTTTATAAATCTATATCGTTTACTAAAAATGTTGTATTAGTATGAACTAATATTTTCGCTATTTTAATATAATGCTATTTTTAGTAAAGTTTCTAAAAATATAAGTTTCCTAAAATAGAAAGTTTCCTCTTTTGGAATATGATGGTTACTCCTTTTGTTCTCTTATTGTTTATAACGATTATATCTCTTAAATATATCGATAACGGCTTTGTTTTGGAGTTATGGAATAAGGACAAGTGTGAGGTTAGAGTAATATATTCTGGGGTTTACGTTTTTGCCATCAACTATAAGGCTGGTGTGTCTTTATGGGGCATACTGGTTGTTGAACCGAGCATATATGGTGTTCGGGAGTGTGTGTACATTTTGACCTTAAACTCGTGCCTCGCAGTGTAAGACGCCGTCGGGTTGAACTGAGTATTTATGGTGCTCGGGAGGGGTGTGCATATTATCTTAAACTAGGGCCACACATTTATAAGTCGCCGTCCTATTATGGTTGAGTAGCCTAGTTAGAGATCGAAGTTTGATTTGTTTGAACAAAGTTCTCGAAACTAGTTTTTAGTATTCTCCTAGTGAAAGTCTAGTCTTCATCACTAATCCTATCCATAACGCCATTTTGACTATTTTTATTATTATCGATATAATTTGGTTGCAGGTTGGCAAATGTTTTATGTTTTCTTTGGAAAACTCATTTTTATTATATTGTTTCGATACGTGAAGTCTTTCACTGAAAACTTATTTTCATAATAATGTTTTACTGTTTTCCCTTTTCTTACTATTTTTCTATAATAGTAATTACAGTTTTAAAATCCTGTTATACGGCTGGGAGAACGTTGGCGTTGCTCCCCACTGATTGTGGTTGTTATGTTTTAACATGGCAGGTATACCTGTTCCGGGTGTGGGCTAGCGAGCAGTGTGGATCCTGCTTGTTTATTTTAATAATTATGTCTTATGGATTGTTCAACCCATTTTGTGGATTGTTTTAAATTTTGGTCATTTTTATTTTAGGCCTATTGTTTGACTTTACCATTTTAATTTTCTAAGACATAGTTACAGTGTGTTTTAATCCCGACTCTACAGTGTTTCCACCACTGTATCACGTTATATTTTCTAGGGGATTACAGTTGGTATCAGAGCATCACTGCTCCCAACGCTTACACCTGAAATTAGGGAAAATACCAGTAAATTATTTAAACAGTAAATAAAAATATTATTAGAGATGGGTAGAAACAAATAAGGACTTAACTGTTAAGATTATCTGTTCCTGAACTCAATGATTAGCATTGAATATTTGTTGCTTTTGTGGGAAGAAGACGAATGAACAAGATATTGATAGGATGCTGCTCCAGATCGGGACAAGACCTGCTTAGAACTCTCAACGCCTGCTGACTCGAGTGGACAATTTGGTGCTCCAAGAAAGATGCCGATGGTGACTTTTAGCTCTGGTTCAGTTTACTTAAGCTACAGGCCAGATGATCAAGAGTAGATTCATGTTCCATGATGTCGCAGTAGATCGAGATGGAGCGACCCAATACTTGCGTGATCGTTCCTCTACACGAAGATGAAGTAAGCCATTTGGATCCCGCGTGAACTCTGGAGGCCCGAAGATTCTCCTCTGGTTCAAGAACTTTGTAATATATTATCATCGACTCTTTTCTTCCTTCCTCTACTTCTTCTAATTCTTCTCTTTTATATTCTCTTCTTCATCCGCTTGGTGAATCCTTGTTAATTCTTCTACTCTACCATCTTTCTCTTGAGATTCTTTGGCTAGACCGATTTCCATCTCAGTGAACCCCGTGAAAGGATATAGATGTTTGAGGTTTAGTAAACCCTTGTTACCTATGGCTTGAGGGTTGTGAGTTATACCCTGTTATCTATCTTAGTAAGCTTTTGAGGAACAATTTGAATGATAAATTGTTGATTGATGGAATTAGGATGATACTTTAGACACTAAACCTTGGGTTATAGGTTACTTTGATTATTTTGGAGTACTTAGAGTTGAATATATTTTGGAGTAGTGAGAGTATGTCATATTTGATGGATACCTAGTACCTAACCTAGAACCAAACTAGGTGTAACTGATAATATTATTACTTTGAGATTCTTATCTAATGCTTATTTGATGGATGCATCGTGAATATTTGGGATCATAGAGTAACGTTTAAAGTATTAGCCTGAGTGTTGTGGTAACATTAAAGGTTTTCATTAATGTCGTTAGAAATTTTGGTTGACATAGATTACCCGCATTTCTTAAGGATCAGATCATTGATCGTTGTTCAAGGTTGTAACCTACGAACTTTGGAGTTGAATGACCTAATCTTGGATAGATCATTGTTAACCTTGAAGAAGAAAAACATATTGCATAATTAAAGGTTGGTTTTATCGCGTTGTTTTGGGGAATACTTAATGTCAATCATCTTGATGGATTTATAGTTCAGAACCCTTAGACCAACGAGATTGCGACTTCGTTGAGTTAATAAATATTTTGGTGGTTTCGCTGTTACGATGAAATTGGATGGAATTCTCAGAAACCTTAGTCGAATGACGTGTTCGAAAATGTGAGTATCTGTCATTAAATGTCAGGCTGAGTGTGTTTAAGGATTGGCGTACTTTGTTAACCTCTGTCTATTGATGATGTTAAGAATATGTTGATGATCATTTTTGAAGTTTTTGTGTCTGAACATTGTTAATTGGTGGATTTTATTTAGTATTCCTTACTCGAGAAATTTGAAGTATACCTCGAGTTCAGACTTTATGAGCTTTGAATTTATGAGCCTTAGTGATTACGAGTTTGGGTATGTTTTGATGACTGTTGGAATCTTAATTAATGGATTAGTATAAATCATTTGTGAATTCTTACTCTACTAATTGAAAGATTTATAAGTATGTAAGACTTAATTTTGGAGGCGGTGACAGTTGATAATTTATTAATTTTGGAGGTGGTAGATTGAGTAGGACCACTCTGTACCGATATTGGACTTAGCGTTATTTGATGGGCCAATTATGAGCCCGTGTTTGTGAGAGTCGTGCTAGGAATCTCGAGATGGTTAATTTCTTCTATAATCCTTGAAGGCTCTTTTTGACTCTCAACTCCGTCTCCTTTTTGTTTCTATTGAATTCTGTTACCGCATCTGCTGCCAATCCCTTCGACCTTCATTGATTTTGAAAGCTCTTATTTTTTAATTTATTTATCCTTGTTCTATTTACCCGTTAACCATTTTTCAAACTTCCTATTTTATAAAAAGTTTGACTTGTTTAAAAAAAATGGATTATCGTAAAATTTTAACATTTTGAGTTATAATTTCTAATTGTGAATTTGCCCGTTTTGTAAAAAGCTTGACTAATTTAAAATTTTTGATTTTCATGAAATTTTAACATTTTGAAGCATAATTTCAAATTTTAAAACTCTCCATTTTGTAAAAACTTTGAGCAATTTAACATTTTGGGTTATCGTGAAATTTAACATTTTTTTATTTATAATTTAAGAACTATATACTTCACTTTGTTTTATCTTTGGTTGATATTTATATTTAGATCTATTTCAAAATGCCTTAATAATTTATTTTAAATTATTTCGAAATTATTTCAATTTATTTTAAATTATTTTGAAATTAATTTTAATTTTTGATTTTCAAGCGATCAAAATTTTATGAAGACTTTTATATTTTCAAGTACTTCAATTTGTATAGGATTGTTATGTAAAACGTTTTATCATTGTCGAAATTATTTTGTATGTTCAAGTTTGATAACATTTTTGAAAACTTTCATAATTACTTTGATAACATTTTTGAAATTTTAACGTTTTGAAAATTGATTTTCATTTTATTGTTGGTGGACTTTTGAATCTGTTATTGAAAATGTTTAACGGCTGGTGCGATTTTTACTAGCTACAAAATTTGATTTCTCCAAACTAAATTTTGTTTCATCAAAAAAAAGGAATAATATCGAATTTCTTAATCAAAATATTTTACTTTTGTTTTCAAAATATTTTGGTTATCCTATTTCCTTCGAGTTTGTTTACAAATGTTATTTGACGTCATTATTTTACCAAATAACTTTACTTTACGATTTCGCTAATTAAAAAAATTTTAAACTCCGGGTAGCTTAGCCCAATTCCTCTCGGAATAAATATTTGCATTTGATTTCATATCACTTTAAAAGTTGTAAAATTTTCTTTTACAACAAAATTTTTATGCGAGATTTGTATCCTCACCTTTTCGAGTGGGGTAATCTTGTTTCCTTTCTGCTTATTCTTAGTTTCGAGGACGAAACTTTGTTTTAGTGGGGAGGATTGTAACACCCACTATTTTCCTAGTGCCGTTAATTATTCTGTTGTGACTCCGTCATGACTCTATGTCAATTTCGTCTTCTATTTTCTTCATCTTTCTGAATTCGTATTATTTTTGAGTCAAATAATATTTATTTTTATTTTAAAAGATTTTAATTCTTTTAAACCTATTTATTTGATTTTCATTGTAAACTATTTATTTTTGCGCGTGAAGTTCTATTTTTCGACGAACTAACGTTTTAAGCTTGGAATTGAGTTATTTATTTTTCCTAAATATCAAAACACGTTTATATGATATTTCCAACTAAGAACTATTTTTATTTAAGAATATTTGACCTTTAATGATTTTATTACGAAGTTTTGTAAATAATTATTTTCCAACGCGCGGTTTACTCAAACTGATTTGAAATACCTTTAATAATTTTACGATTCATCTTTTTATCAACTTAGAAATTATTTGGGACATTTTCCCCATGTTTTGGACCGTGATACACCCATGTCACATTTTTACACTACAACTTTGTATACAATTTTTATTTTACAAATAAATTAAGCCTTAGATATTTTATTTCTTCTTATTTATTGTGATGAATTGACCAAACTCTTCACACTCCCTTTCTCACATATTTTGGCTGCCTAGTTCATGCATGCATAGCATTGTTTTTATCAAATTTTAATTATCATTTAAGCCTAAACTTTTCACTTTGTTATTCATTCATTTTTACACAAAAATAATCAAGGCAAATACTCTCTATTTCCTCTTCTTTGGCCATGAATTCCAGCAGTATTTTCCAGCCATGTTTGGTCTCAAATCGAGTCTTGATCGCCCCTTTTCCATCTCCAAATTAATCGTCTTTCTTTTCCCACTCGTTAAGGTAATAATCGATGTTAATTCCGATCGTTATTTACCTCGATTCTTTTAGTTTTCTCATGGTATTTTTGTACCATGTATTTCGTGTATTGAAGGATTCTTGGACGACCCCGAAGCCGATGAATTTATCATAGACTCGGATTTGGATTGGAGGTAACGTCGATGTTACTCGGTATTGCATGATTTTATTTGTGTAATTGCATGTATATTATTATAATTTTATTTTTGACTATATATGTATGTCATATAATCTGGAAAATTTTTAAAATTTGAAAATTTGCATGTTTCGGTATTTTTATCGCTTTTACGAGATTAACGATTAAATCGTCGTATTAATTTGTAAAATCGTAATATTCGGCCTAAACTTGTAATATATGATTATATTCTGTAAACAAAATATTTTTTTGATGATTTTTAATAATTTGGTATTTTTCTTATATTTTTGATATCGATTATTGAATTATTACCGTTTACGGACAAAAACGATTAAAAACTGATTTTTAGTTCTAGTACTTAAACATTTTATTTTAATCTGATTTTTGACGTGGTGAAACTTTCTGATTAAATAGAATTTTCTGAATTATTTCATAATTTTTCGGAATTGTTAAGTGGATGAATGAATTAATCACTTTAAATCATCGTTTATCGTTAAAACCGCGTTCGTCGTTTAAATTCTCGATTTTTGGTCTTTTGATTTAATCTGGAAAAAAAATTATGATTCTGATAATTTCATGATAAAATATAATTTTATGATTTTTAGTGCTTTAATAAAATGTTAGGAATGATAAGTTTTATTAATGAAATCGTTAATTGTGAAAACGGGTTTTAAATGACGGTTTTGTTGGAATTTGTTAAATCTGGAATTTTGGAAAATCTGAAAAATTAGTATATTCTGAAAAATCATGATTTTTAAGTTTAATTATAATTTTTGGATATTAATACGTAAATCGTTTTGTAATTATTATTTTTATTAATCGTTATTGTCGAGATTAGACGATTAACGAGAAAACCCTTTAAAAACCGAGTTTAAGGATTCTGGAAAATTTTATTTTCTGGACAGAATGTCTAAAAATATATTTTAGCTATTTTACGTAACTTTTGTACTATTTATTAAAGTCTTTAATTATTAGTAATGATTTTTGGACAAAATTACGATTTATCGTTAAAATGCTTCGTCTTGCCTAAAAAAGTTATTTTTCTAGCAATTTTGAAAATATTTAAATCTGAAACTTTAAGAGTTAAATCATCCCTTAACATACTATAAATATATTCATTGGTTTAAGTAAATAAAAGACGTTAAAAGATTTAATTTGACATTTGCCGTAAAATCCTATTTATGTTCGTATTGTCGAAACTATTAATAATTAGGGAATTTTACTTTTATAAATTTTAAAAACACCCTGATTAGTAGTATTAAATTGTTTGACATTTTAATCATTTTATAAATCTATATCGTTTACTAAAAATGTTGTATTAGTATGAACTAATATTTTCGCTATTTTAATATAATGCTATTTTTAGTAAAGTTTCTAAAAATATAAGTTTCCTAAAATAGAAAGTTTCCTCTTTTGAAATATGATGGTTACTCCTTTTGTTCTCTTATTGTTTATAACGATTATATCTCTTAAATATATCGATAACGGCGTTGTTTTGGAGTTATGGAATAAGGACAAGTGTGAGGTTAGAGTAATATATTCTGGGGTTTACGTTTTTGCCATCAACTATAAGGCTGGTGTGTCTTTATGGGGCATACTGGTTGTTGAACCGAGCATATATGGTGTTCGGGAGTGTGTGTACATTTTGACCTTAAACTCGTGCCTCGCAGTGTAAGACGCCGTCGGGTTGAACTGAGTATTTATGGTGCTCGGGAGGGGTGTGCATATTATCTTAAACTAGGGCCACGCATTTATAAGTCGCCGTCTTATTATGGTTGAGTAGCCTAGTTAGAGATCGAAGTTTGATTTGTTTGAACTAAGTTCTCGAAACTAGTTTTTAGTATTCTCCTAGTGAAAGTCTAGTCTTCATCACTAATCCTATCCATAACGCCATTTTGACTATTTTTATTATTATCGATATAATTTGGTTGCAGGTTGGCAAATGTTTTATGTTTTTTTTGGAAAATTCGTTTTTATTATATTGTTTCGATACGTGAAGTCTTTCACAGAAAACTTATTTTCATAATAATGTTTTACTGTTTTCCCTTTTCTTACTATTTTTCTATAATAGTAATTACAGTTTTAAAATCCTGTTATACGGCTGGGAGAACGTTGGCGTTGCTCCCCACTGATTGTGGCTGTTATGTCCTAACATGGCAGGTATACGTGTTCCGGGTGTGGGCTAGCGAGCAGTGTGGATCCTGCTTGTTTATTTTAATAATTATGTCTTATGGATTGTTCAACCCATTTTGTGGATTGTTTTAAATTTTGGCCATTTTTATTTTAGGCCTATTGTTTGACTTTACCATTTTAATTTTCTAAGACATAGTTACAGTGTGTTTTAATCCTGACTCTACAATGTTTCCGCCATTGTATCGCGTTAGATTTTCTAGGGGATTACATAAAAATTAGATTTTCTATGTAAATAGTCATCATAAAAAAATTTACATCGCTTTTTTGAAAAATTGATGTCATTGTGGCGATGTCAATGGGACTAAATGTACTAGTGTAAGCTAGGTGGACTCAAGGTAAGAAACCAACGAAATCATTGATTTAGGGTCATTCTACTAGACTAAAGTCCAAGACTCGACTCATATTGCTAGGAAGGGAGAGTAAACACTTGCGCACTAGCCTCAAAACCGGGTTTTCAAAAACATTTTTACACACTAGACACAAACTACACAAGACAAAACCAAGACACAACGAAAATGAAAGAAAAAGAAACAAACACAATAAAACCAAATAAAATAAGAGAAAAGAAAACAAACACACAAACAAAACAAACACCACCCCGAAACATCCAAATAAGCAACCAATCAACCACAAATCTCCATAAAGCTCCACCGGAGCACATCATCACAAATCTTCTCCAAACTCAACAAAAAATGGGAAAGGGGAAAAAAGATGTTACCGAATGTCTTGAAAGCCCTCCAAAGTTAGCGATGATTAGGCTACCTACAAGGAAAAGGGGGGCAAAACACACACCATACAACAAATATACGACACAACGATACAAAAGGAAAAAAACACAAGAAAATCTTTTTGATTTTTATCACAATTTTCAAATTTTTAGAGGTTTTTAAATTTTTTCGGAAAAAACTACGAAAATAAAACTAACTAGGCTAGGATATCGCTCCCCCACACTTAAATCGAGCAATGTCCTCATGCTCGATCAGTAGTGTGCGGAGGGACTAAAAAGAAAAGAAACTACAAAAATAAAACTAAAAATCAAAAAGAAAAGCGGAGAAAAGGTAGAATGTGTCCGGCCGGGGTGTAATAAGGTCACCATGGGCCGAGACGAGAAAAGATTTGGATGGGGGAAGAATGAAAAGAAAATAAAAGGAAATGGGAGGGGAGGACTAGGTGTAATCAAGTCACCTAGCCCGGATTCCGCCCGAATCCGACTAATTCCTAACAAAAGAAAGAGAAATCGAAGAAAAAGTGAAAATATAGTAATTTGGATTTTGAAATGACTCTCGATGTAGTCACGTCATCGAGAGTCGGGAGCAATGACAACCAAGGCCCCGAGGGCCACCATGACACAAAAGTGTATAAGGGAAAGGGAGCAAACAAAGGAAGACAAGCAATAAAAGACGGAAAAGAAAGGATAGTTGCCGTACCGATCGGTTAGCAACTCACTCGCTCCATCGTCTCAAAGTTCGATAACGGCACATAGCTAGTCTTCGTCATTGTTACTCCTCTTCATTCCTGATAAGGCCGCATGGTTGAAGTACAAGTCTCTCAATGGTATTGTGGACATGACATAGGTCCACCCCGACGCGGCGAAGCGCGGGTTTTGGGGAGGCGATAGAATTTCCATATGAGATGGATCGAATAGAATTTTAAATCGAAGTAGGAGTCGCCACCGAATTTTATGGTTATTCGGAACCGTTCGAACCCACTCTATGTCGTAGTGGGCCATACTTAAAGCCTGGCCCATTTCCGATGTCAGAGTTTATTGGGTTCGTCCCTTAGCATATCGATACCGATGCCGACTGGGCGGTTAATCGTATATTGAATGACTCTCGTTGCCAATGGTTTCGGACATCCGGAAACCACGGTTCTGAGTAAGGGGTGAGGGTACGTGTTGGGAAGTTCAGCGAGAACACCCAACCCCGCCCGCACTTAGCGGCCTTTACTAAGATATCGTTCGGTTTTGTGTACACGCGTTAGTTCGACGATGAAATGATATGCAGAGATTATTTTCCTAAGACATGTGAGGAAAAATAAAATGGGTTGCTAAGTCGTTTAATGCATGTTAAACTAATAACGTCAAAGTTATTTTAGCATGTGAGTTCGTTTTAGTATAATAAAACGATAAAAAGAAAATGAGAATAAGTTGCTACAAACACGAGAAAACGAGTTAGTAATGATTGAAATAATAATATATGAAATCGAGAAAATAAAAATTAATCGAAATCTGAAAAATATTGTTTAAAACGTTGTTTTGTATAAAAAACGATGTTCGAGAAAGAAAATAAAAAAAGGAAAAAGGGTTGGTCTCGGCCGAGAACCGCGCGACTCGCCCGAGATCAATGCGGGTCGCGTGGAGGCCTGAAACGTTTTTTCGGAAAATTTTGATTAAATCGCGTACGAATATTGCATAATTCGTACTCGACTTAATATTCTCGATCTTCGATATATTCGATAATTGATTATCAAATATTTAGAATAGTTTTGGAAAAGATGTAAATTTAGAAATTGATCGAAGAATAATAAAAATAAAACAAACGAAAACCGTAAAAAAAGGTCCGGACCGTGAGCTGTCCGGCCTTTGGATTTTGTTCGAAAATTATTATTTTTGATGAATCGTATACAAGTTATGAATTAACTTGTATTCGATCCATGTTTTCGATATTCGTCGTATTCGATATTCGATTATGAAATCGATATCGAATATTCGGAATGACTTTAAAAAGGTTTTGGAAAAAAGTTTATTTTGAACGAAAAAATTTGAAAAAAGGGTTTTGGACGAAAAATAAGAAAAAGGAATTTTGAACGAAAAGGTTGTAAAAAAGCTTTGAATAAAAAAATGTAACGATTTCGTCGAAAGCTTAATATAATTCCTTTTGATACGACATTCGATTATATAGAATCGATATCGTATTTTAAGAATATTCGATATAGGAAAATAGTTTTAGTAATATCGATATTAGAAAATAAAAGAAAGACCGACGCAAGACCCATAAAAAACGAGATGAAGAAGAGAGAAAAGGGAAGAGACGGGTTTGATTTACACCCTCAACCTACATGCTTTGTGTTCTCGGTATAAGGCTCGTCGGACGGTGGCTTAGACACGGGAGCGTCGAGATGATGTGGGTGAGTTAAGGTGTCGATTTTGTATGTGTGAGTGACGTGGGGACTCGGCCGGTTCGGACAGGATCGGTTTCGTCGGATTTTGGAATTACTTCGGGATTACGTCGGGATTTTGGATGTTGCTTTTTGGCTGACTTTCTCGGTATTTTTCAGTCTGATTTTTCGTGTATCCAATCGTGTTTTTATCGGTCGATTTTCTGTGTTTTTGAGGTTGAAGGGAGGGTCCTATTTATAGGAACCGAGGTGATCTTACTTGTGTGACAAGAAACACCGGTTTGGATAGGAAATATGAGAGTTCGTGAAGGAATAGACTTCTCGTTTCTTGGTGGGAAAGCCAAAAACTTGGCTGGTTTGGGGTGATATCTCGGCTGTTTCAGCCGAGTATCTGAGCTTGGGTGGTATTCCGTTTCGGTTTCCGGATAGAATTCCTACTTGCGATCGAACTCTACTTAAACGGAATTGTTTATTATTTTTGTATGGCTGATTTTTTGGTGTTTGAGTCCGAATCAAACCGTGTAGTGTCACGGCCAGCTCGTGTGACTCGGGAAAAAATATCTTTGACCGGGTTTGACTCGGTCGCTAAAAGACGGTTTTACCCTGGTGACGGTTTCGACCCAAATTAGTGTTATTTGACTCGAAACGACCCACTGGGCCTGGATTTGAGGTCCGTTTTGTGAGATTTGTACTCCTTAAAATGTCTAAACCAAGTGTCCATGATTACAAGCCCATATCCGAGTCTGTCAAAGCACGTTTACGTCCTATCATCATCGGGTGTTTGGCGGGAACTACTATAGACACCTGGCGGTCAAAATGTGGGTGTCTACAGAGCCCCCACTCTGACTGAGGCTTGGACAAGGCAAAAGTCAGAGTAGCTACCAGGTCAATCAAGGATTAAAACCTGGCAGCCTTCCGATCGGGTCGTTTAGGGTCCATTAGACCTGCGTGAAGGGCTCGCCAGCCATAGAATAGAAATCATACCTGGGTTGATGCTGATGATGTCGCGGGAGCTTGCCTAGGAAGCTATGGGTATACCTGTTTGCAGATATATCCTGTCTTAGAATTGCGCAGGAGCTTTCCCATTAGGGAACTTAGAATTCTCGGGGAGTCTTGAGTGTACCTGTATGCTGACATAATTCGTATGTAACATTTAGGCGAAACACTGACTCGTGCTGGGGAAAAAGATGATTTTTTCGAAAATTTTGAAAATAAAAGGCTGAATTTTTTTTTGGAAATAAGGATGCTTGGGATGACTTTGATTCCTAATCGGATTCTGACACAGATATTGGGAATTTCCTTGTACGCCTAGGTGAAGGAGAAAAATTAGTAAAGTCCTATTCCTGTGATGACTAGGAAGAGGGATATTCTCTATTATAAATAGAGAGCTTTGGCTCCTTTATTTTTCATATTCTCACCCAAATCCTTTCTTTTATCTCGAAATCCCTTAGACATTTTAGGATAAAATAAAAGAAACTATTCTTGCGATGGGTATTGACCATTTGACCGCAATGCTTCATGCGTGGGCCCAGGATTTTCGAGATGAAGACAGAGTCCAATTAACTCAAATGGGAATTGTGGCTTTATTCCCACTTCAGCGACTTAGGGTAGATTCGCATTTTCTTGATGCTTGCTTAGCTTTTTGGGATACTACCTTTCATGTTTTTGCATTTCCTCGAGGAGAAATATGTCCTCTTCCTGAAGAGATAGCAGCTATTGGAGGGTGGTGCCCTAATGCTCGTCCTGCCATTCCCCCATTTTATCCCGATCCAAGGAGGAGGCTGAGGGATTTTCTAGGGTTGTCACATGCTGAGACGGCCCGTATGGTGAAAGGAAATTCAGTTTCCTTATTTGACCTGGCTGATAAATTTATGAACCCGGTGGGTGAGAGAATTACTTCTACCCATAGGCGTAGGGCCTTTGCTTTTTGTATGCTGCATAGGTATGCCTTCGAAGGTCGAATGGATGCTGACTCATGCTTAGGTGAGATTAGGCTGATCAGCATAGTTGATCAGATGGAGACAGGTCACAGCCCAGCTTGGCTGATAACTGGAGAGATTATTATGGGTCTTGACGCTAGGAGGCTTGAACCAAATCAACAATTGACAGGGAGCATCCGTCTTTTGCAGGTATTTAATCTTTTTCCTCGAATAATTGCCCGATTTTCCTGATTTTTACGACAATCCCGAATTTCCCGGTTTTTTTCGAAATCTTCAATTTTCCGGTTTTTTTTCGAATTTTTTGATTTTGCCGGATTTTTCGAAATTCCCGATTTTGCCGGATTTTTTTGAATTTTTACGAAAATTCTTAATTTTTCCGATTTTTCGAATTTTTTCGGATTTTTTGATTTTTCGAAAGTTTTTGACTTTTCGAAAATTTTGCAGACCTGGTTATTCGAGCGTCTATCGATCATGGAGCCCCCGGTGAATACACCCAAATATCGGAGTAATCAGATTGGTTCAAGGTCTCGCCGAATAAGACCAAGTCATCCTGTAACTCAAAAATTTTGGGATGAAGAGCTAACATTTCATGGTGGGCCTCTGATCCGGTGGAACGTCATTTGGTGGTTCCTTTCAAGGCTGACGGGGTTAGCTAGAAGAGACAAAGCCCGTTACCTGGTGATTTTGTCTTTGGACTGGACTGTCCATATTTATCCGGACCGTATCTTAAGACAGTTCGGTTCATTTCAGGAGATCCCCGAGACTGAGGCAATAATTAGCGTTTCGATCCAATTGACGGACGCTATGTGTGACACGTGGCTACAGCGTTGGTTCACTCGCATCATATGGACTATACCTCGCCCTTGTCAAACCACTTGGGTTTCTGAATCATATCGCAAATGGGCTTCTGAAGAATCCGAGGAGGCCCGTAAAGCTTTGAAGACCGAAGAAGCTCTTGATTTGGCCCGCCGAGAATCGGCCAAGAATAATAGACGGTTCTTCGTGGAGACTCCCAATACCTTTGTTGAGTCAGGGTCAGATTCCAAGTCAAAACCTAAGACTCAGACTAATGAAACTGGTGCTAGTGATCTGGAGGGAAGACTCGGGCCGAGGACGGCGGTCCGAGATAGGCTAGGCCCGCGTGATAACGAGGTGACCGGGGAGTCGAGTTTGAAGAAACGAGCCCGGGCTAAGGAGGTTCCCTTGGTGATTAGGGAGCGTTCACCCCCACCTCGACGCCGATGGACCGAAAAAGAAGCTAAAGGCAAAGGAAAGGGAAAAATGCCTTAGCTTTTTTTATTATTTAAGTATTAGTATTATTTTTTGTGATGGTTTTTTTTTTGATTTTTTTTGTAATTTTATTATTATTTATTTTTTTGAAATAAAGAAAGGTTTATTAAAGATCCGTTCCTGTTTTTTTTTTTCGATTGCGGTGGTTGTGCCCTTTTGAGGGGCTGCCTACGTATCCACAATAAATGGAATCAAACCAAACGTAGTTCAGACTGAATTAATTTGCAATTTTGAAATACATCAAGACTATTGGTTCAAGATGTTTGAAACAGTAGAATAAATAATTCTAGCTTTTGACTTGTCTTTAAAAGTTTGAAAAAGATGTCTTTTTAATAAACTTTCGCAAATGACATTGAGAAAGGTGGGTTAAGGGTAATAGCGTTTCAGCTGGTCCAGGTTAGTTGGGTTGACAAACTCGTTCCCGTCCAGATCCGTTAGCATTACCGCTCCACCTGATAGAATCTTCTTTACCAGATATGGCCCAGCCCAGTTAGGCTTGAATTTTCCCCTTGGATCCACTGGTAATAAGGCTCTAACTGATTTGAGGACCAAATCTCCCTCTTTAATGTTTCTGGGCCTTACCCTTTTGTTGAAAGCCCGTTGGATTCTCTTTTGATAGATTTGAATATTATTGAGGGCACGAGATCGTCGTTCATCTAAGAGGACTAGCGAGTCATATCGTGCTCGAACCCAATCAGCTTCAGGTACTTGGCTTTCAAGTAAGATTCTGAGTGATGGCACTTCTAACTCAACGGGTTGGACTGCTTCCATGCCGTATGTAAGGTAATACGGTGTTGCCCCGGTTGCAGTACGAATCGAGGTTCGATATCCCCAAAGAGCAAATGGTATTTTGTCGGGCCAGTCTTGATAATTATCAGCCATCTTTTTGAGTATGGTGACAACTGTTTTATTAGCCGCTTCTACCGCTCCATTGGTTTGGGGTCGGTAAGGTGAAGATGTATGCCTTTGAATTTTGTACTTGGTTAGCAAGACTGCCGTTTCGGCTTGAAAATGGGTCCCGTGGTCACTAATGAATTCGTGTGGGATCCCATACCGGCATATTATCTTATTTTGAATGAACTTGGCAACATGGCTAGCGTTGAGAATACGGTAGGATTCAGCTTCGACCCATTTGGTGAAATAATCGATTGCTACTAAAATGAAGCAGTGTCCTCCGGTTCCCGAGGGGTTTATCTTTCCAATTATGTCGATTCCCCACGTTGAAAATGGCCATGGTGATGTCATGGTGTATAGCAAGGATGGTGGCATATGCTGTACATTGGCAAAAATCTGACAGTTATGGCAATGTCTAACATATTGTTGACAATCAGTTTCCATGCTATTCCAGTAGTAACCGAGCCTCATGATCTTCCGGACCAGCATCTGGGCGTTCATGTGTGGACCGCATTCGCCATCATGTACTTCAGCCATAACCTTTTCGCCGTTGGTCTTGTCGACACATCGGAGGAGAGCCCCCTGTGCTGTCTTTTTGTAGAGTTGCCCGTCGTCGGTGCGGATAAACTGGGTTGCCAGTCTTCGCAGGGCCTTTTTGGCTCGGTTGTCAGCTCCGGGTGGATATTCCCCGGTTTCTAGGTATGTCAGCACAGCTTGATACCATGGCTCAGGATCAGGTATCTCGACTTCTTCGATGTCGTGGATATAAGCTGGCTCGGATCGTCTTTCGACGCAGATTGGCATACTGGTCATATGGTCGGGAATGTTTAGTAAAGATGCCAGTTTTGAAAGTGCATCTGCGAATTGATTTTCTTCCCGGGGTAGGTATATATATTCTACCTTATGGAATTGCTTTTCAAGATCCCGTACTCGTGCTTGGTAGGCCACGAGATTAGCATTTCGAGTTTTCCATTTTTGAAGTGCTTGATTAATGACCAGGGATGAATCACCGTGTACTCGGAGGTTTGTGACCCCTAAGTCGGCGGCGGCTTGTAGCCCGTGGATACATGCTTCATACTCAGCGGCGTTATTAGTGACGTCAAAGTCTAGTTTGATGGATACGGGAGTATGTTCCCCTTTTGGTGAGATTAGGAGGATTCCGACTCCAAATCCTCGAAAATTGGATGCCCCGTCAAAGTACAAGTCCCATGCTTCAGTATCAGTGTGGAAAATGTCTTCGTCTGGGAAGGACCAAGTGTCGATGTGTCCTTCTTCGGTTATGGGACTGTCAGCGAGAAATTCGGCTACTACTCGTCCTTTGATGGCTTTCAGTGGTACGAATTTTAGGTCGAATTCTGCCAACATCAGGGTCCATCTTGATATCCTGCCGTTGAGGATGGGCTTTTCGAAGAGGTATTTGATTGGATCCATTTTGGATAATACCTGTACCTCGTAGCTGAGCATGTAATGCCGGAGCTTCTTAGTGGCCCAGACCAAAGCTAAACATGTCTTTTCGAGCATAGTGTACTTACACTCGTACTCTAAAAACTTCTTACTGATGTAGTATATGGCTCGTTCTTCGGAATTGACCGTCTGAGCTAGCATAGCCCCCATGGCTGTCTCTGTCGTAGTTAGGTATAGTGACAAAGGCAGGCCGTGCTGAGGTGGCATTAGGACCGGTGGTGAGGCCAAAATTTCCTTGATTCTATCGAAGGCTGTTTGACACTTGTCATCCCATAGTAACCGTTCTCCTATTTTCAGCTTCTTGAAGATCGGTTCACACACCATGGTTAGCTTTGAGATGAATCTGCTAATGTATTGGACTTTTCCGAGAAACCCTCTTATCTCTTTTTCGGTTTTAGGGGGCTGCATCTCGGTGATGGCCTTGATTTTGGCTGGATCGACTTCTATACCTCGTTGGCTGACGATATGACCCAGTAATTTGCCAGATGTTACCCCGAAACTGCATTTCTGAGGGTTTAGCCTCATGTTGTATTTGCGAAGTCGGGTGAAGAATTTTCTCAGGGCGGTGATGTGACCGTTCCTGTCTTTGGATTTGACGATCATGTCGTCCACATAGACTTCCACTTCCTTATGCATCATGTCATGCAATAAATTCGTGGCGGTTCGTTGGTAGGTGGCCCCGGCATTGATGAGACCAAATGGCATAACTGTATAGCAATAAGTACCCCAAGGTGTGATGAAGGTGGTCTTATCCATATCTTCTTCTGCCATTTTTATCTGATTATATCCCGCATACCCGTCCATAAATGATAGAAGGGCATGATCTGCTGTGTTATCCACCAGTATATCGATGTGTGGCAATGGAAAATCGTCTTTCGGGCTTGCTTTGTTAAGATCCCGAAAGTCTACACAGACACGAACCTTACCATCCTTTTTAGGGACTGGTACTATATTTGCAACCCAATCTGGATACTCGGAGACTCGTATGAACCCAGCCTTGAATTGTTTATCGACCTCCTCCTTGACTTTGAGGGACCATTCGGGCCTCATGCGTCGGAGTTTTTGCTTAACCGGCTTGAACCCTTCCTTGATCGGTATATGGTGCTCGGCTATTTCGCGATCAATCCCCGGCATGTCCTTATAGGACCATGCGAAGACGTCTTTGAATTCTTGAAGGAGAATTATGATTTGTTGTTTCTCCTCGGGATCTAAGGATAACCCTATCTTAAGCATCTGAGGTTCTAAGGTTGTTCCCACGTTGATGGATTCGGTGTCTTCGATTACCGGATTGCGGGATTCCCTTTGCTCTAGTTGCTCGATCAGATGTGGGGGTAAAAATACCTGTTCGTCGGGCTTCTCAATGTCATTGCACATAAAATTTTTGAAATTTTGAAAATGAGACAAGTCGTAAGCAGAACGGTTGTTATTATTGATCATGAATTGAGAAAAGAGCTCGAAAAGAGCTGCCATCTGATCACTAGTCAGTGGCGGGATAGGTAGGGTGCCCGGGACAGACCCCGAGGCACCAGGAATGGCTAAAGGAAAAGAGGGAGTTACAGGATTGACCCTAGCACCAGACTCACTAGACTCAATCTTAGACTCTGACTCGGACTCCGACTCAGACTCAGACTCAGATTCTGGCATTTCTCCTTCTCCTGTGATCAGCTTGTAAGTTTTTCCTTGACTGTCAGTCCATTTGACAGTTTTCCTCCAAGCTCTGGTTCCGGACCCGACCTCCGAGATTAGTTTGGACGGATCAAAGGTGCGACTGCGGAGTATGAGGCTGACTAGCTCTTCCTTCAGCGTTGGGACTGCGAGTTCTTCTCCGAAAAGTAACCCTAGCGCGGGCTCGGCATTCTTAGCATCTTCGGATTGGATGAGAGCGAAGATGTCGTCTGGTATGTAGTTGCAGTCCTGGGCCAAGTGGGCCCCAGGGCGTGTGGGCCGATATAGGCCGGTCTGAGCAGTCTCGAATACTGGAGTGACGAAGGTGACCTTACTGGTTTCAGTCTGGCCCATGTTTTCTGGGGTTAGGGTGTAGCCCAAGCCCGTTTGAGTCCTCCCATTGTCCAGAACTTCAAGAATTTTTCCTGCGGGAAGATCGGGCCTTGAGGTAACCCCTGGTAGAAAGCCCAGATTCTGTAGCATTCGGTCTAGGGGGACGGTGAAATAAGGACGGAAGAGATGATCTTCTTCGATGGCTCCTATGAAATCGAACCCCCATAGATCGGTGCGGCCCGAGGTGTTGCAATTAGCCACAGTCATAGGTGTGGCTTCTATAGTGATGACGGTGTCACGCAAAGGCAGCTTGATTTTCCGATGCAAAGTGGAGGACACGGCCCTGGTTGCATGGATCCAAGGTCTTCCTAGAAGAAGATTGAAGGAAGAAGTCACGTCGATCACTTGGAATTCCAGCTCTTTTTCTATCGGGCCTGTTATGATAGTGAGTTTTGTGGCTCCGGCTACTGACTTTGGACTCCCGTCAAAAGCCTGAATGGTTTGAGCTGTTGGAATATAGTCGGCCTCGGTAATGCCGAGGGCTTTGGCGGTCCTCAAGGGAAGGACATTGACTGCTGACCCGTCGTCGATTAGGGTCATGGGTAAATACTTTCCTCGGCAGATAACTGTGATGTAGAGGGCCATGTTGTGGGCTGGCCCAAATGGTGGTAGATCGGCATTGGAGAAGGTGATCAGTGGGCCTTCTTCTATGGATCTGCTTTTTAGGTGGGGTAGGACTGTGGCTACCATTTCAGCCGGGGTAGCCATGGAGTCGATTTTGACCTGATCGAGGGCCTTAGTGAGTGCCTCTCGATGTTCTTGGGAGCTAACTAGGAGTTGCCATATAGAGAGGTCAACTCGAGTTTTGCTTAGCTGCTTTACAAGAGCCTTTTCAGGAGTTGGTTCTTCCGGAGCGGACTCTACTTTAAGTGGTTCAGCAATGATGAGGGCTTGACTAGTGGCTAAGGCTTTGGACTTAACCTTCTGAATCTCCTCAGGTGTGATGGGGACAGCTTCCCCTTTGGTGAGGTAGACATCATCTTCATCATCGCACCAGATCCCGTTTATCTGTGGGATAAATGGAGAAGTGAGGTGTGAACAATCCACTACTTCCCCGGAAAAGATGGCATGAGTGGCCAATGGGTTGTCTTTGTTGTTGGGCTTACCCCCGGGTAAAGGGATTTTCCCGCTTTCAATGAGATCTTGGATAAGGTGCTTCAGCTTCCAACATTTCTCGGTATCGTGGCCCTTACCACGATGATAGTGACAGTAGGCCTGAAGGTTGTAGGCCTTAGAGCGACGTTCGACCGGGATGTCAGGTGTTGGGCCTATCGGGGTGATCAGGCCTTTTGATGATAACCTTTGAAGGGCGTTTTCATAGGTAGTGCCTATGTCGGTGAATACCCGGGGAGTAGTAGTCTTCTGGGATGAGGTATCGAGTGCATTTACCTCGTCGAAAATGCTACGAGCGGCAGCAGTAGTAGCGGGCTTGCTCGTTGATGAACTGGCCCCTTGGTATCCCTTAGTGGAGGCCTTAGTGAGGCTTTCCAATCTTAGATCATCCTCGATTCTTGTTCCCATTTCAGTCAGGACTGCGAAACTAGGTATGATGGCGTACCGGAGATGGACCCGGTAAGCTGGAAGTAGGTTCTTGACAAAGGCTTCAACCAGCACCTTTTCACTGGGCTTATCGACCATTTTGACGCTTTCAGCCCTCCAGCGTTGAAGGTATTTTGTGAATCCCTCCTTAGGTTCCTGGGCCATTACCTCCAGGGTGCGCATGGTGGTCTGGATTTCTGTATTGTCGGCGTAATTCCGAGCGAATTCCGTTGCCACGTCATCCCAAGTTTTGTATTTCTTGGGATCGAGCCGGTAGTACCAGGCTCTTGGGTGCTTCTCGAGAGAAGAAGCGAATAGGTGCTTGAACATGTTGGACTTAACCCCTTTAAGGGCCATGAATTCCTTGAAAGCCCGGATATGGTGGACCGGATCTTCAGTACCCTCGAACATCGGCAAGCCCGTCAGATTGAGATTCGTGGGTAGTTCGTCGGTCAATGGGGTGTAAATCCTAGCATTCTCCGTATGGATGGAGCTTTGGGTTGTCAAGTGGACCTGTTCTTGCAGTTTGAGGACTGCACTGGCCAATGCGGCTAAAGGCCCGTCATCGTTGATCGAAGCGTTGGGGGTTCCCTGTTCTACGGCACTAACCCGAGTAATGATGGCGATCTGGTCTTCCCGTACCTTCCTCAGTTGGTCTTGGATTTGGGCCAACGAGGCTGTCAATTCGTCTATGGCTTTTTGCGTCATGGCTCGAGTGTGGGGTGACCTGTCTGTAAGGGCACCGCGTAATCAGTATCTGACCCAGATCTTAGAATCAAAAGTACATCCCGAGCAAGAAAAAGAGACTAGACTAGAAAGAAGACCGGAGACTGACTTCTAAATGGATGACACGTGAGTGGTGGGCCTTCCTTAGGATTCGGCAGAGTGGGCCTAGTCCTGTTCGAAGGAAGGTCTATGTGAGAAATCCTCAGACTTTAGACTCGAGTGTGTAAATGGGCTTTCCTTTGTAGGAGTTAGTCCTACAAAGGTGGGCCGTGCCTTGACAAGTAAGGCGGACTGGGATGGGGTGGAAACTCGTGATATAAGATCGACGGAGTTTCGACGCTATAGACTCTTACAACCTATGACAAGACCCGACACTGCTAAATACGGGAAGTCCTAAGAAGAAGAGGGTTTTGAAAAGGGAATTTGGATTTGAAAAACCGAGCAAAGGTCGGATTGGAAGACCCGATTTTTTTTTGAAAACCGAGAAAAGGGTATCGGGCCGAGATTTCGGGCTTTTTTTTTTGAAAAGGTTTGGACAGCGTACCGGCTAAAAATAGGCTATTTTGAGTCAAAATCATAAGTCCTAAATTCGGCAGCTTTCCGGGTTTTGAAAAAGTAGATGGGTTTGAAAAGATGTAAATTTTTTGAAAATGACGGTTTTTTGAAAAGACCAAAGGATCAAGTAGCATGTAGTCATAGAATCAGTATAACGACGCCATGTATGCTCTTAGTCTAAGTCTCGGTCGGTCTAATAGGGTCTATACCAACAACGATCGCATTCTCGTACTGAGGACGGACTCCCTAAGCCGAGTTGGTCTTAGGACATGCCGCAAAGTCTAAACGAGTTCCGCCATCGAAGTCTTTAGTGCACCCTAGTGGGAATGCACCGTGGTATAGTGGGACGTCGGTCACAAGTAACCGGCCCGGGATAGAACGGGGTTATGCATGAACCATTGAACTAAAACGTGTACATTACTAATCGAACGATTTCTTTTCGAGTCTCACCCTGAGGATGCCGATGGTAAGTGACACATCAGTTAATCCCCAGCGGAGTCGCCAAATTGTGGACATGACATAGGTCCACCCCGACGCGGCGAAGCGCGGGTTTTGGGGAGGCGATAGAATTTCCATATGAGATGGATCGAATAGAATTTTAAATCGAAGTAGGAGTCGCCACCGAATTTTATGGTTATTCGGAACCGTTCGAACCCACTCTATGTCGTAGTGGGCCATACTTAAAGCCTGGCCCATTTCCGATGTCAGAGTTTATTGGGTTCGTCCCTTAGCATATCGATACCGATGCCGACTGGGCGGTTAATCGTATATTGAATGACTCTCGTTGCCAATGGTTTCGGACATCCGGAAACCACGGTTCTGAGTAAGGGGTGAGGGTACGTGTTGGGAAGTTCAGCGAGAACACCCAACCCCGCCCGCACTTAGCGGCCTTTACTAAGATATCGTTCGGTTTTGTGTACACGCGTTAGTTCGACGATGAAATGATATGCAAAGATTATTTTCCTAAGACATGTGAGGAAAAATAAAATGGGTTGCTAAGTCGTTTAATGCATGTTAAACTAATAACGTCAAAGTTATTTTAGCATGTGAGTTCGTTTTAGTCTAATAAAACGATAAAAAGAAAATGAGAATAAGTTGCTACAAACACGAGAAAACGAGTTAGTAATGATTGAAATAATAATATATGAAATCGAGAAAATAAAAATTAATCGAAATCTGAAAAATATTGTTTAAAACGTTGTTTTGTATAAAAAACGATGTTCGAGAAAGAAAATAAAAAAAGGAAAAAGGGTTGGTCTCGGCCGAGAACCGCGCGACTCGCCCGAGATCAATGCGGGTCGCGTGGAGGCCTGAAACGTTTTTTCGGAAAATTTTGATTAAATCGCGTACGAATATTGCATCATTCGTACTCGACTTAATATTCTCGATCTTCGATATATTCGATAATTGATTATCAAATATTTAGAATAGTTTTGGAAAAGATGTAAATTTAGAAATTGATCGAAGAATAATAAAAATAAAACAAACGAAAACCGTAAAAAAAGGTCCGGACCGTGAGCTGTCCGGCCTTTGGATTTTGTTCGAAAATTATTATTTTTGATGAATCGTATACAAGTTATGAATTAACTTGTATTCGATCCATGTTTTCGATATTCGTCGTATTCGATATTCGATTATGAAATCGATATCGAATATTCGGAATGACTTTAAAAAGGTTTTGGAAAAAAGTTTATTTTGAACGAAAAAATTTGAAAAAAGGGTTTTGGACGAAAAATAAGAAAAAGGAATTTTGAACGAAAAGGTTGTAAAAAAGCTTTGAATAAAAAAATGTAACGATTTCGTCGAAAGCTTAATATAATTCCTTTTGATACGACATTCGATTATATAGAATCGATATCGTATTTTAAGAATATTCGATATAGGAAAATAGTTTTAGTAATATCGATATTAGAAAATAAAAGAAAGACCGACGCAAGACCCATAAAAAACGAGATGAAGAAGAGAGAAAAGGGAAGAGACGGGTTTGATTTACACCCTCAACCTACATGCTTTGTGTTCTCGGTATAAGGCTCGTCGGACGGTGGCTTAGACACGGGAGCGTCGAGATGATGTGGGTGAGTTAAGGTGTCGATTTTGTATGTGTGAGTGACGTGGGGACTCGGCCGGTTCGGACAGGATCGGTTTCGTCGGATTTTGGAATTACTTCGGGATTACGTCGGGATTTTGGATGTTGCTTTTTGGCTGACTTTCTCGGTATTTTTCAGTCTGATTTTTCGTGTATCCAATCGTGTTTTTATCGGTCGATTTTCTGTGTTTTTGAGGTTGAAGGGAGGGTCCTATTTATAGGAACCGAGGTGATCTTACTTGTGTGACAAGAAACACCGGTTTGGATAGGAAATATGAGAGTTCGTGAAGGAATAGACTTCTCGTTTCTTGGTGGGAAAGCCAAAAACTTGGCTGGTTTGGGGTGATATCTCGGCTGTTTCAGCCGAGTATCTGAGCTTGGGTGGTATTCCGTTTCGGTTTCCGGATAGAATTCCTACTTGCGATCGAACTCTACTTAAACGGAATTGTTTATTATTTTTGTATGGCTGATTTTTTGGTGTTTGAGTCCGAATCAAACCGTGTAGTGTCACGGCCAGCTCGTGTGACTCGGGAAAAAATATCTTTGACCGGGTTTGACTCGGTCGCTAAAAGACGGTTTTACCCCTGGTGACGGTTTCGACCCAAATTAGTGTTATTTGACTCGAAACGACCCACTGGGCCTGGATTTGAGGTCCGTTTTGTGAGATTTGTACTCCTTAAAATGTCTAAACCAAGTGTCCATGATTACAAGCCCATATCCGAGTCTGTCAAAGCACGTTTACGTCCTATCATCATCGGGTGTTTGGCGGGAACTACTATAGACACCTGGCGGTCAAAATGTGGGTGTCTACAGGTATAATGAGGTGGGGTTTGATGTGAAACTCGGTATGTAGTGAAGAGAATAGGAGGGGGGGATGTATATATGAAGTATATGGTTCGTAGATAGTTGCAAGGGTAGGTAGGGAGGTTGGGAGGGGGTATAAAGTGGTTGGGTAGGCTCAAATGTCGGAGAAGAGGCAAAAGGAAGAGCTGGGCACCATCCCGGTCGGGATTGACTTCTTCCCGGTCGTGAAGGCTCCTTCTCGGTCGGGACGAACTTGGTCCCGGTCGGGATCACACTCCAGAGAACCCATTTTTCAGCACACTCATCCCGATCGGGATGACATCCTTCCCGGTCGGGATGAGTCTTCTAGCCCTTCATTCCCTTGATAGCTACACCCACAAGGCCACCAATACATCGAGATCTAAAATCTCGTCCCCAAAAGCTTGTCAAAAGCTTCAAAAACCGACTCCCATGCCCAAATCCAAGCTTTATCATCAACTACTCTCCTCGAAACTTCATCTTCACTAACAACCTATCAAATAAACTCAATAAACACCATCAAAATCCCTCCCTCACATCGCTCATCAAAAATTTCAAATTACAAGAATCCCACAAAACAAACAAATCCTAGAAACAAATTCGTAATAAACACAATTACACACACAAAACTAAAAAGAAGAGAGAAAGGGGAATATACAACATGACGGTTCTTAAGGAACTCCGTCAAACCTAGGATGGTGAACTCTCATACTTCAACCATAGCCCTCAAGGGCTCGGAGGAACAAGTCAAACGCACGGGCCACATCATAATGAAGGCTCAAAGAGTGCCCTAGCCAAGCTATCCTCCAAAGCCTCCAAGTTGGAAGCAAGAAGTAGTCACACAAAGACCCATTATCATCTTTTATGTCGTCTCCGGGGTCTTTCCATCCTACTAGCTTAATCGACCTCTTCCTCCCTAAGCATCGTCTTCAATCACAAGCAAACTTCAAGTCATTAACACAAGGCACAAAAAGCGGTTTTGGCCTCATTTCCTTGTTACACATCCTCATACCATCCTCAAGTTGTGGTTCCCCATCTTCAAGTCCCGGAACAACACTTGTCCCCACATCGTCTTGATGGAGAGAATTGAAATTCTACCGGCGGTTTCAATCTCTTCCAAACCATTGCTTCGCTTACGTGCAAGGGGCTCTTGATGTTCTTCCACATTTTCGCACAAGGGCAACTTGGGTTTGTCATTTTCACCCAACAACTTCACAAATTCCACCAACTCATTCAACCCACTAACCTCCTCCAATTCTTCACCAACAATGCCTTTACCAAGGGTCATATCTTCATTCGTCTCTTCTTGGGTAGACGATTGAGGTTCTTCAAAGCAAGTTTCGCTTCCAAAAGGAACTTCATCGGCGGCTTCATGATTAGGTTGCTCCTCTTGCTCAAGTGAGCACCCTTCATCTAGTTGTGACGTTCGGGTTAAAAACATTACGGTTTTAACCGCTAACGCATTTAATCGAGCATCCATCGCCTCGTTTTCCCTTTGATATTGGGCCATGAATTCATCTTGTACCTTTTGCATTTGGATGGCCATTTCTTTTTGGCTCTTTTGCACTTGAAGAATCGATTGATATAACTCCAAGTTGGGCAATTGGTGGTTATTGGGGTCTTGTAAAGCTCCTTGAAAATCTTGATGATGCCCAAGGGGTGGGGCATTATCTTGTTGGTAGTGAGGTTGAGATGATTGGTAGTATTGTGGGTTTTGGGGCTCATATTGTGGTTGAGGTGAAGGGTAATATGGTGGGTTTTGGGGAGATTGGCTTCCATATGGTGAATCATGATGAAACATGGTGTGTTCACAATGATTGCTTGAGTAATAACCACCATGATCATAGGATTGATAAGCATTCACTTGTTGGTAGCCGTTTCCATGTCCTTGAAGCTCATACCCACGAGTTTCTTGATTACCCCATGAAGCTTGATAGTAGGTAGGAGGCGTCATGACATAGCTTTGATCCATAGAGGGAGAGGAGTAGCTTATGGTGGCTTCTAAGTGTGGGGAGTTTAGATCAAACCTCATGTTTTGCTCCAAAATTGTGGCTCGTACCCAGTTGAGGACCTTCTCAAACTAGCAACTGTCCGTTAATGCGACTCTGAGTTGCAAAGAAGAGGATGGTCACCACCTCTAGGCAAAAACTGTAGACTAGGAGCAAACGAGAGAAGTCTAGTGCTTTTTGGGCACTAGACAAGAAGGAAATAAACTTCACACACAAAAGAAGCAAAAGAAAACAAAAAAACTACAAAAACAAAGACAAAGTCAAGTAAAAAGGCAAATAAAGTCTAAACTAGCACCGTCCACGGCAACGGCGCCAAATTGATGGTGGGGATTTGCCCTTGATCCCCACCAACAAATAATAACTAACTAATCCTAACACGTAGATAGGGCAAGTCGGGTCGAGTCCACGGGGACAGTAAGGAGGGTTTAGACCAAGTTCCACCTAAAGACTTAACTAGGTCTCGAGGCTAAACTAAACTAGAACAATAAGAAGGGAAATGAACTATGACTAAGAATAAGCTAAGAAGAAGGAGAAATCAATCAAGGAAAGAGTAGGGTTAGGTTGAGTTCATAAGTGTAGTAGGATGGTTGGGAGGTCGAGGGTGTAGGCTTCACCTAGTTACTAAGGTCGGTCCGCGCTCTCGCGTCAAAACCAAAGTCCGCACTCTCGTATCAAAGACTAAACCCGAATACACAAGAATTCAACCACACATCAACCACACAATGAGAAGATGAAAACAAGCATGAGAAGCATGGCCAATTCTACTCAAACAAGCAATTCAACAAACACATGGAGTGCTCAACATGTGACTAGTAACAAAAGGATTCATCTTTACCCTCAATCGAACCCTAATTACCCATAATCCACACTTAATCTCCCTACTAACCCCACAAGAGTCTACTCACACATAATGAAGTTAATACTAACACTAACAAGAGAATTCAACATAATAACCAAAACACACATTATGAACTAACAAGAACAAAGAACAATATGTAAAGATTAAAACTTGAAAGATTAAACAAAGATTAAGAGTACAGAGAGTAAGAAGATTATACCTACTAACAAGAAGATGAAAAGAAGAGAACTTGCATTAATAAGTAAAACCCAAAACAATCTCCCAAGGTTGTCAATCTTGGATGAATCTTCAAGAATCCTCTTAATACAAGACTAATTACTAAGATTAAGGATAAACTAAAGACTAATCTACACTAATCTAAGCTAATATAGTCTAAAGTAGTCTAGGGTTTAATGGGTAATGAAGAACATAAGCTAAGATGGTGTAATAATACAAGAGGGGAGGTATTTATAGGGTTACAAGAGTGGAGGAGGCGAGAAAAGCGAAACATCCTATTTCTGGGCTCATCCCATTCGAGATGGATGGTCCCGTCCGGGATGGCTTCATGGTCCCGTCCGGGATGGCTTCATCCCGTCCCGGTTCACTCAGCAGAAGAGCTTCTTTGTTTGCACTTCATCCCGGACGGGATGAGGGTTGTCCCGACCGGGATGGGTCTTGTGGGCCTCTAATATGGTCCCAAAGGTCCCTCCTTGCTCTTGTTAGGCTTCTCATCGATTCTCGGTGCTCGGGATTGGGTCCAAGGGGCTCGGGAATGGGTCTCAAGGTCTCGGGATCGAGTATAGGCTACCGAGTGATCGTCTCTTCTCTTCGAAGGCTCCAAATGTGTCGGAAACGAGTCGGAATCGCTCCATATCTCCAGTAATGGTCCTAGGAACCTAACAAAAGCTAGAAGAAGCATAAGTAGCCTCAGAAACCGCTCCAAAGAGCGATTTCACAAGAGAAACCGGGACTAAACACAAGAAAATAGGCACTACAAACTACACTTATCACTTTTCGAGCATGGTATATTTGCACTCATACTCTAAAAACTTTTTGCTGATGTAATAAATAGCTCGTTCTTCAGAGTCAACTTTCTGAGCCAGCATAGCCCCTA
This sequence comes from Agrostemma githago, assembly GCA_958450325.1. Classification (NCBI taxonomy): domain Eukaryota; kingdom Viridiplantae; phylum Streptophyta; class Magnoliopsida; order Caryophyllales; family Caryophyllaceae; genus Agrostemma; species Agrostemma githago. The sequence goes on along the minus strand of OY288253.1, from coordinate 32,054,016 downwards.
TGGCCGTCTCGGTCGTTGTCAGGTATAATGACAGAGGCAAACCGGGTTGAGGTGGCATTAAGACTGGCGGGGTAGACAGGATATCCTTAATTGTCACTTGTCATACCATAGTACCCCTTCCCCTACTTTCAGCTTCTTGAAAATTGGTTCACACACCCTGGTCAGTTTGGAAATGAACCGGCTAATATACTGGACTTTCCCGAGAAATCCCCTTACTTCTTTTTCGGTTTTAGGAGGTCGCATCTCGGTAATGGTTTTGATTTTAGCTCAGTCGGCGTCGATACCACGTTGGCTAACGATATGACCCGGTAATTTGCCTGATGTTACCCTGAAACTGCACTTTTGAGGGTTTACCCTCATGTTGTATTTGCGCAACCGGGTGAAGAATTTTCTTAGGGCGGTTATGTGACCGTCCCGTTCTTTGGATTTGACGATCATGTCGTCCACATAAACTTCTACTTCTTTATGCATCATGTCATGCAATAAGGTCGTAGCGGTCCGTTGGTATGTGGTCCCGACATTAATGAGACCGAATGACATGACGGTGTAACAGTAAGTACCCCATGGAGTAGTGAAGGTAGTCTTACTCATGTCTTCTTCCGCCATCTTGATCTGATTATACCCGGCATACCCGTCCATGAATGATAGAGGGGCATGATCGGCCGTGTTATCCACCAATATGTCGATGTGTGGTAACGAAAATCGTCTTTTGGGCTCGCCTTGTTAAGGTCCCGAAAATCTACGCAGACACGCACCTTACCATCCTTTTTAGGAATCGGTACGATAATCGCAACCCAGTCCGGATATTCGGACACCTGTATGAAGTCAGCTTTGAACTGTTTATCGACTTCTTCTTTTACCTTGAGAGACCAGTCGGGCCTCATTCGGCCAAGTTTTTGCTTAACCGGTTTGCACCCGTCTTTAATTGGTATGTGGTGCTCGGCTATTTCCCGGTCTATCCCTGGCATGTCCTTGTAGGACCATGCGAAGACATCTTTGAATTCTTGAAGGAGGTTCGTGAATTGTTGTCTTTCCTCGGGATCTAAGGATAACCCTATCTTAAGTATCTGGGGCTCTAAGGTTGTTCCCACATAATGGATTCAGTTTCCTCGATTACCGGATTCCGGGATTCCCTTTGCGCCAGTTGCTCGATCAGGTGTGGAGGTAAGGATACTTGTTCGTCGGGTTTCTCAATGTCATTGCACAAAATATTTTTAAAACCAGAATTTAAAAGAGACAAGTCGTAAGCAGAACGGTTGTTATTATTGATTGAAAACTTTGAAAACAGCTCAAAAAGAGCAGCCATCTGATCATTGGTCAGTGGCGGGGTAGGTAAGGCGTTCGGGACAGACCCCGAAGCACCAGCAGCAGAAGTAACTAAAGGGAGAGGGGTTACAGGAGTGACTTTAGCACCGGACACCCTAGACTTGACCTCAGACTCTGACTCCGACTCAGACTCGGACTCAGACTCAGGCATATTTCCTTCTCCAGCGACCAGCTTGTAAATCCTTCCCTGACTGTCAGTCCATTTGGCAGTCTTCCTCCAGGCCTTGTTCCCTGTCTCGGAGCCAACATCCGAGATTAGCTTGGTCGGGTCAAACCTGTTGCTGCGGAAAATCATGTTGACCAGGTCTTTCTTTGGAGTCGGGGTTATGGTCTCTTTCCCGAAAAGTAGCCCCAGCGTGGGCTCAGCATTCTCAGCTCCATCAGATTGGATGAGGGCGAACACCTCATCCGGAATGTAGTTGCAGTGTCGGGCCAATTGGGTCCCGAGGTGCGCAGCACTGGGTTGGTACAGCCCAACCTGAACAGCCCTAAATACCGGTGTGACAAAGTAGTCAGTCAACCGTGGGCTGTAAGGGCTCAAGTAGATACCCTTAATAATGTTGCAGGCCTTTTCAACTCCTGCTAGGACAACGTTGCCCGGGGTGGCGGCATAGCCAAGGCCGAAGTGAGAGTCTTCGTCCTTAAGGACCTCAATGATCTTCCCAGCTGGAAGTTCGAGTCGGGAAGTAGCCCCCGGTAAGTACCCCAGGTTTTGTAGCATCGTGTCGATGCTAGTTGTGAAGTAGGGCCTGAAAAGGTACTCCTCCTCGATCATTCCCATGAAGTCGAACCCCCAGAGGTCCGTGCGACCCGTGGCATTACAGCTAGCCACAGTCATTGGGGTTGCCTCCAAAGTAATAACATTGTCGTGTAAAGGCAACTTGATCTTTCGGTGGAGAGTGAAGCATACCGCCTTGACAGCGTGGATCCATGGCCTCCCTAGAAGCAGGTTGAAGGAAGAGGTGACATCGTTCACCTGGAATTCCAGCTCCTTTTCTATTGGGCCCGTTATAACAGTTAGTTTTACGGCCCCAGCTACCGACTTTGGGCTCCCATCAAATGCCTGGATGGTCTGAGCAGTCGGGATATAATCGGCCTCGGTGATCCCGAGGGCTTTGGCGGTCCTCAAGGGGAGGACATTCACAACCGACCCGTCATCAATTAGGGTCATCAGGAGATATTTTCCCCGACAGATTACTGTGATGTACAAGGCCAGATTATGAGCGGCCCCGAACGGCGGAAAGTCGGCTTCTGAGAAGGTGATCAGTGGGCCTCCTTCCTTGGTTCTACCCTTCAAGTGGGGCAGGATCGTGGCCACCATTTCAGCGGGGTAACCAGAGAATCGATCTTAACTTGATCGAGAGCCTTAGTGAGTGCTTCTCGATGTTCTTGTGAGCTAACTAAGAGTTGCCATATGGTGAGGTCAACTAGTGTCTTCTTTAGTTGCTTCACGAGAGCCATTTCAGCGGTCGGCTCTTCGGGAGCGACTTCCGTCCTGAGTGGCTCAGTGACGGCTGTCGCGATAGGGGTGTCCCTAGGGCTAGTGGCTTGATAGGGACGGCCAAGGTGGTTACTGGCTAAGACTCAGGATTTGGTCTTTCGGATCTCCTCAGGGGTAATGGGGACTGCTTCCCCTTTAACGAGGTATACATCATCCTCGTCGTCAAACCAGATCCCGTTCACTTGTGGGATAAATGGAGAGATAAGATGAGAACAATCAATCACCTCCCCGGTAAAGATGGCATGGGAGCTGAAAGGGTTCTCCTTGTTACTCGACTTATCTCCAGGCAGCGGGATCTTACCGTTCTCAATCAGGTCCTGGATCAGGTGATTCAGCTTCCAACATTTTTCGGTATCATGCCCATTGCCTCGGTGGTATTGGCAATAAGCTTGGGCATTGTAGTTCTTGGAGCGTCGCTCAACCGGAACTTCGGGAGTTGGGCCTATCGGTTGGATTAGGCCCTTGGAGGATATCCTTTGTAAGGCATAGGTATAGGTGATACCTATATCAGTGAAAACCCGAGGTGGGGTGTTCTTCTTGGACGGGGCATCTAGTAGATTGACCGCGTCGAAAATGCTGCGGGCTGCAGCTTGGGGCTTAGTAGTGGAAGAGGAAGCCCCTTGGTATCCTTTGCTAGAGGCCTTAGTAAGGCCCTCTAACCTCAGGTCGTCTTCAATCCTCATACGCATTTCAGTAAGGGTGGTGAAATTGGATATGACAGCGTACCGGAAATGAACCCGGTAGGAGGGGAGGAGATTCTTGACAAAAGCCTCCACCAAAGTTTTCTCACTGGCCTTATCAACCAGTTTCACGCTTTCGGCCCTCCAGCGTTGAAGGTATTTGGTAAAACCTTCTTTGGGCTCTTGGGCCATAACCTCCAAAGAGCGCATTGTGGTTTGGATCTCGGTGTTGTCAGCATAGTTCCGAGCAAACTCCGTAGCCACATCATCCCAAGTAGGGTATTTTTTCGGGTCTAGCCTATAGTACCAGGCCCGTGGGTGCTTCTCAAGGGATGCAGCAAAAAGATTCTCGAACATCGAAGAATCCACTCCCTTGATAGCCTTGAATTCTTTGAAGGCCCGTACATGTAGTAACGGGTCTTCGGTTCCCTCAAACATTGGCAAGCCTGTGAGATTCAGATTTAGGGGTAGCTTGTCGTTCACCGGGGAGTACTCACGACTATTTTCCCGATGGATGTTGTTACTCCCAGCTAAGTGAACTTGTTCTTCTAGTCGGCGCACTGCGCTAACTAGGTCAGCTATGGGCCCAGTGGCCTCAGCATTAGGGGTCCCTTGCTCCACCACAGTCAGACGGGCGACGACGGTCGCCTTGTCAGCCTTCATTGCTGTTAGCTCGGTCTCAATATTGATCTGTTTGACGATCATGGCATCCACGGAGGCCTTTAGATTGTTCGAAGATGCTTCCATCTTGTTTCTGTGTCTGGTTGACGGCGGCTTGTCTGTAAGAACACCGCGTAATCAGAAACTGAACCCAGATCTTGGAATCAAAAAGTACATCCCGAGCGATGAAAATAAAAGACCCAGTGAAAAAGACTCGAGAAAGACACCTAGACGGATGACTCGTGGGTGGTATGGCTTCCTTAGGACTCGGCTTTGCGGGCCTTGTCTCGTTCGAAGGAAGGTCCACGTGAGATTCTTCCCCATACTTTTTGACTCGAGTGTATATTCGAACTTTCTTTTGTAGGGGTATGCCCAATGCGGGTTGGTCGTGCCTTGTCAAATAAGGCTGACTCGGGAAAGGGAGGAAACTCGTGATGTAAGATCGACGGAGTTTCGACGCTACAAACCTTTGACATACTATGAAAAGACCCGACACACGGATAACGGTAGGTCCTATAATAAGGAAGGTTTTTGAAAAGTTGAATGTTTGAAATTTTGAAATTTGAATATGGAATAAACGAATTTCCAATTTTTTTTTTTGAAAATCGAGAATGGAATCTCGAGGGTTTGAAAACCGAGATTAAATTTTGAAAATTCGAAAATCGAAATGGTATCAAAAATTCGAGAGTTAAAACGGGTAACATGCCGGCTAAAAAAAAGTATATTTTGAGTCAAATTGTTAGTCCTAAATTTAGGCGGCATTCCGAATTTTTGAAAATTGGAAATTTTGAAAAGATGCATTTTGAAATGACGGTTTTTGAAAAATGACACGGAAACCAAGTAGCACGTAGTCAAACAAGCATTATAACGATGCTATGTATGCTTTATACTAAGTCTCGGTCGGTCAAAATCGGGTCTATACCAACGACGACAGCGTTCTCGTAAATCAGGACGGACTCCCTAAGCCGAATTGGTCTTAGGACATGCCGCGAAACCTATACGAGTTCGGCCATAGAAGTCTTTAGCGCACCCATTTAGGAATGCACCGTGGTATAGTGGGACATCGGTCACAAGTAACCGGCCCGGGAAAAATTTGGGTCATGCATGAATCATTAAACTAATGCGCGTACACTATTAATCGAACGATTTCTTTTCGAGTCTCACCCTAGGAACCCCGATGACTAGTGGTACATCAGGTATCCCCAGCGGAGTTGCCAAATTGTGGACATGACATTGGTCCACCCCGACGCGGCCACGCGCGGGTTTGGGTAGGCGAATGAATCTCGTGGTAAGATTGATCTCGGGTAAAAATTTAAGTCGAAGTTGGAGTCGCCACCGAACTTTGTGGGAGTTCGGGCCCATTCGAACCCACTCTATATCGTTGTGGACCGTACATAAAGTACGACCCATTTCGATTTCAGAGTTTATGGGGCTCGTCCCTTTGCATTGCGATACCGATACCGTCACTACCGGTTATCGTGTATTGAATGACTCTCGTGTGCCAACGGTTTCGGACATCCGGAAACCGAGGTTCTGAGTAAGAGGTGAGGATACGTGTTGGGAAGCCCACTAAGGACACCCAACCTTGCCCACACTTAGCGGCCTCTTCTAAGACATCATTCGTGTTCGTGTACGCGCGCTAGTAAATTGATTAAATGATATGCAAACAGTGTTTTCGGCTAAGCATGCAAATTATATGTGAGCTACGTCATCTTAATGTATCAAAATTAGAGTCGAATTATTTAGCATGCGAGGTTCATTTATAAAACGATAAACATCGAAAATAAATAAGACTCGTAAATAAATACAATATACACGGGCGGAAATACAACCCGGCCAAAACAAAAATAACGAACAAATAAACAGAATAATCGAATTAAAAGCGGCAAATACTAACTATAAACGGACCCGTATATAGTAAATATAAACTAGACTGTGAGTTGAATAAATGGCCGAACTTCGATTAAATACACATTATATTGTGCATTAAACGGAGGACGGAGATTTTAATACGCGTTCGCGTATAGAACCGGAGCGTGATGCTATCTCGATCCCGGATCTCGATGCCTTGTCCCAACTTATCATGTCGAAAAAAAGTGACGTGACTAGTCATGCATCGGTTACGACTAAGGAGTCGTCGACACAAAATTAGTCGTATAAGACGTTAGTCAAAGTCGTGAAAGTAACAAAATGGGATAAAATATATGAGTTTTGAAAACATAAACACGTGATTGACTTTACACGTGACGACCAAAGTCGTAAAAAAAAAACGAGGCCCGGATGATGTAAGGAGCACTCGATTTGCTTGGGCAAAGGGATCCACTCGACCGAGTCATGGTAGAGACTCGATCGAGTGAGCCTCTGAAGGGTCTATTGCCCGGTTTTTGGGGTGCTACTCGATCGAGTAGCCTATGGCACTCGATCGAGTGCCCCCTGTATGAGCTATTGCTCATTTCGAAAAGGTGATGGTTTCGAGATTTTTATTTATGCGAAATCGATGGTCGACCGAGTTACGTAGGAATATTGCGTGATTTAAACTCAACTCGGTTTTTGGTACTATAATCGTGTACTACACGATTATAAGACCGACATCGGAATTTTATAAAAAGTGTTGTTATCGGATCAAAATTTTTGATTAGTGACCAAATTGTCTCCCTCCGCGTCACGACATCGAAACTAATCCTTACGGATTATGTGATGTCGATTTTCGCGTCAATGGGTTCCGTACTAATCTCGGAAATGGAATCGAACGCGTTCAACTACGAACGACCACGATCGCGTTACGCCCTTGAGTGCTTGGGGCGGCGCTCTTCGAAAGGGTGCCACCTCTATCGCGACTCGTAAAGGGATTAAACGGACTTGGAGCGGTTGTCGTAGTCAAACGAGTTCGATCCGAAATTTTACTACTATGTATATATACGCGGTATTAAACTGACGATAAGAAGAATAAAAGTTAAAATGCGATAATGATAAAAATGCGACAAAAACTTAGTGTTAGTATGTTAATAACAATAGTAATATATAGTACAATATATATATATATATATATATATATATATATATATAGATGAGTTCTAATAAGGTCACACATAAATTTAAGTTCATAAGTCCTATTGTTAGTCATTGGATTAACTTTTGATCAAGGGCTGAGATTAGCTTTGCAATTAAGCAATTAAGAGAGTTGTTGATTTGACATTAAATGAAAAACACATCTAACCTATCACTAACAATTCCTCTCTCTCCAAAATAATCACTATACATTTTTTTCTCCACCACATCAATTAATCAACCAAGCCAAATCCCAATACTGAAAACCTTCATCATATTATTTTTCTTATTAACTCATTGTTGCTTCAAATTTATTATTTTCTTCTACATGTCACTATTTACTTGTTAATTTTAATTTATTCAAATATTTTTCCGTAAATTCTATTTCAAATATTGAATACGAAATTTAAATCATTCTTTAAATAAAAGCGTCTTCATCAATAGTTCCATAAAACTTAATTATGAATGATAGCGTCTTCTTCAAATATTGAATACGAAGTTTTTTCTGCCAAAATATCCATCCGTACGCTTGAAACTTTAATTCAATTACTACACAACTTCAACTCTCACTTTTTGAAATTTTAGAACCCATCTCCCACATACTTTCATCTTTAGTTCATAACGTCGAATAGTACGGTATTTATAATTTCAACAAACTCACTTTATAACTTCAACTCATTCACTTTAGAACTTCAAAACACAACAATCACAACTTTATATATATAACTGCTGGAAAGTTGAACATTATTTCTCTGTAAAAACATACAACGACACGCCTGGAACTTTAATTTAAATTCTTTACAACTGCAACTCTCAATTTATGAAACTTCAACTCTAAGCTTCTGAGACTTCAAAACACGTATACTTAGCTTACATATTCAGTGCATGCCTTTCAATATTTAATTTAAATAACAGTTTGTTTGGAACTTTAATTCAGCTGCAATGTAACTTCAGTACATTACATTTACAACATCATAGTTAATTATGTACATTCAAAACAATCTACCACACGCTTGCAACTTCAGTTCGAAAACTTTACAACTTCAACTCTCTGTTTCTGAAACTTCAACATCATGCCCCTTTGATTTGTAGAACATAACTTTGAAACTTTAAGTCCTTCTCTTTACAACTTCAGTGTACAACGCCTACAACTTCATAATTAAATGGTGGAATGTATTCTCCTCAATTTCTTCTACTCATATATTCAACTATATGCTTGAAACTTCAATTCCAAGACTGTAAAACTTCAACTCTCATCTTCATAAACTTCATAATACGTGTCCCATATATTCTCCTCAATTTCAACTACAACACTATCAACAACACAAAACACAATTCTTTTTGAACACAATTGACAAAAAAAGAGATTATAATAATATAGTTAATGTCTTTTGTTTAAATTTTAACCTACATTTTTAAATTAGACGATACAATTCTTTCAATCACCATTAAAATTTTAACATAAATCTGTATACCATAGAAATTGATTCTACGAAATCAAAACGTAGTAAACCTGCAATGAAACAGAAACCCAAAGAAGTCTCTTGTGATGGGATGAACGTGATAACCCATCAAAAACATGAAATCAAACAAATACATTGATACTACGAAATCAAACATGCAATGAAACAAAAACCCAAAAAAATCAGTAAACACCATAGAAATTTGATTAAACATCATAAAAATTGATTTGGAACGATAATACCACCAAAAATTGATCAAACACCAAATCCCCAAATAGAAAACCCCCAATTTAACAAGAAACTCGCAAGTAAACCTGAAAATCACGACAAAACGCAAAAAAACCCCAAATTGAAAAAAAAACCCTAATTTTGCTGAAACCCCCCCAAAAATCGTGAAACTGTAAAGAATTCCATAAAGTATAATTTGTGTGATTGTGAAATAAGACTCTCAAGTAAGAAAGAATTATGAGAATGGAGAGCTTTAATATGACGAATTAAAAAAACTTACAGATTGAGATGAGATGACGTATGGGAAGGGGAAAATTGTATATTCTGTGCTCGATCTTTCTTTTATTAAGATTGATGATGAAGAGATTCTGGAGCAATTGATTTTTTTTATTGTTCTTCAATGGAGGAGGGGAAAAAAAGACCGTGAATGAAAGATGGAGAATGGAGAGAGAGAATGGTGATAGAAAAATGGGAGTAATGAAGAGTGAGAGTTGAAAGTATACTGAAATGAATAGGGTGGGAATATTGAGAGTGGGAAAAAAGAGGTATGCATGGAAAATGTAAACATTGCTTTTATTTATTTTTAAATAATTATATATATCACTCAATCTCAGTCATCCATCTCTATTTAATCTGACGGCTGAGATTGGAACTTATGCCCTTACATATGTAATATGCCCTTATTTGATCTCCCCTCTATATATATATATATATATATATATATATATATATATTGATATGCAAACAGTGTTTAGAGTCGAATTATTTAGTATATATATATATATATATATATATATATATATATAGAGAGAGAGAGAGAGAGAGAGAGAGTAAGGTTCTTATGAGTCCTTTACTCTAGATGAGTCCCTAAGTCCTCATCTCATCCATTGGATGGGATGAGGATGGATGGACAAGATGCATCCTAGCAATTGCATTAAAAAAAAAGATTTACGTTCCTAAAATAACTCCCATGAATTTAGGAAACAATAACTCCCTTGATCACGTTCATTAATCATTCACATTCATTCATCATTCACGTTCATTCAAACCTAAAAAAAACCTTTCTTCATTCACGTTCATTCATCAATTTTGTTCTCGAAATCCTGTTACAATGGATTCAATGACCGCGTCATCTTCTTCAACTGTTGATAAGCAATTGATCAAGTATAACAATGGTGAGTTTCAATATTTCTTTCACGTTTTGATTCAATTTTTATTCATGGATATCAATGGTTATATTGCTTTCAATTTGCGTTTTGATATCAATGGTTTATCACGTTAATTTGCGTTTTTTTACGTCGATTTTCATGTTTATATTGCTTTCATTGTCATTTCATTCATCACAGTTTCATATCAATGGTTAATTGCTCTCTCAATCTTTATAGATTCCAGGGTTTTATGCTTTTTATTTAGATTTTCCATGATATCCACTGATACTATTGTTTTGATTTCTATTAACGCAGAAACGTCATTGAAGTAACATGCCTTCTGCGTTAAAGTAACACTTAATTGCAATTACAGTAACACAAATGAACGTCGAGAAAAGGGTTTTGATGATGATGTTAGAGTAACGTATTGTACTCGTTAGAGTAACACCACTTAGGAATTGTAGTAACACATTATTTGCATGGGTGTAACGCTGTTTGATTTTGTGTAGGTGGTTTTGGCAAAGATGCAAACGCACATGACAACACTGGAAAATGTGGAATTTTATTCATTTCATTAATCATGGATTAATAACAATGGTTCACTGATACTATTGTTTTGATTTCTATTAACGCAGAAACGTCGTTGAAGTAACATGCCTTCTGCGTTAAAGTAACACTTAATTGCAATTACAGTAACACAACTTATGAGTTAAAGTAACACATATGTCCCATGGGCGTAACGTTGTTTATTTTTTTGCAGGTAGCATTGACAAAGGAGCAAATGCACAAGAATGGTGCAGAGATGTGGGTGAGGCGTTCACTCCGTACATGGGGCAAGTATTCGGGGAAATCGATGAGGCGGTGGAATTTTATAAAATCTACACGCTGGCTTGCGGATTCGAAGTTGTTTTTTTTGTGGGTTTACAAGAATAACTGATTTTTTACATATTTTTTTTACACATAATGATGTACAACGTTGCAGTTAACTCTATATTTATTTAATACATGCGTTTTTGGTGAGAGTAACATCTCAGATGTATTGTAGTAACATCATTCGTTCCTTAAAGTAACAAATATAATGCATAAAAGTAACTGAGGATATTAGCATTGTTTATCATTCGTTCTTAGATTAACCACAACCATTTCTTATAATAACATGATTTGTTCGTTAAAGTAACAGCTACACTGCGTTAAAGTAACACATATTTTTTTTTCCTAAAGTAACACAGTTCATGAATTAAAGTAACACATTGTATGAGTTAACATAATAGTTTTTGCAAGAGACTATACAACAGTTCATGAATTAAAGTAACACATTGTATGAGTTAAAGTAACAGTTTTTGCAAGAGACTATACAACATAACAGGTTTTATGAGTTAAAGTAACACGGTTCATGAATTAAAGTAACACATTGTATGAGTTAAAGTAATAGTTTTTGCAAGAGACTATTATACAACGTAACACATTGTATGAGTTAAAGTAACACAATTCATGAATTGAAGTAACACATTGTATGAGTTAAAGTAACATAGTTTACGGGTTATGACAGTAACATAGTAACATACGTACAACGACAGTAGAAAAATGATGATTTTTTTGGTGAAGATGAAAAAAACTTAATTTTAAAGAAACTTGTTGTGTGAGAGAAAGAAGCAGTTAAAAGATTGATAGGACAGAGAAGATTTGCATTGAGATAATTAAGGAAGAGAGAGAAATGATATATTTACCAAGATTTGTTAGTTATTTCCTTATTTCACCTCAAGCAATCACAACCATCCATCTTTCACTTGATCAATGGTCCAAGATTGGACTCATGGACTCAATGTATATAGAAGGACTCACTTGATCCTTCCTCTATATATATATATATATGTATATATGCATGTCGAGATAGAGAGGAAGAGAAAAGAGAGAAAATGGGTTGATGACACCCTCAACATACATGCTTAAAAATGGCCTCGGAACGGACTCGTAACAGCGATGGGAGCGCGGGAGTATCGAGGATGCAAGTTGAGTTATGGTGTGTGTGTAGGGATGATTTATCGGTTTTGCGAGGGATAAAGACTCGGTTTTTTTGCTTAGGGTTGTAGAGTAGTGTGTCTTGGGTAGTGTAGGGCTTTAGGTTGGAAAATGTAAGGTTTCTAAAGCATGGAAAAATCTGAAAGTGTGAAGGGTTTGACGGAGTATTTATAGAATACACTCCTCGACCTAGGGTCATTCGATCGAGTGGCCCTAGTGCACTCCATCGAGTGCCCTGAAAAAGAGGGACTGATCGTTTTTTGTGGCTCCACTCGATCGAGTGAGGTCAATCACTCGATCGAGTTGATCAGGTTGGCGAGCCATTTTAGGCAAGGGTTGACTTTTTTGAATTTTGAAATATTGATTGGGCGCTTGTTCTAGAAGCTTTGTATTTGGCTGGTTTATGTGATGGATTCGTCTTTGACCGGGTCAAGACCCGGTCGCCAAAAGACGGTTTTTATTTTTGGTGTCGGTTTTGGCCCAAATTAGTCTTATTTTATTGGAAACGACCCACTGGGCCAGGATTTGAGATCGGTTTTGAGAGGTTTATACTCCGCTAAATGCCCACGTCGGATATTATTGATTCCGAGTCCGTATTCGAATATATTAAGTCACGTTTGCGTCCGATCATCATCGGGTGTTTTGTCGGGAATTGCTATAGACACTAGCAGGCAAAATGCGGGTGTCTACACAAATCACCTGGCCCTAATGGTTACTCGAGCAAGTTTTTTAAAGACAGTTGGGATATCATAGGGGGTGAGATCACTGAGGCTATCATATACTTTTTTGCATCTGGTCAAATGTTGAAGCAACTTAACACCACTGCTATTACTTTAATCCCAAAGATTGAGAGGCCTACCACTATACTACAGTTAAGACCTATTGTCTGCTGCAATGTTTTTTTTTTGGTGAAATGTAAGTATATATATAGAAAAATGTGTAACCAATTACAGAAGACACTTCGAGACTACATCAGCTTATGTAGATCTAGCGTCTTTAGAAAGAATTGGATATTTGATCTTACACAAAACTCGATGTTTAACATCCATCTTAATCAAATTTGCCGTGACCTGTGGCTGTGGAACCACTCCATCTATTCTGCAAATGTTTTGTTGCCTCCAAATATGATAAATAGACGCGTTAATCATAGCACGAAGTATATTGCACTGCAGCTTGGAACCTCTCATATTCTTAGCCCATAAGAGGGCTCCATTACTCGGTATCACCTTCGAAACCCACTCACCCAAAATGCCCATAATTCTCGCACTCCAGCAACAACCAAAGAACAAGTGATCAAGGCTCTCCGGTTGCGTCTCACACAAAAAACATAGGTTCGAGTCTGCAGCCCCAAACCTCAAAAGCTTCACTCTCGTGTTCAAAGCCCCCCGAAACACTAGCCAAGCAATGAAACTGTGCCTCGGAACGCTCCAACTACTCCAAACTAGCCTCCACCACGTGACATTAGGCCTTCGGGCCCTTAATTCATCATATGCCTTCGAAACCGAATAATGTGTATTCAATCCATGCCATTTTCCATCCACAAACATGTGCTTAATCTTTTCCTTAGCCTGGTGTAATCCCCTATAAATTCTAACGCAATACAGTGGCGGAAACACTGTAGATTTGGGATTAAAACACACTGATGTTCTATATTTTAGAAAAAGAACGGTCAGTCAATACAAAGGCCACTTTTTACAAAAGGGCTAAAAATAAAGATCCTTCAAATGGGTTTAACAATCCATAAACAAACATAATTAAAGTAGAGTAGGATCCATGTCACTCGCTAGCGCACACCAAACCCCGGAACAAAGAATACCTGTCATGTTATAAACATAACAGCCACAATTCAGTGGGGAGCAACTCAGGCAGTTCTCCCAGCCATATTACATAATATATAGGCAATAGAAGCATAATATATGAAAATAAATTAAAACTCAAAACAGTATATGTATCAAAATAGATTCAAAACTAGAAAATAATTCAGCAGCCTGACGGCGTCAAAACGAATAATGGAATATAAAACTGATGATCAGTACAACTTTTACTACTAGAGATATGTCAAAACAACACCGAAGTGTAACTTAGTGCCCACGAAGCGACCCCTAAGCCTCACTGGTTAAGGAACTCAGTGCCCACGAAGCGACTCCTAAGCCCTCTCACCAGACAACTCAAACTATAATAGGACTGCGTTCAGCGAGGTCCTAGCCTAAGTACATGCGCATGACTCCTGAGCATAAACGATACCCAGTTCGACAATCAATGTATCCCTGACGCAAATACACTGACCATATAGCTGATGATAACAACCAACATATCCTAGACTTATATACTGTACATTCTCATTTCCAACATTATTCCATATTCAAACCATTATAAGTATTTTATCCGAAGATATCTTAAATATTCTCAAAATAGTAACTTTCCAAAGATAGAAACTTTCTTCAAATAGTAACTTTCCAAAATAGGTGTTATTATAATTAGAAATCGTTTAACATATGAGTTATATAAAATATTTAATATTAGGCCTTGAGACATAAACATTATATTTATTAGATAAATGTATAATTAATGATTAAAAGTCAAAGAAAGTAAAAATCATAATTATTTCTCAAAAGGTTGGAGTTTAAGTAATTAAAAGAAATAAATTACAAATTTACAGATTTTTCAGATTTGCACTGTCTTACTATAAAATTCATAATTAAATCATTAAAAATCAAAACGACGTAAGATCAGTGAGGTTGAAAACTTTAAAGGCTTAACTACAACTTTTGTTCCTGGATAAAATTGAAATTCCTAACTTAACAGGGCTGTTTATTCGTAGTTTGATAAACTGTCAGAATCCGACACCCGATAGTATTTCTTTAATAAAATACGTTTAGATTTTTATTTTAAAACAAATCCAATTAGAAACATTATCTAGACTCTTTAAAGTTAATGTACGTAAATTACAAAAATTAAATTCAAAGTTAATCATAGGTTTTAAATTAGGTTTTACAACAACTGACAGATTCTCGAACTAATCTGTCACAGTTTCATAAACGATTTGTTGTGACAAAACTACTTGGAAATAATTTATGAAATTTAATAGACGTATAATAGACTTAAAATAAACATTAGTCTCTTTTCAAACTTTTTGCAAATAAGATCGGTAAACAGGAGTAAAAATCGTACAAAAGTAGTAACAGATTCGAAAACATGCTGTAACTTTACTAAAAACAATGAAACTTTCAATTTGATAATTCATATTAAAAATCACGAAAAATTAAGAAATTAATTTTCTTATTCATATGTTTTAGTCTCGGCCCTATAATAATTTTTAGAAGATTGAAACATATCATCTTAATAATATAGTAAACATATTTATAAAATTCGATTTAAAACGATACTACAAGCAACTACAACATATATATCATGCAATACCGAGTCATGCCATCATGTGTTACCTTCATCGAGATTCGAATTAATAAAATAACCGTCTTCATTGGATCTAGCACGATAGCCTACGAAAAATTAAAACATATGGTATTAGAACCACATAAGAAGGGATTAGAAAGAGTAAAACGAGATGGAGAATAAGAGTAATTAAATTACCCTCGGATTAGAATGAACGAAGGAGAAGAGATACGTAACGGACTGAGCAGCAATAACGTAATTAAACGGAATTGAAGAAGAATGAGTTTTATGTACAATGAAGAAAGAGTAATTGAAGAGTTTGGGGATTATAAAAAGAATGGAGTAAATAAGGTAACAACAACCACTAGAGAAGTAGAGATAGGAAGCAGTTGAGTAGAATTAGGATAAATAAAAACATGTGCTTAAATTAATAAAATATTTAGTGACTCATCTAGTTAGTGACGAGGTAACGGACTCGATTTGGGTCGGCAAATAATTTACGGTGTGATCAAAATCA
The DNA here is from genome assembly GCA_958450325.1 of Agrostemma githago. NCBI lineage: Eukaryota > Viridiplantae > Streptophyta > Magnoliopsida > Caryophyllales > Caryophyllaceae > Agrostemma > Agrostemma githago. Next base: position 32,038,033 of record OY288253.1, on the reverse strand, counting down.
TTAGTAAAAAAAATAAATAACTAGCTTACAAATAAATTGGGTTAAAATCGCATAAAAAAGAAATTAAACTCAAACTTTGAGATGGGCTAAAATATTATTTTGTCGCAACATTAAATATTTGGGTGAGGTTCGAAGTTGATAAAAATAATTAGTTGACTAGAGAAATCAAATGGGTCAATCTCGAGTTTAAATAATTGTTTGTAACGAAATTGAGTTTCTCGACAAATAAATAGTTTTCAACGAAAATGAATTAAATTGATTTATCGAAAGCAAAATGATAATTTTTCAATGAAAGTTTAATAAAATAATTTCTCGAAGAAATAATAAAACGTTTTAACGAGTTTCGAGTTGGAAATAGAAATTCGAGCTAAAATAAAGATTTTAGGAATTTAAGACGAAGTCAACGTAAGTCCAATAAGAACAAAAATTAAGGATTACGAGTAAGATCGTAAACAAAATAAAAATACAAATACGAATTTAATTTATAAAAATTAGGGGTGTTACAACCTTCCCCACTAAAAAAAAGTTTCGTCCCCGAAACTTGCAGGAACACGAAAACAGAGTTATTTTATTTTAAAAAAATTAGAATGCTTAACTCACATCAAAATCTCGTTTTTTTTTTAAAAAAAAAAATTTAAAACTTTAAACATGATATAAAATCAAATGCAAAAATTCTCAAGATTAATGGGGTTATGCCACCCGAAGTGTAAAATGTTTCAAAATACTAAAAACGTAAGGTAAAGTTATTTGATAAAATAACGACGTTAAATAATATTTGCAAACGAACTCCGGGAAAACAGGGTACCCAAAACATTTTCAAAACAACAGTAAAACAATTTGATTAAGAAATTCGACAAATCGATTTAAGACAAAACATAATCAATATTTGAGAAATCAACTTAGCGTTGGGAAATCTCGAACAAGTCATCAGATGCTTCTAATAACAGATCAAAAGTCCACCAACAAAAATAAAATGAAAGCTTGAATTTATGAAATTATTTTTAAAAGTTAAATTTCCTCAGACAATCCAATTGTTGCAAAAACATAAGTATTTGTGTGTTATGAAAATATTCATAAAATTTCGATGATTTAAAAAAAAGATTTGAAATACTTATGAATTAATTTCAAACAGGTTTTTAAGATATTTAAAAAAATAACTAAATATAACTTCAACCAAAAATGACAAAGCAAAACAAGGTTTTTAAAGCTTAAAATTGTAACTTAAAAATGATAACTTAAAAGTTTAAATTAGTCAAATATTTTTCAAAACGGGAAGTTTGATTAAAAGTTTAAGGATTAAATCGAAACAACAAAATCTCAAACTCGATAAAGAGGTAGATCAGAAGGGATACCAATAGCGATTGGAGGAGTAGAATTCGAGAGAAACGGAGGAAGAACGAAAACGAGAGTCAATCAGAGCTCTCCAGGATTACAGAGGAGTTTAAGGTTCTCAAGATTCCCTAGTACGACTCCCACAAACTCAGGTTCCTAATTCCACAAAATAATACTAAGTCCATTAATATCAGGAAAATGGGTTGTCCTACACAGTCTGCAACCTCCAAAATTATCATTTGCTATAACTTCCAAGCTAAGACTATCAACAGCTACAACCTCCAATACAAGGCTTCACTTGCTCATACAATCACTTAATCAATAGGGTAAGAATCAACCAAATAACTCAGAATCAAATCATGCTACCGAAATTCTGCAAACTGCCACAACACTATCAAACCAATTAACCAACAAAGCTCTAAAACTGTTTGAAGCTCACCAGGTTGTACTCGAGCTATATCCGAATTTCTCGAGTAAGGAACACTAAACAAGATCCACCAACTTAACAAATCTCGGGCACTAAGTCTTCAAATTGATCCCACGATTATGCTCATAACATTACAAGGGAACAAAAGTTATTAGTATAATATATCGAACCTTAAGTACACTCAATCTTACAGGTGGCACACACGTTTTCCCAACACGTCATTCGAGTATGGTTCCTTAGAAGTCAATCAAATTTATACTCATAACGGTGAAACAAATATGTGGTTAATGACTCAACGAAGCCACAATCTCGTTGGTCAGAAGGCTTGAAATAAACTCCATCAAAAGATTTGTATTAAAGTATTCCTCAAAATGACACTGTAAGTCCAACCTGTGTTTATACAAGATATTTCTCTTTCTCAAGGTTAATAACAATCCATCCAAGTTTATTTCACTCAACTCCAAAGTTCATATGCTACAACCTTATCAGACTCAATGATCTCATCCATAAGAACCAAGGTTTAATCTATGTCAATCAAAATTTCTAAAGACATTAACGAGAACCTGAAATGGTACCACAAGACTTAGGCTAACTCTTTAAACAATGATATATGATCCCAAAAGTCCACAACTAGTCCATTAAGTCAGCATTAAGTGGGAATCCCAAAGTAATATTACCAGATACACTTAGTTCGGTTCTAAGTTCGGTACTAGATATCCATCAAAATAAAATATAATATTACTATCCAAAAGCTTATTCTCTCTAAGTACTTTATATAATAGTGAATTATAATCCAAGATCAACACTTAAGATAAAATCTTAATTCCATCAATCAATTAATACTATTGAAATCAATCCTCAAAAAGTTCTTACTTGCTTAGAAAATAGGGTACAGGTAATGGGGTTCACTAAACCTCAAACATCTTTAACTTTTTGTAGGGTACACTAAGACAGGAGTCTAACCAAAGAATCTCAAGAGGATGGAGGGCAAAATGGGCGAATAAAATAAGGATTCACCACGAGACTGAAAATGACCATTTATAAGACAAGGATTGGAAGAAGGAGAAGAAGAAGAGAAAAACTGATAGGGAGAGCAGTGGCAGCACACGGACATCAGGAATAATAACACGTGACAGCAGAGAGCCGAACAACATCAAGTCGTAGCGGTACAGCAACACAACAACATCCATAAGGAGAAGAAGGATAAGAAAAGAAGTATAAGAAGAAGAAGAAGAAGAGGAGAAGAGGATGAGGAAGAAAAAGAAAAATAAGAATGAAAGAAAGAAGAGGAAGAAGAGGAGACTTGGAGAAAAGAAGAAGGATCCTAGACTATTAAGGTCTTGAACGAAAGAAGAGTCCTCAGGCCTCCTGAGTTCACAAGGGAACTCGCTGGATCACTTCATCTTCGAGCATATTAGTCTTGGGTAGCTCCATCTGGATCCAAACTGAAATGAAGTTGCATCTGGGTCCAAAGTGAAATCAATCGTAGTCTACTGCACCATCATGGAACTGAAATCTACTCTTGATCATCTGGCCTGTAGCTTGAGCAAACTAAATCTGGGCTGAAAAGTCACCATTGCATCTTCCTTGTAGCACCAAGTCGTCCACTCGAGTCATCAGGTCTTAGAAGTGTTAAGTAGGTCTTGTCCCAATCTGGAGCAGCATCACATCAACATCTTGTCCACTCATCTTCTTCTTGGGCATATAAAACAAACATTCAATGCTAATCATTGAGTTACAAGAACACGTAACCTAACAATCAAGTCCTTATTTTGGTTTGTACCCTTCTCTCACTAATATTTTATTAATGTTCAAATCATTTACGAGTATTTTTCCTAAAATCAGGTGTGAGCGTCGGGAGCAACGATGCTCTGATACCAACTGTAATCCCCTATAAATTCTAACGCAATACAGTGGCGGAAACACTGTAGATTTGGGATTAAAACACACTGATGTTCTATATTTTAGAAAAAGAACGGTCAGTCAATACAAAGGCCACTTTTTACAAAAGGGCTAAAAATAAAGATCCTTCAAATGGGTTTAACAATCCATAAACAAACATAATTAAAGTAGAGTAGGATCCATGTCACTCGCTAGCGCACACCAAACCCCGGAACAAAGAATACCTGTCATGTTATAAACATAACAGCCACAATTCAGTGGGGAGCAACTCAGGCAGTTCTCCCAGCCATATTACATAATATATAGGCAATAGAAGCATAATATATGAAAATAAATTAAAACTCAAAACAGTATATGTATCAAAATAGATTCAAAACTAGAAAATAATTCAGCAGCCTGACGGCGTCAAAACGAATAATGGAATATAAAACTGATGATCAGTACAACTTTTACTACTAGAGATATGTCAAAACAACACCGAAGTGTAACTTAGTGCCCACGAAGCGACCCCTAAGCCTCACTGGTTAAGGAACTCAGTGCCCACGAAGCGACTCCTAAGCCCTCTCACCAGACAACTCAAACTATAATAGGACTGCGTTCAGCGAGGTCCTAGCCTAAGTACATGCGCATGACTCCTGAGCATAAACGATACCCAGTTCGACAATCAATGTATCCCTGACGCAAATACACTGACCATATAGCTGATGATAACAACCAACATATCCTAGACTTATATACTGTACATTCTCATTTCCAACATTATTCCATATTCAAACCATTATAAGTATTTTATCCGAAGATATCTTAAATATTCTCAAAATAGTAACTTTCCAAAGATAGAAACTTTCTTCAAATAGTAACTTTCCAAAATAGGTGTTATTATAATTAGAAATCGTTTAACATATGAGTTATATAAAATATTTAATATTAGGCCTTGAGACATAAACATTATATTTATTAGATAAATGTATAATTAATGATTAAAAGTCAAAGAAAGTAAAAATCATAATTATTTCTCAAAAGGTTGGAGTTTAAGTAATTAAAAGAAATAAATTACAAATTTACAGATTTTTCAGATTTGCACTGTCTTACTATAAAATTCATAATTAAATCATTAAAAATCAAAACGACGTAAGATCAGTGAGGTTGAAAACTTTAAAGGCTTAACTACAACTTTTGTTTCTGGATAAAATTGAAATTCCTAACTTAACAGGGCTGTTTATTCGTAGTTTGATAAACTGTCAGAATCCGACACCCGATAGTATTTCTTTAATAAAATACGTTTAGATTTTTATTTTAAAACAAATCCAATTAGAAACATTATCTAGACTCTTTAAAGTTAATGTACGTAAATTACAAAAATTAAATTCAAAGTTAATCATAGGTTTTAAATTAGGTTTTACAACAACTGACAGATTCTCGAACTAATCTGTCACAGTTTCATAAACGATTTGTTGTGACAAAACTACTTGGAAATAATTTATGAAATTTAATAGACGTATAATAGACTTAAAATAAACATTAGTCTCTTTTCAAACTTTTTGCAAATAAGATCGGTAAACAGGAGTAAAAATCGTACAAAAGTAGTAACAGATTCGAAAACATGCTGTAACTTTACTAAAAACAATGAAACTTTCAATTTGATAATTCATATTAAAAATCACGAAAAATTAAGAAATTAATTTTCTTATTCATATGTTTTAGTCTCGGCCCTATAATAATTTTTAGAAGATTGAAACCTATCATCTTAATAATATAGTAAACATATTTATAAAATTCGATTTAAAACGATACTACAAGCAACTACAACATATATATCATGCAATACCGAGTCATGCCATCATGTGTTACCTTCATCGAGATTCGAATTAATAAAATAACCGTCTTCATTGGATCTAGCACGATAGCCTACGAAAAATTAAAACATATGGTATTAGAACCACATAAGAAGGGATTAGAAAGAGTAAAACGAGATGGAGAATAAGAGTAATTAAATTACCCTCGGATTAGAATGAACGAAGGAGAAGAGATACGTAACGGACTGAGCAGCAATAACGTAATTAAACGGAATTGAAGAAGAATGAGTTTTATGTACAATGAAGAAAGAGTAATTGAAGAGTTTGGGGATTATAAAAAGAATGGAGTAAATAAGGTAACAACAACCACTAGAGAAGTAGAGATAGGAAGCAGTTGAGTAGAATTAGGATAAATAAAAACATGTGCTTAAATTAATAAAATATTTAGTGACTCATCTAGTTAGTGACGAGGTAACGGACTCGATTTGGGTCGGCAAATAATTTACGGTGTGATCAAAATCATTAGTAAAAAAAATAAATAACTAGCTTACAAATAAATTGGGTTAAAATCGCATAAAAAAGAAATTAAACTCAAACTTTGAGATGGGCTAAAATATTATTTTGTCGCAACATTAAATATTTGGGTGAGGTTCGAAGTTGATAAAAATAATTAGTTGACTAGAGAAATCAAATGGGTCAATCTCGAGTTTAAATAATTGTTTGTAACGAAATTGAGTTTCTCGACAAATAAATAGTTTTCAACGAAAATGAATTAAATTGATTTATCGAAAGCAAAATGATAATTTTTCAATGAAAGTTTAATAAAATAATTTCTCGAAGAAATAATAAAACGTTTTAACGAGTTTCGAGTTGGAAATAGAAATTCGAGCTAAAATAAAGATTTTAGGAATTTAAGACGAAGTCAACGTAAGTCCAATAAGAACAAAAATTAAGGATTACGAGTAAGATCGTAAACAAAATAAAAATACAAATACGAATTTAATTTATAAAAATTAGGGGTGTTACACCTGGCATATCTTCCTCCACGCCCACGTGACATCTGCATGAGGCTGAAAGTCACTCCACGAGGATCCCTTCAGATATACACTGTTCACCCACCGAACCCATAACCGGTCCGGTTGATCAAACAGCCAAGAGGCCAGCTTCGCAACCGCAGCTTCATTCCAAACAGTCAGGTCTCTCAGACCCAACCCACCCTCACTCTTTGGGCAAAAAATTTTCTCCCAACTCACTAACGCCCGGGATGACCCTTCCACGCCACCATCGCAAAGGAAGTTCCGACATAATGATCCAATACGAACCATAACTGTAACAACCCTAAATTTTCGCGACCAAAATAACGAACCGAAACAGAAAATTCAAAACTATTACTCCGCACCTAGCTCACAAAGCCAAGTGCAAGGCAAATAAAATGATATAAATCAACTGAAAAAGAAGTTTGATAGAAATAATTGAAACGAAGTAGAATTTCGATAATTAATTAAATGAAAACATTGCAGCGGAAGACTTAAGTTTTACAAAATCCAAAACGGTTTAAAGTAATCTCAAACCAATAAATCGAATATAAATTTAAATACTTCAGAGGTAATGTTATATAATAAAATCCTTCCTCGCTCAGCAACCCGAAACCATAATGCACCCATGCAGCATATCAAATGTACCTATCAGCTGTACCCAAAATCACGAATAGGTACAGGTTCCATTGGGGGAACGACCCAAAACAAAAGGACGTCAGAAAAGCTGAGTAAAAGTATAATATAATGAAAATGTACACAATAATTATAATTTGTAGTAAATTAAATTCAAAGTTAAAATTCACCGTTTTGATACCAGGACATAATACTGTAAAAACAGTAGTTAAAACCAAAACCAACCAAAATATATTTTTCACCACCTGTGTGCCAAGGTCCTACCCTTGCACGGTCTAGAGGTATCATCTGTGCTTAGTTCGACTTATATAGTGCGCACCTCTCGCATTTAGACAGTCAGTAGGATGATGCTGCCAAAGGAGAAAGTCTAACTACCTAGCAAGTGGGGGCCGGTTACCCCACTCAAATATAACTCGGGCCAAGAGTTCAGTTTCGGGACGAAGTCCCAGGAACGTCGTAAACGCACCTTAAACCAACTAGATCAACAGAACTCCCAGAGTCTGTTAAAATTTCCAAAATTTTACCAAAACTGTAACAACCCGGTTCTTCCAATGAAATTAATTAACAAGGCGGAAAATAATTAAGTCGTAAAAAGGGGTAAAAATTAAAAAAAACCGTTGACTCAAGTGAGTCTTTTACCGATAAATGAACCGTTTGTTAAAATACAACAACTGAAACCCGAATTACAAATTTCTAAATACAATAGTCTGACAAAATTTGTGTTACAAGATTTATAGATTGACACTCTCATCTGCTAAGTTGTATCTCTTGCACTCAAGCATGCACCCATGTCCAGTCTCGAGGGTTCGTCAACCTGAATGCATATTTAAATATACATGTCCCACTTAGTGGGAGTAACCTAACCGTCCTTTTAACACGGCCCCGAATAATCAATGTAGTATAACGTTTAGGTTATCTAATTAACAGATAAGCAGGCATGTCACATTACAAATCGACATGTATACAATGTGAGATACACATGAAGTGATTTCAGTTAACATGCGAATCAACTTACATATATAAGACACGTAGGTTATATAGAATAACGTAATACATATATCATATGAGTATCATGTGAATAGAATACAGTAAAGCATGGATCATGGATTCGTAGAAGTGTCAGGTGAAAATAGAGTAAGACATACATAATACAAATCATATGAAACATAATATCAATCATAATCAATGTTCAGGCAAGACATATAACAAAACATCACTTCCCATTATCAAGCATTTCAATCACATCATTAGTCATAAGAGTATAGAACAGTAATGAAGCATAATGTGATTTAGAAAACTGTAGTCATTTACTTTTAAAAACAATGGTTTCCTTTCACATAATGCACGGGACGTGACTACTAATGTCTCATGCACACTTAAGGCTTGCATCTCACCATAAGTGCGGATGGGAACATCAATCCCGCCAATCATATCGATACTAGGAGGTTTACATCTCACCCCTAGTGCTCAATAGGATCGAACACCTAAATTGACTCGGTTTAGTCGACTGACATACGGAGAAGAAGGACTGCAAGTGCATGGACTCAGAGGCCCCGCTAAACCGAACATGTCCCATACACTGCTAAGGCAAAGGTCGGAAGGTATTCCGCCCCCAAAGATATCCAATATAGAGAGTGAGAGCTGATCAGTGCCCTTGTCTATGTATGCGCACACACCCAATCCATACTCTTGGTCTCGGGAAAGAGAACCTTTACACAACCGAGCACCTCAATGGCAACTGGACGACCACTACTCTACCGACAAACTCATAAAGAGTTGGCTGCCCATTTACTTCTTAGCATTTTCTCGCACCGGCAGGATGCATCATGGCCTCCCATGAGCAGTGACTCCGAGTGTCGTAGTCTACTTTCGAAGCTGTCTTCTATCGCATTGCCTTTTAAACTTTACCAAGATAGCGCCCAACATGAAACGTAGGCTGAATTTGGGTGTCTTATAAAGACAGAGTCTCTGGAATATCGAGCTCAGCGGTCATCGTGGGGCACATGTCTGATAACCAGAGGGATGAAACAATACCGGGTTCCATAAGGATGACCGGTCGGTGGCCTGTGTATTGACTTGGAACAAGTCATTACAACATGGAATGGTGAAGACGACTCAGAGGGTACTGCCAGGGCACATGTTCATTTTCACCATGATTGGTGTTGATAACATCGTTCGTGAAAACGTGTCTGATCACCGGCTTAGGTAACACACCGACTAGAAGTACGGTTGTTCCTATGGAATTTAAGTATGTCGATTTTAAGATTAACAAACATTATCAATCGTCGTAAAATTTATCTTAACTGATAATTTTAGTATACTGATGTAAGAGATTTGGAACATTTTATTTGAGATATATTATTTGAAGTGTTCATTAGTTGAGATTTGATTAAAGATTAACTTATTTCTAAGTACATTATTTAAGATGGGTTCCTTTATCTTGACTTGGTCTATGTTGACTTAAAAAGCCAAAGTTTGACCAAAATGGACTAGTCAACCCTTAGTTTTGACTTAATCACTAATTAGTCCTTAAGTGCTCATTATAAAGTTTAAGTGTTGTTTTGCATATTTAAGCATTGTTTAACTTAGTATTTTTGGGTTATTCGTCTTTTAGTACTCTATACTTTTTGGGCACAAGTATTTAGTACATTTATTGTTCCAGTGTACGTATTTAGTATTTTTATACGGTTTCGTATTTGTACAAGTATACTTATCTCTTAAAGCCTATTTATACTTATTAAAATATTTCAAACACCAAATAAATCAATAATAATTATAAAAAAATCATTTTTAACCTTATTAGGTATCATATTTCTCAAAACATTGAGTTTTACAAAAATAAATTTAAGTAATAACGAAATCGATAATATTATTAAGGATACTAAATGAGTCATTTTTCAAATGTTATTTTAAGTTTCGATTTTCATACTCAACAGACTTTTATAAGTTAGGTTTCCAGATATAAAGTCATTTTTCAAAAATAATAAGGTTTATTATTTTTAACAATTTAAAATAGAAAACAGTACAGTTTTCAATACTTTCTTTTAAATCGTTTAAAATACTTAAACATCATTAAAGTGAACCAAAATTTTATTTTGGATACATATACTTGTACATAACTTATACCCAGAAATTTAGATTAAAATACTTTATAAAAGTTCTTAAATAAAATATTCTTTCCAGATCTGACCCATTTTAGTACAAATTTTATAAATGAAAATATATACGATGGATTTATATGAAATTTTACATACACATTTTAGGCATCATCAGAAACATAACATAATATTTCCAAGTCCAAAAGAAACGATTAACATCACGAAACACACTATTTTCTCAGACAGTACATAAAAACATACAGTACCAGTTTACGAAATAAATCATTACTAAATATATATTTTCATAAAAACTTACTTTTCTTATTTTTAACATGTTCTAGACATTTAGATCTACAACTTTAATGAAGGAACCTAAGGCTAATTCGAAACATATTTTACACATAAAAATCGTGAACATACATCATACATCACAGAATCCATTTTACAGCGTGTATTGTTAAGTGATAAATCAACAAATAGTTAGCTTTAAACTTGGTGATCTAATGATTTAGTCCTAAACATGATGTTACATGTTAGTTAGAGTCTAAACACTATACTACGAGATTTGAGGGCGAAGAAAAGTTAGGTTACCTATTAGCAATTTTCCGGATCAACTATGAAATCAAATATACAAAGATCGAAGCCCCCTTCCTCTTGCTCCTCTTCATGAATAAGTTAGAAGGACACACAAACAAAGTAAGTTAGTAAATATAATAGGAATAAGACTTAAAAATAAAGAGTATAAGGTAAGGAAAAGAAAGAGTATGTGCTCTTGAGATATGGTGGTGTAAACACCTTAGAACTTAAAAGAACTTGTATGATTTTCTTTGGTTTTTAGATGGATCTTTGAAGGAGTGTTTAAGTGAGTGAATGGATGAGTAAATGAAGAGAAAATGGCTGGTTATAAGCACACAAGTCGTGCATTAGATGGGGGAGCAAAGGGTGGACAAGAACTTGACAATTACCAAAAGTGGCTAAGCATACTTTAAGAGGTACATACCCTATTTGGTGTTTTTGATTAGAAAAGCATATTTTGAGGCTTGGACTTCAAAGTGACGATATGGCATGCCTTAGGGTGATGTTTTTGAGTTTATTTGGTCACACCATGGTTAGGAAAGAAGTACGGAAATCGAATGTCGAGAAACGATTCGTCGGGTGACGATTTTCATAGTAAAGGAGCTGTCCAGTACAATATTTGTATGATGAACTTATAAATTGTAATTTTGAATATCACCATTGTGTAAGTTTTGGAAAATTAATAAAGTTAGGCTTTTGAAACGCCTCAATCGGAGTCCGTATGAGAAAATAGGAACCGTTATACGAAATCGCGCAGAATTTCGATAACGATAGAAATTTCAGTTTTGCAAACAATGAAGTGAAATAGAAAGGTTCCAAACACACAAGAATTGAATATTACTATATAAAATATTTTGTCGAGACTCGATTTATTAATATTAATCGTTATTATAAATAACTAAAATGGTCAAAAGCACGGGGTGTTACAAAAACAATACCAATGTGTGATCCTTCTCACAAGTTAAATATCCAAAATATTACGAGTATCATAAAAATTCACCATTGACAAAATACTTTACAAACCACTTTAAAAATATAATTTAAACCGAACATGCTCTTTACTTAAATGTGGAAAGGGTAAAATGTCCTTACCTCTCATGACGGTCAAAACCTAGCTAATATTATTCCAATAACTCTTTCTTCTCGAACTCATGAGCTACAAATACGAGTAATATAAATGATTCAATAATTGACCAAATAGCGTTAAGACGGCCCAAACCTACACCCCAACTCAGTACTATAATTCATCTGAATTCTCGTCCCATAAACAACCCAACTAATTCATACTCTCTATATAACTATCTTAAATGACCCAAATGAACCCGTCTCAAAAGTCTAAAACTCCAAATATATATTATGACAATAGCAACCCATAATTAACTCCAAATATATTGTTAGTGTAAAGCCTACAATTGTGAATTTCTACTACTATGTACATCTCTATACTCATAGCTACTACACATTCTATCTTCCTTTACCATCTAGCCCATCAGCAACTCCATACCGTTAGACCATCCGCAATGGTATTTCATCTTCTTCTTTTCATCTTACCTTCTCTCCTCATTTCAATCATCCACCTCATTTTTCCACTCACCATCTTCTTATTTTTCATCTTACAAAAAAACACTCCACATTCATTTCATCTTCTACTTTCATTCTCTCTCCTATTTTATTATACCCCACACATTTACACATCAAATTTATCTCAACCCAATCATTTATTTTCATACTATTATAATTTCTACTCTTATTTTCCTTACTTTTTTTTTAACATTATTGTTTCTAAAAAAAATTAAAGTAAGAAATGAAAATAAAACATACGGACGTAATCGCTTGAAGTTAAATAAATTAAAATGAAAACAGACGAAGACTTAGTACTTAATACATTGTAAAACCTAATTTAATTAAGACTTAATAAATTTAAACAAGTATAAAATAAATAAAAAGGTAGGACAACAACGACAGTACCTAAAGACTCTTACAAACAAAAAGACTCGACGGTTAATATTGGACAAAATCCATTATTTTCTAATAGGCTCATGGTCCCCATCGTAATCGTAATCTGAATTGTCCATCCAACCGTCTGGGTTTTCATCTCCTAGAAGTTCAATTTCATGGAGTCGGTCCTCCTCCGTTGTAATTTTGTCATAAATAGTCCAGTAATAAACCTCTTCACGCTGAACAAATGTTCGTCCGCGACCAGACAAAAGATCATTTAAAACATCTTTATCAACTATTTTGAACAGTCTACGAATCATCGAAACTATTTCACTTTCTAAGGAGGTAAGTTCTTCGTTTTTAGCCATCCATGTCTCTGAAATATTAGAGATAATATAATCAAAATATGCATATATCATGGAGTTTCATATATATAGTAATAGAAAAAATCATACCATAAGTATTATTGACTGTCATTGGAGGACTAAGTACAGTTTCTGCATTTCCAGTAAGTATACCGTGGAGTTTGGTTAGGGCCGGTGGACTATGTAATAGTAACATATACATGCTTTCTACTACGACTAAGTTAACACGAGTAAAAAAGTTGGGAGTTTCATCCCTAATCTTATTGATTTTCCACTGAGTGTTTGCAACTTCCTCATCATATTGGGCAGACATGTTATATATTTTAGTTAATTTTATGTAGGAGAGAAAGAGATATGAAGAGATGGAAAATCAAGTTGTAACTTATATAGAGAATACAATTGAGTTGTCAATTTTTTCCTTTTCTTTTTCTGACTTGGTATTGTCTTATCAGCACAGTAATGTCGGAATGGGGTAGTGTTTAGTCACTTCAACTTTGGTATCTTATTAACTAAAGCATCCGTCAGAAAATACAATTGAGTTGTCAATTTTTTTCTTTTCTTTTTCTGACTTCGTATTGTCTTCTCAGCACAGTAATGTCGGAATGGGGTAGTGTTTAGTCACTTCAACTTTGGTATCTTATTAATTAAAGCATCCGTCAGAAAATACAATTGAGTTGTCAATTTTTTTCTTTTCTTTTTCTGACTTGGTATTGTCTTATAAGCACAGTAATGTCGGAATGGGGTAGTGTTTAGTCACTTCAACTTTGGTATCTTATTAATTAAAGCATCCGTCAGAAAATACAATTGAGTTGTCAATTTTTTTCTTTTCTTTTTCTGACTTCGTATTGTCTTATCAGCACAGTAATGTCGGAATGGGGTAGTGTTTAGTCACTTCAACTTTGGTATCTTATTAATTAAAGCATCCGTCAGAAAATACAATTGAGTTGTCAATTTTTTTCTTTTCTTTTTCTGACTTGGTATTGTCTTATCAACACAGTAATGTCGGAATGGGGTAGTGTTTAGTCACTTCAACTTTGGTATCTTATTAATTAAAGCATCCGTCAGAAAATACTATTGAGTTGTCAATTTTTTTCTTTTCTTTTTCTGACTTGGTATTGTCTTATCAGCACAATAATGTCGGAATGGGGTAGTGTTTAGTCACTTCAACTTTGGTATCTTTTTCTGACTGTGTAGAAAAAAAAAGTAGTCGATTGGAAGTAAAGTGCATAAAACTTAATTAAACATAAGTTTAAAAGTACATAGAAAGAAACTTAAGATCTAATTAAACATAAAATGTTACCAATGAATTGAATAAAACTTAATCTAAGTGGCGAAACTTTTGCCAAAGATTCTCAATTAGATCATTTCTAAGAGATACATGTCGAGCTGCATTTTACATACGATCTCGATTATCCACAAATTGATGTATATCAAGAACGTATCCTACACCGTACTCGGGATCTTCAACACTAGTAGATGATTCTTCATTGCGTTGTTCCATATACTCATTAGCAATGTCGTATCCGGCATACGTATCACTTTCATCTTCCACAATCATGTTGTGTAATATTATACATGTCGTCATAACTTTTTTCAAAGTGGTAGTATCCCATGATAGTGCTGGTTTACGAATTATCGCAAACCTAGCTTGTAGGACACCAAACGCACGCTCCACATCCTTTCTTACGCTCTCTTGTCTTTTTGAGAAACACCTATCTTTAGGTGTTTGTGGATGTCTTATAGACGAGATAAAAGTAGACCATCTTGGGTAGATCCCATCAGTTAAATAATAAGCAGTGTTGTAGTGATTACCGTTTACCCAATAACTAACACGTGGAGCTCGCCCGTTCAAGAGGTCATCAAAGACGGGGGAACGATGAAGCACGTTTATATCGTTAGCTGATCCGGGCGTGCCAAAATAAGAGTGCCAAATCCACAAATCTTGAGAAGCTACAGCCTCAAGAATTATTGACGGTTTTGTTGACCGTCCTTGATATTGGCCTTGCCAAGCCACTGGACAGTTTTTCCATGTCCAGTGCATACAATCAATACTCCCCAACATACCTGGAAATCCCCGTGTTTCATTGATTTGTAGTAGCCTTTGAGCATCTACAGCTGTTGGAGTTCTGAGATACTGTTCACCAAATTGAGCAATGATAACTTCGACGAACACTAAAAGACAGTTCCGTGCCATTGATTCACCAAGTCTTAAGTATTCGTCGACCCTATCAGCGGCCTCTCCGTATGCTAACATACGAATAGCGGCAGTACATTTTTGCAAAGCTGATAAACCTGGTCTTCCAGTAGCATCACGTCTTTGTTGGAAAAATTCGTGACTGGACTCAGCGGCATGCACCAAACGTAGAAACAGATGTCTTCGCATCCGAAATCTACGTCGAAACATTCTATCATCGTACACAGGTGAATCAGCGAAGTAGTCGCTGTAGAGTCTACGATGACCATCTTCCCGGTTTCTTTCAATGAATTTTCTTCGTTTCCGAAGTGGTGGTTGGTTTGAATGGGGGGTATTTTGTGCTTGTATTTGTAATAGTTGAGTACACAATAAATTTCTTAATTGAATCCTTTGTGCTCGACGTCTTTCATAGCCTTCTGAGGATGAGGAAGAATGTGTTAAAGATGGTGGGGAGGATGGTGGGGAAGATGGTGGGGATGAAGAATTAGACATGATGTGTGAATGATTGAAATTGGTGTGAATTTGTTTAACTAAAATCATCCATATATATAGAGTCATTTTTGATAAGGATATGGATAACAAGATGAAATCTATATGGATATTTTTTAGATAAGGAGAAGGATATCCACATACTCCAGATACTCTAACGACTCTATTACATATAAGGAAAATAGAGTAACGACTCTATTTTTGAAATACAAATCCTCCAACGACTCAAATTCAAATACTCCAACGACCACAATCAATTGAAAACACAACTTAAAAATAAAAATAAATTAAACATACAACTTGAATACAAATAATTAAACAAACAACTACTACAAATATGAAAATACAACAAAGTAACAATCAAAGACCGCCAAACTTATTAAGCAAATTAATCTTCAAAGTTTCTAACTGTGGCGGTAGCGATTGAGCTTGCATCAATTGTTGAAGCATTTGCCAATCATTCTTCTGCTGTTCAATCTCTTGTTCCTTTCTCTTCCTTTCTTCTTCCTTTCTCTTCCTTTCTTCTCTTTTGTCACTGACCATCAATTGTTGCAAAGCAACTTCCGCATTTTTCTTCTTAAGTTGCAATTTCTCTCTCTCCAGAGCTATATCACTTGTAGCTGTTTCATTCATCGCTGCAAATTGCAAGTTTATTTCATCTAACTCAACATTATTGACTTTTTTCTTACCTTTGTTTCTCTTTGCTTGTTGTCGACCCTCAGGACGTTGAGTAGATGCACTCTCAATATCATTAGAGGTATGATTTGATCGCTCATCTTCATCAAGTCGTGCTCTTTTACCACTACTGGTGCTGTCTTCATTTAGAGCGCCGGTAGATGTCCCTCCAACGTAACCCGCTTTGAAAGCGTTAGCAGCGAAGGGACCTAAAAGACCTCTCCATTTTGGATGATTTTTTAACATCTCCCAAGCATGATCCAAGTTGAATCTGGTTTTATATAAAACCCTGGTCTCTGCTAAGACACTTTCTTCATTCCACCCACTGGCCCTTCTTCTACCAGCCATCTCGTAGCACGAACCCCATTTCATGATTATGGTAGATAATCTTCTGAATCGATTATCGAGCATACCGATAGAGCGATGTTGTAGTGCAGGGTTGGAAGCTCTTGCTAATTCATATTTTTCAAAAACACGTTTCCAGAAAACATTCTTGTTTTGGTTAGTACCAACAATACCATCTTCAGAAATACTAATGAAAGAGGAAATTAGTGCCTCATCCTCCTTTACGGAGAAATTACACCTGTTCCGTGATGTTGGGGTCGAAAAATTTTCAACTACATTTTCATCAACATCATCATCAACATGATGTTGACCATGATAATTTGTAGGAGTTTGGGTAGAGAATATAGGAAAATGGTTAGTATTATCATATGTTGATTGACTTGAATTTTGTGTAGGTACGATCGTATTATTAGGAAATTGTTGCGTGTCCCGATATTCATCAAAATATTCTGAATTGATATCAAAATTGTAATGATAATTTGATGAATTGTTATTATTATTATTATAACTCATAATTATAAAAGATATTTAAGTTTATATAAATGTGAGAATGAGTAGAAAAATGTTGTGTGAAATGAAGTAAATGTTGGAGTATATTTATAGAGGTGGCAATCGGGTCGCTCGGGTCACATTATGTTACGATCGTAGGGTTGTAGATGAGTTTCCGTCTTAAAGATTAAAACGGATCAAGTACTACTCCGTACTACATATAATGTACTTCTTTTGTTCGATTTTTGACACTATTCATAAGTGAGAAGAATTTTCGATATTTCTTAAGACAAATTTGTTGTTCATTTTGTATGCATTTGAACCATCTTAGGTATAATTTAAGACGAATAATGTCGTCACAAAAAATACGGCCTAAAGTTAAATAAAAATACGGCTCGGATAAATGATAAATTTTAATTACAAAAAATTAAAAAGTAATCTATAAACTCGAAAATATAGTCGTCGAGAAAGAGCAAATATGGACGTTTACAGTTTATTATGAATATTTTATTATACCCTAGACATTTACAGTTTTACACATCAAATTTGTTTTTAACACAATAATTTATTTTCATACTTTTTATAATTTTTACTCTTATTTTTGTTTACGGTTTTTATAATATTATTGTTTCTAAAATCTTTTTGATGAATTGTTATTATTATTATAACTCATAATTATAAATAATATATAAATATATAAATATAAATGTGAGAATGAGTAGGGAAAAGTGGTGTGAAATGAGGTAAATATTGGAGTATATTTATAGAGGTGGCAATCGGGTCACCTGGGTCGGGTTGGATCATATTGTGTTTGTGCTGTAAGTATCGGGCGATTTGGGTCGGGTTCGGGTTAATGATAACTTTTTAATAAAAAAAGTTAAAGAATAATTACACGTTCGGAAATATAGTCGTCGAGAAGGAGCAAATTGGACGTTGGAACCGAAATAAATTAAGAAAACAAAAAATAATTAAAACGACATCACTATGTCATTGTCCTTTCTCAGCAAATGAAAACAAAAGGCAATTAAAATGTCTGACACACCTCCCCTCTCTCTTCCATTTCAACTTTTCAACATCTTGAAATCCCTTCAACATTTCAACTTCATCTTCCATTGTTTCAACAAATAAACCCACATTTTCATCTTCCTTTTCATCCTTCTCTCTACAATTATAATTTCATCTTCATTTATTTCATCCATTGTGGATGGTCTTAGGTGTGGTTTTCCTTCTTTAGCTTACAGATCTCATCTTCATCTTAATATTTAAAGTGAGCATAATAGTCGAACTTATATTCCACACTAATCAATACTACCTTCACTCTACACTTGCACTACTTTCATTTGCATAGGACAACTTATACCCATAGAAAACATTCTAATCTAATCTAACCTCATAAGCTTAGGATCAATTGACTTGAATAATGACAAAGAGGCGTAGCCGTACGGCCACAGCGATACACACGTATTTCCGACGTTCTTGACTCGACTCGCTTTGGATATCTTATTCTTTAATACTATAGCCCAAAAACAATCATACTCTCCCACAATAAACTCAAAATCAATCAAATCCCAATTATCATCAAAATTACTTATATACACTCATTAATTTAATAACACTGAAATTTGTAAAGTGGAATTACTTACAATTAATGTGATGTCGAAAGAGGAACAAGGTGAAAATGGATGACTTGAATGATGGTCGATTTGATGGAGGCTAAGAGGGACAGAGGGAAAACGGAGTTGTGGTAAGGCAGCAAACTGAATATAATGAAAAAGTGAATGAGTGGTGGGGAAGGGTATTGATACGTAGGGGTATAAGTATAGTTTAGGGGTTTTTTTATAATATTTGTGTTCGACCCACAGTCTAACTCGACAACATGTTAATGTATAAATAACGTTCCCCATTTAAAATAGTCCAAAATCAATCTATTTTAAGAAGACCCCAACATACTTAAATTTTATCCAACTTAAAACCCGATTCAAATAAAATAGATAAGAAACGCCTTATAATTGACTCGGAAAATAACGGGGTGTTACAATAACATATTTCGAGATAATAAAGACCATAGCCTAGTAATTATGTAGCTGAGACAAAACAGACTGAACCAAGGTCAATCTACCCGCATAGGAGAGCCTTCGCGCCCCAATACTCGCTATTCTCGCTGTAATTCGAGCCAACATTTTTTCTCAGTCGTTCTTACCTAATCTAGTACTTTGGATAGGTAATCCAAGATACCGAAAAGGCATCGCGCCTTCCACACAACCCGAGAATTGGAGAATAACATCCTTCCTGTCCTCATCAACCCCCGCAAAATATGCATGAGATTTTTCCACAATAATACTCAACCCGGAGGCCTTACTAAAAGTCGCGAAGGCCCTCCATAAAATCTCCATCGATTCCGACTCCCCTTTACAAAAGAGAAGAAGATCATCAGCAAAGAGTAAATGACTGAGCTTCATCACTCCGCATTTCGGGTGGTATTTGAATTTCTTCTCCACCGATACAAAGGCCATAATCCAAGTGAAATATTACATGCAAATCGTGAACAACAAAGGAGACATCGGATCACCCTGCCTCAACCCTCTTTTCCCTCTAAAAAATCCACAATTATCCCCGTTAACACATAAGAAATAAGAAACAGTTTCGACACATTCCATAATCAATTTCCGAAAATGATCCTGAAAATCTAAAGCTCGCAACATTTGGTCAACGAAGCTCCATTCAACACTGTCATACGCCTTATGGATATCAACTTTGAAAAGGCACCGGGGAGAAATTCGCCTTCTATTGTACATTCGAACGAGGTCCTGACAAATTAACACATTTTCCACAATACTTCGGCCTTCAATAAATCCCCCTTGCGTAGGGCTAATTAATTGAGGCAAAATCCGAGACAATCTCACACAAATGATTTTAGCAATACATTTGTATAAGACGTTGCAACAAGCAATCGGGCGGAACTCTTTCACTGATTGGGGCCGATTCACTTTGGGAATCAGAACAATATTAGCACAATTCAGCTGTTTAAGAAGCTTACTTGAGACAGCAAAGAAGTCTTGTATTGCTTTAGTGAAGTCATTTCCAATAATGTCCCAAGTATCGATGAAGAATTGGCTCGAGAAACCATCCGGACCCGACGCTTTGTCTCGTGGAATACTAAACAAGGCGCTTTTGATCTCCTTAGGTGACACAGTCATCTCCAAAATCCGTTTGTGATCATCAGTACATGTATTGCCTCGCCTTACTACTCCAACGTTAACAGCCTCAACCCCGTGGGACTCACCAAGCAAGGTCATGTATTAACGCAGGAATGCATCTTCAATTGCAGTCTTATTATCGCATTCTCTACCTTCCGCATCAGCCAACTTAACCACGTTATTCCGCGATCTCTGAGCTCTCAATAGGCCATGGAAGTATGCCAAATTAACATCCCCCTCACGAACCCATTTCTGCTTTGATTTTTGAGACCAGAAGTCCGCCCTGGCAGATTGCAGACCTCACACCATTTCGTTCATATCTGCCTCTCCCCGCAATATTTCTGGACTGCTGTCAGTTCGCAACTGAATCTGCAGTTGTTCCAGCTTCAGTTCCGCTTGTGAGCATCTATTCTCGATGTCTGAAAAGCATCTCAAATTCAACTCTTTCAACGATTTCTTCAGGCTCCTAAGTTTCATCACAAACTGAAACATAGTCGTTCCTCTCATCTTCACACCCCAAGCATTAGCGACAGATCTCTTAAAATCAGAAGCTTTACTCCACATATTCATGTATTTGAAGCTTCTATTCTTCCTTGTCGGGGGATGTTCGAATTACACGATACATGGGCAATGATCAAACGTACCCTTGGGCATGAAATTCGCAAACCCATTCGGAAATAATCCAATCATCCCGTCATTGATTAAACATGGATCGATTCGACTATACACCCTAGTATCTGCCACTTTATGCTTATTATTCCAAGTGAACCAAGATCCACAAGCCTTAATGTCAAACACGTCACAATTTGCCAGGCAATCACGAAATTGTCCCATCTCCTCATCCGAGGACGCTCCCCCAAGACGTTCACGAGCATCGACCACACAATTGAAGTCGCCCATAATCATCCAAGGACCCCTCGAAGCATATGATTCCAGTCTCCTCCAAAGATCAATTCTCTCGATGGCGAAATTAAAAGCATACACAAAAGTAAGCCAGTATTCCTTCCCCGAGTTTGTTACCACTTTAACGTGGATACTTTGACTACTATATTCCAAGATCGTCAAATTCATCCTTTCATGCTTCCATAAAAGCCAAACTCGACCTCCTTCATGACAATGATTATTAGTCGTTATGCTCCATTCATAGAAAATATTCTGATGAACTTTGGCATACGCTTTATTCTTTATTTTTGTTTCAAGTAGACCGAAGATATCTACCTGCTGCTTCCTAATTAACTCACTTATTCCACGCTGCTTATTTATGTTACACATGCCGCGCACATTCCAACACCCTATATCATGTATTTCTATGTAAAACTAATTCCAGACCACCCTTCCTTTTCCTCGACCCTCACTTTACGTGGTGAACCCTTCAGTACATCAGCGAATGGAACCCCCGGTTCCACTACTGCGATATTCCTCGGTATAGGTACACCAGGCTTCACTTTCAGCACGACATGATTTATCACAGGCTTGGCCTGATTTACAACAGGCCTAACTGTCTGAAATCGCGGACCAGCCTGTACTCCTCCCTCGCTCTTCTTCTGTTTTGCTTCCGTTCTAGCTTTTTTCAATTCCTCTTTTTTACAGTCACTTCCCTCATGCCCATAATTCTTACATTTAGAGCACCAAATGGGCTTCCATTCATACTTAATATGAATTTCGACCACATTTTCATGTTCATCCAAAAATTTGATTGAATTCTTGAATTTCTGTCCCACTTTAGCCAAAACCATCACCCTAGCATACCCCAACCTAGTGCGTTCTTCCGTAGCTAAATCAGATTTAACATACGGTCCTACTAATGAGGCAATCCGGGGTAGGCATCGACCCCAAAATTTCAACGGGAGATCATGCAATTGTATCCAAATAGGCACTTCTTGCACATCTTCTTTGTCTAATTTAGCATCGGATGTCCATTCTTTCACAATTAAAGGCTTATTATCAAACATAAACAAGCCATGATTCAGAACATTTACCTTCGCTTCCTTCTCCTTGAACCGTACTACAAAAATT
The DNA here is from genome assembly GCA_958450325.1 of Agrostemma githago. Taxonomy (NCBI): domain Eukaryota; kingdom Viridiplantae; phylum Streptophyta; class Magnoliopsida; order Caryophyllales; family Caryophyllaceae; genus Agrostemma; species Agrostemma githago. Next base: position 32,015,524 of record OY288253.1, on the reverse strand, counting down.
CCATTGGGTAGGAATGAAATTTTATCTATCGCATGCTCCTTCCAAATTCTCTTCACGTAGCCCTCCACCACTTCCCATGGAGGGTTAGCACCCATGATGAAACAATAGACCGCATTACTCCAATATTCGATCTCATCCATAACATCATCTTAAGAAAATCTCATCAGTTCTTCTTCTTCTTCAACATCGGTAACCTTTTCCCCGTCTCTTTGCTTCCACCCAATACTATCGATGGGTTTTGGAGGGCTAAGGTTGGTTTCAGGCACATACTCTGATACTTCCTCATCAGAATCAGAATCGAAATTCAATCCTGGAATATCATTAATCTTCTTGTTTCCTGATGATGAACCATCATCAATTTTCTTGTTTCTCAAAGAATCATCTTCGGTCTCATTAGTACCTGATTTCATTGCAGTTTTACGTACCAACTCTTCCTTTGCAGCACGAGTTAAAGGTTTAGGCCCCTTCTGAATCGAACGAGCCTTCTTCCTCATATTTCGTGATCAAGAAAAACACAGTGCAGCTAAAGTCGACGTCAGAAGCAGCATGCGCCGGAGTGCCCTAACGATCGCCTGATAATCGCCAGAATCGCCAGAGGGTTTTTTTTGAATTTCTTCCGATCTGCTGCAATGTTATTTACAAGATAATTTCTAAGCTACTATGCTCAAGACTGGCTACAATACTTCCTGATATTGTTTCTCCTGTTCAAGGGGGCTTTATCAAGGGTAGGAGCATTATTGAAAACATTTTAATTTGTCATGATATCTTTAGACTGTACAACAGAAAGAGTGTATCTCCAAGATGCATATTCAAAATTGATCTTCAAAAAGCATATGACACAGTTGAATGGGAGTTCCTTGACCAAATGATGAAAATGTTGGAGATGCCTCTACATTTCAAGAAGCTGGTGATGCAGTGTGTTACTTCTACTTATTCTCTGAATCTAAATGGGGAAAGCTTTGGTTTCTTTCTAGGGAAAAGGGGCTTGAGGCAGGGAGATCCATTATCTTCTCTTCTTTTCACCCTATGTATGGAATATCTGACAAGAGTACTGAGCTTCACTACAAGTAACTATCCATTCAAGTATCATACTCTTTGCAAATCAATGAAGCTCATAAGCCTTATGTTTGCAGATGATTTACTTCTCTTCTCTAAAGGAGATGTCCACTCAATGATAGTACTCTTGAGATCATTTTCTACCTTCTGTACAGCAAAAGGCCTAAAAACGGGCAAGGGTAAGTCCAATGTATATTTTAATGGAGTCTCAATTGAGGTAAAGGCTGATATAATACAGGTTTCTGGATGCTTTGAGGGAACTCTTCCCTTTAAGTATATGAGAATCTCTATCAAATCTTCAAAGCTCACTGTATTGGAATGTCAACCTCTTGTTAACAAATTGGTGGAGAGAATTTGGAGACTGGGAGCAAGGAAAATTTCTTATGCAAGGAAGGTCATTCTGATTAAGAGTGTCCTGTCCACATTGCATTCTTACTGGGCATCGATTTTTATCATCCCTACTGCTGTCATGAAGCAAATTGACTCTATTTGTAGGAACTATTTATGGGATGGGGGGCAGACTATCATAGAACGGCCCTCATTTCCTGGGATAAGGCCTGCAAGCCATACAATGAAGGAGGAATTAACTGACAGAATGCTATTTGGAATAAGGCTGCAATTGGAAAGCTAGCTTGGTGGATTTCTAAAGGTCAGAATAAGCTATGGGTTCAATACATCATGTTTATCTGAAAGGCAAATCCTGGGATGATTATCAACATGTATCTGACACGAGTTGGGCTTGGAAGAAGATTTGCCAAGCTAGAGACAGGATTCAACTAGTTTATGACAGTAACCAACTGAATTTGCAAGGGCCTAAGAACTATAGCATTGCAGAAGTATATGACTGGCTTAGGGAGAGAAGTGTGAAGGTAAATTGGCACAACCAGGTCTGGACCAATTGGTCTATTACTATACATAAGATTCTATCTTGGATGATTCAACACCAGGCCCTGAATCTCAAGGAGAAATTACACAAGCTGAGGATTACTGATGATGATACATGATGTATTTGTGCAGCAGATTCTGAAACAACTAATCATCTTTTTATTCATTGTGAGTATAGCAGCAGGGTGATTAATACAGTGACTAAGGACCTTAATTGGAACTGCAGGATTGAACTATGCAATCAAGGGAGGAATAAGATGAAAGGTACCAAACTACAAAGAGCAGTTAAAAATGGCATAATTAATTCTCTGATGTACCATATCTGAAATCAAAGGAATAGGAGTAGGATGGAGCATCAACTGACAAAACCTGAAGTACTAGCTGCTCGTATAGTTAAAGAGTTTAGAGAGTTTTGTAAGAACAGGAACGTTCACAAATTAAGCATTAAGGACTCCAATTTCATTATTAGCCTTTTGAGGCATACCATGTAAATGATTCTGATGTAAATCTTTTATCAATATACTTACCTTTACCTAAAAAAAAACTCATACAAATTGCACGGTGGCATTAAAAACGCGTGAGGAAGTCAATGACAAAATAACGAATAGTTTACATCAATCCAAATCGCAATCATTGGGATCAAAATAAGTAATTAAAAAAACGCTAGATTTTCTAAATTGAGAATTGCATGTACATGAAAATGTAAAACTATAGTAAGAAATGAGAAAAGAAAGTATTTATGCGAATATACAAGTATTGGATACTTCTTTGTACACCACATTAGTAGTAGTGTCCGAAGTTCGTTTATTGTCATCATAAATATGAATTTTCAGTCCACTCTCATTGGCGATCCTTGACAAAGCAACGTATAGTTAACCATGAGTGAACACGGGCTTGGGGAGATAAAGAGCAACATGAGACAATGATTGACCTTGACTTTTGTTAATCGTCGTGGCAAAGCAAATGGAAATGGTGAACTGTCGTCGAGTAAACCGAACATGGATCGTACCTTTCACCAATTCACCAATAACTGATTCTTCTAGTTCTATTTCGACACATTAGATGATAGAATTTGGTTTTGCTTTCTTCTACAAACTTGCAACTCTTAATCTTAGCTTTCCAACGAACACATTCTGAATCACATTATTCCGACAACGTATGAGTGAAATATCGCCGTCTTAAGACAGACCTGCAAAATGTATAAATATAACTTTAGTAGTCCTCCAATGTGGGTTTCGAATAATTATTAAAAGGTCGATTTAGCACAAAAAAAACAAAAGATTAATTATAAACCCAACTTATATAAAATAATCATTTTAACTCGAATAATACGTAAGATGACATCAATATAATATATTTTTTTTTGGTGAAATGTGATAATTGCATTCATCAAAAAAATAAGAGTTACAGGTAAATATACTGTACAGCATGGTATCAAGTACTCAAAGTATAACGACTCAATCAAGTGAGTCACACAAAATCAATATAATATAATATATTAAAAGGGTAAATATATGTATAATTCTCGACTTATCATATTCATTTGTCCGAAATTGATTACTTAACCCTGTAATGAATAGAACTTATCATAACTTAATTGAACATCGTTAAAGAGAGATGAATTGGCGGGGACAAAATGTTAAACTGAACTGGGCTGACAGAAATTGATTGACGGGGATCACAATTGAGTAATTCCTATAAGTGTAAGCACTCCTGGTTTGTTTCTCCTATTGATGCCAACTTTCATATAGACAATAACGCAAAATGAGTGTGTGTTGAACCACGGTAGTCTTTTTCTTAAAAACCCGGCAGAGGGTCAAATCTCTAACTTTTCTAAGAGACTATACTTGGGAAGAGAATGGAGAAAAACGACCCCCCGGTGAGACACACACTCCATTAGACTTTTCAGCACCTTCATAGCAGCCAAGATCAGCAAGTAAGTTCCAAAAATAGACCTTTTTTAGAGGAGGGAAACAAAAATAAGTTAATACTCACAATGAAATATCCTAACTTTACACACATAATATGAAATTGAAATTGATATCCATCAACATTCAATATCCCAGAGGATAAATTATATTATACTCCCTCCATTCAAATCCACTTGTCTCATTTCCTTTTTTGACACTGTAGACACCCGCATTTTGCCTGCTAGTGTCTATAGCAGTTCCCGACAAAACACCCGATGATGATCGGACGTAAACGTGACTTAATATGCTCGAATACGGACTCAGAGTCAATAGTATCCGACGTGGGCATTTAGCGGAGTGCAAATCTCTCAAAACCGACCTCAAATCCAGGCCCAGTGGGTCGTTTCCAATAAAATGAGACTAATTTGGGCCAAAACCGTCACCGGAAATAAAACCGTCTTTTAGCGACCGAGTCAAAACCCGGTCAAAGTCGAATCCCGAGACGAACCAGCCTCACAATATGTCCAAATACACAAAATGAATCAAGTCACAACAACCAAATCATTCAAAAAAAGTCAACAAATCATTCCTAAAATATCTCGTCCAAATTGATCCACTCGGTCGAGTGGATTGACCCACTCGGTCGAGTGGAGCCTCAAAAAACGGACCAGATTCATTTCTGAAGGCACTCGACCGAGTGCACTAGGGCACTCGATCGAGTGACCCTAAACCGGGGTCCTCCCTATAAATACCCCCTCACATCAATTCATTTGAGAAGATTTTTCCAACCCTTTCAATCCTCATTCAACCTTACACATTTTAAACCTTCATCATCTTGAGTTCTAGGCACTCATACACATACTAACACTAACATTTTAATTCAGTTACTAACATTATTTTAATTTTGCTACTAACATTTCATTTATCGCAATCTACCTTTTTTTTATTATTTATTGTATCTAACCTCTAACATTTAATTATCGTCATTAACATATTAATACCGTGTATATATATATTTATATAATATTAAAATTCGGATCTTAACACGTTTGACTACAACGATCATCCAAAGTCCGTTTAATCCCTTTACGAGTCACGACGGAGGTGGCACCCTTTCGAGGAGCGCCGCCCCAATGTACTCAAGGGCATAACGCGATCGTGATTAATGAATCTATCAAAAGGAACCTATCAAAAGGAACCGGTTGTAAGAACAAGAGGTTCCTTAGATGACCAAAAAAATGATTGGAACCTGTTGTAAATTGAACCGGTTCCAAAGACCTTATCAATGGAACCGGTTGTTCACTAAAAGAGGTGCCAAAGGTAGTGTCTAAAATTTTTAGACCATATTAAAATACTTTGACACCTTTTGTAGGTTCAACCGGTTCCAAAGACCTTACCAATGAAACCGGATGTTCACTAAAAAGAGGTGCCAAAGGTACATGTTAAATTTTTTTAATCTTATTAAAAACTTCATCATCAATGGAACCTATTTTCTTAACAAATGGTTCCAAAGACTTCTAAATTACAAATCATAAAACACAAAATCCTAAGTTCTCTTCTTAGAAATTGAACCTAGTTAACACAAAATTGAAAACACAAAAGGATAGAACCCTAATAATAAGCTACCAGCACCAAAAAAATTAAAAAACAAAAAACTACCTGAAGAACTCAGAGAGAGACCCAGACACGAAGAACCCTGCTCAGGCGACACGAAGTAGAAGACGGAGATGCCATATCAGAAGAAGAAGACACGAAGAACTCGACGAACCCTACCCGCGAAGAATCTATACGGCACGAAGAACCCAGACGAATTGAAGAACGACAAATCGAACCCTAATCGTACCCGCGAAGAACGAACCCAGACGAATTGAAGAAACACGAATAACCCGCGAAGAATCGAACCCTATTCGGACAACACAAAGAAGAAAGCGAAGACAAATACGCACAGATGAGGAGAAGAAGAGGAAGACACGAAGAAGAGGAAGACACGAACCCTAAACACGAGGTACTAAACTTATTTTTTCTAATTCACAATCACTATTGCATTTCTACTTCTTCTGTTTACTTTACTATTTAATTCTTGCGATTATCCGCCATTGATTTTCTCCGATTTTTTTCGTTAATTTTCTGTTTTTCGGCTTGTTTTGCAATTTTTGTGCTTCGATTGATCATTTTTTTACTGTTGAAATCGATTGAGTTATATTAGTGAGTTGTTTGCTGATTTGCGTCGTTTTTTTTTACTTTACTGAAGTGATTAGCGTCGTAAATTGTTTGCTGATTTGAATGATCCGTGGTGTGTGAGTGTGATATGGTGTATGTTGTTGTGTGATCAAGAAGTTCTGCTGTTTTAGGATGAATTAATGCGGAATTTCTGTGAAATGTGACGGAGAAACTGAAGTGATTAGCATTGTAAGTTGTTTGATAGTTTGCAATATGGTATATATTTAAGGTTTTTTTCATTATTTAGGAGGAATTAATGCTGAGTTTAGGTGAAATGTGACGGAGTAATCAAATTGATTGGCCTGCTTGTAAATTGAGTATTTCTTGAATTTGTATGAGGACTTGGTGCTGCTATACATGTATCACTACTACAAAAAAGCCTTAAGAGACCGATTGAAAATGGCCTAAGAAACCGGACGACAACTGGTCTCTATCTCATAGGTGTCTTTAACCTAAGAGACCGGTGGAAAAAGGTGGTCTCTTTGGTGAAATTAAAAGACCAGTTATTACCAAAAACCAGTCTCTTTGTTATGTACTTAAAACACTGGTTATTGTTGTAACCGATCTTTTTGAGCAGTTTTAAGAGACCACTTTTACAAGGAATCCGGTCTCTTTGAGTTGTTTTAAGAGATCAGTTTTACAAAGCGACCGGTCTCTTAAGATCATATATTTTTAAAAAAAATTACAAATCAATAATATGAAAAATTATTTTTATTAATTACAATTAATCAAATACACACTTATTAAAATATTAAATAGTCAGGATTAACTTACAAAATCATTCTATTCTTATCACACAAAAATTAAATACTACTCCATATAAGATTAAACTTACATAAATCATTCTTATTCTTATTGCACTAAAAGCAATAGGGAGTTTAAAATATTACCGAAGTACAAAAAAACAAAACAGTAGCGATAATACTAGCCCAAAAGTTGATGATGGTTCTTGAATTTACTTAGAGACGATTAAGGTTCTTTCTTCTTGTTCTCCTCTTGATCCGATCAACCACAAATTCCTTGCACACTGCACACAAATTTAAGCTGAGAGTCGGACGATAATATGGAGATACCTGAACACAACAGGTCACACCTGTTTCATTTAGTGATAGAAATGAGAATGCAACTATAAAAAGAGATCGCAATAGGAATGCATCAACTACATAGCAACGGAAAATGACATCATAACTACAAAATTACGATATGTCATTTGATTAGGATAGTGAATATAATCTGAAATGCAATGTAGTGATTTGACACACTTACTGAACCCAGAAAACTAAATAGATGCTCATCTTGTACCATCCTAAGGGACGTGGGTCAGAAACAGGGAGAGTGTCCACTGATCATGGTCCAAGCCTGAATATTAGCTTCTTAAGTCCACTGATTCTTCCAATTCCGCCATTGCAGCTGTAAAAAAATCATTAAGCAATCAATCTATATTCGTAACTGAAAATCTTCAACCAATCTGAAATGTGTTACCAGTTTATCAAGTGAGTTATGTTAGTGAAAACAAGGGACATACATTATAGAAATGCCTGAGCATAGCGCTTAAGTAACTTGGTCCTCCATATTTTGTATCTAGCTCTCCACGAACCTGCAATGAAGTAACGCTCATGGGACGCTCATGGGATGTCCGAACGCGAATAACCACGTAGTCATCATTATTTTGCCTAAGCACAGTTCATGGGACGCTCATGGATTTCCCTTCACCCTAAATAATACATAATTTTCATAACTTTCCTAATTTATATCAATATTGCATAAATTATCAATCACACAAGATCAATCATTCCAATCAATGTACACAATGCGACAGAAAAGATCAAAATGCATAGAAGTCAAACAGCATCCAGAATTCCACAAATAAGAATCAAACTTAAAGAAATTCTCGAGTCCAGCAAGCAGAAATCAAATTGTGTTGTTGAATTAAATCAAAGCGATGAATAAGATCCTTTAATTAAAATATCACCAAGAGAATAACGGCATCAAAAGGAAGAGATGGAAACCATAGAAACTGAACAAATCAAAATTCAATAAAAACGTAAAAAATCAAAATGAATTCAAAAATTGAAATAAATTTTGCAGAAATCAAGAGAAAGAATAGACCTTCGTTGCGATTTGTTTTCGACGAGCTTTATCAGCGGTGGATTTACGAGCAACTTGCTGCTTCTACGAGCCATTTCTCACGCTTTCAAATTACCAAACAAATCGATCCAAAATTCATGAATAATGCTGAAAAATCGAACAACCAATTAAATTCAACACTTAAATTCATAAATCGAAAAGAAATTGAAGAATTTAGGGTTTGGGATTGAAGAAAGAAAATGAAAAGAATTCACCTGTAATTGCTGGTGGGAATCAGAGGGAGAGTAGTGCGCGCGCTATTTGAGAGATACGCAATTGGGCCGGTTAGCGGTTTACAAAATTCTAAGAGACCGGTTTTATTTTGGAACGGGTTCTTATATTGATCTAAGAAATCAGTTTTTTTTTAACCGGTCTCATATACTAGTATAAGAAACCAGTTTTGTCTAAAACTGATTTCTTAACTTTAAGAAACCAGTTAAGAAAATCAACTGATCTCTTAGGAGTGGTCTCTTTGCCACTTTCTGTAGTGGTGTATGGAGAAAGAAAAGAAAAATCGGTTTTTTTTTTATGCATACCTTGTTGATGAGGGAAAGATAGTAAGGCTTGACTTCCTCCACATCAACTCTAACCTTACTTTGTACAAGTCATATTTGTTGAAAATGTGGAGCCACTTCAAATTTTCTTTGTCTTCATCATTCATCAAGTGCTTGTATTCCCCTGCTTTGTGCATTGCTGAACCAACCAAAGGGAAAAAAATAAAAAAAAAAGTAAACACATCACAAGTTAATACCGCGATTTACAAACAAGTTGACGACTAATTCATCATGCAGTGGGGGAGGAAATAGAAGCGGTTACTATAGAAGGAATGGTATCGAATAATGAAAACAGCAGCAGAAGGCAGAGTGGTCTTGTTTTCCTTAGCAACTTTACTTTCCTAACAGCACATAATGTCCAATTATAGATTTCTAGGTGGTATCTTTGTCACACTATTCTCAAGTGCATAATATAATGTGTCACTCCATTATTCCCTTAATTAATTCTCAAACATATCAAAAATACGACACAAAATTAATACTGTAGCTTTTTGTTGAAACTTTATCAATTCATTTATGTAAACACGACATGGCCTGGGTTTAACTGGATCAGGTTTTGGCTAACATAAAAAATTTGGCACTTTTCAAACTTGATATAGAACGAAAACGCAACATGAACCTAACGCGAAATAGTATCGTGAAATGTGGGTAAAGTTTGGAGAAGGGGACTGACCTTGGGAGCTTGAGTTTTGGCAAGTTCACCAAACAATGCAGGATTTTTCCTGGTAGAAACAAAAACAGAAGGCAACACAAATGAAGAAACTGTCAAATTGTTTCCAAAAAGAATGATTGGTACTACTACTACTTCAAAATTAAAACACTTCGTCTTATACTAATCAATTCGAATAATGTCAGATCGAAACAAAAAAAAAACAAAATGCCTTGAGATTAATAAAATGTACTCTCCGACTCTCTGTGTGTATGATTCATCCAAAAGTATGTTATATTTTCTTGTTTTAATTGTGCAGCACCACGACAGTCGAGTTGATACTGTTCCAGGGGAGTTGATAATGTTCCAGAGCCATCTATCTTCTAGACGTGTTAAGGATTTGTAGGTTGACCGAAACTCGTACATTTATTCACCTCTATTTTTTTTTCTGTAATCCCGAAATGCAGCTACATTTATGAGGTTTTCGGGGGAAAAATTGTTGCTTAGGAACGGAGTGGGTAGGGAGAAGAAAGTTTTTTCTGTTACCATGTCTTCTACTGCCACCGTTGCTATATACTCTGTTGAGATACTCTGCATGTGGCATTTGTTCTTTCTTGCTGTTTTGGACAGCGTAGTTGACATGATGGTGACATACTTTTCTTTCTTGTTCAGATGTGAGGGTCAGAAGGTAGAGGTGGTTGGGTTTGCTTCACAATTATCTCTTTTAGTTGACGCCTTCGAGATATCTTTTCAGGCTTAGTTTTTGGAAGATTTTGTGTCAGGTTTGATGGATTCAGTGTGTTCTTCATATATTTAAGCAAGCTTGAAGTGCTTTAAGGGTGGTTCTTTCATCTAGCTAATTGCTCTTACAGTTTCCTCCCTGAATTAACGTTATCAGAATCAAGTGGTGAAAGTATGAAGCCCTCCGTGGGTATTCCTCCTCCACCAACGGATGTTGACCGGACTCTCAAAGAAATTTTTCGTGATGGTACTCCTTTAATTTATTGTTTGTTAACTTGTGAGACTTGTTGCTTATAAATGTTATTGGAAATTTGGAACTCTTTTGTTTTAGTATGTGTGTGTTGTGTGAAGCAGTTTACTTCTGGCTTGGATGGGTGATTTGCTAAAAATAGCAAACGGCTCCAAAATACTTTGACTTCTTACATTTGAAATTTCACAAGTAAAAACAAGGCTCTTGAGAGTATTTTGCACTCAAAGTTAGGAGCTAAATTGGAAGTAGTTGGGAGCTTTAACTTGTTTAATTATTTCGTTTTTTTTTACATGGATTAGTACTTGCCATTTAATTTAAACTTAAAGTGTTGATTGAAATAGTTGATGAAATCAGGTTAATGATTTTGAGTTCTTATAAATATTTACTCCATTATAGCTATCTGATTGTTGTTTTTTGTTTTCTGTACAAATTTTGTGTCGGAGATGACTAAATTAAAGCAATATTTATAGAGCAATTGATGAATTAAAAATCTTGGTGAATAATGATTTATAAGACTTTTTTTGTTCATACAATTTCAGTGTCCTCAACAATCGGGAGCCTTTGAATGTGGGTACTATGTCATGAAGTGGATATACGACATCATCGTATTTTACTCTAAGAGTCAAGAAAGCTTAATTCAGGTTTTTTTTACTTAATCTTAGTTTTTCTGTTATAAAGTAATTACGAGTGTAACCGCTAATCCATCGTTACTATTCTTTTTTTTGTTAGTGTGTTTCAAAATCAAGAATGACGACGGAAGATATGAACCAAGTTCGTGAATATTGGTCTCAGAAGTGCATAGAGTTGATGATGTAGTACGTTTGTGACTTTGTTAACTTTTGTGGTTAGATATTGTAGTCATGCTGATAGCTAGATGTGGGGCGTTCTACTGGAGATGTTGCTTAAGTAGTTGGAGGTGTGGATTGGTTATGGATTTGGTTGTGCTATTTAAACATTGCAGTGATATGATTTTGATTTTGGTTTAATCAAATTATAGGGAGGTGCTGCCCAATTTTCGACAAATAATATAATTGGCGGGCTTTGATTTGTTTTTTATATACCATTCTCAGAGATACGAAATTTCAATCTTGTAATTAAAATCAGTAACATTTGTCACCGGTTTCAAAATATAAACAAATGATAAAATGACATGCCTTTGGAACCGCGTCTAAATTATCATAGGTTTCAATGAGGCACCCTTTGGACCTGTTGGCATTACAATAGGTTCCAATGGTAAACCTTTGGAACCGGTTGTGAATTGCAACAGGTTCCAATGAAACACCCTTTGGAACCGGTTGTGAATTGCAACAGGTTCTAATGAAACACCCTTTGGAACCGGTTGTGAATCATAACAGGTTCCAATGATATACTTTTGGAACCGGTTGTGAATAATAATAGGTTTCAATGGTACACCCTTTGGAACCGGTTGTAATTACAATAGGTTTCAATGGTACACCCTTTGGAACCGGTTGTAATTACAATAGGTTCCATTGGTATACCCTTTGGAACCGGTTCCAACAACAACCGGTTCCAAAGGGCATCTATGGAACCTTCTTACAACCGGTTCCAAAGCTCCGGACCTAAGGAATCTGTGGCAGTAGAACCTTTGAAAAAAGGTTCCAAAGGGTAGTTTACAACCGGTTCCAAAGGGTAATTTTCTACTAGTGGGTATCGCAATGCAAAGGGACGGGCCCCATAAACTCTGAAATCGAAGTGGGCCGTACTTTGTGTATAGCCCATGACGACATAAAGTGGGCTCGTATGGTTCCGAATAACCACAAAATTCGGTGGCGACTCCATTTTGACTTAAATTTCGAACCCGAGAACAATCTCACCACGAGATTCATTCGCCTACCCAAACCCGCGCGTGGCCGCGTCGGGGTGGACCTACGTCATGTCCACAATTTGGCGACTCCGCTGGGGATACCTGATGTACCACATGTCATCGGGGTTCCTAGGGTGAGACTCGAAGAGAAATCGTTCGTATATTAGTGTGCGCGCATTAGTTTAATGATTCATGCATAACCCAATTTTGCCCGGGCCGGTTACTTGTGACCGACGTCCCACTATACCACAGTGCATTCCTACATGGGTGCGCTAAAGACTTCGATGGCGGAACTCGTCTGGGTTTTGCGGCATGTCCTAAGACCAAATCGGCTTAGGGAGTCCGTCCCGATTCACGAGAATGTCATCGTTGTTGGTATAGACCCTATTTCGACCGACCGAGACTTAGTGTAAAGCATACATAAGCGTCGTTATAATGCTTGTTTGACTACGTGCTACTTGGTTTCCGTGTCATTTTTCAAAAGTCGTCATTTCAAAAAATGCATCTTCCCAAAAATACCAAAATTTGAAAAACCCAAAATACTGTCCGTTTCGAGACCCATCTTTCAAAAATATCCAATTTCAAAAACTCTGAATGATGCCGAAATTTAGACTTACGATTTGACTCAAAATAGCCTATTTTTAGCCGGCATGCTTCCCATTTCAAATTTCGAATTTTCGATTCCCTTTCGATTTTCGAATTTTCAAAATTCAATTTCAATTTTCAAATCTTCGTAATGCCATCGGCGATTTTCAAATCTCCGAGATGCCGTTTTCGATTTTCAAATCTTCGGGATTCTATTTTCGATTTTCAAAATTTCGGAAATTTATTTTCGATATTCAACTTTTCAAAAAAACTCGGTCCTGTCGGCATGCTACAAATTTCAAAAGACGAGGTCGTCTCCCAATTTTTCAAAACGCGAAATTACTCGCAACCATTCTAATATTTCAAAATGCCCGGTCCTATTGGCCCACTGCCAGTTTCAGGACTGTCCTCTCAATTTTCAAAATTCAATCATTTTTCAAAAACCTTCCTTATTATAGGACCTAACGTAATTCGTGTGTCGGGTCTTTTCGTAATACGTCGAAGGTCTTTAGCGTCGAAACTCCGTCGATCCTACATCACGAGTTTCTTCCCCATCCTAGTCCGCCTTTTCCTAAAGGCATAACCGACCAACACGAGTCATACACTCGTAAATGGAAGGTTCGTCCATACACTCGAGTCCTAACTAGAAAGTCTCATGCGATCTTTTCCTCTAGCAGGACGGTCCCCACGACCTTTCCTAAGGGAATCTCGCCCGTCTTTCAATCCGTTAGTCGAGTCATTCCAACTCTAGAACTCTTAAACTTAAGGGTCTACCCTAATCACAGGGCCACCCTTGTTCGAGTCAAGTCAAGGGTCTCTAGCGTCGAAACTCTGCCGATCCTACATCGCAAGTTTTCTCCCTTACCCATCTGCCTTCCTCGAGGCCGAGTCAACCTTTTACAAGGCATAGCCCTGTAGCTAAAGGTTCGTGATCCTTACGTCTAAAGGTCACTCGTCCGATACTCAAGTCTTAACCAAACCTTCAATCTCACTCGAGGGCTACCCTTTAGCAGAGCGATCAATCACGGTTGCTCTAAGTGTCAGGTCCTATACGTGTTGTCTCACGTAACCCGCTTTTGAGTCACTTAGATGCCACACCATCTGAGTCCAATCAGGGTTTTCAATCTCACTTGGGGGCTGTCCTCCACCCGAGCATTCGACCACAGTCACCTTAAGGGGTATCTTACGTTCATCATACACCGGCGTCCTTATGATGTCTTCTTCGAGTCGTACCTATGCTACGAACACCCGAGTCTCCTAAAGGTTTAGGTCGCCACGGTTAGTCCAAACACGTGACGCGGTCAAACACGGTCGCCCCATTTTCGGACTTACACTCGTGCAGCTTGAGTCTCATCGTCGAGTCCAAGCCAGGGTTGTTACCTCGTCTAGGTCAACGTTCGAGTATCCCGGTCCAAGAGTCTTTGTCGACCCGTCACCCCGGGCCGTGTCTAGTTTGACTCTCTCTCTTGCATTTGCACAAAGTCGAGTTTAGGCGAGTCGTGGCACCTGTCATTTTCTCCAATCAAGGACCTTACCAAAAAGAACATATACCAACCGAGCATCCGGAAGTCCGGATTTGATTCGAGTCTAAGTCTTAGTCCGAGTCTAGGATATCCTACATCCTCATTTCAAAGTCAGAGTCTGAGTCAACTGTATTCTGTCCTCTTTTCAAAATTCAATAAAATCAACTTTTCAATCTCTCATATATGCTTCCTTATGTGTTTCCGAGAACATGATGAACACCATCATACACTGTGAGCACATGCACGTGACTATTATAGGCACATCTATAATGACTGCAGGAACTGAGACCCGTGTTTTCCCTTACCTGTTCCATGTCCGGCATAGACAGCCACATAACTACCCCTAGTAGGAGCAGTATCGAATCCTATGACAAATCTAGGTAGTCTCCTAGTTTGGGTTCAAGACGGAAGGCAAGCCTATTTCCCACAATAAACACCCCTCCAATAAGACTGATCAATCCCTACCTTAGGCGTTAGTCTGACCAGAAGCAAAAAAGAAGCATCGTGACTCTATAGGCTTGATGCAAAAAATACCCAACTCGGGACGATGCTCCCACTAAGCCTGCTCGGAATTATGATGACAATACCGAGATCCAAATCACCATGCTTACCGTAGAGTACTCCACCGCGAGTTGCACTCACCATCTAGGCTTACACCTTACAAAGGTTTAACTCCACAAGCCTAATCCAACCGATGGGCCCACCCCCATATCCACCCACAACATCAAAGGGAGGGATAGCCGGAAAAAAAAAATTGGACAAAAAACAGAAGTCCAAAGAAAAAAAGCAAAAGGCCGAAACAAAAGAGCTGGCCATAACCAAAAAAGAACTCTCAACATCCCTCGACCAGATACGATCAATCCCTTGACCGGGACACAGTCAACTCAAGTGAAGGATCCCACGACCGGGGCTAAGAGGTCAACCCAAAAAAAACAAAAACAAAAAAATTCAAATACCCATGACCGTGGTCAACGTTCAACTCAAGTGAAAATCCCTTGACCGGGGTACGGTCAATTCAAAAATTATCAATGCCTATACCGTCCAATAGGGAAGAGACAATCAAGCTGGTCAGCTAACACCACACTTAGCCTTCCCACATTGCAACCCTCAAGACTTTCCCGAGACTTAGGCTAAGAGACAGCCCGGAATTTTGAGGATTCAAGCTCCATAGGATACCCCTAACCATTAGGGCCAGACATGGAAATCAGATCCCGCATTATCAACCTACCGCGATCGAAGTTCGAGTCATTTTTACTCGACTTCCCCCTTTCCTACCACATTGCAGTACCTTACCCTCGAAGCTTTAGCTCCACAAAATCGAGCTCCAGATTTCAAATCATCAAAGCCACTTTCTACCTGGCACCACATATCCAAAAACATCCAAACCAGTTACCAACCCCAAACACGGGAACTCAACCTGCGGTCGGCATAGAACATCCCCAAATAGTTCACACCACCTCTGGGGGCTACCCCGGAAAACGCTCACAGTCACGGGATCAACATCCTAACTGTTCTAGCCCTTTGATCAAGACATCATTGGGAATGCACCTAGCCTCCACCGTCGATACAGGCTAGTTACACACAAAGCCCTAATAAACTAGGCACCATAATATATCTTCCAATCCACTGAACTATGGCTTGGTTTGATTTCACTACACGTGAATACGTAGGCAGCCTTTCAACAAGGGCACAACCACCCATATTGACACAAATTCAGAAAGCACCATCATTCCTATCACGACACTGTCATGTTCTCAACAGTTAGCTTTGTCTTCCTGGGGGCTTCTCTTAGGCAGAAGTTCTCCATCCACCCACATAATCCAAATACTTTCAAAAATCTAGCCACCTTTCTATAGTGTGTCCTAGTACTCGACTTAGTCAAAGACGAGAATCTGTCAAGGACTCGAAGCAACACCCACTTTGGGAATGTACCCCAAAATCAATAATTCAAAAAAGCACTAGACTATAGCATTGCTACTGCTAAGCCTTGTCATGCAAAAACAGTCTCATTACAGACTACTGCAATCCCCATATTACACATTCTTCCCATTTTGATGTTCGACCGTGTTGCCACTCGCCTAGGCTACGGAATATCGCAGCTTAAGAGTCTTGTCGTCTTAGGTGGCCCACCCCCTGAGTCACGGTCCAACCCCTCGAGAGTCCAGAGTCGAGTCTGTCGGTATGTCTCTCTTCAAAATTCTTGCTTTGAAATTTGCAAAACTTAGCCATTTGATAAAATCCTTTTCGACAAGGTCAAATTTCGGTCTATTTAAACTGCATATTTCTTTTCTACCCCTTTCAATTTTGAAAACCTATCTCCTAGCACGTGAGTTGCTTTCAGGACTTCGATTTCAAAACTAAGCAAAAATCATTTCCCCCAGCGCAAACTAGTCTATAGATGCTAACTGCATTTCCTATGTGCTATCTTGTTATATACTATGCTTGCTATTTCTGCCTATGTATCTAACATTTCAGGTGTCAGCTAGTGCTTCCCAACGGAACACCAAAAGCGGTGTTTCTCCTGGAATGCTACATCCAAGACGTGATGTGTCGGCATACGGGTACACCCAAGACTTCAGAAGCAAGTCCCCGCGCAGCTACTTTACTCCCCAGCATGAATCGGTGTTTCACCTAGATATTACGTGCAAATACAGGTACACCTAGGACTTCAAAGGCATGTCTGACTCCCCACGGAGCTATTGTCATCAGGACAGGTATGACCCCTTTTCTTATGGCTGGCGAGCCCTTCACGCGAGTCTAATGGACTATAAACGACCCGACCGGAAGGCTGCCAGGTCGTAATCCTCGATTGGCCTGGTAGCTACTCTGACTTTCGCCTTGTCCAAGCCTCAGTCAGAGTGGGGGCTCTGTAGACACCCACATTTTGCCTGCTAGTGTCCATAGCAGTTCCCGACAAAACACCCGATGATGATCGGACGTAAACGTGACTTAATACGCTCGAATACGGACTCGGAATCAATAGTATCCGACGTGGGCATTTAGCGGAGTGCAAATCTCTCAAAACCAACCTCAAATCCAGGCCCAGTGGGTCGTTTCCAATAAAATGAGACTAATTTGGGCCAAAACCGTCACCGGAAATAAAACCGTCTTTTAGCGACCGAGTTAAAACCCGGTCAAAGTCGAATCCCGAGACGAACCAGCCTCACAATATGTCCAAATACACAAAATGAATCAAGTCACAACAACCAAATCATTCAAAAAAAGTCAACAAATCATTCCTAAAATATCTCGTCCAAATTGATCCACTCGGTCGAGTGGATTGACCCACTCGGTCGAGTGGAGCCTCAAAAAACGGACCAGATTCATTTCTGAAGGCACTCGACCGAGTGCACTAGGGCACTCGATCGAGTGACCCTAAACCGGGGTCCTCCCTATAAATACCCCATCACATCAATTCATTTGAGAAGGTTTTTCCAACCCTTTCAATCCTCATTCAACCTTACACATTTTAAACCTTCATCATCTTGAGTTCTAGGCAGTCATACACATACTAACACTAACATTTTAATTCAGTTACTAACATTATTTTAATTTTGCTACTAACATTTCATTTATCGCAATCTACCTTTTTTTTATTATTTATTGTATCTAACCTCTAACATTTAATTATCGTCATTAACATATTAATACCGTGTATATATATATATTTATATAATATTAAAATTCGGATCTTAACACGTTTGACTACAACGATCATCCAAAGTCCGTTTAATCCCTTTACGAGTCACGACGGAGGTGGCACCCTTTCGAGGAGCGCCGCCCCAATGTACTCAAGGGCATAACGCGATCGTGATTGCTCATAGTTGAACGCGTAAGACTCCATTTCTAAGATTAGTACGAGATCCGTTGAGGCGAAAACCGACATCACATAATCCTTTAGGATTAGTATCGATGTCGTGACACGGAGGACTATAATTTCGTCACTAATCAAACTTTTCAATCACATAATAGCATATTTCATAATTTCCCGATAACGGTCTCATAATCGTATAATACACGTTTATGACATCGAGAACCGAGTTGAATTTAAATAATGCAATATTTTTATTTAACTCGGTCAATTATCGAGTTCAACCAAATAAAAATGAAACGAGCCATGCCTCGTACAGGGGGCACTCGATCGAGTTGGACCCCAAAAACTGGGCAGTAGCGGCTTCGAGTGTGCACTCGATCGAGTCCATGCCATGACTCAATCGAGTTGGTCCTGTAGCCCAGTAATCCGAGAGCTTTAATGCAACATTCGAGCCTCGTCATTTTTTTTACGACTTTTAGTCGACACGTGTAAAGTCAATCACGTAATTCTAACCTTCAAAACCCATGCATATCACTATCACTTAAAATGACTTTGATCGACGGTCTCGCACTATTAATCTTGTGTCGACGACTCTTTAGTCGTATCCGACACATGATTAATTTAGACTCTATTCCTCGATGTGATAAGTCGGGACAAGGCATCGGGATTCGGGATCGGGCTAGCACCACGTCTAGGTTCCATATCTCCGTCCTCAATTTAATACACAATATAATGTGTATTTAATCGAAGTTTGTCCGTTTGCACAACTTACGGTCTAGTTTATATATATACGGGTCCGTTTCTAGTTAACGTTTACCATTTCCTATTCGATTATCCTATTTATTGCTCGTTGTATTGTAAATTCCGGGTTGTATTCCGCCCGTGTAATTTGTAATTTATTTACGAGTTTTCTATTTTCGATGTTTGCCATTTATTGCCTTAAATGAACATCACATGCTAAATCACTTTTACGTGAATCAAGATGCATTAAAATGACGTAGTTAACCAATAATTCGCATGCTTAGCTAAAAACGCTGTTTGCCTATCATTTAGTCGTTTCACTAGCGCGCGTACACGAACACGAACGATGTCTTAGTAGAGGCCGCCATTGTGCGGGCGGGGTTGGGTGTCCTTAGTGGGCTTCCCAACACGTACCCTCACCCCTTACTCAGAACCTCGGTTTCCGGATGCCCGAAACCGTTGACGCACGAGAGTCATTCTTTACACGATACCGGTGTAGATGGTATCTGTATCGCAATGCAAAGGGACGGGCCCCATAAACTCTGAAATCGAAGTGGGCCGTAATTTGTGTATAGCCCATGACGACATAGAGTGGGCTCGTATGGTTCCGAATAACCACAAAATTCGGTGGCGACTCCATTTTGACTTAAATTTCGAACCCGAGAACAATCTCACCACGAGATTCATTCGCCTACCCAAACCCGCGTGTGGCCGTGTCGGGGTGGACCTACGTCATGTCCACAGACACTATTCACACTTGAGAGGAATCTTCGATATTCTCGACAATCTATAAGTGAGAATATAGTCATGTGAGATTTTGTTTGATTCGTCTTTATGAGCACATTAAGAATATCAAATTTTTATAATTTTTGCTGATGTAAATGAAAGATATTGCTAGTGTAAAACGCGTCTCGGCAAATGTGCCAAAAGGAAATGAGACAAGTGGATTTGAATGGAGGGAGTAATAATTATTTATTAAGCAAAACCTTTATGATTATACCGGTGAGAAAGCGGAATTTCAGGAAACAATTTCCTAGCACCAATCCAAGAGTACAAGCAAAATATAGATATGAATCAGGACAAAAGTAAGTCGAGAAATACATAACCTCGTAGCGTAAATTCCTCGATATATAAGACAAAGACGGAAAGATAGTAGAGCCCCACGTGTTGCTCCTCTACTCGGTCCACCAACCCAGTCAGAATCCTACGCCTGCTAGGACGGAAGAGATAGAACGATTCTCTCTCTTACTTTTTAGGGTGCTTGAGACAATAAACTGAACTAGCTTAGATTATGGTTTTCTCCTTGGGTTGACTACCAATCACCTTATGACTCATATACCATATCCTTATATAGTAGTAAAGTTTACATTAAACCAAGAGACAAACCGGGCCTCATAAGTAGTCATAGTCTAATACCTCACAAGTCCATATTAGGCATGTTTAGTTTCCTGACTAAGTCTGATTGTGTGACCTTATAAGATTATGTATCCATAGTCATCATCCCAATCGAATTGGACTAATTATCATAATTATTCTCTAGCAAGCAATTATGAATTATTATAATACATAACGATTATCTCCATAATAATATCCTATATTATATTTAGTAATTGCCGAAAATGTCTTAGGACATATTCCTTCATTCTCCCACTTGTCCCTAGACAATAAGGCAATCTTCAAATTCCTTATGTCGCTTAATTTTGAATTAGATCAAATCTAAACATCTCATGATTAATGTGTCACTTATCGAATTCATTTCCTCGATCTCTGAGTTCAAACTATCCTTGAATGAATTAACTCCTTAATCCAATCCTCGCATGCCCATAAATTTTTCTGTTCTCCCTCATCAAGGGGCCCAGACACTAACCCTATCATATAAAAGGACTTATCCAGTCTTGTATCATCCAAAACTCCCACTCAAATCTTAGTCACCACGACGAATGCCTTTATAATCTCCTTTTACGGCGCCGCGTTTGACAGTGTCAATGTACAACTAATCGTATCATGGTTGCAATGATATACTCATGTCAAAGGAATCCACTAAACATAGGTTTGATTCTACTTTAGAATCCACTTTGGTCAAGTCACAATATATCCAATATATCCACTTGATTGAACGAACATGTCCATCTTCCCATAGCCCATGGAACTGCGCTATCAAAAAATATCGTGCTAGTTACATCACTTATGTCCAATTTAGTGACACTGACTAGGGACACATATAAGTTGTGATCTCTGTTCACCGATAGTTTTCCACTTATCAAAACACTTTTGGTATTCCTATAGAGAACTCACATGCTTTCTGGATATTTTATTAATGCCAAACCAATTATTAAATAAGTATCAATGATATAGATGAACATTCCAAACATCAGCCATGTTTTAATAACTGTATTTTTCCAAATACAATTTCAACCATAATCTCCATAACTGCATTTGTCGTTTCTATATACTCGATTTCTTATATATGTATAATCTGCGAGGGTGCTCAGCTTGGAACTCTCCATTTCACTGCTTTTCCATTGAGACAAAGAATGAAACCAAACTACTGCGGAAGTCATCATTAATCACTACGGAAAAACCTGCAACAGTGTAACTCGCAACAACCAACTCATATTCTCCACCGTATACCAAGAAGTCGTCCTTAATTCTTCTTAAGTACTTAAGGATGTTCTTCATGACAACCCTGTGTCAAACACTCAAGTTTGTCGGGTATTTGTGTCATCACGAACATAACAAGAACCTTGTCATCATAAGTCTCTTGACTAAGTCCAATAATCATCCTTGATTTATCTCCATAAATCTTGATGTCAAAGATGTAATCTAGCTCTCCTAGATCCTTCATAGCGAAACAATAATATGACCATCCCTTGTCTGACTCAAGCATGGAAATATCGTTTTCTATGATTAGTATGTCATCCACATACAATACTAGGAAAGTAATAACACTCCTACATAACTTCACATCCTCTTTCAAGAACTCCTTCAAGAAAGCGGTTTGACATCCATTTTATCACGACTACACTTAGTCACCTTATGGAGTCTTGACTTACCAAAGCATCCTTGTAGGTAGTATGTTTCTTATTTTACAAAATCACTATTTTGGAACATCCCGTCAAATAAGTTTCTACAAACCTTTTCGTTGGAATATAAGATCTACTAGCTCTACAATGTGGAACGACAACCTTTAGATTAGCGGATGAGTTGTGGGTCGAACCTACACCACCACCTCGTACAACACTCTTATGTTGTGTCATCTCACTCAGTTGTTGCTCATCATCACGAACTCCTACGAGATTTATACTACTCTCACTTGAATTTTTGGAACAACCACCTTTTCCAAAAAGACATCACCACAAGCAACAACCACTTTGTTTACTCTTTAGGTATAAAAGTAATACCATGTAGTATATTTGGAATAGACCATAAAAGACGATTTAGGAATGTTTCCATCCATATCACGTATATGGTTTCTCATCTACTACTTTGGTTAGAATCATGTTAAGTGCGAATGCTGCATTCTAAATGCAATTCCTGACATGGAAATTGGAAGGTCAGCAAGCCTCATCCAGAATCAAACCATATCTAATAAGGTTCGATTTCTTCGTTCGGAAAACCCATTTTTCCAGACGGTCTGAATTGTGAAATGGTTCCACAATTCTTATAAATGATTTTCAAACTATTGAGAATAAATATCCACCAACCACGATCGGATCGTAGTATTTTAATTTTCTTCTCAAGTTGGTTTTGCACTTCATCTTGGAAATGTTCGAACTTTTCAAATAATTCCGACTCATGAAGTAACCACACCTAATTCTTGCATATGTGCTCACCGGCCCACACACATCCGTATGTGTAAGGGCTAGAACATCATTTGCCCCGCAAGGGATGTTTGAATCATTAACCTTATGTTTCTTGTTGTCAATGTTATAGATGCGTGTTTCCAAAACATACAAACTACTCCATCCTATCCATTCAATCCTTTACATGGAGGGTTTCACAACTTTTAAGAAAAGTGGTAAAAGTAAGGGTATTATTGGTAAATCAAATGATATTATGGGTCCACCAAACTAAAGGAAGGAAAAAGTAGTGACATTTTGTGTAAATAGAGTAAAGATATGAGGGTTATATGCTAAAGTCTTTTACCAAAAGAGGAATGTAAAGAATTGATTGGATTGTCCATTTATAGTAAGTGTAAAGAATTGAATGGATGAGAGGGAGTATTTGATAATTTAACTTTCTACTCCTTTTTGTCTCTGCACATTACCAATAATGTGACTACCACTCGCGGCATCGAATACCCAGGAAATAGGATTTGCTAAGTTCACTTCTATAAAAAATAGAGCGAAGGTAGAAACACCATGTTTCTTGTCCTTGTGGTACTTGGGGAAATCCTCTTCCACAACTAATTTTTAGACGAGAGAAGCATTTATGTTCATTCACAATACAATATTTTACTTTGAAGTGGCATTTCCTTTTCAAAAGAATCCTGACTTGACAACTTGTTTGTCGTAGTCGTTCTTAGGAATAGGTCTAATCACATCCTTTCAAAAAAATTTCCCTTACGAGCTATAAGAACATCTCCATGTTCCTTTTTTCTGACTCGTTTGGGATGCATGTAACTCTTAATCCGAATCAACATAAACTCTTGTCAGATTTGTTTTCCCTTATTGCATACAAAAGTTCAAACAAATTTTGAAACTAATCATACAACGAATTGATACAATATCAATGCCCATCTCAAGTGGTTAAGCAAAATCCAGTTTTTCCATTACCTGAATGTGTCTAATCGAATTGAACACTTACGGGCCAACTGATTCACCTTTTGTCAACTTGCATTTGAACTATCACAATGATACGCTCTCCAACTTTCAGCATCTAATGCAATTTTGGGGAATTCGACAAATAGAGAGTTGTTCAAATCATACCCTTTCTTTCCTTCACATCTGAGAACCATTCTAAGTTTCGTTTCCATTCCAAGAAAAAAATAGCATTCAATTTGTCTTTCTCAAGAATGGATCACATATTAAGAACGAGTTGTTGTTTTAGTCATTACATTTACATAAACAAAAGAACAATCGAGTATAAGCGAAATGTTCATCAAAGCAGTTTAAAACAACCTTTTAAACTACTAAATGCCCTTTAAAAAGTATCTCCCAAAAGGCACAAAACCAAAACTGTAACACCCCTTATTTTTATAAATTAAATTTTATTTAACTTTTATTCTATTTACGATTTAATTCGTAAATATTAAAATTATTATAAAAGGAATTTATCGTTTAATCGTTTCAAACTCCTAAAATTCTATTTGTCTCGAAAACTCTTCTTATATTTAAAATATTTATTTATTTATTTATGTTTCGCTTTATTTTGTACATTTAATTTAATTCTTATTGAACTACTATTTCGACGATTTGAATTGTAAACTCTTTCGATCTAAGCTTGAATTTATATTATTTTAAGCCTAACTCGTTTTAATAAGCTTCGTTAAATAATTTATTATTTTTCCTCGAGAAATCAACTTAATTCTTTTTCGTCATACCTTCGTTAATTTTCTCAAGAAACATTATTTTTATCGTAGGCATTCGTTTAACTTTTGAGATACATTTTATAAATACTCTCAAACTAATTAATTATTCTTCCTAAAACTTCTTTTTTGTCTCGAATATTTATTTACTCATTTTATCAAACTAATATAAATCAAACAATATTTATATTTAGCATAATTATATCTCGATTCAAAACATAAAAATTACAAAATGGGTCGTCCCAAAAACGAGATGTCACTTGTATAGAGGGCACTCGATCGAGTGCCTAAGGGCCACTCGATCGAGTGACCCCCTCAAAAATGAGCAGGGATTTCCTCACGAAGGGCACTCGATCGAGTCCCTTCATTGACTCGATCGAGTGACCCCTGTAGCTCTTCAACGTGAGTTAAAACGTGGTACAAGGTCCCGATAAGTCATATTTAAGACTTTAGGTCGTCACGTGTTAATCCAATCACGTGCTTCCCTACTCAAAACCCATACATCACATTTTATTTCATTTCATCGTTCTTTTACGGCTTTGAGTGGTGTTTCGAGTAACTAGTCTAGGGACAACGACTTTCTACTCGTATCCGACACTCGATAGGTTAAGACATTTCTAATCCACCATGATAGGTCGGGACAAGACTACGAGACCCGGGATCAAGCTAGCCTTACGCTTTGGTCCCGTGTGCTAAGCGCATATTAAAAGTCTTCGTCCTCTGATCAATACACAATATAATGTGTACTTGATCAAAGTTCGTCCGGTTATTTAATTTACGGTTTAGCTTACGTTTACTATTTACGGGACCGTTTATGGTCAATGTCCCATTTCTAATCCTTTATTATTTTTATCGCTGTTGTATTGTAATTCCGGGTTGTATTTCAGCTCGCGTAATTTGTAATTTATTTACAAGCTTTTATTTTCGATGTTTGCATTTGTAACATTTCAAATGAACATCGCATGCTAAATCACTTCGACATAAACCGAGATGCATAAAATGACGTAGCAACATGTATTACATTTACGTATCGTAAAATAATGTTTGCATATCATTTTACCGAATTACTAGCGCGCGTATTAAAAAACCGATCAATATCTTAGTAGAGGCCGCTATGTGCGGGCGGGGTTGGGTGTCCTTTGTGGGCTTCCCAACATGTACCTCACCCCTTACTCGGAACCTTGGTTTCCGGATGCCCGAAACCGTTGGCGCACGAGAGTCATTCGATATACGATACCCGATAACTTGGTATCGGTATCGTAATGCAAAGGGACGAACCCCACAAGTTCTAGTATCAAAGTGGGTCGTGCTTTGTGCATGGTCCACCCAAATATAGAGTGGGTTCTAACGGGCCCGAACTCCCACAAAGTTTGATGACGGCTCCTATTTTGATTTAAATTTAGACCCGAGAACAATCTCACACGGGAAACATATCGCCTCCCAAACTCACGCGTGGCCGCGTCGGGGTGGAACTATGTCATGTCTACACATTTAGCCAAGATCAACTCGTCTATTAATTGGATTATGTAGATGTCCATACTTAGAGACACTTTTGAGAAATGACATGCCAACTTTTTAAAATTTCGACCATATATATGACAAATAAAATTAAAAAGTATAAACAATAAATGACACGATATAATTGATTGGATATGATTTTAATTACTATTTCGTAATTGTTAAGTTAAGATAAGTACATCACTACGATTGATTAAATATGAGAATTTGGTATATGTAAATTGTTTGTTTGTGAGGGAAATGAATAGAGGTTGAGGAAATAAACAAAATAAGAAAGAAAAAAACACTTTTCATGAAAGAGTTACTATTCATACATGTTATTTTTTGACAAAATTTTCTTTTTAATCCTTTATATATTAAAGTAGAATCATTTGAGGCCTCCATATTCATCCACCTCAGCCTCTTATTTGGCGCTGATTTGTCGCTGACTTGGCGCTGATTTGTCCATCGTGATTCAATTTATTTGTAAGTATTTCCGGACTAGCAGTTATCTAATATTTTAGTTACCAACTTTAGAAACCTAAACTACCGTCCTTTGAACCACCCACTACCCCTCTTTTCAATTACCACCTCAAAGTTAACCATCTAACTCACCTTTCTCCATGCTTCTAAAACAACCATGCCCATCTAACTTAATTTTCAACTTTCCGAAAATTAATAGCAAGTAGATGTACATTACCTTCTGATTATTGATGGAGAATGGACATTGGAAGCTTAAACTATTGCCTACTTATTCCGTTATTCCAAATACGAGTAGTCGGGGTCTCGGGGATCATTATTTGGGAAAAGAATTGTTAAAAAATTAAAACAATTCGATTTCTTACCACTTTAACTATGTGCATTGTTTCTGTTTTGTGAGAATGAAGATTGCATTTCAGATTTTTTTTCTTCATTTTTTTTAATCAATGGGGTAAATGCATAATACTCCATAATTTGACATTATTAGTTTTTACACAACTAGATCCTGAACCTTTTTTTTAAGTGAAATATTGCTTTAGAAGTTTCAACATGATTACATTATACGGAGTATTAATAATAGTGGTTCACCAATTTATTTATTTTCTTTTTTTTTTTGACGAATCTTAGTGCAGTACAAGAGCATTCGCACAATATTGATTGATTTAGTTAGAAATTAAGATTCAAATGTACTGTTTTATCATCTAACTACCTATAAATGATCGTGATTTTCTTTTTGTTGGGATTAAGATCTAATGGATTTTCTGTTTTATTTTATTTTCCTTTTCAGGGAGAAATATAACTTTGTTGTCGGAACACAAGTATTTGCTTAATTGGGTCCAATAGTTTGGCTAAATCGGATGGGAAGTTCGGGTTTGTGATATATCATGTGAGTGATGGTAAGTAACATTGACCAATACATGTTCACATTGTAAACCTTTTTTTGAGCACGCATTGTTGAAGTAACGATGAATCGTTGTTACTGTAACGTTTGGTAGTATATCAGTTTGGTATAAGTGTGACTATATCAGCTTGTACAAGTTGAGAACCATTTGGTAGCAAGGGAAGTTTTTTCTGCTTTTTGGCTATCAAAAGTTGTTTGGTTATATATATATATGAAATGTGGAGACATAAGGTGATTTTTGGTCATATGAGGTATGCATGCTATCAGGTTCATGACTATTCTGATGGCCCGTTTGTGCACAAATTCGGGTCCTTCAACATACACAGGTTCTGAGACATGTGTGTAGTCAAAAAGGTCTTCTATGGTAGGAGGACATTGGCAGCATGCAATGTGAATGACGAGTTTTCAACGGTTGTCGATCAAGCTAATATATAGTTTAATTTACTAGAGGAACAAATCCAAGTGGAGTGAGGAAGCTTAAGTTTGTTTGACTCAAACCCTTACCATACTTTTATGGGCATTTACGATGGAGATGGTGGCCCAAAGACATGATGGTATATCTTTTTTTTTTGGTAAAATGTAAGAATTGCATTCCAAACCAAACCATACAACTTGGCAACTAAGGCCGAATACAAAGTATATATAAACTTTCTACAGGAAACACCTAATTTGTGTCTGCAAAAGAGGTCGAATCCGAGTTAGTCTATATCTAATATCCTTCTTAATTAATCGACTCACAACACTAGGTTTCAAAACAATCAAGTCATGAATAGCTTTGTTCCTAACCCACCAAACATAATAAACCATGACATTTATTACAGCCGCCACCACCCCTTTATGCATCATTTTACCACATGTCAGGTGCCTCCACCAATCAATGAAACCAGTACAAGGAACCGAGTACTGCAGCCAGGAACATACGTCCAGTAGAAGAAGTTTACTAAACCTGCAATTAAAGAAGAGATGATCCTGAGACTCGTCCTCTATTTCACAGATACCACATCGAATAGCTCCTCCATACCACCTCACAGTTCTATCCTGCGTCATGAGTCGACTCTTAAAGGCAAGCCAACTCATAAATGAGTGCTTAGGCACCGAATTAGTATTCCAAACCAGTAGGACTCGAACACATTTGTTACTGACAGGCTGTAGTCAAGTGTACGCTTCCTGCACAGTATATGTCTTTGACCCGACCCAATCCTTCTGAATAAAGCCTTCCTGCAGTTATATTCGAACCTTGCATATCTGTTTCCAAGCCCAACTGCATGAGTGTCCAAGATTATACGACTCCCATGCCTGTTTCTTTATATCCTTTATATATTAAAGTAGAATCATTTGAGGCCTCCATATTCATCCACCTCAGCCTCTTATTTGGCGCTGATTTGTCGCTGACTTGGCGCTGATTTGTCCATCGTGATTCAATTTATTTGTAAGTATTTCCGGACTAGCAGTTATCTAATATTTTAGTTACCAACTTTAGAAACCTAAACTACCATCCTTTGAACCACCCACTACCCCTCTTTTCAATTACCACCTCAAAGTTAACCATCTAATTCACCTTTCTCCATGCTTCTAAAACAAGCATGCCCATCTAACTTAATTTTCAACTTTCCAAAAATTAATAGCAAGTAGATGTACATTACCTTCTGATTATTGATGGAGAATGGACATTGGAAGCTTAAACTATTGCCTACTTATTCCGTTATTCCAAATACGAGTAGTCGGGGTCTCGGGGATCATTATTTGGGAAAAGAATTGTTAAAAAATTAAAACAATTCGATTTCTTACCACTTTAACTATGTGCATTGTTTCTGTTTTGTGAGAATGAAGATTGCATTTCAGATTTTTTTTTCTTCATTTTTTTAATCAATGGGGTAAATGCATAATACTCCATAATTTGACATTATTAGTTTTTACACAACTAGATCCTGAACCTTTTTTTTAAGTGAAATGTTGCTTTAGAAGTTTCAACATGATTACATTATATGGAGTATTAATAATAGTGGTTCACCAATTTATTTATTTTCTTTTTTTTTTGACGAATCTTAGTGCAGTACAAGAGCATTCGCACAATATTGATTGATTTAGTTAGAAATTAAGATTCAAATGTACTGTTTTATCATCTAACTACCTATAAATGATCGTGATTTTCTTTTTGTTGGGATTAAGATCTAATGGATTTTCTGTTTTATTTTATTTTCTTTTTCAGGGAGAAATATAACTTTGTTGTCGGAACACAAGTATTTGCTTAATTGGGTCCAATAGTTTGGCTAAATCTGATGGGAAGTTCGGGTTTGTGATATATCATGTGAGTGATGGTAAGTAACATTGACCAATACATGTTCACATTGTAAACCTTTTTTTGAGCACGCATTGTTGAAGTAACGATGAATCGTTGTTACTGTAACGTTTGGTAGTATATCAGTTTGGTATAAGTGTGACTATATCAGCTTGTACAAGTTGAGAACCATTTGGTAGCAAGGGAAGATTTTTCTGCTTTTTGGCTATAAAAAGTTGTTTGGTTATATATATATATGAAATGTGGAGACATAAGGTGATTTTTGGTCATATGAGGTATGCATGCTATCAGGTTCATGACTATTCTGATGGCCCGTTTGTGCACAAATTTGGGTCCTTCAACATACACAGGTTCTGAGACACTTGTGTAGTCAAAAAGGTCTTCTACGGTAGGAGGACATTGGCAGCATGCAATGTGAATGACAAGTTTTCAACGGTTGTCGGTCAAGCTAATATATAGTTTAATTTACTAGAGGAACAAATCCAAGTGGAGTGAGGAAGCTTAAGTTTGTTTGACTCAAACCCTTACCATACTTTTATGGGCATTTACGATGGAGATGGTGGCCCAAAGACATGATGGTATATCTTTTTTTTTGGTAAAATGTAAGAATTGCATTCCAAACCAAACCATACAACTTGGCAACTAAGGCCGAATACAAAGTATATATAAACTTTCTACAGGAAACACCTAATTTGTGTCTGCAAAAGAGGTCGAATCCGAGTTAGTCTATATCTAATATCCTTCTTAATTAATCGACTCACAACACTAGGTCTCAAAACAATCAAGTCATGAATAGCTTTGTTCCTAACCCACCAAACATAATAAACCATGACATTTATTACAGCCGCCACCACCCCTTTATGCATCATTTTACCACATGTCAGGTGCCTCCACCAATCAACGAAACCAGTACAAGGAACCGAGTACTGCAGCCAGGAACATACGTCCAGCAGAAGAAGTTTACTAAACCTGCAATTAAAGAAGAGATGATCCTGAGACTCGTTCTCTTTTTCACAGATACCACATCGAATAGCTCCTCCATACCACCTCACTGTTCTATCCTGCATCATGAGTCGACTCTTAAAGGCAAGCCAACTCATAAATGAGTGCTTAGGCACCGAATTAGTATTCTAAACCAGTAGGGCTCGAACACATTTGTTACTGACAGGCTGTAGCCAAGTGTACGCTTCCTGCACAGTATATGTCTTTGACCCGACCCAATCCTTCTTAATAAAGCCTTCCTGCAGTTATATTCGAACCTTGCATATCTGTTTCCAAGCCCAACTGCATGAGTGTCCAAGATTATACGACTCCCATGCCTGCTTCTTTATATACACGGAATGAATCCATTTAACCCACAACAGGTCAGGACATTTATACAGCCACCCACTATACTTGCCCAAACAAGCAACATTCCACAGGTGCAAGTTCTGTAATCCCAGCCCACCAAGCATCTTATCCTGAAAAACTTGATCCCATGGTACTGATGGAGGCGTGACAAAGTGTTCACTACTACTCCACAAAAAATTGCGACAAGCAGCTTCTATACTTTGTATAACCTGTTTAGGTAATAAGAAGATTCTCGCCCAATAACAATGAAGGTGACTTATAACGGATTGTATCAGAGATAGGCGTCCGGCATAAGAAAGATGCCTCGCCCCTAAGCTCCTAATTCGTATGACAATCTTCTCTGTCAAAATACTACAATCAGACTTAGATAACTTTTTAGGAGAAATAGGAACTCCCAAATTCTTAAAAGGCAAAGCACCAAGCTTCATTTGTGACAGGCGAACACATTGTTGTTTCATCCTGTCATTCATCCCATTCAGATATATGTTTGATTTGTCAAAGTTAATCTCTAATCCAGAAGCCTGTGAAAAGGCAAGGAACCAACTCAATAGTAGCATGATAGACTTCTTATCCCCTCGACAAAACATAATAAGATCATCTGCAAAGTACAAATGACTTAATTGAGTCTCTTTGCACATTGAATGAAATTTAAAATCACAATCCTTCTACACCACCATAAGAACTCGACTCAGATATTCCATGCCCACTACAAACAGTATAGAAGACATTGGATCCCCTTGTCTCAATCCTTTGCCACCTTTAAAGAAACCAAAGACTTCCACATTTAATTTAAGAGAGAAAGATGTAGAAGTAATGCACTCCATCACCAATCTTCTAAACTTATGAGGGAAGTTCAAAGCCTCTAACATCTCATCCATAAGACTCCAACTTATAGAGTCATAGGCTTTCTTCAAATCCAATTTCATCATAGCTCTAGGAGAGCAAGCTTTCCTATTATAAACCTTGATCAAAACCTAACAGATCATTATATTCTCAACAATCTCCCTTCTCTGAATGAAGCAAGTGTGGTTCAGGCTGAGGATCTCAGGAAGGACCTTACCCATTCTTCTAGCTAGAATCTTTGTAATACACTTATAGAGAGTGTTACAACAGGCTATAGGTCGAAATTGGCTAACCGATTTTGGCCTATTGATGTGTGCTAAATTTAGAGCATTTTTCCTCCCATTTAGACTCGTTTTTCCCTCGTTTTGCGAGATTAGAATGCGATTATCGTCTTATTTTGAGACTTTCTCGCATTAGCGTCTCTCTTGTGCGTTTTACGTGTTTTTGGTAGTTTTTCTATCAAATTTGGTAGGATTTGGCGCCAAAAGCATGATCGAACTTCCACGAGCACAAGAGAGGGGATTACCGTCCGAAAAGCAAAGCACAAACTCAAAGTTCAAAGCCATCCAATCATACAACGAAGAATGAGATGAGAAAAGAGGCCAGAAAATCATCGGGTGAAGTTTCACCCGATGAGAAATGACCGGGCGAAGTTTCGCCTTACGGTAATTTTACCTCCCCGAAGAACTTCAGTAAAGCTTCTCCCCCGGGCGAAATGACCGGGCAAAACTTTCACCCACCGGGTGAAGTTTTGCCCGACGGTAAAGATGTCCAAAAACGCAAATTTGGAAGAAGTTCACCGGGTGAAACTACTGGGTGAAGTTTCACCTGGCGGTATTGACTCGTCCATGGTAGATCTCAATGGGTGAAAGTCTCACTAATGAAGCAAAAAGTTGGATTTGGGCTTGAGTTTAAGGATCCATTAAAGCTTTACTATATATATATACCCTTGTTAGTTGCACATTACCATTCATTAGACCATCCATTATCTCACCATTAGTAGATCATTCTAGTAGTAATTCTAGTAGTTCTCTACAATTCCATTAGCTTAGATAGTAAGCTTTTAGATCTTCATAGTTTTCTTCATCAATTCTCTAGATTTACATTCAAGCTTTGTAGAATTCAAGTTTTTATTGAAGATTCTTGGAGATTATTAAAGGATTAGTGACAAATCCTTTGTCCTCTTCATCAAGCTTCATCTTATTTATTTATCTTTGCAATCTCCTTCTTTATTGTTGATATTCTTCATAATTGGTATATTTCTCTTCCACTTCCTAATCTCTAGTCTAGATTTATTATTGTTCTTTCAATATTGCACCGTTTCTATTTATTTTACTTGCATCGTTCTTTGATCGTTCGATAGTTTATTTTAGTAGATCGTTATTTTCTTCATTGTATTATTGTTATTTTCTCTAGATTTTATTTATGTTATTTTAGATTGCCTTCTAGTTTATTTTGTTGATCGTCATTTTCCCTATTGTTTTGTTGTTATTTTCCTTAGATTTAATCATTATGCTCGTTTTTGTTGTTTTCTCTATTGTTGTTATTTTAATAGTTTCCATTATGATGTGTGAGTAGATTTCTTGTTGGGGGGTTTAGGGAGGAAGATCTTGGATTATTTGAATTGAGGAGTTTTTGGTTGATTGCTTGCTTGTTGGTTTATCTTGCTTGAGGTTGTTGTGTCATTGTTGTTTTAGTCCGGCCAACTAGACCGACCTTGACTCATTTCTATCAATATGGAAAAACTCGGGGTATTAACTTGAGACTTACCCTTTTTCGCCGCGAAAGCGGGTTTTTAGGTGAGTTGGGTGAAGAAACCGAAAGGTGGCATTCTGCCTCTACCGATGTTGTGACCGACCCGATTCCGTTTTTCTTAGACCCCAATTTCCGAATCCCGACTTCCCCCTAACACCTTTTCCATATTTGATCATCTCTTGTTATTTATTACGTTTTAGTATAGATTCGACCCTTAAAACCCCCCATTAGATCCCAAACACGCCCCTTTTACTCAATTTCGTTCCGTTCCCTGTGGACCGACCTCGACTTACCACGAATACACTAGTTGTTTTTGTATTTTTGCGAGTCTATAAATATTGTTTGATCCCCCATCCTTCGCTAAACAACCGATCCGATTGGGACGCGCATCAAAATGGCACCGTTGTCGGGGAACGACGAGTTAATTGAGTTTTAGTTATTGTGTTTGGTTATTTGCTTTGATTTTATTTTTCTCTTTTTTTCCCTAGTACCGATAGGTGCTTGGAGACTTACCATTTAATTGAGTTTATGCCCAGGAATACATCATCGCCCTTGTGGTTCGATCTGCAGCCGGAGAGGACATTTAGAGCTTTGCAATTTCGGGGTAATAACTCAACCACTATTATTCCACATCCTTCATTATCATCACCCAATCAAAATCCCATCTTACCACTTACATCACATACACCTTCTATACCCTCTACACCTTCTACACCAAATAATCTCATCCCAAATAATCCTTCCACATCATCTACTTCACAAAATTCACCACCAACCCCATCATCACCAAGAACTCCACCACCAAATCAAAATCTAACCCCTTCAAATCATTCAAATCCAAATCTATCACCACCACCAATCCAACCAATGGCGACCTTAGGTTCCCACCTTACACATGAAGAAACACCTTCACCGGTTGATTTCGGGGTGATTCCCGAAAATTATGAATTGAAAGCTTCTTTGACAAATGCGGTTCAACAAGATACATTTTATGGTTTTTCCCAAGAAGATGCCCAAGAGCATATTGCATCATTTAAAGAGAAATTAGTCGGGGCCCGTCTTAGTTGGCTAACTTCATGCCAATTACACTGATTATTATTTCCAAAGACATTGAGAGATGGAGCGTAGATGGCTTCATGGCCATCCCGATAATACATTCACAACATGGGCTCAATTATCCAATGCCTTCTTGGAGAAATATTATCCACCGTCAAAGACCAACCAATATTGCATGGAAATACAAACTTTTAAGCAATATGAATTTGAAAGCCTAAGTGAGGCTTGGGAGAGATTTGGAGACTTATTGCACAAGTGCTCTCACCATGGAATCCCCGATTGGCTAACAATCCAAACATTTTATAACACCCTTTCATCGAGAACCAAGGAAAATCTCAATTCGGCCGCCGGAGGAGACTTCTCTTCCCTTACCGATGAGGCATCTAAAAGTCTTATTGAAAAGATGGCAATGGGTGATTCTAGAGTGGGTCAATCAAGGGATTCTAGAAAGAAAGTTGAAGTGAACTCATCTAAGAGTTCTAATGAATTGAAACTTGAAGCAAAAGTTGAAGAATTGACAAAGAGAATAGATGCCATGAACTTTAATCCAACTCCTAGAGGTATGTACCAAATTCAAGGAAGTGTTCCAACAAGGCAACCATCACCTCCTAAGCAACAAATAACATGGGAAGTTCAATGTGAACATTGTGGCAATTATGGTCATGATTCTAGCTCTCGTATTCCTAATGAAGAAATTTATTTTGAAGAGCCAAATGAAGTCCAAGCTATACAAGTGTATGGGCAAAGACCTCAATTTGATCCCTTTTCTAATACTTACAATGTCGGCACAAGGTTTCATCCCAATTTTTCCTATGGAAACCAAAATGTTCAAAATCCAATGCCACGTGCCCAAGGGAATCAACCGAGGCCCTTTAATCAAAGTCAACAAAGGCCCTTTAATCAAGGTCCTCCAAAGATGCCCCCATATTTGCCTCCTCACCAAAGGAGCAACTTCAATCAACAAGGTGGCAACTTCCATGTTCCAAACAATTACAACAATTACCAAAATCAACATGGTAACCATTTTAATCATGGATACAATCAAGGGTTCCAAGGTAATTTCCAAGGTAACCAAGGTTACAATCAACAACCATTCAATCAACCCTCTCAATCTTATGGCCAACCAAGTAATTTCCAATATGGTCAAGGAGAAGTTCCATGCGAAAACACTAATGATTTGCAAAGAGCCATTGGACACTTATGGAGTGAGAATCTACATACCAAAGCAAGGCTAAAGGTTTAGGAATCACAAGAAGCAACAAAACCCTTAGCCACCCCCAATTCACCACCCCATGGTTTGCCTGGGCAACCCCAAAATCCAAGGGAACCTCCACACCAAGCAAATGCCGTCATTTTGAGAGGTGGCAAGGAACTTGAGGACCCGTATAGGAACTTGAACTTGAACACCAAAAGCACCACATCCAAAGTGAATCAACAAAGTGAACCACAAGCAACATCTCCCATTTCCCCCAAACAAAACCGGAGAATACAAGGGGAGTTTGATACTCCTCCAAAATGCGGAGATTGAACAAAGAGAACTTAGAAGAAAGAAAAAGGAGCAAATGAAAGCGGAAGAAGCAAAAAAGAAAAGAGATGGAGTGATTAGCCGAAGAAGGAGAAGAATCTAATATTCCACTGCCTCCTGCTTTTGTCCCACCATCACCCTTTCCCGAGCGAGCTAAGCCACATAAGGAGAATGCCCAATTTAGCTGCTTTGTGGATAAGTTGAAGAAAGTGGAGGTAGCTTTACTCTTCACCGAGGTAATTTCTCAAATGCCCATTTTATTCTAAGTTTTTGAAAGAAGTCTTAACTAAAAAGAGAACAATAGAGGATAAAGAATGTGTCCCTCTTACGGCACAATGTAGTGCCATTCTTATGAATCAAATGCCAAAGTAACTAGAGGATCCCGATAGCTTTTCCATCTCTTGTCGGGTTGGAAATGTTGTTGTTAATCAAGCTTTGTGTGACCTAGGGGCTAGTGTTAGTTTGTTGCCTTATTCTATTTCTAAGAGACTTAGTGTGGGAGAGATGAGACCCACTAGCATCTCAATTCAACTTGCGGATAGGTCCGTCAAGTACTCACTTGGGATACTTGAGGATGTACCCGTGCAAGTTGGTAAGTTTTTTATCCCCTCCGACTTTGTTACATGGATATGCCCGAAGACACTATTACCCCAATTACTCTAGGTCAACCTTTCATGGCTACCGGTGGTACTATAGTTGATGTTAAGAATGGAAAGTTGTCATTTAACATAGGGAACGAGTTGATAGAATTTTCCCTTTCTCGAGCTCTTAAACAACCAATGATTGAACAAACACACTTTATTGAAATTATTGATAGTTTGGTTGAGTATAGCTTGATAGATGATGAGAAAGAAGAGAAACCACTTGATTCCCCACCTTTTGAAGAAGAAAGCTTACTTGAAGAAAAGGTAGAACCACTACCGGTGGGTAAGAGTATGGTACCCTCTCCTCCTAATCTTGATCTTAAGCCACTCCCCTCTTCCCTCAAATATGCCTTCCTTGAAGGAACTAACTATCCCGTTATCGTCAATGCTACACTTGATGGACCTCAATTGGAAAAACTTTTGATTGTTTTGAGAAAACACAAAAAGGCCATCGGGTATAGCATTGCTGACCTTCAAGGTATAAGCCCAAATGTTTGTATGCAAAGAATCATCCTTGATGATGACCACCGCCCTTTGGTTGAGGGTCAACGTAAGTTGAACCCTCT
Organism: Agrostemma githago; assembly: GCA_958450325.1. NCBI lineage: Eukaryota > Viridiplantae > Streptophyta > Magnoliopsida > Caryophyllales > Caryophyllaceae > Agrostemma > Agrostemma githago. The sequence goes on along the minus strand of OY288253.1, from coordinate 31,978,201 downwards.
ATGAAAGAGGTTGTCATGAAGGAAGTCCTCAAGTTGTATGAGGCTAACATTATATACCCAATAACCGGAAGTAAATGGGTTCGCTCCGTACAAGTTGTGCCGAAAAAAGGAGGAATGACGGTTGTGAAAGGAGAAAAGGGTGAGTTAATTTCTATTAGGACTATCACCGGTTGGCGCATGTGTATAGATTTTCGAAAATTAAATACGGCCACCATCAAAGACCATTTCCCCTTCCTTTTATTGATCAAATGCTCGAACGATTAGCGCATCATTCTTATTTTTGTTTCCTCGATGGTCATTCGGGATTTCTTCAAATTCCAATCCACCCCGATGATCAAGAGAAGACCACTTTCACATTTCCCTATGGCACCTATGTCTTTCGAAGGATGTCATTTGGATTGTGTAATGCGCCGGGAACGTTTCAAAGATGTATGATGGCTATTTTTTCCGATTTATTGAAAAATTTATGGAAGTTTTTATGGACGACTTTAGTGTCCATGGTACATCTTTTGATTCTTGCCTTTAAAATCTTGATCAAATGTTAGCTCGATGTAAAGAGTATAGACTTGTTTGAATTGGGAGAAATGTCATTTTATGGTTGAACAAGGTGTTGTCCTAGGTCATATTGTTTCTAATAGAGGAGTTGAAGTTGATAAGGCTAAAGTCTAAGTCAAATGTCAAAGGGGTGAGGATTTTTCTAAGTCACGTCAGCTTCTATAGGCAGTTCATTAAAGATTTTTCTAAGATTGTCAAGCCTTTAACTTCTTTGCTTATGAAAGATGCACCTTTTGTGTTTGATGACTTGTGTCTTGAGGCCTTTTGCAGGATAAAGACCGCTCTCACCACTGCCCTAATTATGAAAGCACCCGATTAGAATCTTCCATTTGAAATCATGTGTGATGCCTCTGATTTTGCCTTTGGTGCCGTTCTAGGCCAACAGATTGATAAGAAGCTCCATGTGATATACTCCCTCCATTCAAATCCAAACTACACATTTCTCTTTTGCACATTTGTCGAGGCGCATTTTGCACCATCGATATCTTTCATTTTACATTAGCAAAAATTATAAAAATTTGATATTCTTGACCTACTCGTAAAGATGAATCAAACAAGATCCCACATCACTATATTTTGTCTTATAGATTGTCAAGAATATCGAAAATTCTTTGTAGTTGTGAATAATGTCAAAAAAAGAAATGTATATTTTGGATTTGAATGGAGGGAGTACTATGCGAGCAAGACCCTAGATGAAGCCCAATCGAGGTATAACACAAAAGAAAAAGAAATGCTAGTTGTTGTCTATGCCATGGAAAAATTTCGAACATATGTTACCGGTTCCAAAGTCATTATTCATACCAATCATGCGGCGATTCGTTACATCATGTCCAAAAAGGAGACCAAGTCCCGACTTTTTTGGTGGGTTCTCCTTCTACAAGAATTTGATATCAAGATTAAAGACAGAGCCAAATCGAAGAATTTGGTAGCGGATCACCTTAGTAGATTAACGCTTAGTAAAGAAAGCAATGAAGATGATGGTTTCCTATCAATGAAGCTATGAGAGATGAGGCATTGATAGCCATTGAAACTATTACACCTTGGTATGCCGATATCGTCAATTTCTTAGTGTCCCATTATACACTACAAGAAATACTTCCCGTAGATACCATACACGCGCGAGTGAAACTTTCGGTCGCTCATTAAGCGACTGACGTGCGACCGATATAAGTTGCTCGACGAAGAGACGAGTTTGGGAAAAAGTTAATTCCCCGTAGCGACCGATATCGGTCGCTAAAAAAATGCGCGACCGATATCGGTAGCTAAGGCCGTTGATGTAGCGACCGATATCGGTCGCAAAAGAAAACACGTGCGACCGACAGCGGTCGCTACGTAGCGACCGAAAAAAAACGCGCGACCGCTGTCTGTCGCTAACGGGTCTGACTTTTTTTAAATCCGCGAACACCCCCCATCCCCCTCGCACAACACCCATTTCACTCACTCTCTCTCTCTCTACATTCCGTCCCCCTTCTCTCTAAAATCGCCCCTCCTCTTTTCCTCTTCATTCCTTCTTCTTTTCTTCATTTTTACTTAGTTACGGTATGTTTTCTATCTATATTTAATTTAAATTATTTGTTAATTTTTGTATTTATTGATGTAAATAAATTAGTTATTGAGTTAGATGTTTTTTTAGTGTAGTCTTGTTGTTGTCGGAATATTTAGTTTAGTTAGCATGTTAATTGCCCATAGCTAGATTTCCCCAAATTGAAATAAGTAAATTGTTAGTATAAAGTTAGGGTTTATGGTTGGATAGTCGAATGAATTGGGTTTTTTTTAATGTGTCAGGAAATTGAAAGTGAAAATATAATTAAGTCAATTTAGTGATATAATTAGGCGGATTATGTGCAAATATTACTATATTTAGGTGAATTGAGAATTTTACTAAATATGTGATTAGTGTATATTAGTAAATTACTTTAGAGGAAATAATGTGTATTTGGTAATTGTCTAAATTTTTTTAGATAAAAAATGAAAAGATTTGAATGAAAATGGATGTATGAGGAAAGATTGGATAAGAGACGACGTCCCACAACAGAATTTTCAGAGGGTATTAATAGTTTTCTTGAGTTTGATAAAACCCACCCCGAATACGCGTCAGAGGGTAGATTTAGATGTCCTTGTGTGAAATGTAAGAACCTCAGATTCTTGGATATTATTTTGATGAAGGAACATATTATCTCAAATGGGTTTTGCCCAAATTATTATTGTTGGATTTGTCATGGTGAGACGTCTGCTGTTGAGGAATCTGAGGTTGAACAGAATGAGGGCGGGTTGAGAGGAATGATTGTTGATGTGGTTGAGTGCAATGTGTTTAATGATGAGAGCATGTACACTAACAATGATGACCAACCAACCCCACAAGAGCCAAACCCACGAGCAAAAGCGTTATTTGATATGTTAGAGGCTGCGGAGAAGCCGTTATATGGAGGGAGTGATGTGACATTGTTAGAAGTCGTCTCTATGGTATTGACACTTAAATGTGAGTATAACCTACCATTTGGGTGCGTAGACGGTGTCGCTGTGTTGATTGAGAAACTCATCCCAAAAGACAACATTATGACCAAAACATTCTACAATACCAAAAAAATAGTTAAAGGTCTTGAACTTTCGCATCAAAAGATCGATGCTTGTCCCGATGGATGTATGCTTTTTTGGAAGGACAATGTGAATGTAAGATATGTGGTAAGGGTAGATACAAAAGTGTAGATGGGAATATTGTTTTGAGGGGTAGGAAGGGAAAGAGTGTTGCGAGGCATAAAAAACCTATACCACTTAGTCGACTTACCTACTTTCCCATCGGCCCTAGACTCCAAAAATTATATGCATCCAGAATCATTGCCGAACAAATGAGGTGGCATAAAGAAGAAACTCGTGTAGAGGGGAAGATGTGTCATCCTAGTGACGGGGAGGATAGGAAACGCTTTGATAGGATTTACCCTGAATTTTCTGAGGAACCCCGTAACGTGAGACTTGGGTTGTGTACCGATGGGTTTGCCCCTTTCGGTCAGTTCGATAAGTCGTACTCATGCTGGCCTGTCATGGTCACACCATACAACTTACCCCCATGGCTTTGTCTAAAACAACCGTTCATCTTCCTTTCCCTTATTGTTCCTGGCCCAAAAAATCCAAAAAACCACTTGGATGTTTACTTACAACCAGTGACAGAGGAATTGAAACACTTGTGGGAAGTAGGGGTGGAGACATATGATGTGTCGTTAAAACAAAATTTTCAACTTAGAGCATCGCTTTTGTGGACTATAAACGATTTCCCTGCGTATCGTATGCTGAGTGGTTGGTCTACGGCGGGTAGGGGTGTTCACTTCGTGGTCCGGACCGAAAACCGGACCGGACCGTTGCACTTTGGTCCGGACCAGACCGGACCGAATATTATGTGGTCCGGTCCACGGTCCACTTGATATTGATTATTTGGTCTTTGGTCCGGTCCTGGACCGAACCGATTGGACCGCGGACCGAATAAAGGACCGAATGGACCGTATTATAAAACAATACAATATAAATAATTTGCACAAAATCATCCGCATAAGTGAAAAATCGAATAAAAATTCTTAAATCCTAATCTACAATAAATGAAAAACGAAATAAAATTCTTATAGAGTTTGATTATGCACTTATCGTTGTTTTTTAAAGTTATTATTATATAAAAAAAAAATTGGTAGTAATTTATTTCGGGTTCTTTGGTCCATTATGGTCCATTACGGTCCGGTCCACATTTTTTACGGTCCAACCCAGACCGGACCGACATAAATATGGTCCGGTCCATGGTCCAACTTTTTAAACAATTATGGTCTTCGGTCCAGGCTAAACGGTCCGGTCCGGTCCGGTCCTGGACCAACGAACACCCCTAACGGCGGGCCAAAAAGCTTGTCCTTGTTGCATGAGTGAAAGTAAAGCGTTTTACCTAAGTCATTCAAGCAAAATTAGTTGGTTTGACTGTCATAGACAGTTCCTACCCGAGGGTCACATGTACAGGAAGAACAGGAGAGCTTTCAAGAAGGGTGAGGTGGTGCTAGATGAGGCACCGATTCGTCTCCAAGGAGATGAGATATGGGAGGTGATTTCAGAGTTCTCATCTACTGCTGACGGGACCGACCAAGAGTTCAAGGATCTTAAGAAATTAAAAAATGGTTGGTTTAAAAGAAGCATCTTCTTCAACCTTCCATATTGGAGTACTTTATTACTCCGACATAATCTGGATGTGATGTATATTGAGAAGAATTTCTTTGAGCAACTGATTGACACCGTCATGGATGTAGAGGGTAAGACATGTGACACCGTAGGATCCCGATAAGATTTGAAAAAAATTGTGACCGTCCGAAATTGCATATCAAGCAGGATGGCTCCAAACCTAGGGCCTTGTTTAGCCTTGATAAGGCTCAGAGAAAGGCCGTGTTAGAGTGGGTAGGAAAATTGAAGTTCCCCGATGGGTACGCATCCGATTTTAGTCGGTGTGTGGACATTAAGAACCTAAAGCTGCAAGGCTTGAAGAGTCACGACTGCCACGTGTTCATGGAGCGGTTACTACCTGTGGCGTTGAAGCACCTGCTGTCGGAAAGTGTTTGGAATCCTATCATTGAGATATCTCGGTTTTTTCGAGATTTGTGTTCGTCGATAGTTACAATTGACGACATGACTCGTTTGAAGGATCTATGCAAACTTGAGATGATCTTCCCACCCTCCTTCTTTAACTCAATGGAGCATCTACCGGTCCACTTGCCCTACGAAGCTAAAGTGGGAGGACCGGTCCAATTTAGATGGATGTACTCGTTTGAGAGGTGAGAACTTTCAACTACTTATTTACCCACTAATGTTAGATATTGTAATTTACTAATAACATAATTGCTTGATTGTCATAGATTTCTCAACCATCTGAAGAAAAAAATTGGTAACAAGGTGAGGGTCGAAGGCTCCATATGTAATGCTTATTTAACAGAGGAGATAGCCAACTTTTGTTCTCTGTATTTCGAGAAAGAAGTGAACACAAAAGCCAAGAATCTTAAGCTAGAAACACCCGAGATGATTGACCCTAACATACCAGACTTTTTTCAAAGTAAGGTAGGTGAAAGATCGTCATCAGCTGGCGAGTGGAGGATATTAGATGAGAAAGAGTACAATCGTGCTCACCTTTACTTGTTATCAAACAGCGAAGTTTTGGAGCCGTACGAGAAGCAGTTTGTAACTGAATTTCTAGCTGCTAGTTCACATTTAAATGCTGATGATGTTTGGAATAAGCATGAGGAACAATTTCCCAATTGGCTGAAGCAACATGTAATTTCAGAGAATATTCAGGATGATTTGGTTAGGAGTCTAGCATTAGGTCCTCTGTGGAAGGTTAGAACTTGGAACCGGTATTCGGTTAATGGTTACAATTTCCATACATTCGCCCATGGTAGCAGTAGGGCTAGATGTAATTTCGGTGTGAGTGTGTCGTCACTTGATGGTGATGACTACTACGGTCTACTGGAGGACATCTTTGAGTTGTGCTATGTTGGACATGATCGTGGGCATAGAGTTGTGGTATTTAAATGTGAATGGAAGGACAACTCAGTGCATGGTACTAGAGTACATGAAAGGTACAAACTAGTTGAAGTTAATCATACCAAAAAATACTCCCAGTACGATCCGTTTATACTTGCACATCAAGCCCACCAAGTGTACTTTGCTCCTTATCTAACCACAAACAACGATAGAACTGTAAACCAGTGATGGGTGGTGTTTAAAACTAAGCCACGGGGGCACTTTCACACTGACCTCTTCCAAGAGGAGGTCATTTCTAGTGGTACAACATTGTCTCCAATTGATGAGAATCTTTTCGCAAGTGATGATGACAATAATGAGGTGGATGTGGGGGAGGATTTTGAAGACGATGAAGGTGGTGAGGAGGAGGAAGGTGCTTCCAGTGATATGGTCGAGGAGGAGGAAGATACCAATGATTTGGAGGTCGATGACGAGGAGGAGGAAAATGACTACGAGGAAGAGGATGTAGTTGGTTCGAGTAGGCAAGTGGAAGATGACAACGATATTGACGATGATTGCTAGTAGGGTATAATTTTAGTAAGTTATATTATTTCAATATAGTAGTCTGTAGTCTATATTTTGGGCATATTATGGCAATATTATGATGTCAATTTCTAACTTTCTACCTTTGTCTGCAGATATGACGTTGGGCAATAGACTGCGGTTTGGGAGTGGGAGCCGGAACAGGGGGTCCCAGCAGCAGCAGCAGGAGGACGAGCAGAAGAATCAGCTGGAGGACCAGAACGAGGACCAGCAGAACGAGGAGGAGGCGGAAGATGATCAACAACCTGAACAACCACAGCAGGGACCTCACGAGCTTGAATATCGACACGACGGGCGCCTAATTATGAGCCCCGAGAAGACATGGTGAGACATTATGTTTTTAGCAACGTCATTTACTGGTTTTCAAACTTTAATCACATTAGCAACTTCATTTTATTTCATTTTTTTATGAGACATCATCTTATTTCATTCTTTGGTGTAGGTTTCGGGATCGAACGGTGGTGACTGGTGTGAAGGACAGCTTCCTGAAAGACTTGACTACTAACTGCACTGGTTAGACCCAGGTGCCTCGGTGGCACCAGGAGAAGTGGTTCGACAACTTCAAGGTTCACCAATATTTTTGTTTTATTAATTAACTTTTATTGTTTACGGATTACTAATACACTAACAATAAACGATCTTGCAACAAACGATCTTGCAGATGAAACACTATTGGAACCTCAGTCTCGAGGTGGCTGCGAGAGACAGATACATGGACCTCGCGAAGCCAAGGTACAAGGACAACATGTGGAAGTTGGCGAGCGAGGGAAGGACACATAAATACCTTAAAGGTTTGATTACTAAATTAGTGTTCGTACTTGAATAGAAAGTTGTATATATCTTACGGATCTCTTCATATGAATTGTAAGTGAAGCCATTGAACAGTTCAAAAAAGTCCGCTCTGACCCGAAGTTTATTAAGAGATCCGTCCAGGCAAAGAAGAACAAGAGGCGGGAAGGAGACCCTGAGGCGGAAGCGAAGGCCACCCACTACGGTGGGTCGCAGTCGATGCTCCAGCGGGCTATGAATGTAAGTATTTTCTTTCCTTTGATTTTTATTTTGGATTCTTACTTAATTTTTTCTTTGTAAATGTAAATGAGAAATCTACATGTACTGTCAATAGTTGAAGAAGCAAACGGGAGAACTCCCCCAGCTTGTGCAGCTGTTTCTTGACACGAAGAGCAAGGGGGACTCCACTACCAGTCGAACCTTCGTTACGAAGAGGGACGCCGCCATTTGGCTAAGTTTCTAACATAAGGCTTCTTTACATTGTTCTTTACATCTCACCTAATCATCACTAAAATTTCTTTTAGAGAGCATATTTGGAGGCCACTAACGCGCCCGACGCTGAAGGTGTAGATCCGACCGAGATTTGGTTCAGAGTCGTGCATGGGTACCGCAAGGGAGCGGTGTACGGTACGGGGAACGCTCACACCCTGTACTGGACACCACCCAATGCTCGGGGGTGGGGGGCATGCGATCTCGATGGAGTATGTACCATCCGTCGTTGCTGAGATGAGGTCGAAAATGCAAGAGGAGATGGCGGAACGGGCTGCTATGGCTGAGAGGATAAGGGAGCAGGATGAGAGGTTGAAGGCGCAGGATGAGCGTATCCAGCGACAGGATGCAGTTAGCTTGCAAATTCTAGAAGAGCTAACCCGCCTGAGGAGCATGCAGCAGCAAAACTGCAACTCCGGCCCCATTCCCCGACACCGAGATCCTAGAGACCCCTTTAATAGGGGTGGGGGGGTGGTAGTGGTGCTTTAGCTAGTTTCCCTGTTAGATGAATACATTGAAAACAGTTTGTAGTTTATGAATATTTATCGAAAACAGTTTGTAACATTACTCTTAATTTAGTGTAGTAAAGACATTTGTGTACTTGGTTGCCAATTCTGGAGTGTGAAGCTGGCGTACCGTTTGGAACGACGTTTGGAATGATGTGTCGGACGTATTTTGGTTGTTGGTTTGTGTTTTTGTGCAGATTTTGGCTAGAAATAAAATAAATAGAATCAGCCTACTACAGGTCCCTTAGCCACCGATATCGGTCCCTATAAAACGTCCAAAAGTGACCGACATCGGCCTATTATAGTGCCACGTCACTCACCTTAACAACCGATATCAGTCGCTACTCTTACACTATTAGCGACTGACATCGGTCGCGCGTTTTTGTTAGCGACTGATATCGGTCACCCACAGCGACTAATTGGTGCGACTGTTCCTTAGCGACTGTCATCTGTCACGCGTCTATTTTAGCGACAGATGATGATGGCTAAGATCAGTCGCCCGAGAGCTAAACTCTTGTAGTGTATATTCCGGACGATTATTCCAAGCAAGAGAGGAAGAAACTACATTATGAAGCCCGACGCTATTATTGGGATGAGCCCTATTTGTTCCGCCGTTCTGTAGATGGAATTTATCGACAATGTGTTAGGCCGACGAAGGATATAATATTGTGAAGCACCTTCACTCGACATCTTGTGGTGGACACTTGGCCAACCAAAAGACAATTGCCAAGGTTCTCCAAAGCGGGTTTTGGTGGCCTTCCATGTTCAAGGACATTAGAGCTTTCATTCTCACATGCGATGCTTGCCAAAGAAGTGGCAATATAACAAGAAGAAATGAGATGCCCCTTCAACCCATCTTGTAAATTGAATTGTTCGATGTTTGGGGCATTGATTTCATGGGCTCGTTCACATCCTCTTTGGCAACAAATACATCCTAGTCGCGGTTGATTATGTCTCAAAGTGGATCGAGGTCGTAGCTTCTCCCACCAATGACTCCAAGGTAGTAATCGTGCTTCTTAAGAATGTAATTTTCCCGAGATTCGATATGCCTAGAGCCATAATTAGCGATGGAGGCTCCCATTTTAGGAAGGATACCTTTGAACACCTTCTTAGGAAATATGGTATCACTCACAAGATGTCCTTAGCCTACCACCCTCAAGCAAATGGGCAAGCCGAGATATCTAACCATCAAATCAAAGGAATTTTGGAAAAAGTTGTAAATACACACTGAAAGGATTGATCATTAAAATTGAATGACGCCCTTTGGGAATTGAGAACGGCTTACAAAGCGCCGATTGGAACCACTCCTTATCGACTTGTGTATGGTAAATCTTGTCATTTACCGGTGGAATTAGAACACAAAGCCAAATGGGCTATCAAAGAGCTAAACTTAGACGAGAATATTGTTGGAAATAATCGCCTTCTCCAACTACAAGAATTGGAAGAACTAAGACTCGAGACCTACAAAAATTCGAAGATCTACAAGGAACGAACAAGCAAATGGCACGATTCTCGAATACTTCATAAGGACTTCTCCGTTGGTGATAAGGTATTACTCTTCAACTCTCGTTTTAAGCTTTTCCCCGGTAAGTTGAAATCAAAATGGTTGGGTCCATTTGAAGTGATCGACGTGAAACCGTATGGATCAATCGAGATATTTAGCCCGGAAATCGGGAAATTTATGGTTAATGGACAACGTTTAAAGAATTATCATCCCAGTCACGTTCGTGAGACCTTTGCCTGTAACACCCGCTATATTTCTAGCATCCTTATTCCTTACCGTTATGACATTGTTATAACTCTATCACATTTTGGCTTAGGTGTCATCATTTTTTCCAAGCTTATCTTCAATTTTGAGTTTAATGATATTTATTTTTATTTTAAAAGATTTTAATTCTTTTACATCTATTTATTTGATTTTCTTCGTAAACTAAGTAATTTTCCGCGAGGAATTCTATTTTTCTTCGAACTGACATTTTTAAGCTTGGATTTAAGTTATTCCGTTTTCCTAAAAATATTTGAATACGTTTATGGAATATTTTTTTTTTTACTAAGATATATTTTAGTTACTAAAAACAAGCCATTTATGATTTTATTACGAAGCTTCGCGAATAATTATTTTCTTACGCGAGGTTTACTCGAATTACTTTGAAATGCCTTTAACTATTTTACGACTATACTTTTTATCAACTTATAAATTATTTGAGACTGTTTTCTCACATTTTTGGACCGACTAAGCTCTTGGTCACAAGTTTTATTACATTTTATTTAAACGATTCATTTTATCACATTAAAACGTAATCATAAGATAAATCATTTTCATTCATTGTAGCATTTATGTCTAAGCTTATCTTACTCCCTCTCTATCCTATTTGGCCGGCCAAACCAAGGCTAGGTTCATTCTTGCATTTTTTTGTAAGCCTTAATGCATGCTTACTCTTTTAAGTGTTGTATCACCCATCTCCACCCTTACTCTCTACATTCATTTCTTTTACATTCACCAAAAATATTCATCACTCCCTTCTCCTCTCTTTTGGCCGTGTGCCCCTCAGCCATTCTAGGCAAATTTTTGCTCCATTTCTAGCCCCAATCGCATCATTCTTATCGTCATAATCATCCTCTTTCCGATTCCTTCGTTAAGGTATTAATCGACATCATTTTCGATCAATTTTTACCTTGTTTTTTTGAGTTTTCTCATGGTCTTTTTCTGCCATGATTTACGTGTTTGGTAGGATTTTTGGACGATCCCGAAGCCGACGAATACATCGTTGATTCAGACTTGGAGTAGAGGTAACGTCGATGTTACTCGGTATTTCAAGATTTTAATTGAGTATTTGCATGTATATATTTTTATATATTTTATTTTGACAATATATGTATGTCACGAATTCTGGAAAATTTTTAAAATTGAAATTTTTCATGTTTCGATATTTTTATCGCTTTTACGAGATTAACGATTAAATTATTATGTTAATTTGTAAAATCGTAATAATCGGCCTAAACATGTAATATATATTTATATTCTGGAAAAATGTTGTTTTTGATGATTTTTAGTAATTTAGTATTTTTTCTGATATTTTTATATCGATTATTGAATTATTATCGTTTTCGGACAAAAACGATTAAAAACCGATTTTTAGTTCTAGTACTTAAACATTTTATTTTAATCTGATTTTTGACGTGGTGAAACTTTCTGGTGAAATAGAAGTTTCTGAAATTTTTCATAATTTTTCGGAATTGTTAAGTGGATGAATTAATTAATCACTTTAAATCATCGTTTATCGTTAAAACCGTGTTTGTTGTTTAAATTCTCGATTTCTGGTCTTTGGTTTAAATCTGGAAAAAAATTATGATTCTGATGATTTCATATTAAAATGTATTATTATGATTTTTAGTGCCTTAATAAAATGTTAGGAACGATAGGTTTGTTAATAAAATCGTTAATTGCGAAAACGGGTTTAAATGACGGTTTTATTGAAATTTGTTGAAACTGGATTTTGGAAAAAACTGGAAAAATTTATATTCTGTAAAATCAGGATTTTTAAAGTGTAATAATAATTTTGGATATTAATACTTAAATCGTTTTGTAATTACTATTTTTATTAATCGTTATTGTCGAGATTGGACGATTAACGAGAAAACGCTTTAAAAACCGAGTTTTTAGAATTCTGGAAATTTTCTTTTCTGGACAGAATGTCCATAAATATAATTTAACTATTTTACGTAATTTTTGTACTATTTATTATAGTCTTTAATTAATAAATATTGATTTTCGGACAAATTGTGATTTATCGTTAAAATGTTTCGTCTTACCTAAAAGAATTATTTTTCCAGCACTTTTGAAAGTATTTAAATCTGAAACTTTAGGAGTTAAATCATCCCTTAACATACTCTAAATATATTTGTTGGTTTAATTAAATAAAGACGTTCAAGTATTTAATTTGATGTTTGCCGTAAAATCCTATTTATAATTTTATCGTCGAAACTAATAATAATTAGGGAATTTTAGCTTTATAACTTTCGAAAAACACCCTAATTAGTATTATTAAATATTTTTAGATGTCTCTAATCATTTTATAACACTTGTACGATATTTTAATAGTTTCATGAAATCAAATATTCTTACTTTAATAATTAATAATGTTAAGGCCGAAAGTATTAGTTTTATAAATCTATATCGTTTACTAAAATGTGGTATTAGTATGAACTAATATTTTCACTACTTTGATATGATGCTATTTTTAGTAAAGTTTCTAAAAATAGAAGTTTCCTAAAATAGAAGTTTCCTAAAATAGAAGTTTCCTAAAATAGAAAGTTTCCTCTTTTAGAATATAAATGTTTACTTCTTTTATCCTCATATTGTTTATGATGAATACATCTTTTAAATATCGATAATGGTTTGTTTTGGAGTTATGGAATAAGGACAAGTGTGGGTTTAGAGTAATATAGTCTGGGGTGTACGTTTTGCCATCAACTATAAAGCTGGTGTGTCTATGTTGAGACACATTGGTCGTTGAACTGAGCATGGTTTGTGCTCAGGAGTGTGTATATTTTGACCTTAAACTTAGATATCGCATCGTGTAAGTCGCCGTCGGGTTGAACTGGATTACGGTTGGTGTCCAGGAGGGGTGTACATTACTTAAGCCAGGACCTCGCTGCACGCAGTCCTGTTATAGTTGAGTTGCCTAGTTAGAGACCAAAGTCTAATTTGTTTTGACTAAGTTCTCGAAACTAGTTTTTAGTATTATCCTAGTGAAAGTCTAGATTCTACATTAATCCTATCCATAACGCCATTTTGATTGTTTTATTTATTATCGATATAAATTGGTTTGCAGGTTGGCAAATATTTTTATGTTTCTTCGGCAACCCTTTTAATTAATTTGTTTTACGCTAAACCTTATTTTAATATGATGTTTTAATGTTTTCCATTCTTACTATTTTCCTATATTAGTAATTACTGTTTTAAAATCCTGTTATACGGCTGGGAGAACGTTGGCGTTGCTCCCCACTGATTGTGGCTGTTATGTTTTAACATGGCAGGTATACGTGTTTAATTCCCGGTGGGTGTGGGCTAGCGAGCAGTCTTGAATCCTGCTGTTTTTTTTATCATGTCTTAAGGATTGTTTAACCTTTTTACGGATTGTTTTATATTTTAGCCATTTTTATGTATGGCGCACGTTGGACTTTACCAATTTAATTTTTAAGACATAGTTCTGTGTGTTTTAATCCCGACTCTACAGTGTTTCCGCCACTGTATCGCGCTAGATTTTTTAGGGGATTACATTGCCACCGTGAAACTTGGTGAGCTCCCGTTGGGGAGCGTTGCTTAACCCCCTCTCAAATTGAAGTAGGTTTGGTGGTATCCTCAACAAACACCTTGTATATATGTATCATATTCTTTGTGTTTGTTAGTTTGTTAGCTTGAGATGAATGGATGAACTTGGATTTCACCATGGAGCAATTATTTGGTTGAAGATCAAGCTTTTGGAGAAGCTATGGAGCTTAAATTGAAGACCACAAGCATGTTTGTGCGAGAAATTGATTATGTAATGTGAGTCATGTGGTTATTTGAAACTTTAGGTGATTATTGAAGAGCCATGGAATGGCAAGGCGGAAAACGGAGTAAACAAGACCGCCAGGCAAAACATTGCTCAGTGAAATTATTGAAGATTTCTCGTCGGGTGAAACTTCACCCGATGGAATTTTTGCCACGCCATGGGATATGCGGAAATTTTTCCGTCGGGTGAAACTTCATCCGATGAGGTTATGATCGGGCGAAACTTCGTCCTACGAAAAAATCCCAGAATTGCCAGATTTGCCAGAATTGACGAGTTACCGTCGGGCGAAACTTCACCCGATAAGATTTTGCAAAAATGATTTTCACGATGAAAACCCGTCGGGTGAAACTTCACCCGATGGTGCTTGACCGGGTGAAACTTCACCCGGCGACTTTGGTCGGATCACCTACCCTATTTACTTACTACACTATCAATTCCCTCCTTCTCAAATACCCCACAAAACTTTCCCTCCAAAACGCAAATACCAAATTTCACAATCTACTTTTAAAACTTTCACTTCCCTCCTCAACTACCTTTATTTATATCACCCTTACAGCACTATTATTCCACCTTATCACTCCTCATAAAATCAAACCACCACCTTCCATACCCCAACCACATTCATAATTCTATCTCCATCTTGGGTGATTATTTTTGGGTCTTTGAAGAGGTGAAGCTAAGGTTTTTGGGATTATTCTTGCAAATTTATTATTATTATGGAGACAAGAGCAAGGCGAGCCGCTCGTAAGCAAGGTATGGCTTCGACTTCTAAATCTTCTACATCTTCTAAGTCTTCTAAGCCTTTAAATTTGCCTTGTCTTAACACTTCTTTAGCTTGAACGTTCTCTGAAAAGATCCTTTAGAGTACTAGGTGGCCTTGTCCCCACACAATGACCAATCTAGGAATAGTAGACGATATTAAGGAATTATCGACAAAGACCGGAACTAGCGGACTCCTTAGCCTCGCGGCTTATACATACAAAGACCTCACCTGTGAAATCCTAGGAACTTTTGCCCTGTACAACCCGACCACGCCAAGAGCGATTAAATTTAGACTATTCGGGAAACCCTATCGTTTGATTATTTCCGAGTTCGGCCTCGCGCTAGGCCTACGCTCATCGGGTACCGGACTTAGTGAACCCTTGAGCAATTTACAAGCTTGTGTGTCTAGGAGAGACCTTTGGAAGCGCATATCACGCTGTAAAAGGGGTTACGAGCCTAATTTATTCTTTGCCTCCGAAATCCGTAACCCCGCAATTCGTTACTTTTCCGAGATGTTCTCCCACTGCTTGTTATCCTCGACCGATAATATTTACTCTTAATGTGTGTGTCTTGCAATTAATCTTTGACTCTTTACTCGGTAACCCTAACCCCTTAGACCTACCACTTGTCGTGGCGTTGCACTTTCACCGTATCATTGTCACCCAACGCCCCTTCTTAGATTGCGGAGGTCTTGTGACGATAATTGCCAAAAATTTGGGTTATTCGACCGACCATCTCACCCCGCTTGATGATTCCATTTGGCTTGACGAGGCCTATTTTTCGACTTGGATTATTCGTGTACCCCATCAGCGCCTCGTCTATATTAGCCATGGAAGAGCTTTAATCGTTCCCAACACACACCAAACCACTATCTTTGTTCACCACAATTGGTACCTACCTTTGGGACCCAGTGAATTCCGACTGACCAAGACTGAGTCGGGAGGAAGGGGAGTTTGGGAGTATGAACACTACACTTTGCCCAAAGGTCGTGCGATCTACGACCTGTGTGAGATTGAACCCGACTATGCCCTCTCGCTTAGCGACGGTCCGAAGGAGTTTTCTCAGGCACCATCCTCCGAGGGTATACCATCCTACCCCGGGTCTCCGACCGCTTCTTATGCGCCGGATGACTACTCGTTCTAGACCCTCTCCCGGAGTCGGTAGGTAGTGTAGTGGGTGCGTGTGTTGTGTGTGTGCGGGTTGTGTCGGTGAGTCTTTATGTGTTTATAATTGCATGTCCTTGGGTTGATTTCGTTCCTCGTCTCTTATTCCATTATCATTATCAATATCGTTGTGATTGATTTATCTCTAACATAACTTTGCAAGTTGTTTAATTGTCTGATTGTTGCGGCCGAAGCGGCCTTGGTATTGTTCCCGGTCTTTAGGCGATGTGATTACGCCATTGACCTTTTGAAAATCCAAATTCTTCTCATTTTTCTCAAATTTTTCTTAATCCGGGCTAGGTGACGACGTGACTACACCTACGCCCAATTTTTCACCCTTTCTTTTAAATTTCTTTCATTTTACTCCATTTCATTTTCGATTTCTTAGCCACTTGGCTAGGGTCTAGGTGATGTGATTGCGCTTAGACCCGCCACTATTTTACCAATTTTCTTTCCATTTATTTTCTTTTCCCAAAAATTTCGAAAAATCCAAAAACATTTGAAAAATCATAAAAATCCAAAAAGATTTTTCTTATTTTTCTTTTTCTGTCTTTTTCGATCTTCCCCTACTTGTCCATTGAGGACAATGTACAGATTTAGTGTGGGGGAGGATCTACTATCTTTTATTTTTTTTTCAAAAATCTTTCAAAAATCATAAAAATTTGAAAACTTCTAAAAACCAAAAATATTTTCCTTGTTTTTATCGTTTTTGTTATGTTTTCGTATCTTGTGTATGGTCTTGTTCTCTATTCTTACAAGTAATCACCACCTTAATGGTACAATTTGAAGAGATAATGGAAGCAACTTGGTAACTTCCTTCCTTTTCGCTTTCTTCTTTACTTTGGTAGAGGAGTTAGGTTGTTGCTATTGGGAGGCTCTCGAAGATGAGCATTTTGGGTGTTGTGGTTAATTTTGTGCTTGAATGTCGATGGAGTATGGAATTCATGACTTTACTTGTGTTTTCTTTTATTTGCCTTTTCTTTTTTGTGTGTTCTTTTCACTTTTGTATAGTGTGTCTAGGACTAAATGTTTTCGAAAACCCGATTACAAACCTATTACAAGAGTTTACATTCCATTGTAGATAACCCATTGTAGATTTTGGACCTTAGTTTAGAAGAATGACTCTAAATCAATGAACTTGTTGATCCTTTAGCTTGAGTCCACCTTTTCTACTAGAGGTTTACTTCGGAGTTTGCATTTGACCACCTTGACCACCCATGGAAAAGCTAGGCCTTGGTTTCCGCATCCCGTTTTCTAGGTGACCTTTCTCGAACGACCATTGCACCTTTAGTCCAAATTCTTTCCGCCTTTTTGTGGGTTATCCGGGAATGGCGCGCGTTCTCGATTACCTATTTTTTCTCCACATATACATTACCACAATAAGTTTACACAAAAAATAACCTCCAAGCTTAGTTTCAAACCACATCAAAAAGCCAAAAAGGGGCAAACCAAAGCAAGAGAAAAGGGCACAAAAATATGAAAAACAAGGGAGAGAAAAGGAGCTTCAAATAAAAATTGTATCATCACAAACATCTCCTTCAAAATAAAAATAAAAAGCCCTTTGATCGATTCGTTGCCGTGAAGTGCCTACTAGAGGACCGAGTCCCGAGGTAGGAAGATAGCGCAAATTAGTCGATCCACCAAAAATTGTAAACACTCCACCTTTTTTTGGGCTAATTTAGGAAATTTGAGTTTGGAATGACCCTCTTGGCCTTAGCCAAAGAGAGCGGGATTGCACCTACCTACATTGTTGAACAAATCCATGGTTCACTTTTTCCACTCTGTTTAACACCTAGTCGTACCCCTTTAGAAGATTATGAGGACCTAGCTAAGTCATCAACATCTTTATCGCTTTAATGTCATAGTATTAGGTGTTGGTCCTTGTTTACGTGGGTGATTTATCTTGGAAGTTTATGATTGTTTTAGGTAAGTAATCGGTGTCTTCCCCGCCATCTCGATGAGGGATTCGGTGTTTTATTTTTGCTTTAGATGCGTCTATTCTTCCGTGTTATGTGTTTTTGTGTGTTTAGTCGCATCCACCATTTTGATCAAGCCCCAACTTGCCTTGCATGGGAGTACTCTACCTCATGGGTATTTCGATGTGAGTTGAAGGGACGGAGCGGGCCCGTTAATTGCCCCGTATTGGCTTAGCATAGTCGAGCTAGTAGTAGTAGTTGTTGTAATTTCTTTTTGGGTCTTTGCTTGAGGACGAGCAACGGTTTAGTGTGGGGGATTTGATGTGTGCTAAATTTAGACCATTTTTCCTCCCATTTAGACTCATTTTTCCCTCGTTTTGCGAGATTAGAATGCGATTATCGCCTTATTTTGAGTCTTTCTCGCATTGGCGTCCCTCTTGTGCGTTTTACGTGTTTTTGGTAGTTTTTCTATCAATTTTTGTAGGATTTGGCGCCAAAAGCATGATCGAGCTTCCACGAGCACAAGAGAGGGGATTACCGTCCGAAAAGCAAAGCATAAACTCAAAGTTCAAAGCCATCCAATCATACGACGAAGAATGAGACGAGAAAAGAGGCCAGAAAACCATCAGGTGAAGTTTCACCCGATGAGAAATGACCGGGCGTAGTTTCGCCCGACGGTAATTTTACCTCCCCAAAGATCTTCAGGAAAGCTTCTCCACTGGGCGAAACTTTTACCCACCGGGTGAAGTTTCGCCCAACGGTAAAGATGTCCAAAAACGCAAATCTGGAAGAAGTTTCACCCGGCGGTATTGACTCGTGCATGGTAGATCTCAATGGGTGAAAGTCTCACTAATGGAGCAAAAAGTCGTATTTGGGCTTGAGTTTAAGGATCCATTAAAGCTTTACTATATATATGTATACCCTAGTTAGTTGCACATTACCATTCATTAGACCCATTCATTATCTCACCATTAGTAGATCATTCTAGTATTAATTCTAGTAGTTCTCTACAATTCCATTAGCTTAGATAGTAAGCTTTTAGATCTTCATAGTTTTCTTCATCAATTCTCTAGATTTACATTCAAGCTTTGTAGAATTCAAGTTTTTATTGAAGATTCTTGGAGATTATTAAAGGATTAATGACAAATCCTTTGTCCTCTTCATCAAGCTTCATCTTATTTATTTATCTTTGCAATCTCCTTCTTTATTGTTGATCTTCTTCATAGTTGGTATATTTCTCTTCCACTCTCTAATCTCTAGTCTAGATTTATTATCGTTCTTTCAATATTGCACCGTTTCTATTTATTTTACTTGCATCGTTCTTTGATCGTTCTATAGTTTATTTTAGTAGATCGTTATTTTCTTCATTGTATTATTGTTATTTTCTCTAGATTTTATTTATGTTCTTTTAGATTGCCTTCTAGTTTATTTTGTTGATCGTCATTTTCCTTATTGTTTTGTTGTTATTTTCCTTAGATTTAATCATTATGCTCATTTTTGTTGTTTTCTCTATTGTTGTTATTTTAATAGTTTCCATTATTATGTGTGAGTAGATTTCTTGTTGGGGGGTTTAGGGAAGAGGATCTTCACTACTACAATTCTAGCCTACCATGACGCTTATTAGAGCACAGTCACACATGGAACCATGCTCTAGATAAAAAAAATTAACAATTAGGACGGTTGGTCTAAAAAAGTGAGATCTTATGTATAACAAAGAGGTCGGTTGGTCAAAATAACTGTACTCTGTTATGTAAGAAACTGAGTGGGAAGAAAAACCGACCTCTATGATAGACAAAGAGGTCGGTTTATTCCTTAAAGTGACATGAATGTTAAAAATAATACTCCGTATTTTACTCCAACGTACAGGACTTCCCCTAGATAAGTAAAGTTCTATTCCTATTTCCCCTAGATTTAGCATTCCCTCCCTCTTACCCTAATTTCATCTCTACCAAAACTGATCCACCACAACAACCAAATCAAACGGCAAGGCGTGGGAAAGTTGCTGAAATTGGGGAAAGAATATGGGATCTTTTGAACCCATTAACCAGTTAGAAACTTTATTTTGCATCTGGTGTTTTCAAGAAACAGGTTACTTTAATGGGTTTTCGAAATCTTGAGGTTGGTCGATCTTATCGTTTTCAATTACATGATGATTTTGCTGATGATGATAGGTGTAGACACCCACATTTTGACCGCGGGGTGTCTATAGCAGTTTCCTAAAAATACCCGATGATGATCGGACGCAAACATGACTTAATACACTCGATTTTCGGACTCGAAATCAATAGTAGTTGGCACGAGCTTTTAGCGGAGTAAAAATCTCACAAAACAGACCTCAAATCCAGGCCTAGTGGGTCGTTTACAGTCAAATGAGACAAATTTGGGTCAAAACCGACACCAAGGGCAAAACCGTCTTTTAGCGATCGGGTCAAACCCCGGTCAAAGGCATTTCCGGGATGGAAAAATATGGCACACCACCTCAAAAATCTGACTCGAAGTCAAATACTACACAAATATCAGCTACAAAGTAGGAATCCTTTCCTATCCAAAGTCGGAATCCTACTTCATCTAAACCGGGTGTTTCTTCCATGCAAGTAACCTTTTCCTATCCAAAGACGGAATCTCACTTCATCTCAACCGGTTGTTTTCTTCCTTTGCAAGATATCAATCTCCTATCCCAAGTCGGTATTTTATCCTATAAATACCCCACCCTTGCACACACAATTCATACACACAATTCCCGACATTAATCATACACAACCTCCAACCCAAATCTCTAGCAAACCTTAGGAAAATTATACCGAAATACCGTCCCGATTTTCCATAGAAATTCTCAGGCAAATATAACCATACAACACCTTAACTCCTCCTATATTCTCGTTACTCCTACGCAAGTGCCGTTACTACGAGTTCATAATCGAGACCGAATTTAGCATGTAGGTTGAGGGTGTTCCAAATCCCGATCTCTTTCTCTCCTCTCTCACGTTTTTTCTTCCGTCGTCGTCGGTCTGTTTTTTTTATGGGTCGTCGTCACGTTCTTTTCTAATATCGATACTACAAACTATTTTCATATAAAACAACGTTCTTAAAATACGATATTGACTCTATAGTCAGATATCGTATCTAACAAGAACTAAATTAATCTCGTTGATGCTAGAAATCATCACATGATTTTAAACAAAGTATGACGATTTCAACGCGAAGAGAACCAACATTCTTTTCTTTTCATTCAATTTTCTTTCAAAAACAATTTTATAAAACCTTTTTTTTAAATCATTCCGAGTATTTGATATCGATTTCATAATCGAATGTCAAATACGACGAATATCAAAAATATAAGTCGAGTATAATTTAATCCATATTTATACGCAATTTATTAAAACTAACGATTTTCGAAAAATCAAACCCGAGAGCAGCCCGAGACACGAGCCGTACGCGTCCTGGGCGAGACGCCTTCCCGGGCGAGTCGCACGGATCTCTGAAACCGTGACGTTTTTTTTCGTTTCTCTTTCTTTTTTTCTAACATCGTTTCTTAAGTAAAACAACGTCTTTCTCGGTATATTTCAAGTTTTCGATTAATATTTTGACCTCGGTCAACACGTGTTTAATCCATCACGTGTCACAAACTTTTTCAAAACCATGCATTAAGTTTACATTTTTTTATATTCAATTTACAAACCGTTTACTAACTCGTTTGTTCTTTGTCTTTGTTCTTATTATTCATCGTTTTTGTTTTATTATACTAAAACAAACCTCGCATGCTAAAATACAACTTCGGCGTTAATTTTTAGATGCATTAAACGACTTAGCAAACATAATTCACATGTTTAGTCTAAAAATACTCTTTGCATATCATTCAATCGTCGAACTAACGCGTGTACACCAAAATCGAACGATATTTTAGTAAAGGCCGCTAAGTGCGGGCGGGGTAGTGTTCTTTGTGAACTTCCCAACACGTACCCTCACCCCTTACTCAGAACCATGGTTTCCGGATGTCCGAATCCATTGGCATACGAGAGTCATTCAATACCCGATTACCGATAATGTCGGTATCGGTATCGCAATGCTAAGGGACGAACCCAATAAGCTCTGACATCGGAAATGGGTCATACTTTGTGCATGGCCCACTACGACATAAAGTGGGTTCGAACGGGCCCGAACTCCCACAAAGTTCGGTGGCGACTCCAACTTCGATTTAAATTTCAACTCGAGATCCATCTCACATGAGATTCATTCGCCTCCTCAAACCCGCGCGTGGCCGCGTCGGGGTGGACCTATGTCATGTCCACAATTTGGCAACTCCGCTGGGGATTCCTGATGTACCACTAGCCATAGGGGTTCCTAGGGTGAGACACGAAAAGAAATCGTTCGATTAGTAATGTACGTGTTTTAGTTCAATGGTTCATGCATAACCCAAATTTTTCCCGTCCGGTTACTTGTGACCGACGTCCCACTATACCGCGGTGCATTCCTAAATGGGTGCACTAAAGACTCCGATGGCGGAACTCGTATGGATTTTACGGCATGTTCTAAGTCCAATTTGGCTTAGGAAGTCGGTCCTGATTTGCGAGAAAGCCGTCGTTGTTGGTATAGACCCTATTTCGACCGACCGAGACTTAGTTTAAGAGCATAGATGGTGTCATTATACTGCTTCCATGACTACGTGCTACTTGATTTACATATCATCTTTTTCAAAAATCGTTATTTCAAAAACTTGCATCTTTTCAAAATTATCCATTTTTTCAACAAAACTCTCGGAAAGCTGCCAAAATTTAGACTTAAGATTTGACTCAAAACAAACCTATTTTCTAGCCGGCATGCCATCCATTTCAATATTCAAATTCCGTTCCTCATTCAATTTTCAAATTTTCAAAATTCTATTTCAATTTTCAAATCTTCGAGATGCCATTCTCGATTTTCAAATCTCCGGGATGCCGTTTTCGATTTCCAAATCTTCGGGATCTTATTTTCGATTTTCAAATTTTCGGAAATTTATTTTCAATATTCAAAATTCCAAATATTCAACTTTTCAAAAAAATCTGGGACGCTACCGAATTTAGGACTTACGATTTTACTCAAAATAGCCTATTTTTAGCCGGTATGCTGCCCGAACATTTTCAACCATCAAAAATCTGGCCCGATGGTCCTTTGCCGATTTTTAAAAAAATCGGGCCGTCCATCCGACCTTTTTTTCGTTTTTTCCCTAAAGTCCAAATTTCCCTTTTCAAAACTTTCCTCTTCTTACGACTTCCCGTATTTAGTAGTGTCGGGTCTTGTCATAAGTTGTCAAAGTCTCTAGCCTCGAAACTCCGTCGATCCTAAATCACGGGTTTCCTCCCTATCCCAGTTCGCCTTATTTAACTAAGGCATGGCCCACCTACGTAGGACATACTCCTACAAGGGAAGACTCGTTTACACAATCAAGTCCAAAGTCTGGGGATGTCTCACGTGGACCTTCCTTCGAATAGGACTCGGCCCACTTTGCCGAATCCTAGGGAGGCCCACCTTTCACGAGTCACCCGTCTAGGTATCCTTTTCGAGTCATTTCCTTTTCAGGCTTTTCCTCACTCGGGGGCTACCCTTCAGCAGAGCGATCGATCACGGTTGCTCTGAGGGTCATGTCTTACACGTGTCTCACGTACCCCACTTTTGAGTCACTTAGATGTCACACCATCTAAGTCCTACCGGAACCTTTAGTCTCACTCGGGGGCTGTCCTCCACCCGAGCAGTCAAAGACGGTCGCCCCATTTTCGGACTCACCCTTCTGCAGCTCGAGTCTAATTCGCGGTCGTTACCTCGTCTAGGTCAACATTCAAAAATCTCCATCCAAGAGTCTAGATTTGGTTTAAGTCCGAGTCTGAGTCCGAGTCTAGGATGTTCTACTCCTTTCAATTTCAAAGTCAGAGTTAATTGTATTCTGTCCTCTTTTTTTTTCAAAATTCAATAAAATCAGCTTTCAATATTCTTTCTCATATATACTTTCCTTATGTGTTTCCAAGAACATGATGAACATCATCATACACTGTGAGCAGACGCGCGTGACTATTATAGGCACATCTATAATGACTGCAGGAAATCAAGACCCATGTTTTCCTTTACCTGTTCCATGTCTGACATAGAAAGCCACATAACTACCCCTAGCAGGAGCGGTATCGAATCCTATGACAAATCTAGGAAGTCTCCTAGCTTGGGTTCAAGACGGGAGGCAAGCCCATTTCCCACAATAAACACCCTTCCAATAAGACTGACCAATCCCTATCTTAGGTGTTAGTCTGGCCAACAGAACAAAGAGAAAAAAAAACTGGACAAAAAATCAAAAGTCCAAGAGAAAAAAAAAAGCAAAAGGCCAAAACAAAAAAGCAGACCATCATCAAAAAAAAGAGGCATCCTTGACCAAGGTCAAACGGTCAATCGAAGTGAAGAATCCCAAGACCGGGGCTAAGAGGTCAACCAAAAAATATTCAAAAATCCACATTACAACCCTCAAGACCTTCTCGAGACCTAGGCTAGAGACAGCCCGGAATTTTAAGGATTCAAGCTCCATAGGATACCCTAACCATTAGGGCCAGACAAGGAAATCAGATCCCGCATTATTATCAAACCTACCCCGGTCGAAGTTCGAGTCATTTTTACTCGACTTCCCCTTTTCCTACCACATTACAATACCTTACCCTCGAAGCCTTAGCTCCACAAAATCAAGCTCCAGATGTCAAAACATCAAAGCCACTTACAACCTAGCACCACATTTCCAGAAACATCCAAACCAGTTACCAGCCCCGAACACGGGAACTCAGCTTGCAGTCGGCATAGAACATGCCCAAATAGTTCACACCACCTCTGGGGGCTACCCCGGAGAACGCTCACAGTCACAGGATCAACATCCTAACTATTCTAACCCTTTGATCAAGACATCATTGGGAATGCACCTAGCCTACACCATCGCTATGGCTAGTTACACACAAAGCCCTATTAAACTAGGCACCATAACATATCTTTCAATACACTGAACTACGGCTTGGTTTGATTTCACTACACGTGGATACGTAGGCAGCCTTTCAACAGAGGCACAACCACTCACTTGACACACATTCAAAAAGCACCATCGTTCCGGTCACGACATTGTCATGTTCTCAACAGTTCGCTTTGTCATCCTGGGGGCTTCTTTTAGGCAGAAGTTCCCCATCTACTCACATAATCCAAATACTTTCAAAAATCTAGCCTCCTTTCTACAGTGTGTCCTAGTACTCGGCTCAGTCGAAGATGAGAATCTGTCAGGACTCGAAGCAATACCCACCTTGGGAATATACCCCAAAACCAAAAAAGATCCAAAAGAGCACCAGTCATTGCTACTACTACGCCCTGCCGTACGGAAACAGTCTCATTACAGACTACTGCAACCCCGTATAGCATATCTATCCCATTTCGATGTTCGACCGTGTTGCCACTCGCCTAGGCTATGGAATAGCGCAACTTAAGAGTCTTGTCATCTTAGGTGGCCAACCCCCCTACCGAGTCACGGTCCAACCCCTCGAGAGTCCAGTCGTGTCTGTCAACTCGTCCTGTCGCGTCCAGAGTCGAGTCTGTCGGTAGGCCTCTCTTTTCAAATTCTCATTTTAAAATTTGCAAAACTTAGCCATTTGAGAAAATCCTTTTCGACAAGTCAAATTTCAGTCTATTTAAAACTGCAAACTTCTTTCAATTTTGAAAACCTATCTCCTAGCACGTGAGTTGCTTTCATGACTTCGATTTCAAAATGAAGCAAAAATCATTTTCCCCAGCGCAAGTCAGTCTATAGATGCTAAATGCATTTCCTGTATGCTATCTTGCTGTCTGCTATATTTGCTATTTCTGCCTATATATCTAATGTTTCAGGTACCAGCTTGTGCTTCCCAAAGGAACATCAAGTTTTTACTTCCCCAGCGTAAGTCGGTGTTTCGCCTAAATGTTACATACAAAGTGCTATGTGTCGGCATCATACAGATACACCCAGACTCGAGAAGGAAGTCTCCTCGCAAAAACTCCTCAGTGGAAAGCCCAGGTAACATTTCTACTAAAGAATCGGGATGTGTCTGTGAACGGACACACCCATAGCTTCCTATGCAAGCTCCCGCGTAATTCCGAATCGGGATGTGTCTGCGAACGGACACACCCATAGCTTCCTACGCAAGCTCCCGCATAATTTTGAATCGAGATGTGTCTGCAAACGGACACACCCATAGCCTCCTATGCAAGCTCCCGCGCAGCTCCAAGATCGGAAGTCTGCCAGGTCTTAATCTTTGATTGGCCTGGTAGCTACTCTGACATTTGCCTTGTCCAAGCCTCAGTCAGAGTGGGGGCTCTGTAGACACCCACATTTTGACCGCCAGGTGTCTATAGTAGTTTCCGACAAACATCCGATGATGATCGGACGCAAACATGACTTAATACACTCAATTTTCGGACTCGGAATCAATAGTAGTTGGCACGAGCTTTTAGCGGAGTAAAAATCTCACAAAACAGACCTCAAATCTAGGCCTAGTGGGTCGTTTCCAGTCAAATGAGACTAATTTGGGTCAAAACCGACACCAAGGGCAAAACCGTCTTTTAGCGATCGGGTCAAACCCCGGTCAAAGGCATTTCCGGGACGGAAAAATCTGGTACACCACCTCAAAAATCTGACTCAAAGTCAAATACTTCACAAATATCAGCTACAAAGTAGGAATCATTTCCTATCCAAAGTCGGAATCCTACTCCATCTAAACCGGGTGTTTCTTCCATGCAAGTAACATTTTCCTATCCAAAGACGGAATCTCACTTCATCTCAACCTGTTGTTTTCTTTCTTTGCAAGATATCAATCTCCTATCCCAAGTCGGTATTTCATCCTATAAATACTCCACCCTTGCACACACAATTCATACACATAATTCCCGACATCAATCATACACAACCTCCAACCCAAGTCTCTAGCAAACCTTAGGAAAATTATACCGAAATACCGTCCCGATTTTCCATAGAAATTCTCAGGCAAATATAACCATACAACACCTTAACTCCTCCTATATTCTCGTTACTCCTACGCAAGTGCCGTTACTACGAGTTCATAATCGAGACCAAATTTAGCATGTAGGTTAAGGGTGTTCCGAATCCCGATCTCTCTCTCTCTCTCTCCTCTCTAACGGTTTTTCTTCCGTCGTCGTCGGTTTGTTTTTTTATGGGTCGTCGTCACGTTCTTTTCTAATATCGATACTACAAACTATTTTCATATAAAACAACGTTCTTAAATTACGATATTGACTCTATAGTCAGATATCGTATCTAACAAGAACTAAATTAATCTCGTTGATGCTAGAAATCGTCACATGATTTTAAGCAAAGTATGACGATTTCAACGCGGAGAGAACCAACATTCTTTTCTTTTCATTCAATTTTCTTTCAAAAACAATTTTATAAAACCTTTTTTTTAAATCATTCCGAGTATTTGATATCAATTTCATAATCGAATGTCGAATACGACGAATATCGAAAATATAAGTCGAGTATAAATTAATCCATATTTATACGCAATTTATTAAAACTAACGATTTTCAAAAAATCAAACCCGAGAGCAGCCCGAGACGCGAGCCGTACGCGTCCCGGGCGAGACGCCTTCCCGCGCGAGTCGCGCCCCTCCCAGGCGAGTCGCGCGGATCTCTGAAACCGTGACGTTTTTTTTCATTTCTCTTTCTTTTTTTTCCAACATCGTTTCTTAAGTAAAACAACGTCTTTCTCGGTGTATTTCAAGTTTTCGATTAATATTTTTGACCTCGGTCAACACGTGTTTAATCCATCACGTGTCACAAACTTTTTCAAAACCATGCATTAAGTTTACATTTTTTTTATATTCAATTTACAAACCGTTTACTAACCCGTTTGTTCTTTGTCTTTGTTCTTATTATTCATCGTTTTTGTTTTATTTTACTAAAACAAACCTCGCATGCTAAAATACAACTTTGACGTTAATTTTTAGATGCATTAAACGACTTAGCAAACATAATTCACATGTTTAGTATAAAAATACTCTTTGCATATCATTCAATCGTTGAACTAACGCGTGTACACCAAAATCGAACGATATCTTAGTAAAGGCCGCTAAGTGCGGGCGGGGTTGAGTGTTCTTTGTGAGCTTCTCAACACGTACCCTCACCTCTTACTCAGAACCATGGTTTCCGGATGTCCGAATCCATTGTTATACGAGAGTCATTCAATACCCGATTACCGATAATTTCGGTATCGGTATCGCAATGCTAAGGGACGAACCCAATAAGCTCTGACATCGGAAATGGGCCATACTTTGTGCATGGCCCACTACGACATAAAGTGGGCTCGAACGGGCCCGAACTCCCACAAAGTTCGGTGGCGACTCCAACTTCGATTTAAATTTCAACTCGAGATCCATCTCACATGAGATTCATTCGCCTCCCCAAACCCGCGCGTGGTCGCGTCGGGATGGACCTATGTCATGTCCACAATAGGGCCTTTGATTTTGACGACTTTACTTCATCGGTTTTCATGAGAAAGGTTGTGCTTTTTTTTTGGTAAAGTGTAAGTATATTGATATCAACTCTCCCAAAATAACATCAGTCCAATTACATCATACAATAAGGATCAATCTATGAAGAATTATCAACCGTTTGACATAATATTTTCAATCCAATTGCTGTCTTCGATCTTCAGTTTTCCTGTGATTTTGTTCATCACTCGTTCCTTGATCTCCTGTGGTTTGCCTAGCTGGTTCGATGCTGAAATGTTTTTGGAAAGTCTTGTTCCTGTTGAATGCCGTCAAAATAAGGTGAAGCCTAAAGTGAAGAAAGTGCAGTCTGAATGAAAGGAAAAGAAGTCGGAATAGAAGTGGGGTGATGATATGAACGGTTTTCTGTCAAAAGGATTCAAGCTGTAGCTTTGAGGATACTTAACAAGATGCTAAACTTCAGATGTGCAGGGTGAGTATTTGGTGTTATCTGGTTTGGGCGACAATGTTTAATCTGAAGCTATTTAAGAAGATTACGGTGAATAAGTTTAGGGTTGTTTACTTGCATTGTGTTACGAAACAAGCTTCACGAGAAAGGTTGTGCTTAATCATGTTGTTGTTTGGGATAATGTCGTTTCTGTGTTAGGGTTGTATAATTCGTATCCTAGCTATGAATTTTAACTCATGCTTGATATTTTTGATTTCTTTCATTTAAGGAGTCTTCTTTTCCTTCTTTATTAACCTCTCGAACTCCTTATACTATTGTATTCTTCAATTCCTGCTTCAGTCCTCAATCCTTCTTTTTCTTATTCTCCAATTCTTAATTCAATTGATTATTATTACATTTTTTTTATCACAAGTAAAGAGAATTTAAGAATCTTAAAAGGTAAATTGATGTTGATGGAAGAAGTATAAATTTTAATAAAAAGGTCAGATTTTAGGCTTTTAGCATTCCTTATTTTAATATCCTCATAACAAATCATGCTCCATTCCTCTATAAATTGGTCCTGTATTTTGATATAAACATCAGAGTGTATTTGGACCATCATCACCAAACCCTAGCACGCAACGACACAATATTTTGAGGAGTTTATGCAATGGTAGCTTAGAAATCCTAACTTAATTTGGTTATTTGAACTTTCAGTCTTCTTATATATCTTCACTTTGTCAAAATAGAGGCAAAATATCTGGTAATTGTTTCGATTCAATGAGTTCATTTTGTACCCTTACGATTATACGGAGTATTTACTATGAAGTGCTTGCTTTGATAGTTGTAAGTTGTAACTTGTGGTAGCCTGTTGTTCTTGTTTTATTTAGCAAATTTGTTTTTTGGTATATCTTTGATTTTATCCCAGAAGCGAGTGACACTTGACTGTAATTTCTTTCTATTAGATACTAAGAAGTTGCGCGAGTTAAGGTCTGCTGCAGATAGCCTTCATTTGACCAGTTTAGTTGATTACATAAGTGCCATAATCGCTCAGGTAGTTTGATTTCTCTAATGATCCCTCAGAGGTTCGAGTTTGTTGCTAAAATGATTGTTTTACGTAGTTCGGATCTTTTGAGTACGAGTATAAGCCAATATGGAGGTGTGCTCTTCTTATTCATGACGCAAAGGTTCCGCAGTGAATCATTGGCAGAGAACTTCAACGATGCTTAAAGAGAATTTTGTAAGGATATCATATATTTTTGGGTTTTTCTATGGGATACCCCTCAACTATTGGCTTTTCCAAGTGGTACCCCTGCCTTTTTCGAATTATATGGTGTACCCCTAAACTTTACTTATCAGTCCATATCATAACCAAAGTGATAAGTGTATTACAAATATTTTTTTTAAATGAATAATTAACATATTAATCAATCCAATTTGATGCTACAAACCACCTCTTTTTCTTTACCATTCACCAAGCCACCAAATGTCCATCAAAACGCACTCTGTTGTCGGCTGACATCGACCTATCTCCCTCACTCTTTTAAATCTGTCAACCTCAATCCCTCCGTCACCCCCATGTCTTTGTGTGGTGGAATGACTTTTTCGAGTAAAGGATGCAAATTGAAGAAATATATCATGGTTGATGAAAGTTAAATAGGGAATAATCACTATTTATATCATCAATTGAGAAATTTCCGTTGGAAAATTATAACTTTGGTTACAATATAGACTAATTTACAAAGTTTAGGGGTACATCTTGTAATTCGAAAAAGGCGGGGGTACCACTTGGAAAAGTCGATAGTTGAGGGGTACCCCATAGAAAAACCCTATATTTTTCGTTCCTCGTCTTAATCTAATGTCATTCAAATATAAATATGTGTTTTGCTTTTCTTGATGATTTGTGTTGTTCAGGTTCCGACAAAATTTACTTATTTATCAATGCACAACTCCTCAACAGGTATGTTTGTTTTGGCTTTGTTTGTTTTTCTGAACACTTGTAAGTCACTAGACATAACAAGCTTGATTTTGATGTTGTAGCTTATTACTATGTCGTGATGCTATTCTTTTGGTAATGGGGAATATGTTAAAGTTGGATTAGCCGAGTTAGAACATTGGTGTCCCCAAGCTAAGGAAGGGGTTAGTCTCCTATAATCTACCAATTGTTTATAAGAAGTTTTGTCTCATTCGATATGGAATACTTCAACCAAATGACACCTAATTCTTGCTGAATAAAAGCACAATAATTATTTTGAGTTTTTTGCTTAATTGACTCATAATCTCAAGTAGTGTCCTAATTTTATCTTTTTCAAGTATGCTGGTTCATCTTGGGAAAAACTTAAGCACACAAGGCAAGGTGTGGGCTTCCTGGTATGCAAACTCCTTTTTTTTTAATGTTTTCTTCCGTATTGTTTGAACAGATTATTTCTTTCCATTTCTATTCTTTTCTGCATTGTGTTACTTGTTTGTTTCAGGTATATTCAGATGTTTCAAGTCTGTGAAGGTCCAACTTTTATTCTAAATCCTTCGCTCCTTGTTCTAAGTCTAATGATGCCTTGTTTATCTGTCTAATTAATAAGTGTTACTGATGTTTAGGTTAGCCAAGATGAATTTCTATCTAACTTTATGCTTATATCACCAATCTATTCATATATAGTTCATGTTTTCGTGATTAAATCCGACTTTTGGTGGATTAGTAATTGGGCATTTAAATTTGTTAACTTGTGATGTTTATTTATTACTACATTCAAGTGAAACTTATCAAAACTATATGGTTAGTCAATAACAAGCTTTCATTTATGGTTTTTCTTCATTCTCCAGCGTATCTGCAATTTCTACACGAAGTCATCAAGCACTTGGAATGGATCGACTTTGTTTGCATTCACTGCTATTTCAATGTATTTTGGTTTGTTTCTGCAACAATATGTATTCTGTTTGTAGATATTGAAATTCTTGCAATCATCTTCATGTGTGTGAAGTTTCTTTTGTCAAGTTCTTACTGATTTGTAATATATTGAAGTTCATGGAATCCTAGTTTCATTAGTAACTTTATTGGTCGAATGCAATGTTCGGCTCTATTGGATTATAGGATGTATTACAAGGTCAAGATAATTGAAACAGATTGTGTAAACCAAAATATGTAACACAGTCGCGGTTGATTTGTATCATATACAGACTAATTGTGATCTTTGTTACATATTTCTGTTTAAAAAGATGACGGACAACAAAGATCATGGTTTTGACAAGGAATTGTCCTCTTTCATAGAAATAACAAAGATAACGGTTTCAGAAATAAAGCGTGCTCTGGCAGTTTAACAACAATGACGGTTCTATACCTCAACCGTCCTCCTTGATAACAACAAAGAAGACATTTTGACTCACTTTAAACCGTGATTGATTATCAACGATCACGGTGACCTATATGACGGTTATAATCTTATTCAAGGACGGTTTTGAACCGTAATCTTTTGTGTGTTTTGTAGTAGTGCTTGGATTATTTGAATTGAGGAGTTTTTGGTTGATTGCTTGCTTGTTGGTTTATCTTGCTTGAGGTTGTTGCGTCATTGTTGTTTTAGTCTGGCCAACTAGACCGACCTTGACTCATTTCTATCAATATGGGGAAACTCGGGTATTAACTTGAGACTTACTCTTCTTCGCTGCGAAAGCAGGTTTTTAGGTGAGTTGGGTGAAGAAACCGAAAGGTGGCATTCTCCCTCTACCGATATTGTGACCGACCCGATTCCGATTTTCTCAGACCCCAATTTCCAAATCCCGACTTCCCCCTAACACCTTTTCCATATTTGATAATCTCTTGTTATTTATTGCGTTTTAGTATAGACTCGACCCTTAAAACCTCCATTAGATCCCAAACACGCCGCTTTTTACTCTATTTCGTTCCGTTCCCTGTGGACCGACCTCGACTTACCACGAATACACTAGTTGTTTTTGTGTTATTGCGAGTCTATAAATATTGTTTGATCCCCATCCTTCGCTAAACGACCGATCCGATTGGAACGCGCATCACCTATCTACCTTCGGGATTAAGGTCAAGATAATATGATTACCTTTCTTAAGCAACTTTCCATACCTGAAGAAATCTTGTACCGCCAAAACAACTTCCTGCCCAACAACAGACCATGAGTCTCTGAAAAATTTACTCCATACCCATCCGAACCAGGACTTTTATGATCTGGGATACTAAAAATAGCCTCCTTGATCTCCTGGAGTGTAACACCTGCCATTGGAAAATAATGATGCTCCAGTTTAAGGATTTTCCCTTTCTGCACCGTAGCCTTATGAACAGGCTTCACCTGCACTCCCCTCCCTAGGAGGTTCTCATAATACAAGGTAAACGCCTCTTGTATCTCTGCAACCTCATATTTTATACTACCTCCGTCCCACTAAGATTGTCACATTTCATTAAAATACTCCTCACAAATAATAGGCAAATGGGACAATCATTTAGGGACGGAGGGAGTATTCCCGTTACTATCTTCAATGCTTAGAACTTTATTTATACTGCTCTTTGCCTTAATGGTGCTGTGGAAAAATTTAGTGTTGGCATCCCTTTCAGCAATCCAATGAACTTTAGCCTTCTGTATCCAGAATTGCCGTCTTGCTTTGCATAACATAACATAATCCTCTGCCAATTTTTTTTCAGAATCATATAATAAAATATCCCCAGGCCTTGCTGTATTTGAACTTGAACAGCTTCCAAAGCAGCAACACAGACTGCCGTATCCACATTGCTAAAAACTTCCTTATTTAACCTCCTAAAATGTTGCTTCATGTTCTTCATTCTCCTGACAATCTGATACATTGGAGTCCCATAAACAGCAATATTCCAATGTCTGCTAATGAGAGGGAGGAATTCTTCCGATTCAGCCCACATATTGAAGTACTTGAATGAATGTTTACGACGTTCTTGCCTAGCAGGCTCCAATACAACTTCAGGGCAATGGTCATAGGTCCCTTCCGGCATAAAATGCACAATATGCTGAGGGAAAGCATTCATAAACTCCACATTAATCAAAACTCTATCCAATTGAGTATAAACCCTTGTTCCATCCCCGTGCTTATTGTTCCAAGTAAAGTAGGAAACCATTCCTGGCATATCCATAACCTGACAAGCATCTACACACTCCTTAAAATCCTTAATTTCATCCCAAGACACCGATGAACCAATTCGTTCTTCCAAGTTCAATATATTATTGAAATCCCCACCAATTAACCAAGGCTCAATACCACTACTAGCATACCCTTTTAGAATATCCCAAAGAGGAAATCGATCTTTAGGCTTATTGAAAGCATACACAAGTGTATACCTAAACGCCTTATTCCTACTTCTATCCTTAACTCACATATTAATAGTTTGTGGAGTCATACCCAAAATATCTACTTCAAAATAAGCAGTATTCCAAAGTATCCATATGTGTCCTCCATGATGCAAAGAACTATTGGTACTAATAGACCAATTAGCACAAATTGCTAACTTCTAGCCAATTCTTATTACGAACACGAGTTTCTAACAAGCCAAATAACCCAATATTATTATGGTGCAGGAACCATTTAATATCTAGCTGCTTATTCATCTATTAAGGCCCCTAATGTTCCAAAAACCAAAACTAGCCATGGTCAACATTAGGAGGGTCACCCATTCCTGCCTTATACAGATGCAGTGCAGAGTGTAAGGATTTAATGAGACTATTCCCACCAGCAATCGTATTATAAGTCGGACCAGTTTCTTCCCTCGTAATTCTGGAAATTATACGTGCAGGCGAAGGTGCCCTGCTATGGACAAGAATTGTTGTCACCGCAGGAGTGAGAAGCGTCGCTGTAGGAGCCACAGTCTGCACAGCAGGCTTCTGCACTTGTTTCTCCTTCCACACATTCGTTCTCTTCTCATCTTTTCGACAGGCTTCAGTTTTATGACCAATTCCTTTACATTTACTGCACTTAGAAGGCAACCAGTCATATTCAAGGCGCACAGTCTGCTGAATACCTTTTTCATCGAGAAAATGCAATTTAGTAGGAAAATCTTGCCTCAATTATACCGACACCATAACCTTAGCAAAGCCTAAGAATGTTTTCTTAGCTGTAATTGGGTCACATTTGATGTATGAGCCAACTAGCCCCGAAATTTTCTTCAGGCTTTCCTCCCCCCAGAATTTCAGCTTCAAATCATGTATCTTCATCCAGATTGGTATTTCATGAACAACACTTTTCTTTATGATCGCATCTACAGTTCATGGTTTAATAATTATTGGCTTATTATCAAACATATACCATTTCTGTATCACCTCCTGTTGAATTGCAAGAGTTTTGAATCGTACCGAAAATATTCCATTATTCATCAAAGAAACCGTATCCACATCTTCCTTCTTCCATATCCTATTCACAAAGCCTTGAATCACAACCCAAGGAGGATTCGCCCCGAGGATGTATCCATAGACTGCAGTTTTCCAGAATTCAACTTCCTCCTCAACATCACTATCCAATAGCTGAAGCTGAGGAGAAGTATCTCTCGGATTCTTCCCCTTATCCTTCGATTCCTTACTCACTTCAGTCCATGGCCCTTCATTATCCGAATGAATCCCAGAATTCTTATCAGTCACATTTCCTTCCAGATCATATGCTTCCAGTATCCTATCATCATCCTTATCTGCTCCTCCACTTCCAGACGCCATATTATTTTTCGAACCAGACCTACTGTAAAAAGCCTCAAGGGAAATGATAACACGTTTATTATATTTTTTGAGATTTTTTGTATTTTTAGAAACTTGTTTCTTGGATCTTGCCATGGTAGTCAGAAAGCTACTCCTGACATGATGGTATATCAAAATTGTCTCTTTGATCATCTTCTCAGTAACTATTAATAATTACTTTTTACAGGCCCGTCTAACTACCTGTACACCCTGTTCTGGGAACAGGGCCCAATAAAAACAAGGGCCCAAATGACTTGTTTTAAGTTTTTTTTTTTTAAAAAAAATTGGTATGTTGGAACTTGGAACCAGCACAGCAGATGACTCTTCTTCTCCCCCATCTCCATAACTCCACTATTCCATAGAATTCACATTCAATCTTTCATTCAATGGATTTTTGGAGATTGAATTTCTCTTGAAAACTGGTAAGTTCCTCTTGGAAACTGGTAGAATTTTTTTACTGTTAATCTCCCTCCTTCCATCAGATTATTTATATGAATGCTTTCATAATCACATTCAATCATTCAGTCAAATTTCTCCTCTATCTCTCCACCCTTTCTCCTTCTTCCCTCTTTCGATTCCATGATCTTCATCGCACCTCAAAAATTTTGATTCGGTTGATTTTTCATCGGACTCGATCATTGAAGAATCAGTGTAATTGAACTGAAATCCGTAACCTAGATGTTTCCTGATTCAACTCAATCGATTCGATATTTTCGCTGTATGTGATTATTTATTTGTTCATGCATTTTTTTTTGCGGAAACTGAATTCAGGAAATCAGCAGAAGTCTGTACTGATTTTTTTTACATAAGATTTCTATTTGATTTTTCATATATCATTTTATTGAATATTTATTATCTAATTGGGTTTGATTTTGATTTTTTTTAGGCGGATCATTTTCGGACATTTATCGGAAGATTTTTACAATTTTGATTTTCCTTTGTAACGAGAGCCTCATCTTTGATTCTAGAACAGGGCCACTTAAAACCATTAGACGGGCCTGACTTTTTAATTTTATAATAAGTAGATGTTTCTTCATTTTGTGGTTTAGGTTGAACAAATGGATCAATGAAGATATTATTTCCATTTTTGTAAGTGTAAGAATACTAAAATTCACAACTACACGCTACTCCTTATAGGCTCCAGGGATTGAGGTATGATGTATGTAGAACATTACAAAGGGGCTACTTATGGACCTTAAATGTAGCACAACTTACTCATGTTTATTTGATGTTCCAGCAAGTTATAGAAATAGATCATACTCCGCTAACAACTTAGCCTCCATATTAAGATTAATATAGAGTATGTTATAATGTGGTTCCACTTTTATATAGTTACAGAGCCAGTGTTTGCAAATTGTGATCGTCCGTCAAATATGGAGACTTTGCTGTGATGTTAGACACATATACAGATCTTTAACTTTTCAAATCAATTTTTTCCTGTGTGATTTTTTAATTATGAATTGTTGTTTTCCTTATTATTTATAGGAGCATAGAAAAAAAAGCAATTAATGAAGATTATGTAAGCTCTCAAAGTTTAAAATTTGGTAAGTTTTTTGAGTCATTCAATTATCTTCTTATGGAATCATTTATGTGAAAAATGTTTAGAGTATTTGAAAACAATTATCTTCTTGGTTGGTCTTTAAATTCAATGTTCTTTTCTTTGTAGCGAAAAAGATACCAAAAATTAAATGGATAAAGAATGGTCGGGCAAGCCGCTCATTTGGGTCTCGGGGAAGGAAATGTGAGAATATATTATACTATTTCATGAACTTTTTATAATAGGCTCTTTGCATATGATATCATATATAAATTGTCATCATTTTTTTTAATCTACCTACCTATATAAATTCTATTCCCTCAGTCCCGTTCATTTGTTTGTCTTTTATATTCATTGTAAGGAATAATTTAAGTAAAGACAAACAAATGAATGAAACAGAGGGAGTATTTTTTTTTTATGAAGAACTATAGTAGTAATCAGCAAGGAGAAATATTTATAATATTGTTAACGAACTATCTCAACCAAAACTTTAAGGTGATGGTACCTTAAGGTGATGGTTGATGCCCGTTTATATTCTATTACGCCCCCTCACTCGAATGCCCTTTAGGCTTGAAGAGTGATTAGTGCGCACCGGCTCCCCCGTACCGTGTGCTGAGATTCCACTTGAGAGTTCGAGATATTGGGGGCTGCCAGGGTTCGAACTCGTGACCTCTGCGAACCATCTCAACCAAAACCATAAGGTGATGGTTGAGACCCGTTTATATTCTATTAAATATAAATAACCACATTTTATACAAGTAAAACTTTGGAGTATAGATTCCCTTTATAGCAATGTTTTATATACTTCTATAGTATAACCTTCAAGGTTTACTAGAAATGAAAACAACATATCTATCTATATAATATATTAAATAGAGAACGAAATCATTCTACATGCTCTAATTCCCCAAATTTCAAAGCTAGAGCACCCCACTTGGCACGATACTATTGGGTGGAAGTTGGAGAGGAGGGAGAGTTAAGTTGAAGTTGAAGATGAAAATGAGGGAGTTATGGAAGATGAAAAGGAGGGTTAAGTGGAAGATGAAACGGAGGGAGTTATGGAAGATGAAAATGAGGGAGTTAAGTGAAAGATGAAAAGGAGGGAGTTATGAAACTTTGAAAAGGAGGGTTAAGTGGAAGATGAAAAAGAGGGTTAAGTGGAAGATGAAAATGAGGGAGTTATGGAAGATGAAAATGAGGGTTAAGTGGAAGATGAAAAGGAGGGAGAGTTAAGGAGGTAGTCCTCATTAATCATGTAGCAACCAAAGTGAAGCTATAAATTGAAAAGGAGGGAGTTGAATACACCATCCAAGTGTACGAAATTCTAACCTGCTTTCAGATTCATAGTGTGGACATGACATAGGTCCACCCTGACGCGGCCACGCGGGGATTTGGGGAGGCAAATGAATCTCCATATGAGATGGGTCGAATTGAAATTTAAATCGAAGTGGAGTCGCCACCGAACTTTGTGGGAGTTCGGACCCATTCAAACCCACTCTATATCTTAGTGGGCCGTGTACAAAATACGCCCATTCCGATCTCAGAGTTTATTGGGTTCGTCCCTTTGCATTTGATACCGATACCGACATTATCGGATACCGTATATTGAATGACTCTCGTGTGCCAATGGATTCGTGTGAGGGTACGTGTTGGGAAGTTCACAAAGAACACCCAACCCCGCCCGCACATTAGCGGCCTCTACTAAGATATCGTTTGACGTTTTAATTCGCGCGTTAGTAGAACGATAAAATGATATGCAAACATTACTTTCCCTAAACATGCGAGAATTTGAATGGGTTGCTAAGTCGATTTAATGCAACTAAATTTAACGTCAAAGTTGTATTTTAGCATGCGGGTTTATTTTAGTACAATAAAATAAACAACGGAAATAAATCGACAAACAGAAACAAACATGTTAGTAACGGTATAACGATAATAACAGTTTATAACTAAAATGGAATGATGGGACGAAACATGATGCATGATTTTGAAAAGTAGTATGGCACGTGATGGATTAAGCACGCGTTGACTGAGGTCAAGAAAATATTTATCGAGATTTGGAATATGTTGAAAAGCCTGCGGTTTCGTCAAAGAAAAGATGTTGAAGAAATAGGACGAAAATAACTTTTTTATGTTGCGGTTTTCAGGGTACCACGCGACCCGCGCGAAGGGTGCGCGACTCGCACAGGATGCGTGCGACTCGCATGGCGGACTGTTCTCGAGTCGTTTTTAGAAAATCGACACTTTTGTTAAATCGCGTACAAATATGGCATAATTTATACTCGACTTAGAATTGTGATATCGTTATATTCGATGTTTGATTATGGAATCGATATCAAATATTCGGAATGTGCCTAAAAAAAGTTTGAAGAATTATTGCTAATCGAGTTAAGACAAAATAATCGATTTTATGTCACGATTTTCAGGGATCCACGCGACCCGCGCGAGAAGGGCGCGACTCGCACAAGGCTCGTGCGACTCGCGTGGCGGACTGTTCTTGGTCCCGATTTCGTATTACTCGTTGTACCCGATGCTTGATTATGGGATCAATACCGAATATTTAGAGTGAGTTTTTGAAAATATGATTTTGTAACTCGAATTAAATTGAACCAACGTGATATGAATGATCTCCGCGTTTATAGTGTTGTATTAACTCGATTGAGTTAGGTGACAACTACTTTAGCATCAACGAACATCGTGTTAGTTGGATTGTTTGACTAGACTATTTAAATTCGATATCCAACTATTGAGTTGGTATCAAATCTAATAGATTGACGCATCGTATTTATTAAAAGTTTGATTCCCTCCGCATCCCGACATCACGATAAATCCTTACGGATTCTGTGATGTCGGATCTGCATCAACGGGTTTCGACTCTAATAATAAAAAAGGTGTTTTAAAGAAATAAAATTGAAATTGACGAAGATGTGACGCGATCAATAAAAAGACGTGGCTAGCGATGCAATGAAATAGAAACCGATTATCTATGTTGACTTGCTTCAACAATTAAACATTCAGGGTGTCGGGATAAGCGACCGTCAACATCGGGTGCGTTACCCTCGTAATATTCGTGTTTTCTTATCCCGTCATCCCTCGTATTCGACACGAATTAGCAAGTATTTTAATGTTTTATATTAGTAATTATTATCGATATTATAGACGCGACAACAAAAGAAAAAAAAATTAAAAAAAATGACGACGACACGGACGATACGCGAGGAAGAGAAGAGAGAAAGATGGGATTTTACACCCTCAACCTACATGTTTCGTAGTCTTGGATAGAACTCGTTAATTGTGGCTTGAGCACGAGAGTATCGAGGTCGATGTAAGTCGAGTTATGGTGATTTTAGGGTTCCTAAGTTGCTAGGATTCTAAGGTTGAAGATGAGTAGTAATTAGGGTTGCAAAGGATGTATTGTGTGTGTGTGTGTAAAAATTAGGGTTGTAAAAGGTTGTTCAATTGTGTTGCAAAGGGGTAGTATATATAGGCAATTGCTCCCCCTTGTTGTCTAGGGTTTAGTGCCTTGACGGACTTGATCCGATGGCCCGCCTGAAGGAGGACCGCGGGTTTGCTTTTCGGAAATGGCTTTGACCGGGTTTTGACCCGGTCGCTAAAAGTCGGTTTTATTTCCGGTGTCAGTTTTGACCCAAATTAGTCTTATTTGATTGGAAACGACCCGCTGGGCCTGAATTTGAGGTCAGTATTGTGAGATTTGTGCTTCGTAAAAATCCCAAGCCAGAAACTAATGGTTTCGAGCCCATATCCGAGCGCGTGCAAACATGTTTGCGTCCGATCATCATCAGGTGTTTTTTGGAAACTACTATAGACACCTGGCGGTCAAAATGTGGGTGTCTACAGAGCCCCCACTCTGACTGAGGCTTGGACAAGGCAAAAGTCAGAGTAGCTACCAGGCCCATCGGGAATTAAGACCTGGCAGACTTCCGATCGGGTCGTTTATAGTCCATTAGACTTGCGTGAAGGGCTCGCCAGCCATAAGACAAAAATCATACCTGAGCAGATGATGATAACTCCGTTGGGAATCAGACTTGTCGCATAAGTCCTGGGTGCGCCTATATATGGGTCAATCCCGTGCTATTCCGGGGAAAATGCCGCCTAGGGCTTTCCGCTGGGGAGATATATGAGCTGTGCGGGCTTGCCTTTGAAGCCTTGAGTCGTACCTGTAGCAGTTACATAAATTTTGCATGCAACACGTAGGTGAAAATATGACTCGCGCTGGGGAATAAAAATTTGAACTTTTTGCATTTTGAAAATTTGAAACTTTGAAAATTTTTTGAATTTTTTTTTTGAATTTTTTGGAATTAGGAAAGCTTGGGATGACTAATTCCCGGGCTAAGATTAGGGAATCTCGAGACGAGGCCTGTATGTTGATCCCGTTAGAATTAGGAAACTTTTGTGTAAGGAAGATATGGAAAGAGGGTTGTGGAGTTAATGCTATAAATACCCTCTCTTGTCTTTGATTTTCTTCACAACTTCCTCACAATTAACTCTTTCTCAAAAAGAAAGCTTTTTTATTCCTTTCAAGAATTTTAACCATGGGAATTGATCGATTGACCGCGATGCTGCAAGAATGATCCCGATGCTTTAGGGACACGGACAGGGTGGCTCTCAATCAGACGGGTATTACTCAGCTGTATCCATTCCGTCAGATGCAAGTTGATCGCTACTTTCTCGATGCTTGTTTGTCCTATTGGGACGATACATATCATGTCTTTGCCTTTCTTCGAGGAGAAGTTTGTCCCTTACCCGAGGAGATTGCTGCTGTGGGAGGATGGAACCCGATACTCCGGCCTGCCATCCTGTTTTCGGTTTATGACCTGAGAAGGAAACTTCGAGAATTTTTAGGACTCTCCCACAATGAGGTATCTCGCATGATGGAGGATGGCCATATTTCCTTGATTGACTTGGCCGAGAAATTTATGAACCCGCATGATGTCCGGGTGAGACCGATTAACAGCCGTAGGGCCTTTTCTTTTTGTATGCTTCATGTTTATGCTTTTGAAGGTCACATGGACTTGTTGTCGTGCATGGGTAACGCTCGTCTTTTAACCGTGGTTGATCTGATGGAGACGGAGCACAGTCCGGCTTGGCTGATTACTGGTGAGATTGTCCAGGGTTTAGACAACCGTAAGAGGGATTCATCGGTTCATCTGACCGGAAGCACCCGTTTATTGCAGGTACTTTGGATTTCTTGGTTTTTTCTTGATTTTCCATTTTTTTTTCGCGATTTTCCGATTTTTTGATTTTTTTTTTTGCAGATTTGGTTATATGAGAGGCTATCAGTCATAGATCCTCCCCTTGACTCGAGCAAATACCGTCACAATCAGGTGATGACGAGGAGACGAGCCATTGATTTTTCTCGCCAGATCACTCAGAAGTATTGGGACGAGGTGTTATCATTCCATAGCGGTCCGTTGATCCGATGGGTAGTGCCATGATGGCCGATTTATGTTTGGACGGGCTTGGACCCGAGGGACAAAGCTCGTTATCAGGTAATCTTCTCATTCAGGAAGACGGTCCATCTCTATCCGGAACGCATACTAAGGCAGTATGGTTGGACTCAAAGAATCCCAGAAGTTGAAGCAGTTGTGAGTGAATCTACCCAACTGACGGATGTAATGTGCGATACTTGGATGCAAAGATGGTATACCCGGCACACTTGGCCCATTCCCAAATCTCTTCACTCAATCTGGGTTTCAGATTCTTATGTGAAGTGGATCAAGGCTGATTCTGCGAAGGCCCGAGCTGCTTTGAAGGTTGACGAAGCTTTCGATCTGCCTGCGAAGGGAACAAGTTAAAGACAATAGGGGCTTCTTTGATGAGGGCAACACTCCGACTACTCTAGTCCGTCTTATGTCAGGTCAGAAGAAGAAGACTAGGAAAGGTGAGCCCCCAGACTGACTTGGAAATGAGACTTGGCCCAAGACTGGCAGTGGAGGACCGACTTGGCCCGCGGGACAGACTACCTGAGCACGTGCAGGCTCGTCTTGGACCAGTGACAAAAGCAGAAGACCCGTTGTCGAAGAAACGGGTTCGAGCTAAGGAGGTTCCCCTTGTGATTCGGGAACACTCGCCCTCGCCCCGGCGACCTCGGGCTCCACGCGACCCAAAGGATAAGGGAAAGGGCAAAATGCATGAACACTAGCCTCCTTAGTTTTATTATTTGAGTATTATTACTACTTTTGTGGTGTGTTTTTGTGTGATTGCCGCTTTTGGCGTTTTTTTTTGTGTAATTTTGGATTTCCCGAGTTTATCGGGTTTTTAATAAAAGATGTATTAGTGAATACCGTTCATGTCTTTTCGTTTATTGCAGTGGTTGTACCCTTTCGAGGGGTTGCCTACGTATCCATAATTAGCGGAATCAAACCAAACGTAGTTCAAATTTAGATTTTTTTTTTGCAATTTTTCGAAATACACCAAGACTATTAGCTCAAGATGTGCGACAGTAGGATGAATAATCCTAGCTCATTGACGTGTCTATAATTTTTGAAAATTTATAAAAAAACGAATTTTTATAAACTTTTGCAAATGACATTGAGATAGGGTTTATGGGTAATAGCGCTTCAACTGGTCCAAGTTGGTTGGGTTGACGAATTCGTTCTCGTCCAAGTCTGTCAGCATCACCGCTCCCCCTGATAAGACATTCTTTACTAAATACGGCCCAGCCCAATTAGGTTTGAATTTTCCTCTTGGGTCAACCGGTTGTAGGGCCCGTACGGACTTTAGAACTAGATCCCCTTCCTTGATATTTCTGGGCCTAACTTTTTTGTTAAAGGCCCGTTGGATCCTCTTTTGATATATTTGGATGTTGTTGAGGGCCCGGGACCGCCGTTCGTCCAAAAGAACTAGCGAATCGTATCGGGCTTGTACCCAATCTGCTTCCAGCACTTGGCTCTCGAGTAAAATCCTGAGGAATGGTACTTCTAGCTCGATCGGTTGGACCGCTTCCATTCCGTATGTCAAGTAATACGGGGTTGCTCCGGTTGCGGTGCGAATTGACGTCCGATACCCCCAAAGGGTAAAAGGTATTTTATCGGGCCAATCCCGGTGATTCTCAGCCATATTTTTAAGTATGGTGACAATCGTTTTATTGGACGCCTTTACCGCTCCATTTGTTTGGGGACGGTAAGGCGAGGACGTATGCCTCTGAATTTTATATTTTGCTAGCAACGCAGTGGTTTCAGCTTGGAAATGGGTCCCGTGATCACTGATGAACTCGTGCGGGATCCCGTATCGGCATATAATCTTGTTTTGGATGAATTTGGCAACATGCTTGCCATTCAAGATCCGGTATGACTCGGCTTCGACCCATTTGGTGAAATAGTCGATGGCCACCAAAATGAAACAATGACCTTCCGTCCCGGATGGGTTGACCTTTCCAATTATGTCAATACCCCACGTTGAAAATGGCCATGGTGATGTCATGGTATATAATAGGGAAGATGGCATATGTTGTACATTAGCAAAAATCTGACAGTTATGGCAGTGCTTGACATATAATTGGCAATCAGTTTCCATGGTGTTCCAAAAATACCCGAGTCTCATGATTTTTCGGGCTAGCATATGGGCGTTCATATGCGGACCATTTTCACCATCGTGTACCTCAGACATAACCTTTTCGGCCTGCACTTTATCGATACACAGGAGGAGAGTCCCCTGCGCAGTCTTCTTGTATAACTGTCCTTCGTCCATACGAACAAATTGGGTTGCCAATCTTCGTAGGGCTTTCTTGGCCTGGATTTCAGTTCCCGGAG
Source organism: Agrostemma githago (assembly GCA_958450325.1). NCBI lineage: Eukaryota > Viridiplantae > Streptophyta > Magnoliopsida > Caryophyllales > Caryophyllaceae > Agrostemma > Agrostemma githago. The sequence continues at coordinate 31,933,458 of OY288253.1, read as the reverse complement.
GATACTCTCCCAATGTCAAGTAAGTTAGGACAGCCTCATACCAAGGTTCGGGCTCGATTATCTCGATATCCTGGATGGCGTAGATATAGGCCGGCTCGGACCGTCTTTCAACGCAGATTGGCTTGCTAGTAAGATGTTCCGGTATATTTAGCAGGGATGCTAATTTGGAAAGTGCATCTGCAAATTGATTCTCCTCTCGGGGTAGATAGATATATTCCACCTTTTGGAATTGTTTCTCAAGAACCCTTACTCGCGCTTGGTAAGCCGCGAGATTGGCGTTCTGAGTTTTCCATTTTTGGAGAGCTTGATTGATGACTAGGGATGAGTCACCGTGGACCCGGAGGTTTGTTACTCCTAAATCGGCGGCGGCTTGTAACCCGTGAATGCATGCTTCATACTCGGCGGCGTTGTTAGTCACATCAAAGTCCAATTTAATGGATAACGGTGTATGCTCCCCTTTTCGTGGTATTAATAAAATGCCGACTCCGAATCCCCGAAAGTTGGACGCCCCATCAAAATACAAATCCCATGTTTCGGTGTCAGTATGGAATATGTCTTCATCTGGAAAAGCCCAAGTATCGGTATGCTCTTTTTCAGATATCGGGCTATCGGCGAGGAATTCGGCTACTATCCGGCCTTTGATGTCTTTTAATGGTACAAACTTGAGGTCGAACTCAGCTAACATTAGAGTCCATCTGGACATCCTGCCATTGAGGATGGGCTTCTCGAACAGGTACTTGATTGGATCCATTTTGGATAATACATGTACCTCGTGACTGAGCATGTAATGTCGGAGCTTTTTAGTGGCCCAAACCAAAGCTAGGCACGTTTTCTCGAGCATAGTATACTTGCATTTGTATTCTAGGAACTTTTTACTGATGTAGTAAATAGCCCGTTCTTCTGAATCGACTGTCTAGGCCAGCATAGCCCCCATGGCTGTCTCGGTCGTTGTTAGGTATAATGACAAAGGCAAACCGGGTTGAGGTGGCATTAGTACCGGCGGTGCAGACAGAATCTCCTTGATTTTATCGAAAGCCGCTTGACATTTATCGTCCCATACCATTCGCTCTCCTATCTTCATTTTCTTGAAAATGGGTTCACATACCATGGTTAATTTTGAAATAAACCGGCTAATATATTGGACTTTCCCGAGAAACCCCCTTATTTCTTTTTCGGTTTTGGGTGGTTGCATATCGGTAATGGCCTTGATTTTAGCTGGGTCGACCTCGATGTCGCGTTGGCTAACGATATGGCCCAGTAATTTGCCTGATGTTACCCCGAAACTGCATTTCTGAGGGTTTAGCCTCATGTTGTATTTTCGTAGTCGGGTAAAGAATTTTCTTAGGGCCGCAATGTGCCCACTTCGGTCTTTGGACTTCACAATCATATCGTCCACATAAACCTCCACTTCCTTATGCATCATGTCATGTAATAGGGTGGTGGCGGTTCGTTGATAAGTGGCCCCGGCGTTGATAAGCCCAAATGGCATAACGGTGTAACAGTAAGTACACCAAGGTGTAATGAAGGTGATCTTACTCATGTCTTCTTCTGCCATTTTGATTTGATTGTATCCGGCATACCCGTCCATGAATGACAGGAGTGCATGACCGGCCGTGTTATCCACTAGTATGTCGATGTGTGGTAACGGAAAATCGTCTTTTGGGCTTGCTTTATTAAGGTCCCGGAAGTCCACGCATACCCGCACCTTGTCGTCCTTCTTGGGTACCGGCATGATGCTTGCAACCCAGTCTGGATCTTCATACACTTGTATAAAGTCTGCTTTGAATTGCTTGTCGACTTCTTGTTTGACTTTGAGAGACCATTCGGGCCTCATTCTTCTGAGTTTCTGTTTTACCGGTTTACACCCATCTTTGATGGGTATATGGTGTTCAGCTATTTCCCGATCTATCCCCGGCATGTCCTTGTAGGACCATGGGAAGACATCCTTGAATTCCTGGAGGAGGTTCGTGAATTGTTTCTTCTCCTCGGGATCTAAAGATAAGCCCAACTTAAGCATCTGAGGCTCTAAGGTGGTTCCCACGTTGATGGACTCAGTTTCTTCAATTACCGGATCTCGGGATTCCCTTTGTTCGAGCTGCTCGATCAGATGCGGAGGTAGAGGTACCTGTTCGTCGGGTTTCTCAATGTCATTGCATATAAAATTTTTGAAATTGAAAGAATTTTAGAAATAAGACAAGTTGTAAGCGGAATGGTTTTCGTTATTATTAATAGTAACTTTTCAAAACAGCTCAAAGAGAGCGGCCATCTGCTCCTTGGTCAATCGCGGGACAGGCCCAGAGACTCCGGTGGAAGTGGCTAAAGGGATATAGGTTACATACTGGACTTTAGCACCAGACCCTCTCGACTTGGACTCAGACTCCGACTCTGACTAAGACTCAGACTCGGACTCGGACTCAGTATCTCGCATGTCTCCCTCGCCGGTGGTCAGCTTGTAGATCCGTCCTTGGCCATCGGTCCACTTGATGGTCTTCCTCCAGGCCCTTTTCCCGGTGTCCGTGCCGACCCCGGAGATCATCTTGGTTGGGTCAAACCGATTGCTGCGAAGGATCAGGTTGACCAAATCTTCCTTTGGAGCAGGGACGACCTTGTCTTCTCCAAATAGGAGCCCCAACATGGGCTCAGAGCTGTCTTCACCTTCCTTTGACTCGGCTTGAACAAGGGTGAATATATCATCGGGGATGAAATTGCATTCCCGAGCCGTTTTGGTCTCGGGATATGTGACAGTGGGTTGGTAGAGGCCCACTTGGATAGCTCCGAAGACTGGTGTGACGAAGTAATCGGTTAGTTTCGGGCTATAAGGGCCCAAGTAGGTACCCTTGAGGATGTTGGTGGCCTTGTGAATGCCGGCCCTGACCACATTTTCCGGGGTCATAGCGTACCCCAATTCGAACTGTGAATCACCATCGTTTAGGACCTCAATAATCTTCCCAACTGGAAGATACGGTCTCGAGGTAGCCTCCGGTAAGTAGCCTAAGTTTTGTAGCATCGTATCGATGCTAGTGGTGAAGTAAGGCCTGAAGAGATATTTCTCTTCAATCATTCCCACGAAATCGAATCCTCGTGGGTCGGCCCGGCCCGTAGCGTTGCAGCTTGCCACGGTGATGGGGGTGGCCTCCAGTGTGATGACACCGTCTTGGAGAGGCATCTTGACCTTTCTATGTAAGGTAGAAGACACGGCCTTGACTGCGTGGATCCAAGGCCTTCCGAGCAGCAAGTTGAAGGATGAGGTGACATCAATCACCTGGAACTCCAGCTCTTTTTCGATCGGGCCCGTTATGATTCTTAGTTTAATGGCCCCGGCCACTGGTTTTGGGCTTCCGTCAAAAGCCTGTATAGTTTGCGCCGTCAAGAGGTAGTCGGCCTCGGTAATGCCGAGGGCCTTAGCGGTCCTTAGGGGAAGGACATTTACAGCGGACCCGTCATCGATAAGGGTCATTGGGAGGTACTTCCCTCGACAAATGACCGTGATGTATAGGGCCAAATTATGATTGGGCCCGAACGGTGGCAAATCAGATTCAGAAAAGGTGATGAGCGGGCCTTCTTCTTTGGATTTGCTCTTGAGATAGGGCATAATAGTGGCTACCATTTCAGCGGGGGTAACCTGTGAGTCAACCTTGATCTAATCGAGAGCCTTGGTCAGTGCTTCCCGATGTGCTTGCGAGCTAACCAGAAGTTGCCATATGGTTAGATCAGCTCGAACCCTCTTTAATTGTTGGACCAGGGTCGTGTCGTTGCTTGGTTCATCGAGGGTAGGCTCCATCCTGGTAGGTTCAGTGACGATTGTTGGAGTAGGGCGCCCGGCTGGGGCGAGGTGGTTCGTGGCTAAGGCTTTGGACTTAGCTTTTCGGACCTCTTCACTGGTGATAGGGACAGCTTCTCCTTTAGCTAGGTAAACATCTTCCTCATCATCGAACCATATCCCGTTGATTTGCGGGATAAAGGGGGAAATGAGGTGTGAGCAGTCGATTACCTCTCCAGTGAATATGGCATGGGCACTGAACGGGTTTTCTTTGTTGCTCGGTTTGTCTCCGGGCAACGGTATTTTCCCGCTTTCAATCAGGTCTTGGATCAGATGCTTCAATTTCCAACACTTTTCATTGTCGTGCCCATTACCTCGATGATATTAACAATAGGCTTGGACATTGTAGCTTTTGGACCTTTTCTCCACTGAAACTTCGGGAGTTGGGCCTATCGGTTGGATCAGGCCCTTTGAAGATAGCCTTTGTAAGGCATAGGTATAGGTAGTCCCTATATCTGTGAATACCCGAGTTGGAGTATTCTTTTTGGATGAGGTGTCCAGCAGATTAACCTCGTCAAAGATGCTGCGGGTTGCAGCTGCAGGTGTGGGCTTGCTCACAGATGAGCTGGCCCCTTGATATCCCTTGGTAGAGGCCTTAGTCTGGCTCTCTAACCTTAAATCATCCTCGATCCTTGTGCCCATTTCAGTAAGGGTGGCAAAGTTAGGAATGATAGCATACCGGAGATGGACCCGGTAGGAAGGGATGAGGTTCTTGACAAAGGCCTCCACTAAAACTTTCTCGCTGGGCTTATCAACCAGCTTCACACTCTCGGCCCTCCACCTTTGCAGATATTTGGTGAACCCTTCTTTGGGCTCTTGGGCCATCACTTCCAGAGTACGCATTGTAGTCTGGATCTCGGTATTATCAGCGTAATTCCGAGCAAATTCAGTCGCCACATCATCCCAAGTCTTATATTTCTTGGAATCGAGCCTGTAGTACCAGGCTTTGGGGTGTTTCTCAAGGGAGGAAGCGAATAAATGCTTGAACATGGTGGACTTCACCCCTTTGACAGCCATAAATTCTTTGAAAGCCCGGATGTGATGGACCGGGTCTTCAGTACCCTCAAACATCGGTATTCCCGTAAGGTTGAGGTTGGCAGGTAGCTCATCGTTCAAAGGTGAGAAAGAGCGAGCATTTTCGGTATGGATTGAGTTGCTTGTTGACAAGTGGACCTGCTCTTCAAGCTTGCAAACAACGCTAATTAGTTCAACTATGAGCCCAGTGGGCTCGGATCCAACAGGATGAGTCCCTTTCTCCACGGCATTCAAACGGGTGGCAAGAGCCGTTTGGTCAGTCTGGATAGCAGTCAGTTGGGTTTCAATCTTGGCCAGTGCGGCGGTCAGTTGATCCAAAGTAGTCTGCATTTTCTTGCGTCTGGTTTCCGGTGGCCTGTTTGTAAGAACACCGCGTAATCAGAAACTAGCCCAAATCCTGTAATAGAAAGTACATCCCGAGCAAGACTGAAAAGGGAAATGACTCGGAAAAGAGACCTAGACGGGTGACTTGTGAAAGGTGGGCCTTCCTTAGGAACCGGTAATGTGAGCCGGGTCCTGTTCGAAGGAAGGTCCGCGTGAGACATCCCTAGACTTTGGACTCGAGTGTATAGACGGGCCCTCCTTTGTAGGAGTATGTCTTACGTAGGTGGGCCATGCCTTAGTCTAATAAGGCGGACTGGGATAGGGAAGAAACTCGTGATGTAAGATCAACAGAGTTTCAACGCTAAAGACTTCGACGACTTACGACACGACCCGACACTGCTAAATACAGGAAGTTCTAAGGAGAGTAAGGTTTGAAAAGGGATTTGTAGAAAAATCCGAAAAGAATTCAGTGGAGGGGACCCGATTTTTTTCGAAAAAATGAATCGGGCCTCAATTTTGAAAGTTTGAAAATATTTCGAATTTTGAAATGGGTAGAATACCGGTTAGAAATAGGCTATTTTGAGTAAAATCATAAGTCCTATATTCGGTATATGTCCCGGGTTTGAGATTGGATATCTTGAAAAAGATGTATTTTTTGAAAAATTGACGGTTTTCGAAAACGACATAGAAACCAAGCAGTACGTAGTCAGGCAAGCATTTTAATGATGCCAAGTATGCTTTACACTAAGTCTCGTTCGATCTATAAAGAGTCTATACCAGTGTACATAGCCTAAACGTTAATCGGGACGGACTCTCTAAGTCGAGTTGAGCTTAGAACATGCCGCGAAACCCATACGAATCGACTATGGACACCTTTGACATATTCATATTGGAGTATATCACGGTATAGTGGGACGTCAGTCACCAGTACCGGCCCGGGAAAATATGGGGTTATGCATGAACTGTAAAACTAAAACGCGTATTGTACTAGTCAAACGATTTATATTCGAGTCTCACCCTGAGGATGCCGATGGTAAGTCACGCATCACTTAATCCCCAGCGGAGACGCCAAATTGTGGACATGACATAGGTCCACCCCGACGCGGCCACGCGCGGGTTTGGGGAGGCTAATGAATCTCCATATGAGATGGGTCGAATTGAAATTTAAATCGAAGTGGAGTCGCCACCGAACTTTGTGGGAGTTCGGACCCATTCGAACCCACTCTATATCTTAGTGGGCCGTGTACAAAATACGGCCCATTCCGATCTCAGAGTTTATTGGGTTCGTCCCCTTGCATTTGATACCAATACCGACATTATCGGATACCGTGTAATGAATGACTCTCGTGTGCCAATGGATTCGGATATCCGGAAACCATGGTTCTGAGTAAGGGGTGAGGGTACGTGCTGGGAAGTTCACAAAGAACACCCAACCCCGCCCGCACATTAGCGGCCTCTACTAAGATATCGTTTGACGTTTTAATTCGCGCGTTAGTAGAACGATAAAATGATATGCAAACATTACTTTCCCTAAACATGCGAGAATTTGAATGGGTTGCTAAGACGATTTAATGCAACTAAATTTAACGTCAAAGTTGTATTTTAGCATGCGGGTTTATTTTAGTGCAATAAAATAAACAACGGAAATAAATCGACAAACAGAAACAAACATGTTACTAACGGTATAACGATAATAACAGTTTATAACTAACATGGAATGAAGGGACAGAATATGATGCATGATTTTGAAAAGTAGTATGGCACGTGATGGATTAAGCACGCGTTGACCGAGGTCAAGAAAATATTTATCGAGATTTGGAATATGTTGAAAAGCCCGTGGTTTCGTCAAAGAAAAGATGTTGAAGAAATAGGACGAAAATAACTTTTTTATGTTGTGGTTTTCAGGGTACCACGCGGCCCGCGCTAAGGGTGCGCGACTCGTGTGGCCATGCGACTCGCACAGGATGCATGCGACTCGCATGGCGGACTGTTCTCGAGGCGTTTTTAGAAAATCGACACTTTTGTCAAATCGCGTACAAATATGGCATAATTTATACTCGACTTAAAATTGCGATATTCGTTATATTCGATGTTCGATTATGGAATCGGTATCAAATATTCGGAATGTGCCTAAAAAGAGTTTGAAGAATTATTGTTAATCGAGTTAAGACGAAATCATCGATTTAATGTCACGATTTTCAGGGATCCATGCGACCCGCGCGAGAAGGGCGCGACTCGCGCCACCACGCGACTCGCACAAGGCTCGTGCGACTTGCGTGGCGGACTGTTCTTGGTCCCGATTTCGTATTACTCGTTGTACCCGATGCTTGGTTATGGGACCAATACCGAATATTTAGAGTGATTTGTTGAAAATATGATATTGTAAGTCGAATTAAATCGAACCAACATGATATGAATGATCTCCGCGTTTATAGTGTCGTATTAACTCGATTGAGTTAGGTGACAACTACTTTAGCATCAACGAACATCGTGTTAGTTGGATTGTTTGACTAGACTATTTAAATTCGATATCCAACTATTGAGTTGGTATCAAATCTAATAGATTGACGCATCGTATTTATTAAAAGTTTGATTCCCTCCGTATCCCGACATCACGATAAATCCTTACGGATTGTGTGATGTCGGATCCGCATCAACGAGTTTCGACTCTAATAGTAAAAAAGGTGTTTTAAAGAAATAAAATTGAAATTGACGAAGATGTGACGCGATCAATAAAAAGACGTGGCTAGCGATGCAATGAAATAGAAACCGATTATCTATGTTGACTTGCTTCAACAATTAAACATTCAGGGTGTCGGGATAAGCGACCGTCAACATCGGGTGCGTTACCCTCGTAATATTCGTGTTTTCTTATCACGTCATCCCTCGTATTCGACACGAATTAGCAAGTATTTTAATGTTTTATATTAGTAATTATTATCGATATTATAGACGCGACGACAAAAGAAAAAAAAAATTAAAAAAAATGACGACGACACGCGAGGAAGAGAAGAGAGAAAGATGGGATTTTACACCCTCAACCTACATGTTTCGTAGTCTCGGATAGAACTCGTTAATTGTGGCTTGAGCACGGGAGTATCGAGGTCGATGTAAGTCGAGTTATGGTGGTTTTAAGGTTCGTAAGTTGCTAGGGTTCTAAGGTTGAAGATGAGTAGTAATTAGGGTTGCAAAGGTTGTGTTGTGTGTGTGTGTAAAAATTAGGGTTGTAAAAGGTTGTTCAATTGTGTTGCAAAGGGGTAGTATATATAGGTAATTGTTCCCCCTCGTTGTCTAGGGTTTAGTGCCTTGAGGAACTTGATCCGATGGCCCGCCTAAAGGAGGACCGCGGGTTTGCTTCTCGGAAATGGCTTTGACCGGGTTTTGACCCGGTCGCTAAAAGTCGGTTTTATTTCCGGTGTCAGTTTTGACCCGAATTAGTCTTATTTGATTGGAAACGACCCGCTGTGCCTGAATTTGAGGTCAGTATTGTGAGATTTGTGCTCCGTAAAAAGCCCAAGCCAGAAACTAATGGTTTCGAGCCCATATCCGAGCACGTGGAAACATGTTTGCGTTCAATCATCGTCGGCTGTTTTTTGGAAACTACTATAGACACCCGGCGGTCAAAATGTGGGTGTCTACACATACACCATCGTATTTGTTGCTATAATCATTCATGGCATTACTATCATATTCATCGTTGACCAAATAAGAGTGAAGGAGCGTCTTCGTATTCACGGACTTGCTATACTCAAGGACACATTATTACTGTCGGAAATGACGATATTGAGGGGGGTATGAAGCAGCATCATTTCTCTTTGGAGGTAAGAACAGTCCAGGAAATTCATCTCTGTTGTGCTTATTCCTCCTATTTTTTCATAGTATGCATTTTCGTAATACCTGATACATTCAAATACAAATTAATTAATATTCCGTAAGTTATTATACCCAAATTAAACGACGACATTTAGTAACTCCTTATGTGCGCAAGCTTTCGATTATTTAGTAATAGGGGGGAGTAGCATTGATGAATAGAGGGTGTTACATATGACGTAGGAGAATGCTCCCCTTCCGTATCCCTCTGCCAGCCTTCCAAAATCTAAGGCTATTGAACCCTGGTTTTCCGATAGTGATATTAGTGAATAAGGTTATAGAACCTTGGTTCATATAATCAAATGTAAACAAATGATTGAGATAGACGCGAGGACTTCGTATTTACATTTCATTCACTTTATTTTTTAGACATTACCTTCAGTTTTGTAAGACATCGATTTGCATTGTCGTTTATTGATTCTAATTTAGTTCTAATTTTACCTTTGCATTTTCTTTAGAGAATTTATGCGAAGCAAGTAGTCAAGTCTGCGATTTCTCTCTTTTCAAGTATAATATTATATTTTTATTTATCTTTATATTGATTGATTTATAAATAAATTTTACAGTTAACTTTAAATCAAATTGATTTTTTGTTGATAAAGGTGAACTTTTATTTATATTTAAAGTTGTACTATTTTACAAAATATGATTGAAAAAAGTTACAATATTTTGACTGTTGGTTTAAGTAAAATACCAATGACTACCAATTATTTGGGGCAAACAAAAGTTAATATTTCACTTAAAATATAAATTTATTGTTTTTAAGAAAGCTTAATAGTTTTCTAAAAAAATAACTTAATAGTTTGGTTGGTTTACCTTTTCATCTCCTTTTTGTCTTGATAATCAATTAAAGTTAATATTAATCATTATATTATCTTGCATTAAGAACTTCCTATTATAACTAAAAAATAATATATTATATTTTCATCTATTTCGTCTTAAAGATTAATCAAAGTTAATATTAAATATAGCATTAACAACATCATAGTATAACTTAAAAAAATATATAAAGCCATGGAGAGATGATAAAAAGGCATTTGGGAGTTTGTATTCACATTTTGATTGCTTTACTTCATGAATATGACCACCAATTTTTAATATATGATAATCCGTTTGAATTTGCATTATTTTTTTGTGGATTCTAATTTTAGTTCGAAATTTTATCTTCGGGATTTATTTTATTTACCGAAATTATGCGAAGCCAATGACTGCATGTTAAATCTATAATTTTTTTTTCAAGTATAATATTATATTTTTATTGATCTTTATATTAATTATTATGTTTATAGACACATTTCAGTATAACATTAAACTCTTTGTTTTTCTTATAGGAGTGAACTTTTAATTATATTCAAAGTGGAAGTAATATACAAAAAATGATTGAGAGAAATTGCAATATTTTGAGTGTTAATTTAAAGTAACATTTTAAAGAGTACAAGTTATTTGGGTAATGTATTTACTATTTACTGTTTGAATCTCAAGGTAATGAACATTATATATTTTAATCAGAAAAACAAAATACATATATGAAAATAGGGAAAGTGAATATAGTAATTTAACAAACAAAGTATAGAGTTAGTATAAATTTGTAGACACCCGCATTTTGACTGCCAGGTGTCTATGGTAGTTTCCAAAAAAACACCCGATGATGATCGGACGCTAACGTGTTTCTACGCGCTCGGATATGGGCTCAAATCCATTAGTTGTTGGCTAAAGCACTTATGGAGTACAAATCTCACTAGACTGACCTCAAAATCAAGCCCAGCGGACCGTTCCGAGTCAAACAAGACTAATTTGGGCCAAAACCGACACCGGAAATAAAACCGATTTTTTTTACGATTGGGTCAACCCTGGTCAAAGTCGTTTCCGAGACATACAAAACAGCCATTCACAACATCAAAAGTCCAAGCCAAACACAAACCCGTAAAAAATCCAATCCACGGTCCAAAACACGGACCCATGCGATCCAGCTGGGCCACTCGATCGAGTGCCCCACCCACTCGATCGAGTGGGCCCATATTCAATCCCGACTGCAGGCATAATGGGCCACTCGACCGAGTCAGCTGGTTACTCGGTCGAGTAACCCTAACCGGGTGCCCTTGCCTTTGCCTATATAAGAAACCCCATGCACAACCCTAAACACAACTTTGATCATCCCTAAAAAAACCCTAATTCTACCCTAATCAAACCCTAATACTACATTAAGCAAACCCTAGCCCTAGCCTAGGAACCGAAACCCTAAACCTAGCTTTAGGAACCAAACACCTTAACCACCACAACTCGACCTCCATAAGCCTCGAAACTCCCGTGTTAAAGCCGCGACTACGAGTCCATACCGAGCACAAGAACATGTAGGTTGAGGGTGAAAAACCCTTTCTTCCCTTCTTCTCTTCCTCTCGTCATCTTCCTCCTTTTCCTCATTTTTTTTTTGTTTTTTTAGTTCTTTATTGCATCATAATATTGATAATACCGTTAGTATTAAGACATTAAAATACTCGTCGATTTGTGTCGAGTGCGAAGGATGTCAGGATAAGGGAACCCGAATATACAAGTGTACTGCACACAGCGTTGCCGGTCGCTTATCCTGACACCCTAGCATTTGATTATTGAAACGGGTCAATTTCAACAATAATTCGTTTATTTTTGTTTTCGTCGCACATTGCATCGATTTTCTAAAAACCTTCTTCAAAACACATATTTTTAAGGGTCGAAACCCGTTGACGCGGATCTGGCATCACAATCCTTATGGATTTATTTCGATGTCGGAAAAAGCCGAGGGAATCAAGTCTTTCAATTCAAACGTTAATCTACTAGATTCGATACTTATTCCATAATTAGACGTCGAATCTAACGATCTAGTCATACAAATTAGCTAACGCAATTTCTATTGAGGCTAAGATAATTGTCATTCGATTCATTAGAATTACGACGTTATCAAACGCGGAGGAAATCTGCTCATATCGCGATAGTTAATTCAAGCGACTCAAAGCAACTTCTTTTATTTTCACTCTAAGTGTTCCATATCGATTCAGTAATCGAATATGGAATACAACGGGTATGTAATTTCAGAGTTGAGCACAAATTCCGCAATATTTATGCCCAATTCATCAAATTATCAAAAATCAAAAGCAATTTCAAAATCGATAATTAAAATTGCAAACGACATGGTTCGTACAGGTGCCACTCGACCGAGTGCCAACGCCACTCGATCGAGTGACATCACCAAAACTGAGACAGAATGTCTCTTACGACCTCCACTCGGTCGAATCTCACAGTGACTCGGTCGAGTAGCAACGTACTCGGTCGAGTTAGTCAATAACTCGGTCGAGTAGGGTCCATAATACGAGACAGAATGTCTCTACGACCTCCACTCGGTCGAGTCTCACAGTGACTCGGTCAAGTGGCAACGTACTCGGTCGAGTTGGTCAATAGCTCGATCGAGTAGGGTCGCAAAATCCGGACAGAAACTTTTTTTGAGGTCCACTCGGTCGAGTCCCACAATGAATCGGTCGAGTGGCCCTTTATCACGTCAAACCGTGAGTCCTACAATAGCATTCAAGTCTCGTTAATCGTTTTTCGTGACTTAAGTCAACACGTGCCTAATTAATCACGTGAAACACCTTTTTAAAAACCATGCATTAACTCATTCGCATCATTCCATATCATTCAATATTTTGTAAACCGTTATATCGTTACTAACGCGTTTATTGTTTCTCTTGTCAATTTTGGTTGTTTATTTTATCGTATTAAAATGAACCTACATGCTAAAATTCAACTTTGACGTAGAATTAATTGCATTAAATTGACATAGAAACCCTTTTTCAATTCATCACACGCTTAGGGAAAACAATCCTTGTATAAGCATTCTCACCGAATTACTAACGCGCGTATTTGAAAGTCAATCGATATCCTAGTAGAGGCCGCTAGTGCGGGTGGGGTTGGGTGTCCTTCGTGGGCTTCCCAATACGTACCCTCACCCCTTACTCAGAATCTCGGTTTCTGGATGCCCGAAACCGTTGGCGCACGAGAGTCATTCAATACACGATAACCGGTAGTGACGGTATCAGTATCAAATGCTAAGGGACGAGCCCAATAAACTCTGACATCGGAAATGGGCTGTATTTTGTATACGGCCCACTACGACATAGAGTGGGTTCGAATGGGCCCAAACTCCCACAAAGTTCGGTGGCGACTCCACTTCGATTTAAATTTTCATTCGATCCGTTTCATATGGAGATTCATTCTGTAGACACCCGCATTTTGACTGCCAGGTGTCTATGGCAGTTTCCAAAAAACACCCGATGATGATCGGAAGCTAACGTGCTTCTATGCGCTCAGATACGGCTAATTTGGGCCGAAACCGGCACCGGAGTTAAAACTGACTTTTTGCGATTGGGTCAACCCCGGTCAAAGTCGTTTCCGAGACTTACAAAAACAGCCATACAACCATCAAAAGTCCAAGTCAAACACAAAACCATCAAACACCCAAAGTCAAGGTCCAAAAGACTGACCTGCGCGACCCAGCTGGGCCACTCGATCGAGTGACCCACCCACTCGATCGAGTGGGCCTGTTTCGAGCCCGACGGCTGGCATAATGGGCCACTCGACCGAGTTAGACACCTACTCGGTCGAGTAACCCTAAACCGGGTGCCCTAGCTTTTCCTATATAAGCAACCCCCATGCACACATCTTCAACACTTTTGACAACTTTTACAAACCCTAGAGCAACCCTACACACATACAACATCTATTACAAACCCTAATCCAACCCTAGCAATTCTACACTAGCAAAAAACCCTAAACCTAGTTTTAGGAATCAATCCCGAGCCACCACAACTTAACCTTCATTCACCTCGAAGACTCTTGTGTTAAAGCCACGGTTACGAGTCCGTTCCGAGACAAGAACATGTAGGTTGAGGGTGTCAAAACCTTTTCTCTCCTTCTTCTCTTCCTCACGTCATCTTCATCTTTTTCGCGTTTTTTTGTTTTCTTTTTTATTATTTCGTTCCTAGCATTATAATATCGATAATACTACTAATATCAAAGCACTAAAATTCTTATCAATTTGTGTCGAATAAGAGGGATATCAGAATAAGAAAACACGAATATACAAGTGTACTGCACACAGCGTTGACGGTCGCTTATTCCGGTACCCCGCCTATTTGATTATTGAGATAAGTCAACTTAAACAATAATCTTTTTTTTTTATTTCGTCATCATCATTATTCATAATCACATCGATTTTCAAAAGCAAACATTGTATTTTAATAAGGGTCGAAACCCGTTGATGCGGATCCAACGTCAAACAATTCGCGGGAATTAATTATGACGTCGGGATGCGGAGGGAATCACGTCTTTCAATTTAAGCGAAGCGCCGATCTATTAAATTCGATACCAATTCCTTAATTGGATGTCGAATCTAACGATCTAGTCACATAAGTTAACTAATGCGATTTTTCGTTGAGGCTAAAATAATTGTCAACACAATTCAATAGAATTACGACATTATTTAACGCGGAGGAAACCTACCATATCGCGATAGTTAATTTAAGTCGACTTAAAATAATCTTCTATTGTTTTCACTCTAGTATTCCATATCGATTCAATAATCGAATATGGGGTACGACGAGTATTCAAGTCCCGAATTGAGTATAAATTTCGCCATATTTATGCCCAATTCGTCAAGTCATCAAAAATCAAAAACCATTTTAAAATCGATATTTAAAACTGCAAACGAACCTGGTTCGTACAGGTGCCACTCGACCGAGTGCCTACGCCACTCGATCGAGTGACATCACAACAACCGAGACAGAACGTCTCTTATGACCTCCACTCGGTCGAGTCTCACAGTGACTCGGTCGAGTGGCAACGTACTCGGCCAAGTTGGTCAATAACTCGGTCGAGTAGGGTCCATAACACGAAACAGAATGTCTTTACGACCTCCACTCGGTCGAGTCTCACAGTGACTCGGTCGAGTGGCGATGTACTCGGTCGAGTTGGTCAGTAACTCGGTCGAGTAGGGTCACAAAACCTGGACAGACCGCTTTACGGAGTTTCACTCGGTCGAGTCACACAATGACTCGGTCGAGTGGCCCTTAATCACGTCAAACCGTGAGTCCTACACATCATATTCGAGTCTCGTTAATCGTTTTCGTGACTTAAGTCGACACGTGCCTAATCTATCACGTGAAACACTTCTTTCAAAACCATGCATTAACTCTTTTGCATCATTCTATATCATTCAATATTTCACAAACCGTTATATCGTTACTAACGCATTTATTGTTTCTCTTGTCAATTTTTTTGGTTGTTTATTTTATCGCACTAAAATGAACCCACATGCTAAAATTCCACTTTGACGTAGAATTAATTGCATTAAATTGACTTAGAAATCCTTTTCAATTCCATTCACATGTTTAGGGAAAATAATCTTTGCATATCATTTTCCCGTTTAACTAACGCGCGTATTGGAAAGTCATTCGAATTCTTAGTAGAGGCCGCTAATGTGCGGGCGGGGTTGGGTGTCCTTCGTGGGCTTCCCAACACGTACCCTCACCCCTTACTCAGAACCTCGGTTTCCGGATGCCCGAAACCGTTGGCGCACGAGAGTCATTCAATACACAATATCCGATAATGTCGGTATTGGTATCAAATGCAAAGGGACGAGCCCAATAAACTCTGACATAGGAAATGGGCCGTATTTTGTATACGGATCACTACGACATAGAGTGGGCTCGAATGGTTCCGAATAACCACAAAATTCGGTGGCGACTCCACATAGACCCAAATTTCAATTCGATCCGTTTCATATGGAGATTCATTCGCCTACCCAAACCCGCGCGTGGCCGCATCGAGGTTGACCTATGTCATGTCCCTAATTTGGCGACTCCGCTGGGGATTAACTGATGCGTGACTTACCATCGGCATCCTCAGGGTGAGACTCGAATAGAAATCGTTTGACAAATACAATACGCGTTTTAGTTTTACGGTTCATGCATAACCCATATTTTCCCTTGCCGGTACTGGTGACCGACGTCCCACTATACCATTGATGTACTCCAATATGGATATGTCAAAAGGTGTCCATAGTCGATTCGAGTGGGTTTCGCGGCATGTTCTAAGCTCAATTTGACTTAGAGAGTCCGTCCCGATCAACGTCTAGACTATGTACACTGGTATAGACCCTCTCCGACCGACCGAGACTTAGTGTAGAGCATACATGGCGTCGTTATAATGCTTGTGTGACTACGTGCTACGTGGTTTCCGAGTCGTTTTCAAAAATGTCAACTTTTTCAAAAATTGCATCTTTTTCAAAACTTTCGATTTCAAAACCCGGGACATGCCGAATTTAGGACTTATGATTTTACTCAAATTGCTCTATTTTCTAGACGGTATGCTGTCCAATTCAAAACTCAAAATTACTTTCAAAACCCGTGGCCCAATGCTCTTTCATTTTTCTCGAAAATTGGGCCCTCAACCGAGTTTTTCTCGGGCTTCTTCAAAAACAATCGATTTTCAAAACTTTCCTCTTCTTAGGACTTCCCGTATTTAGCAGTGTCGGGTCATG
The DNA here is from genome assembly GCA_958450325.1 of Agrostemma githago. Lineage (NCBI taxonomy): Eukaryota > Viridiplantae > Streptophyta > Magnoliopsida > Caryophyllales > Caryophyllaceae > Agrostemma > Agrostemma githago. The sequence goes on along the minus strand of OY288253.1, from coordinate 31,916,842 downwards.
TCATAAGTTGTCGAGGTCTCTAGCGTCGAAGCTCTGTCGATCTTACATCACGAGCTTCTTCCCTACCCCAGTCCGCCTTATTAGAATAAGGCAAGGCCCACCTAAGTAGGACATACTCTTACGAAGGAGGGCCCGTCCACACAATCGAGTCAATAGTCTAGGGATGTCTCACGTGAACCTTCCTTCGAGCAGGACTAGGCCTACTCGCCGAATCCTAGGGAAGGCCCACACTTCACGAGTCACCCGTCTAGGCGTCTTTTCTCGAGTCGTTTCCTCTTTTAGTCTTGTTCGGGATGTACTTGCTATTCCGGGATTTTGGGGCTAGTTTCTGATTATGCGGTGTTCTTACAGACAGGCCACCCGCAACCCGACATCAACGCAAAATGGAAGAGTTGAAAGATGCCCTAACCAAGATCGAGACTCAACTGACCTCCATCCTTGCTAACCAAGCAACCTTGGACACTCGCCTGAGCACTGTGGAAAAGACGGTCCCTGTTGCAGGAGCTGAGCCCACTGGGCCTATAGCCGAATTGGTCAGTGTTGTTCGCAGGCTCGAGGAACAAGTCCACTTATCGATGAACAACTCGATCCACACCGAGAATGCTCGTATTTATTCACCTTTGAATAACGAGCTACCTACCAACCTCAACTTGACGGGAATTCCTATGTTTGAGGGTACCGAAGACCCGGTCCATCATATCCGGGCCTTCAAGGACTTCATGGCGGTCAAAGGGGTAAAGTCCGCCATGTTCAAGCATCTATTTCCTTCCTCTTTGGAGAAGCATCCCAAGGCCTGGTTCTACAGGCTTGACCCCAAGAAATACAAGACTTGGGACGATGTGGCGACCGAATTTGCTCGAAACTACGCCGATAACACTGAAATCCAGACTACAATGCGTAGTCTGGAGGTCATGGCTCAAGAGCCCAAAGAAGGGTTCACAAAATACTTGCAAAGATGGAGGGCCGAGAGCGTGAAATTGGTCGACAAGCCCGGCGAGAAGGCCTTAGTAGAGGCTTTTGTCAAAAACCTCCTCCCATCCTACCGGGTCCATCTGCGGTATGCCATCATCCCCAACTTCGCTGTCCTTACTGAAATGGGCACAAGAATCGAGGATGACTTGAGACTGGAGAGCCTGACTAAGGCCTCTACTAAAGGTTATCAAGGGGCTAGTTCATCTACAAACAAGCCCACACCTGCAGCTGCAACTCGCAGCATCTTCGACGAGGTAAACCTGCTCGACACCTCATCTAAAAAGAATACACCAAATCGGGTATTCACGGATATAGGGACTACCTATACTTATGCCTTACAAAGGCTATCTTCAAAGGGCCTGATCCAGCCGATAGGCCCAAAACTTATAATGCCCAAGCCTACAGTCAGTACCACCGGGGTAACGGACATGATACTGAAAAATGTTGGAGGTTAAAGCACCTGATCCAAGATCTTATTGAGAGCGGGAAAATCTCGTTGCCCGGAGACAAGCCGAGCAACAAAGAAAACCCGTTCAGTGCCCACGCAATATTCACCGGTGAGGTAATTGATTGTTCTCACCTCATCTCTCCCTATATCCCACAAATTAACGGGATATGGTTCGATGACGAGGATGATGTGTACTTAACCAAAGGGGAAGTTGTCCCCATCACCCTTGAAGAGGTCCGAAAGGCTAAGTCCAAAGCCTTAGCCACCAACCACCTCGCCGCAGCCGGACGTTCTACTCCTATATTCGTCACTGAACCTGCCAGGACGGAACCTACCCTCGAAGAACCAAGCCCGGACACGGCTCTGGTCCAGCAACTGAAGAGGGTTCGAGCTGACTTAACCGTATGGCAACTACTGGTTAGCTCACAGGCACATCGAGAAGCACTGACTAAGACTCTCGATGAAATCAAGGTCGATTCACAAGCTACCCCTTCTGAAATGGTAGCCACTATTATGCCTTTTCTGAAGGGCAAGTCAAAGGAAGAAGACCCACTCAAAACCTTCTCTGAAGCTGATCTGCCACCATTTGGGCCCAATCATAATCTGGCCCTATACATCACGGTCATCTGCAAGGGTAAATATCTCTCGATGACCCTTATCGACGATTGATTAGCCATGAATGTCCTTCCTCTAAGGACCGCAAAAGCACTCGGCATCACCGATGCCGATTACCTTGCGACGGTGCAGACATGCCGGATACCGAGTCCGAGTCTGAGTCTGAGTAAGAGTCGGAGTCTGAGTCCGAGTCTAGAGGGTCTGGTGCTAGAGTCGAGTCTGTATCCCCTCTTCCCTTGTCCACTGAGGTCTCGGGGCCTGTCCCAAGACCTCTCCCTATCCCGCCACTGACCAACGATCAGATGGCCGCTCTTTTCGAGCTTTTCACAAAATTTACTATCAATAATAATAACGAACACCGTTCTGCTTACGACTTGTCTTATTTCCAAAATTTTCTCAATTTCAAAAATTTTATATGCAATGACATTGAGAAACCCGACGAACAGGTACCTCTACCTCCGCATCTGATCGAGCATCTCGAACAAAGGGAGTCCCGAGATCCGGTAATCGAAGAAACCAATGTGGGAACCACTTTAGAGCCCCGGATGCTTAAGTTGGGCCTATCTTTAGATCCAGAGGAGAGAAAACAATTCACAGACCTCCTTCAGGAATTCAAAGATGTCTTTGCATGGTCCTACAAGGACATGCCGGGGATAGACCGAGAGATAGCCGAACACCGAATACCCATCAAAGATGAGTGTAAGCCGGTAAAGCAAAAACTCCGAAGAATGAAGCCCGAATGGTCTCTCAAAGTCAAGGAAGAGGTCGATAAGCAATTCAAAGTGGGCTTTATACAAGTGTTTGAATATCCAGACTGGGTTGAAAACATCGTGCCGGTACCCAAGAAGGACGGCAAGGTGCGGGTATGTGTGGATTTCCGAGACCTCAACAAAGCAAGCCTAAAAGACGATTTTCCGTTACCACACATCAACATACTGGTGGATAACACGGCCGATCATGCCCTTCTATCGTTCATGGATGGGTATGTCGGATACAATTAGATTAAAATGGCAGAAGAGGATATGGGTAAGACCACCTTCATTACACCTTAGGGGACTTACTGCTACACCGTCATGCCATTTGGGCTTATCAATGCCGGGGCCACTTATCAACGGACCGCCACTACTTTGCTCCACGACATGATGCATAAGGAAGTGGAGGTCTATGTGGACGACATGATTGTCAAATCCGAGGACCAAAGCGGGCACATCTCAGCCCTAAGAAAATTCTTCACCCGGCTACGTAAGTACAACATGAGACTAAACCCACAAAAATGCAGTTTTGGGGTCACGTCAGGCAAATTACTGGGCCATATTGTTAGCCAACGCGGCATCGAGGTCGACCCAGCTAAAATCAAAGCCATCACCGAGATGCGACCACCCAAGACTAAAAAGGAAATAAGGGGGTTTCTCGGGAAAGTCCAATACATCAACCGTTTCATTTCAAAGTTAACTATGGTGTGTGAACCCATCTTCAAAAAGCTAAAAATCGGAGAACGGGTGCTATGGGACGACAAATGTCAAATGGCTTTCGATAAAATCAAGGAGATTCTGTCTGCTCCGCCAGTTCTAATGCCACCTCAACCCGGCCTGCCTCTGTCGTTATGCCTAACAACGACCGAGACAGCCTTCGGGGCTATGCTGGCCCAAACAGTCGATTCAGAAGAACGGGCTATTTACTACATCAGTAAAAAGTTCCTCGAATACGAGTGCAAATATACAATGCTCGAAAAGACGTGCCTAGCATTGGTTTGGGCCACTAAAAAGCTCCGACATTACATGCTGAGTCACGAGGTACATGTGTTATCCAAAAATGGATCCAATCAAATACCTGTTCGCGAAGGCCATCCTCAACGGCAGGATGTCCAGATGGACTTTAATGCTATCCGAGTTCGACCTCAAATTTGTACCGTTAAAAGCCATCAAGGGACGGGTAGTAGCCGAGTTCCTCGCTGATAGCCCGATATCTGAAGAGGACCACACCGACACTTGGGCCTTTCCTGATGAAGACATATTCCATACCGATACCGAAACATGGGATTTGTATTTTGATGGAGCATCCAACTTTCGAGGATTCGGGGTCGGGATTCTGCTAATCTCACCACGAAGAGAAAACACTCCCTTATCCATCAAATTGGACTTTGACGTGACCAATAACGCAGCCGAATACGAAGCATGCATTCACGGGTTGCAAGCCGCCGCTGATTTAGGGGTAACAAACCTCCGGGTCCACGGTGATTCATCATTGGTCATCAATCAAGCGCTCCAAAAATGGAAAACTCGGAACGCCAATCTCGTGGCTTACCAAGCACGGGTAAGGGTTCTAGAGAAACAATTCCAAAAGGTAGAATACATTTATCTGCTCCAGGAAGAAAATCAATTCGCAGATGCACTTTCCAAACTAGCATCCGATCACTTGACTAGCATGCCGATCTGCGTCGAAAGACGGTCCGAGCCGACCTATATCCACACCATCCAAGACATTGAGCTAGCTGATCCGGAACCATGGTATCAGTCGGTCCTAGTCTACTTGGCAACGGGAGAGTATCCCCCGGGAACTGAAAATCGGGCCAAGAAAGCCCTGCGAAGATTGGCAACACAATTTGTTCGCACAGACGACGGGCAATTGTACAAAAAGACGACACAGGGGGCTCTACTCCTATGCATCGACAAAATACAGGCCGAAAAGGTAATGGCCGAAGTACACGACGGTGAAAACGGTCCGCATATGAACGCCCATATGCTAGCCCGCAAAATCATGAGGCTCGGGTATTATTGGAACACCATGGAATCGGACTGTCAGTTGTATGTCAAACACTGCCATAACTGCCAGATCTTTGCCAATGTACAGCACATGCCATCTTCCCTCTTATATACCATGACATCACCGTGGCCATTTTTGACATGGGGTATAGACATAATTAGAAAGGTGCACCCTTCCGGGACGGGAGGTCATTGTTTCATTTTGGTGGCCATCGATTACTTCACCAAATGGGTCGAAGCCGAGTCATACCGTGTCTTGAACGCCAAGCACGTGGCCAAATTTATCCAGAACAAGATCATATGCCGGTATGGGATCTCTCACGAATTCATCAGTGATCACGGGACCCACTTTCAAGCTGAAACTGCCGCATTGCTGGCAAAATATAAAATTCAAAGGCATACATCTTCGCCTTACCGACCTCAAACAAATGGAGCGGTAAAAGCGGCCAATAAAACAATTGTCACCATACTTAAAAAGATGGCTGAGAATTACCGGGACTGGCCCGACAAAATACCCTTCGCCCTATGGGGATACCGAACTTCAATTCGCACTGCAACCGGAGCAACCCCGTAGTACTTGACATACGGAATGGAAGCGGTCCAACCAGTCGAGCTAGAAATACCGTCCCTCAGGATTTTACTTGAAAGCCAAGTACCTGAAGCAGATTGGGTCCAAGCCCGATACGATTCGCTAGTCCTTTTAGACGAACGGCGATCACGGGCCCTCAACAATATTCAGATATATCAAAAGAGGATCCAACGGGCTTTCAACAAAAGGGTTAGGCCCAGAAACATCAAAGAAGGGGATTTGGTCCTGATATCGGTTCGTGCTTTACTACCGGTTGACCCAAGGGGTAAATTCAAACCCAATTGGGCTGGGCCATACTTAGTCAAGAAGATCCTATCAGGAGGAGCGGTGATGCTGACAGACTTGGACGGGAACAAATTTGTCAACCCAACCAACTTAGACCAGCTGAAGCGCTATTACCCATAAACCCCATCTCAATGTCATTTGCAAAAATTTATAAAAATTTGTCTTTTTATAAATTTTCAAAATTTATAGACAAGTCAATAAGCTAGAATTAATTATTCTACTGTTGTGGACATGACATAGGTCCACCCCGACGCGGCCACACGCGGGTTTGGGTAGGCGAATGAATCTCCATATGAAACGGATCGAATTGAAATTTAGGTCGAAGTGGAGTCGCCACCGAATTTTGTGGTTATTCGGAACCATTCGAGCCCACTCTATGTCGTAGTGGTCCGTATACAAAATACGGCCCATTCCCGATGTCAAAGTTTATTGGGCTCGTCCCTTTGCATTTGATACCAATACCGACATTATCGGATATTGTGTATTGAATGACTCTCGTGCGCCAACGGTTTCGGGCATCCGGAAACCGAGGTTCTGAGTAAGGGGTGAGGGTACGTGTTGGGAAGCCCACAAAGGACACCCAACCCCGCCTGCACATTAGCGACCTCTACTAAGAATTCGAATGACTTTCCAATACGCGCCTTAGTTAAATGGGAAAATGATATGCAAAGATTATTTTTCCTAAACATGTGAATGGAATTGAAAAGGGTTTCTAAGTCGATTTAATGCAACTAATTCTAACGTTGAAGTTAAATTTAGCATGTGAGTTCATTTTAGTACAATAAAATAAACAAAAATAAATTGACAAGAAAATGACAAACTTGTTAGTAACGGTATAACGATAATAACAGTTTGCGAATAATGTAGTATGATGCATGGTTTTAAAAAGAATAGTAGGTCACGTGATGGATTAACACGTGTTGATCGAGGTCAAGGAAAAAAAATATACCGAGATCTAAAAAAATGTTTTGTCTAAAAAAAAATGATGTTCGAAGAATAATAATAAAAAAGGGCGAAATTATTTTCTTCGGAAAATTGATGATTTTATTAAATCGCGTACAAATATTGCATAATTTGCACTCGACTTAATATTTTCGATATTCGTCGTATTCAATATTTGATTATGAAATCGATATTAAATACTTGGAATAATTTATACTTGATTTTAATTTTGATGCTCGTCATATCCCATATTCGATTATGGAATCGATATGGAATACTAGAGTGAAAAAAAAAAGAATACTGATTTGAATCGTTTAAAATAACCAAGACGATATAGATATTCCTCCGCGTTTGTAGTGTCATGATTCGAACGAATTAAATAACATCTACGTTAGCATCAACGAAAAATTGAATTGGCTAAATTGTTTGATTAGATTATTAGACTCGACATCCAATTATGGAATTGGCATCGGATCTAACGTATCGACACTTTGCTTGAATGAAAACTTGATTCCCTCGGCTTTTCCGACATCGAAATAAATCCCTAAGGATTAGGATGTCAGATCCGCGTCAACGGATTTCGACCCTTATTAAATATAATGCTTATTTTTTGAAAATTAATGTAAATATGCAACTAATGATAATGATGCAAACAAAATAAAAAAATATTGTTTAAGTTAACTTATCTCAATAAACAAATAATTGGGGTATTGGAACAAGCGACCGTCAACGCTGTGTGCAGTACACTTGTATATTCGTGTTTCCTTATTCTGATACCCCTCTTATTCGACACAAATCGATAAGTATTTTAATGTTTTGTATTAGTTATTATCGATATTATGATGCAATAAAGAAAAAAATAAAAAAATAAAAAAGTAAGAAAAAGCGAAGAAGATGACGAGAGGAAGAGAAGAAGGAGAGAACGGGGTTTTGACACCCTCAACCTACATGTTCTTGTCTCGGATCGAACTTGTAACTGTAGCTTTAACACAAGAGTCTTCGAGGTTTTATGGAGGTTAAGTTATGGTGGCTCGGGATTGATTCCTAAAACTAGGTTTAGGTTTTTTTTGCTAGTGTAGAATTGCTAGGGTTTGATTAGGGTTGCATGTATAAGATTAGGGTTCTTTTTGAAGTGGTAAAAGTTGAATTAGGGTTGAATTTGATGTGTAATTGTGTGTGCATGGGGTTGCTTATATAGGCATTGCCCATGTATTTTGGTGTCTAGGGTTTTGTGCCCTGACGGACTTGACCTGATGGCCCGTCTGAAGGTGGATTGTTGATTTTGCTTCTTGAGTTGGACTTTTTGTATTTTAGTGGCTGGTTTGATGTGTCTCGGAAACGACTTTGACCGGAGTTGAGCCAATCGCTAAGAAGTCGGTTTTATTTCCGGTGTCGGTTTCGGTCCAAATTAGTCTTGTTTGACTCTGAATGATCCGCTGGGCCTGGATTCGAGGTTGATTTTGTGAGATTTGTACTCCGCAAGTGCGTTAACCAACAACTAATGGATTTGAGCCCGTATCCGAGCGCGTAGAAGCATGTTAGCGTCCGATCATCATCGGGTGTTTTTTGGAAACTGCTGTAGACACCTGGCAGTCAAAATGCGGGTGTCTACAACTGTCGCACATCTCGAATTAATAATCTTGATGTATTTCAAAAATTGCAAAAAAAATCAATCAAATCAAAATTTGAACTACGATTGGTTTGATTCCGCTATTTGCGGATACGTAGGCAACCCCTCAAAAAGGGTACAACCACTGCAACAAACGAAAGACGAGAACGATGTTCAATAATATGTCTTTTTATCTCGATTTAAAAAAAAAAACGCCGGACACGGCATACACACACCAAAAAAAATCACACCACTAAAAAATAATAATAATATTCAAATAATAAAACACGAAGACTAATATCCGGGCATTTTCCCCTTCCCCTTGTCCTTCGGGTCACGTGGAGCCTGAGGTCTTCGTGGTGGTGGCGAGCGTTCCCGAATCACAAATGGAACCTCTTTAGCACGACCCGTTTCTTCGGCGACGGGTCTTCTATCACGGTCTTCGGTCCAATGCGAACCCACACGTGCTCGGGTAACCTATCCCGTGGGCCAAGTCGGTCCTGCACGGGTAGTCTCGGGCCCAGTCTCCTTCCCAAGTCAGTCTGGGGGCTCACTCTCCCCCAAGCACCTTTAGCACTAGACCCTTCAGCTTGAGTCTTAGTCTTCTTTTTGTGACCTGACATTAGACGAACCATGGTAGCCGGGGTGTCACCATCATCGAAGAATCCCCTGTTGTCTTTAGCTTGCTCCCTTCTCAGCAGGTCAAAAGCTTCGTCAACCTTCAGCGCAGCTCGGGCTTTAGCATCAGCTGCTTTGGTCCACTTCGTGTAAGAATATGAAACCCAGATCGAGTGGCGAGATTTGACAATGGGCCAAGTATGCCGTGTGTACCATATTTGCATCCAAGTATCACACATTACATCAGTCAGTTGGGTGGGGTCACTCACAACTGCTTCAACTTCAGGGATTCGCTGGGTCCATCCCTGCCTTAGTATGCGATCTGGGTAGAGATAAACCGTTTGCCTGAAAGATAGAATCACCTGATAGCGGGCTCTGTCCCTCGGGTCCAAGCCACTCCAAAGGTAGATGGGCCACCACGGAACGACCCATCGAATCAGCGGACCACCATGGAAAGACAAAACCTCGTCCTAATACTTTTGCGTAATCTGACGAGAGAAATCAATGGCCCGCCTCCTCGTCATCACCTGGTTATGACGATAGTTGCCCGCATCAAGGGGAGGATCTATCACTGATAGCCTCTCATAAAGCCAAATCTGCAAAAAGGAAACAAAAACATGAGTTCCAGAGGTGAAATAGGCGTCCGCCTAAGGCCACTCGGTCGAGTGCCTAGGACACTCGGTCGAGTGGTACCCCTGAACATTAACAGGGGGCTTTTTATGAGGGCACTCGATCGAGTGCCAGGGTGACTCGATCGAGTGCCCACGGCAGCAGCCAATCCGAAAAAAAATTGAAAATTGAAAAATCAAAAAAAATAAAACGCAAAGTAACATACTTGCAGCAATCGGGTGCTCCCGGTAAGACGAATTGATGAGTCTCTCTTACGGCTGTCTAATCCTTGGATAATCTCGCCCGTGATCAGCCAAGCCGGGCTGTGTTCAGTCTCCATCAAATCTACTACGGTCAGAAGATGGGTGTTTCCCATGCAGGATAACAAATCCATGTGACCCTCGAAAGCATATACGTGGAGCATACAGAAAGAAAAAGCCCTACGGCTATAAGCCGGTCTGACCTGAACATCAAGAAAATTCATAAATTTCTCAGGCAAGTCGATCAGAGAAATTTTATCACCTTCCATCATGCGGGATACCTCGTTGTGAGAAAGCCCTAGAAATTCTCGAACTTCCTCCTCGGGTCATAGATCGAGTACGGGACGGCTGGACGAAGCGCCGGGTTCCATCCTCCTATAGCGGCAATCTCCTCAGGTAAAGGGCAAACTTCGCCCCGAGGAAAGGCAAAGACATGATATATGTCGTCCCAGTAAGCCAAGCATGCGTCCAGGAAATAGCGATCAACCACCATCTGACGGAACGGGTACAGCTGAGCTATACCCGTTTGATTCAAAGCCACCCTATCCGTGTCCCTAAAGCGACGGGACCACTCCTGCAGCATAACGGTCAATCTATCGATTCCCATGGCTAACTCCTTAAGAAAATGAAGAGATTTTCTTTTTGCCTTAAGGGAAATAAAGAGACCTTCTTTAAAGAAGGAATTGATTTGTGATGAGAATTATGGAAAAAACAAGAGCAAGAGAGGGCTATATATAGCGTTAGCCTTGCAAACTGCTTAGGAAAATTTCCTAATCCTAATTGGAACCAAACCGCAAGCCTAGTCCCGATACTAGCACGGAAATCTCCGTCCCGAACTTTCCTAATCTTTGTTAGGAGTCAAAAATCTCAAAGTTTCCAAAATTCAAAAATCTCAAATTTTCAAGATTTCAAAAATTCAAAATTTCAAAAATCATTTTCCCCAGCGCGAGTCATTTTGCTACCTACGTGTTGCATGCATTTTATGTGGCTTGTACAGGTATGACTCAAACAGGGACATGCAAACCACTACACCTCCCCAGCATTTTCGCGGGATGGGCCTACACACAGGCGCACCCAGGACTTACACGACAAGTCCAAATGCCCCACGGAGTTATCGTCATCAGCTCAGGTATGACTTCTAGCCTATGGCTGGCGAGCCCTTCACGCGAGTCTAATGGACTATAAACGACCCAACCGGAAGTCCGCCAAGTTTCAATCCTCGATTGACCTGGTGGCTACTCTGACTTTCGCCTTGTCCAAGCCTCAGTCAGAGTGGGGGCTCTGTAGACATCCGCATTTTGACTGCCAGGTGTCTATGGTAGTTTCCAAGAAACACCCGATGATGATCGGACGCTAACGTGCTTCTATGCGTTCAGATACGGGCTCAAATCCATTAATCGCTGGCTAACACACCTACAGAGTACAAATCTCACAAAATCAACCTCGAATCCAGGTCCAGTGGGCCATTTCCAATCTAATAAGGCTAATTTGGGCCGAAACCGGCACCGGAGTTAAAACCGACTTTTTGCGATTGGGTCAACCCCGGTCAAAGTCGTTTCCGAGACACACAAAAACAGCCATACAACCATCAAAAGTCCAAGTCAAACACAAAACCCATCAAACACCCAAAGTCAAGGTCCAAAAGACTGACCTGCGCGACCCAGCTGGGCCACTCGATCGAGTGACCCACCCACTCGATCGAGTGGGCCTGTTTCGAGCCCGACGGCTGGCATAATGGGCCACTCGACCGAGTTAGACACCTACTCGGTCGAGTAACCCTAAACCGGGTGCCCTAGCTTTTCCCATATAAGTAACCCCCATGCACACATCTTCAACACTTTTGACAACTTTTACAAACCCTAGAGCAACCCTACACACATACAACATCTATTACAAACCCTAATCCAACCCTAGCAATTCTACACTAGCAAAAAACCCTAAACCTAGTTTTAGGAATCAATCCCGAGCCACCACAACTTAACCTTCATTCACCTCGAAGACTCTTGTGTTAAAGCCACGGTTACGAGTCCGTTCCGAGACAAGAATATGTAGGTTGAGGGTGTCAAAACCCTTTCTCTCCTTCTTCTCTTCCTCACGTCATCTTCATCTTTTTCGCGTTTTTTTGTTTTATTTTTTATTATTTCGTTCCTGGCATTATAATATTGATAATACTACTAATATCAAAGCACTAAAATACTTATCAGTTTGTGTCGAATAAGAGGGATATCAGAATAAGAAAACACGAATATACAAGTGTACTGCACACAGCGTTGACGGTCGCTTATTCCGGTACCCCGACTATTTGATTATTGAGATAAGTCAACTTAAACTATATTTTTTTTAATTTCGTTATCATCATTATTCATAATCACATCGATTTTCAAAAGCAAACATTGTATTTTAATAAGGGTCGAAACCCGTTGATGCGGATCCGACGTCAAACAATTCGCAGGAATTAATTATGACGTCGGGATGCGGAGGGAATCACGTCTTTCAATTTAAGCGAAGCGCCGATCTATTAAATTCGATACCAATTCCTTAATTGGATGTCGAATCTAACGATCTAGTCACATAAGTTAACTAATGCGATTTTCCGCTGAGGCTAAAATAATTGTCAACACAATTCAATAGAATTACGACATTATTTAACGCAGAGGAAACCTACCATATCGCGATAGTTAATTTAAGTCGACTTAAAATAATCTTTTATTGTTTTCACTCTAGTATTCCATATCGATTCAATAATCGAATATGGGGTACGACGAGTATTCAAGTCCCGAATTGAGTATAAATTCCGCCATATTTATGCCCAATTCGTCAAGTCATCAAAAATCAAAAGCCATTTTAAAATCGATATTTAAAATTGCAAACGAACCTGGTTCGTACAGGTGCCACTCGACCGAGTGCCTACGCCACTCGATCGAGTGACATCACAACAACCGAGACAGAACGTCTCTTATGACCTCCACTCGGTCGAGTCTCACAGTGACTCGGTCGAGTGGCAACGTACTCGGCCGAGTTGGTCAATAACTCGGTCGAGTAGGGTCCATAACACGAAACAGAATGTCTTTACGACCTCCACTCGGTCGAGTCTCACAGTGACTCGGTCGAGTGGCGATGTACTCGGTCGAGTTGGTCAGTAACTCGGTCGAGTAGGGTCACAAAACCTGGACAGACCGCTTTACGGAGGTCCACTCGGTCGAGTCACACAATGACTCGGTCGAGTGGCCCTTAATCACGTCAAACCGTGAGTCCTACACATCATATTCGAGTCTCGTTAATCGTTTTCGTGACTTAAGTCGACACGTGCCTAATCTATCACGTGAAACACTTCTTTCAAAACCATGCATTAACTCTTTTGCATCATTCTATATCATTCAATATTTCACAAACCGTTATATCGTTACTAACGCATTTATTGTTTCTCTTGTCAATTTTTTTGGTTGTTTATTTTATCGCACTAAAATGAACCCACATGCTAAAATTCCACTTTGACGTAGAATTAATTGCATTAAATTGACTTAGAAATCCTTTTCAATTCCATTCACTTTCACATGTATTATGAAAGTGGACTTGAAAAAGGCATATGACTCAATTGAGTGGCGGTTTATGCATCAAATGCTTGTTGCATTAAATATGCCAAATAAAATGGTGGGATGGATTATGGAGTGTGTAACTTCTCCGTCTTATTCCTTATCTTTGAATGGGTCGACCTTTGGGTTCTTTAGGGGTAAGAGGGGAATACGACAAGGTGATCCTATGTCACCTGTGTTGTTTACTATTTGTATGGAGTACTTTACAAGGCTAGTAGAGGTCATGGCTTTAAAAGGAGAGTTTAAATATCACTCTTTGTGCAAACGGGTGAAATTGACTCATCTTTGTTTTGCCGACGATCTGATGGTTTTTAGCTATGGGAGCGAGGAATCGGTGCAGCTGATGAATAAAGCCTTTAAGTATTTTGCGCAATGTTCTGGTCTTACTATCAATAAGGCTAAGTCAGAGATATATTTAAATGGAGTAACAGGGGGTATGGAAGCTCGTATATTGCGAAGATGTGGATTTAAAAAAGGAAGACTTCCATTCAAATATCTAGGAATACCTATCTCTTATAAACGGCTGCAAGTACATGAATGTGGCTCACTTATTGACAGGATCACCCAGCGTATTCAAAGTTGGGGTGCGAGGCATTTGAGTTATGCTGGGCGGCTGGTACTAATCAAAGCGACACTAAGTCAATTGCATCGGTATTGGTGTAGGATATTCCTCCTACCTAACACAGTTATTAAGAAAATTGAATGCATTTGTAGAGATTACTTGTGGAGGGGCATTGAAGGAGGGAATAAAAACCCTCTAGTAAACTGGGAGAGATGCTGTACACCGCTGAAGATGGGTGGACTAGGCATTAAGGCTGGTAAGGAGTGGAATAAAGCGTTGTTAGGGAAGTATGTGTGGTGGATCTATACTAAAGCGGATCACTTGTGGATTAAATGGGTCAATGCAATATACTTGAAAGGAGCTCCATGGGCTACATATCAACCTACAATGGCCTCAAGTTGGACATGGAGGAAGATATGTAGTGTAAAAAACGCCTTAATCCCTGGATATTGTAATGATAAATGGAGAGCAGAAGCCAAAGGATACACCGTGAATGGAGGCTACCGTTGGCTGAGCGGTATTGAGTTGAAGAAAGATTGGTGGTGTGTTGTGTGGTGCCGAATGGCTATCCCTAAACACAGATTCATATCTTGGCTTTATGCGAATAAGAGACTTCTGACTCAGGACCGGTTGATGAGATTTGGTATTACGATGTCCAATGTATGCTACCTGTGTGGTCAGTATGAGGAGAGCCATGACCATTTATTTTGGGACTGTCCTTACACGAACCAGTTACACAGGTTGATGCAAAATTGGATTGAAATGAAGCTACCGGAAAAAGATTTGCTACAACATTGCTCTCGGATTAAGCACAAATCAGGCAGCATTAAGCAAAGAATCTTTGCTGCTGTTTGTGCGGTTATTTATGAAGTGTGGACTGCTAGAAATAGTGGATGGAAAGAAGGGTGGGTTAAGAGACCACATGTAGTAATGGATAAGATAAAGAGTGAAGTTGAGTGTAGGGTGAAGAGGAGACTAGCTGTTATCCCGACCATCTTGGCCTAGTAGTCATATTTCGAGTTTGTTTGGTTTTGAAATCGATTGTAATTTGGTGGTTTAATCATATTAATATAATTTACATTTTACCAAAAAAAAAATCTTTGCGTATCATTTTCTCGTTTAACTAACGCGCGTATTGGAATGTCATTCGAATTCATAGTAGAGGCCGCTAATGTGCGGGCGGGGTTGGGTGTCCTTCGTGGGCTTCCCAACACGTACCCTCACCTCTTACTCAGAACCTCGGTTTCCGGATGCCCGAAACCGTTGGCGCACGAGAGTCAATCAATACACAATATCCGATAATGTCGGTATTGGTATCAAATGCAAAGGGACGAGCCCAATAAACTCTGACATCGGAAATGGGCCGTATTTTGTATACGGATCACTACGACATAGAGTGGGCTCGAATGGTTCCGAATAACCACAAATTCGGTGGCGACTCCACATAGACCCAAATTTCAATTCGATCCGTTTCATATGGAGATTCATTCGCCTACCCAAACCCGCGCGTGGCCGCGTTGGGGTGGACCTATGTCATGTCCACACATTCGCTTCCCCAAACCCGCGCGTGGCCGCGTCGGGGTGGACCTATGTCATGTCCACAATTTGGCGACTCCGCTGGGGATTAACTGATGTGTGACTTACCATCGGCATCCTCAGGGTGAGACTCGAATAGAAATCGTTTGACTAGTACAATACGCGTTTTAGTTTTACGGTTCATGCATAACCCATATTTTCCCGGGCCGGTACTGGTGACCGACGTCCCACTATACCATTGATGTACTCCAACATGGATATGTCAAAAGGTGTCCATAGTCGATTCGAGTGGGTTTCGCGGCATGTTCTAAGCTCAACTCGACTTAGAGAGTCCGTCCCGATCAACGTCTAGACTATGTACACTGGTATAGACCCTCTCAGACCGACCGAGACATAGTGTAGAGCATACATGGCGTCGTTATAATGCTTGTGTGACTACGTGCTATTTAGTTTCCGTGTCGCTTTTAAAAAACCGTCAACTTTTCAAACGTACATCTTTTTCAAGATATTCAATTTTCAAAACCCGGGTCGCATGCCGAATTTAGGACTTATGATTTTACTCAAAATAGGCTATTTTCTAGACGGTATGCTGCCCAATTCAAAACTCGAAAACGTTTTCGAACTTTCAAAAACCGAGGCCCGATGCACTTTTCGATTTTCTCGAAAAATCGGGCCTTTCCCCGAGTTCTCTCGGACTTTCCAAAAACCATCAATTTTCAAAACTTTCCTCTTCTTAGGACTTCCCGTATTTAGCAGTGTCGGGTCGTGTCATAAGTTGTCAAGGTCTTTAGCGTCGAAACTCTGTCGATCTTACATCACGGGTTTCTTCCCCATCCCAGTCCGCCTTATTAGACTAAGGCAAGCCCACCTACGTAGGACAAACCCCTACAAAGGAGGGCCCGTTTACACGATCGAGTCAAAAGTCTAGGGATGTCTCACGTGAACCTTCCTTCGAACAGGACTAGGCCCACTCGCCGAATTCTAAGGAAGGCCCACATTTCGCAAGTCACCCGTCTAGGTGTCTTTTCTCGAGTCATTTCCCTTTTTAGTCTTGTTCGGGATGTACTTGCTATTCCGGGATTCGGGCCAGTTTCTGAATACGCGGTGTTCTTACAGACAGGCCACCCGAAACCAGACATCAACGCAAAATGGACGCATTGAAGGAGGCCCTAGAGAAGATCGAGACTCAACTGGCCTCCATACAGGCTAGCCAAGCAACGTTAGACACCCGCTTGAGCGTCGTAGAAAGGACGGCTCCTGTTGACGGGTCGGGGACCACTGGTCCCATGGCTGAACTTATCAGCGTTGTTCGCAGGCTCGAAGAACAAGTTCACCTGTCAACGAGCAACTCGATCCACTCCGAAATTGCTCGTTCCTATTCGCCTTTGAATGACGAGCTACCTGCTAACCTCAACCTTTCGGGAATTCCTATGTTTGAGGGTACCGAAGTCCCGGTCCATCACATCTGGGCTTTCAAAGATTTCATGGCGGTCAAGGGGGTAAAGTCCACCATGTTTACCCACCTATTCCCTTCCTCTCTGGAGAAACATCCCAAGGCCTGGTACTACAGGCTCGATTCCAAGAAATACAAAACTTGGGACGATGTGGCAACCGAATTCGCTCGGAATTACGCCGACAATACTGAAATCCAGACTACAATGCGTACTCTGGAGGTGATGGCCCAAGAGCCCAAAGAAGAGTTCACTAAATATCTACAAAGATGGTGGTCCGAGAGCGTAAAACTGGTCGACAAGCCCAGTGAGAAGGTCCTAGTAGAAGCTTTTGTCAAGAACCTTCTCCCATCCTACCGGGTCCATCTCCGGTATGCTGTTATCCCTAATTTTGCTACCCTAACTGAAATGGGTACAAGGATCGAGGACGACTTAAGGATAGAGAGCCTGACTAAGGCCTCTACCAAAGGCTATCAAGGGGCAAGTTCATCTACGAGCAAGCCCACACCTGTAGCTGCAACTCGCAGCATCTTTGATGAGGTAAACCTGCTTGACATCTCATCCAAAAGGAATACACCAAATCGGGTATTCACTGACATAGGGACTACCTATACTTATGCCTTACAAAGGCTATCTTCGAAGGGTCTGATCCAACCGATAGGCCCGATGCCCGAGCTTCCAGTAGAAAAGAGGCCCAAAAGTTATAACGCCCAAGCCTACTGCCAATATCATCGTGGTAATGGGCATGATACTGAAAAGTGCTGGAAACTGAAGCATCTAATCCAGGACCTGATCGAGAGCGGGAAGATCCCATTGCCCAAAGACAAGCCGAGCAACAAAGAAAACCCGTTCAGTGCCCACGCAATATTCACCGGTGAGGTAATCGACTGTTCTCACCTCATCTCCTCCTATATCCCACAAATCAACGGGATATGGTTCGATGACGAGGATGATATATACTTAGCCAAAGGGGAAGTTGTCCCCATCACCCTTGAAGAGGTCCGAAAGGCTAAGTCCAAAGCCTTAGCCACCAACCACCTCGCCACAGCTGGGCGTTCTATTTCTACATCCGTCACTGAACCCGCCAGGACGGAACCTACCCTTGAAGAACCAAGCAACGACACCGCTTTGGTCCAACAAATGAAGAGGGTTCGAGCTAATCTAACCATATGGCAGCTACTGGTTAGCTCACAAGCACATCGAGAAGCACTGACTAAGGCTCTCGATGAAATCAAGGTCGACTCACAGGTTACCCCTTCTGAAATGGTAGCCACTATTATGCCTTACCTCAAAGGCAAGTCCAAGGAAGAAGGCGCACTCATCACCTTCTCTGAGTCAGATCTGCCAGTGTTCGGGCCCAATCATAACCTGGCCCTATACATTACGGTCATTTGCCGAGGGAAGTACCTCCCAATGACCCTTATTGACGATGGGTCCGCTGTGAATGTCCTACCTCTAAGGACCGCTAAAGCTCTCGGCATCACCGATGCCGACTACCTCCCTACAGCACAGACCATCCAAGCTTTCGACGGAAGCCCAAAACCGGTGGCCGGGGCCGTTAAATTAACAATAATAACGGGCCCAATCGAGAAAGAGTTGGAGTTCCAGGTGATTGATGTCACCTCGTCCTTTAACCTATTATTAGGAAGGCCTTGGATCCACGCAGTCAAGGCCGTATCCTCCACTCTCCACCGAAAAGTCAAGATGCCACTTCAGGACGACATCATCACACTAGAGGCTACTCCAATTACCGTAGCAAGCTACAATGCTACGGGCCGGACCGACCCACGAGGATTTGATTACGTGGGCATGATCGAAGAAGAGTATCTCTTTAGGCCCTACTTCACAACTAGCATCGACACGATGCTACAAAACTTAGGATACTTACCGGGGGCTACCTCAAGGCCATATCTTCCAGCTGGGAAGATTATCGAGGTCCTAAACGACGGCGAGTCCCAGTTCGGGTTGGGGTATGTTATAACCCCAGAAAACGTGGTTCGGGCCAGTATTCATAAGGCCATCAACATTTTCAAGGGTACTTACATAGGCCCTTATAGCCCGAAGTTAACTGATTACTTCGTCACTCCAGTCTTCGGAGCCATTCAAGTGGGCCTCTACCAACCCAAAGTCACATATCCCGAGACCAAAACGGCTCGGGAATGCAATTTCATCCCCGATGACATATTTTCCCTCGTTCAAACTGAGTCCAAGGAAGGGGAAAACAACGCCGAGCCCGTGCTGGGGCTCCTATTTGGAGAAGACAAGGTTGTCCCCACTCCAAAAGATGATCTGGTCAATCTGATCCTCCGCAGCAGTCGGTTCGACCCAACTAAGCTGATCACCGAGGTTGGTGCAGATACAGGAAAAAGGGCCTGGAGGAAGACCATCAAGTGGACGGATGACCAAGGACGGGCCTACAAGCTGACCCCCGGTGAGGGAGACATGCCAGATACCGAGTCTGAGTCTGAGTTAGAGTCGGAGTCTGAGTCGGAGTCTAGAGGGTCTGGTGCTAGAGTCGAGTCTGTAACCCCTCTTCCCTTATCCACTGAGGTCTCGGGGCCTGTCCTAAGACCTCTCCCTATCCCGCCACTGACCAACGATCAGATGGCCGCTCTTTTCGAACTTTTCACAAAATTCACCATTAATAATAATAACGAAAACCGTTCTGCTTACGACTTGTCTTATTTCCAAAATTTTCTCAATTTAAAAATTTTATATGCAATGACATTGAGAAACTCGAAGAACAGGTACCTCTACCTCCACATTTGATCGAGCAGCTCGAACAAAGGGAGTCCTGAGATCCGGTAATCGAAGAAACTGAATCCATTAATGTGGGAACCACTTTAGAGCCCTAGATGCTTAAGTTGGGCCTATCCTTAGATCCAGAGGAGAGAAGACAATTCACAGACCTCCTCCAGGAATTCAAAGACGTTTTCGCATGGTTCTACAAGGACATGCCGGGTATAGACCAGGAAATAGCGGAGCACCGAATACCCATCAAAGATGGGTGCAAACCGGTAAAGCAAAAACTCCGAAGGATGAAGCCCGAATGGTCTCTCAAAGTCAAAGAAGAGGTCGACAAACAATTCAAAGCGGGCTTTATACAAGTGTCTGAATATCCAGACTGGGTTGCAAACATCGTGCTGGTACCCAAGAAGGACGGCAAGGTGCGGGTATGCGTGGATTTCCGAGACCTCAACAAGGCAAGCCCAAAAGACGATTTCCCGTTACCACACATCGACATACTGGTGGATAACACGGCCGACCGTGCCCTTCTATCATTCACGGACGGGTATGGCGAATACAATCAGATTAAAATGGCAGAGGAGGACATGAGTAAGACCACCTTCATTACACCTTGGGGTACTTACTGTTACACTGTTTTGCCATTTGGGCTCATCAATGCCGGGGCCACTTATCAACGGACCGCCACTATTTTACTACATGACATGATGCACAAAGAAGTGGAGGTCTACGTGGACGACATGCTCGTTAAGTCCAAAGACCGGAATGGGCACATTGCGGCCCTAAGAAAATTCTTTACCCGACTGCGCAAATACAACATGAGGCTAAACCCTCAAAAGTGCAGTTTCGGGGTAACATCGGGTAAATTACTGGGCCATATCGTTAGCCAACGCGACATCGAGGTCGACCCAGCTAAAATCAAAGCCATCACCGAGACGCAACCACCCAAGACCGAAAAAGAAATACGGGGGTTTCTCGGGAAAGTCCAATACATCAGCCGGTTCATTTCAAAATTAACAATGGTATGCGAGCCCATTTTCAAGAAACTGAAGATAGGAGAACGGGTACTGTGGGACGACAAATGTCAAACGGATTTTGACAAAATCAAGGAGATACTGTCTGCTCCGCCGGTTTTAATGCCACCTCAACCCGGCCTGCCTTTGTCGTTATACTTAACAACGACCGAGACAGCCATGGGGGCTATGCTGGCCCAGACAGTTGATTCAGAAGAACGGACTATTTACTACATCAGTAAAAAGTTCCTCGAATATGAATGCAAGTACACAATGCTCGAAAAGACCTGCCTAGCTCTGGTCTGGGCCACTAAAAAGCTCCGACATTACATGCTGAGTCACGAGGTACATGTATTATCCAAAATGGATCTTATCAAGTACTTATTCGAGAAGCCCATCCTCAACGGCAGAATGTCCAGATGGACTTTAATGTTATCTGAGTTTGACCTCAAGTTTGTACCACTAAAAGCCATCAAAGGCCGGGTAGTAGCCGAGTTCCTCGCTGATAGCCCGATATCTGAAGAGGACCACACCGACACTTGGGCCTTTCCTGATGAAGACATATTCCATACCGATACCGAAACATGGGATTTGTATTTTGATGGAGCATCCAACTTTCGAGGATTCGGGGTCGGGATTCTGCTAATCTCACCACGAAGAGAAAACACTCCCTTATCCATCAAATTGGACTTTGACGTGACCAATAACGCAGCCGAATACGAAGCATGCATTCACGGGTTGCAAGCCGCCGCTGATTTAGGGGTAACAAACCTCCGGGTCCACGGTGATTCATCATTGGTCATCAATCAAGCGCTCCAAAAATGGAAAACTCGGAACGCCAATCTCGTGGCTTACCAAGCACGGGTAAGGGTTCTAGAGAAACAATTCCAAAAGGTAGAATACATTTATCTGCTCCAGGAAGAAAATCAATTCGCAGATGCACTTTCCAAATTAGCATCTCTACTGAACATCCTGGATCACCTGACCAGCATGCCGATCTGTGTCGAAAGACGGTCCGAGCCGGCGTATGTACACGCCATCCAGGACATCAAGTTGGCTGACCCAGAACCTTGGTATCAGTCAATCCTAATTTACTTGGCAACGGGAGAGTATCCCCCGGGATCCGAAAACCGGGCCAAGAAAGCCCTGCGGAGATTGGCAACCCAATTTGTTCGCACGGACGACGGACAATTATACAAAAAGACGACACAAGGGGCTCTACTCCTATGCATTGACAAAATACAAGTCAAAAAGGTTATGACCGAAGTACACGACGGTGAAAACGGCCCGCATATGAACGCCCATATGCTAGCCCGCAAAATCATGAGGCTCGGATATTACTGGAATACCATGGAAACAGACTGTCAGTTGTATGTCAAACACTGCCATAACTGTCAGATCTTTGCCAATGTACAGCATATGCCATCTTCCCTCTTGTATACCATGACATCACCGTGGCCATTTTCGACATGGGGTATAGACATAATTGGAAAGGTGCATCCTTCCGGGACGGGAGGTCATTGCTTCATTTTGGTGGCCATCGACTACTTCACCAAATGGGTCGAAGCCGAGTCCTACCGTGTCTTGAACGCCAAACACGTGGCCAAATTTATCCAGAACAAGATCATATGTCGATACGGGATCCCACATGAGTTTATCAGTGATCACGGGACCCATTTCCAAGCTGAAACTGCCGTATTGCTGGCAAAATATAAAATTCAAAGGCATACATCTTCACCTTACCGACCTCAAACAAATGGAGCGGTAGAAGCGGCCAATAAAACAATTGTCACCATACTTAAAAAGATGGCTGAGAATTACCGGGACTGGCCCGACAAAATACCCTTCGCCCTATGGGGATATCAAACCTCAATCCGCACCGCAACCGGAGCAACCCCGTATTACCTGACATACGGAATGGAAGCGGTCCAACCGGTCGAGCTAGAAGTACCATCCCTCAGGATTTTACTTGAAAGCCAAGTACCTGAAGCAGATTGGGTCCAAGCCCGATACGACTCGTTAGTCCTTCTAGACGAACGGCGATCACGGCCCCTCAACAATATTCAGATATACCAAAAGAGGATCCAACGGGCTTTCAACAAAAGGGTTAGGCCCAGAAACATCAAAGAAGGGGATCTCGTCCTAAAATCGGTTCGTGCCTTACTCCCGGTTGACCAAAGGGGTAAATTCAAACCCAATTGGGCTGGGCCGTACTTAGTCAAGAAGATCCTATCCGGAGGAGCGGTGATGCTGACAGACTTGGACGGGAGCGAATTTGTCAACCCAACCAACTTGGACCAGCTGAAGCGCTACTACCCATAAACCCCTTCTCAATGTCGTTTGCAAATATTTATAAAAAATTGTCTTTTTATAAATTTTCAAAAATTATAGACAAGTCAATAAGTTAGAATTAATCATTCTACTGTCGCACATCTCGAATTAATAATCTTGATGTATTTCGAAAATTGCAAAAAATCAAATCAGTTTTGAACTACGTTTGGTTTGATTCCGCTAATCGTGGATACGTAGGCAACCCCTCAAAAGGGTACAACCATTGCAATAAACGAAAAGACAGGAACGATATTCTTTAATACGTCTTTATTAAACCGATAAACTCGGGAATTGCAAAAAAAAAAAAACGGCACACACACAAAAAATCACACCCAAAAATAATAATAATATTCAAATAATAATAATGGATACTAATATCCGGGCATTTTGCCCTTCCCTTTGTCCTTCGGGTCGCGTGGAGCCTGAGGTCTTCGAGGTGGTGGCGAACGTTCCCAAATCACAAGTGGAACCTCCTTGGCACGAGCCCGTTTCTTCGATGACGAGTCTTCTACCACAGTCTTCGGTCCAATGCGAGCCCGCACGTGCTCGGGTAATCTATCCCGTGGGCCCAGTCGGTCCTACACGGGTAGTTTTGGGCCTAGTCTCCTTTCCAAGTCAGTCTGGGGGCTCACCTTCCCCCAAGCACCTTTAGCACTAGACCCTCAAGCTTGAGTCTTGGTCTTCTTCTTTTGTCCTGACATAAGACGGACTAGGGTAGCAGGAGTGTATCCTTCGTCAAAAAAGCCTGTGTTGTCCTTAGCTTGCTCCCTTCGCAGCAGGTCGAAAGCTTCATCAACCTTCAGAGCAGCTCGGGCTTTAGCATCGCCTGCTTTGGTCCACTTAGTGTAAGAGTCTGAAACCCAGATCGAGTGGCGAGATTTGGTGATGGGCCAGGTGTGCCGGGTGTACCATCTTTGCATCCATGTATCGCACATCACATCAGTCAGTTGGGTAGGGTCACTCACAACTGCTTCGACTTCAGGGATTCGTTGGGTCCATCCATACTGCCTTAGTATGCGATCCGGATAAAGATGAACTGTATGCCTGAAGGATAATATCACCTGATAACGGGCTCTGTCCCTCGGGTCCAAGTCGGTCCAAAGATAGATGGGCCACCACGGAACTACCCATCAAATTAACGGACCACCATGGAATGACAACACCTCGTCCCAATATTTCTGGGTAAACTGACGAGAAAAATCAATGGCCCGCCTCCTCGTCATCACCTGGTTATGACGATAGTTGCTCGCATCAAGAGGAGGATCTATCACCGATAACCTCTCATATAGCCAAATCTGCAAAAAGAAACAAGAACATTGGTATACTTGTAAATCTTTTAGGCCTTATTAATAAAGCTCACATTTTCACCAAAAAAAGAAACAAGAACATGAGTTTTTAAGACAAAATAGGCGTCCGCCTAAGGCCACTCGGTCGAGTGCCAAGGACACTCGATCGAGTGGTACCCCTGAACACAAACAGGAGGCCTTTACGAGGGCACTCGATCGAGTACCAAGGTGACTCGATCGAGTGGTACCTCTGAGAGCGGATCAGGAGGTTTCTACGAGGGCACTCGGTCGAGTGCCAGGGTGACTCGATCGAGTGCCCACTACAGCAGGCAATCCGCAAAAAAATCAAAAAATCGAAAAATCGAGAAATTGGGAAAAATAAGATGCAAAGTAATATACTTGCAGCCATCGGGTGCTCCCGGTGAGGCGAATTGATGAGTCCCTCTTGCGAGTGTCCA
Organism: Agrostemma githago; assembly: GCA_958450325.1. Taxonomy (NCBI): domain Eukaryota; kingdom Viridiplantae; phylum Streptophyta; class Magnoliopsida; order Caryophyllales; family Caryophyllaceae; genus Agrostemma; species Agrostemma githago. The sequence goes on along the minus strand of OY288253.1, from coordinate 31,892,158 downwards.
ATCCTTGGATAATCTCGCCCGTGATCAGCCAAGCCGGGCTGTGTTCAGTCTCCATCAAGTCCACTACGGTCAAAAGACGGGTGTTTCCCATGCAGGATAGCAAATCCATGTGACCCTCGAAAGCATATACGTGGAGCATGCAGAAAGAAAAGGCCCTACGGCTGTAAGCCGGTCTGACCCGAACATCAAGAGGATTCATAAATTGTAACACCCGCTATTTTTCCTAAGTATTTTATTCTTTCTGTTAGGACTTCGTCTTAACTCTGTCATTTTTGGCCTCATATTTTATCATTTTACTAAGCTTTATTTTAATTTTTGAGTTTAATAATTTCTATTTTTAATTTTAAAGATTTAAAATTCTTTTAAATCCATTTATTTGGTTTCTTCGTAAACTAAGTAATCTTTCCGCGAGGAATTCTATTTCTCTCCGAATTGACATTTTTAAGCTTGGATTTAAGTTATTTCTTTTTCCTAAAAATGTTTGAATACGTTTGTGGAATATTTTCTACTAAAATATATTTTAGTTACTAAAAACAAGCCATTTATGATTTTATTACGAAGCTTCGCGAATAATTATTTTCTTACGCGAGGTTTACTCGAATTACTTTGAAATACCTTTAACTATTTTACGATTATACTTTTTATCAACTTATAAATTATTTGAGACTGTTTTCTCACATTTTGGACCAACTAAGCTCTTGGTCACAAGTTTTATTACGTTTTATTTAGACGTTTCATTTTATCACGTTAAAACGTAATCATAAGATAAATCATTTTCATTCATTGTAGCATTTATGTCAAAACTTTTCTTACTCCCTCTCTTATCCTTTTGGCCGGCCAACTTATGGTCTAGGTGCATTTTGGTTCCTCATTTTTGAAGCCTTAATTTCATCCTTACCCTCTTTAAGTGTAGTAACACCCATCTCCTCCTTTACTCTCTACATTCATTTTTGCATTAACAAAAATATTCATCACTTCTCTCTTCTCTCTTTTGGCCGGGTACTTCTTACCCTCCTTGGGCTGATTTTTGCTCCATTTCTAGTCCCAATCGCATCATTCTTATCGTCATAATAATCCTCTTTCCGATTCCTTCGTTAAGGTATTAATCGACATCATTTTCGATCAATTTTTACCTTGATTTTTATTAGTTTTCTCATGGTATTTTTCTGCCATGATTTACGTGTTTGGTAGGATTTTTGGACGATCCCGAAGCCGACGAATACATCGTTGATTCAGACTTGGAGTAGAGGTAACGTCGATGTTACTCGGTATTTCAATATTTTAATTGAGTATTTGCATGTATATATTTTTATATTTTATTTTGGCAATATATGTATGTCACGAATTCTGGAAATTTTTAAAGTTGAAATTTTGCATGTTTCGATATTTTTATCGCTTTTACGAGATTAACGATTAAATTGTTATATTAATTTGTAAAATCGTAATAATCGGCCTAAACATGTAATATATGTTTATAATCTGAAAAAAATGTTGTTTTTGATGATTTTTAGTAATTTAGTATTTTTTTTCTGATATTTTTGATATCGATTATTGAATTATTATCGTTTTCGAACAAAAACGATTAAAAACCGATTTTTAGTTCTAGTACTTAAACATTTTATTTTAATCTGATTTTTGACGTGGTGAAACTTTCTGGTGAAATAGAATTTTCTGAGTTTTTTCATAATTTTTCGGAATTGTTAAGTGGATGAATTAATTAATCACTTTAAATCATCGTTTATCGTTAAAACCGTGTTTGTTGTTTAAATTCTCGATTTCTGGTCTTTGGTTTAAATCTGGAAAAATTTATGATTCTGATGGTTTCATATTAAAATGTATTATTATGATTTTTAGTGCCTTAATAAAATGTTAGGAACGATAGGTTTATTAATAAAATCGTTAATTGCGAAAACGGGTTTAAATGACGGTTTTGTTGAAATTTGTTGAATCTGGATTTTGGAAAAATCTGGAAAATTTATATTCTGTAAAATCAGGATTTTAAAAGTGTAATAATAATTTTTGGATATTAATACTTAAATCGTTTTGTAATTACTATTTTTATTAATCGTTATTGTCGAGATTGGACGATTAACGAGAAAACGCTTTAAAAACCGAGTTTTAGAATTCTGGAAATTTTCTTTTCTGGACAGAATGTCCATAAATATAATTTAACTATTTTACGTAATTTTTGTACTATTTATTATAGTCTTTAATTAATAAATATTGATTTTCGGACAAATTGTGATTTATCGTTAAAATGCTTCGTCTTACCTAAAAGAATTATTTTTCCAGCACTTTTGAAAGTATTTAAATCTGAAACTTTAAGAGTTAAATCATCCCTTAACATTTTCTAAATATATTCAATGGTTTAATTAAATAAAGACGTTCAAGTATTTAATTTAGTATTTGCCGTAAAATCCTATTTATAATTTTATCGTCGAAACTAATAATAATTAGGGAATTTTAGCTTTATAACTTTCGAAAACACCCTAATTAGTATTATTAAATATTTTTAGATGTCTCTAATCATTTTATAACACTTGTACGATATTTTAATAATTTCATAAAATCAAATGTTCTTACTTTAATAATTAATATCGTTAAGGCCGAAAGTATTAGTTTTATAAATCTATATCGTTTACTAAAATGTGGTATTAGTATGAACTAATATTTTCACCACTTTGATATGATGCTATTTTTAGTAAAATTTCTAAAAATAGAAGTTTCCTAAAATAGAAGTTTCCTAAAATAGAAAGTTTCCTCTTTTAGAATATAAATGTTTACTTCTTTTATCCTCATATTGTTTATGATGAATACATCTTTTAAATATCGATAATGGTTTGTTTTGGAGTTATGGAATAAGGACAAGTGTGGGTTTAGAGTAATATAGTCTGGGATGTACGTTTTGCCATCAACTGTAAGGCTGGTGTGTCTTTATGGGGCGCATTGGTTGTTGAACTGAGCATGGTTTGTGTTCAGGAGAGTGTATATTTACCTTAAACTTAGATATCGCATCGTATAAGTCGCGTCGGGTTGAACTGGATATGGTTTGTATCCAGGAGGGGTGTGCATTACTTAAGCCAGGACCTCGCTGCACGCAGTCCTGTTATGGTTGAGTTGCCTAGTTAGAGACCAAAGTCTAATTTGTTTTGACTAAGTTCTCGAAACTAGTTTTTAGTATTATCCTAGTGAAAGTCTAGATTCTACATTAATCCTATCCATAACGCCATTTTGATTATTTTATTTATTATCGATATAAATTGGTTTGCAGGTTGGCAAATATTTTTTATGTTTCTTCGGAAACCCTTTTGATTATTTTGTTTTACGCTAAAGCTTATTTTAATATGATGTTTTAATGTTTTCCATTTTTACTATTTTTCCTATATTAGTAATTACAATTTTAAAATCCTGTTATACGGCTGGGAGAACGTTGGCGTTGCTCCCCACTGATTGTGGCTATTATGTTTTAACATGGCAGGTATACGTGTTCCGGGTGTGGGCTAGCGAGCAGTGTGGATCCTGCTTATTTATTTTTATAATTATGTCCTATGGATTGTTCAAACCCCTTCTGTGGATTGTTTTAAATTTTGGCCATTTTATTTAAGGCCCATTGTTTGACTTTACCATTTTAATTTTACTAAGACATAGTTACAGTGTGTTTTAATCCCGACTCTACAGTGTTTCCGCCACTGTATCGCGTTAGATTTTCTAGGGGATTATAGTTGGTATCAGAGCATCACTGCTCCCAACGCTTACACCTGAAATTAGGGAAAATACCAGTAAATTATTTAAACAGTAAATAAAAATATTATTAGAGATGGGTAGAAACAAATAAGGACTTAACTGTTAAGATTATCTGTTCCTGAACTCAATGATTAGCATTGAATATTTGTTTTATATGTCGAAGAAGATGAAAGAACAAGTTGCTGATATGCTGCTCCAGATCGGGACAAGACCTACTTAGCACTCTCAACACCTGCTGACTCGAGTGGACAACTAGGTGCTCCAAGAAAGATTTCGATAATGACTTTTAGCTCCAGTTCAGTTTACTTAAGCTACAGGCCAGATGATCAAGAGTAAATTCCTGTTCCATGATGTCGCAGTAGATCGAGATGGAGCGACCGAAGACTTATGTGCTCGTTCCTCTACAAGAAGATGAAGTAAGCCATTTGGATCCCGCGTGAACTCTGGAGGCCCGAAGATTCTCCTCTGGTTCAAGAACTTAGTAATATAGGATCATCGATTCTTTTCTTCCTTCCTCTATTTCTTCCAATTCTTCTCTTATATATTCTCATCTTCATTCTCTTGGTGAATCCTTGTTCTATTCTTCTATTCTACCATCTTTCTCTTCTTTCTCTTGAGATTCTTTGGTTAGACCGGATTCTGTCTTAGTGAACCCGTGTTATAGATGTTTGAGGTTTAGCAAACCCTTGTTACTTGGTTTGAGGATTTTGAGTCTGCCCTACTTTCTAAGCAAGTAAGAAATTCTTGAGGATTAATTTGAATAGCAAAATGTTGCTTGATGGAATTAGGATGATACTTTAGACACTGAACCTTGGGTTATAGGTTACCTTGATTATTTTGGCGTACTTAGAGTTGGATATATTTGGGAGTAGTAAGAGAGTATGTCATATTTGATGGATACCTAGTACCTAACCTAGAACCAAACTAAGGGTAACTCATAATATTACCTTGGATTATTTACCTAATGCTTATTTAATTAATGCATCGCGAATATTTGAGATCATAGAGTATTGTTTAAGGTGTTAGACTGAGTGTTGTGGTACCATTGAAGGTTTTCATTAATGTCGTTAGAAATTTTGGTTGACATAGATTACCCGTATTTCTTAAGGATTAAATCGTTGATCGTCGTTTAAGGTTGTAACCTATGAACTTTGGAGTTGAGTGATCTAACTTGGGATAAATTGTTGTTGTCCCTAGAGAAGAGAACTATCTTGCACAATCACAGTTTGGTTTTATTGTGTTGTTTTGAGGAATATTATAATACAGATCATCTTTGGGACTGTTATAACCTTAGACCAACGAGATTGTGGCTTCGTTGATTTAATAAATATTTTAGTGGTTTCGCTGTTACAATATGAAATTTGATGGAATTCTCATAAACCTTAGTCGAATGACGTGTTTGAAGATGTGAGTATTTGTCGTTACATGTCAAGCTGAGTGTGTTTAAGGTTTGGCGTACTTTACTAACCTCTGTCTAGTGATGATGTTAAAAAAAGATGTTGATGATCATTTTGAAGTTTTTGTGTCCGGACATTGTGAATTGGTGGATTTTATTTAGTGTTCCTTACTCGAGAAAATTGAAGTATACCTCGAGTTTAGACCTTATGAGCTTTGAATTTATGAGCCTTAGTGATTACAAGTTTGGGTATATTTTGATAACCGTCTAAATCATTTGTGGATTTTTACCGTACTAATTGAAATATTATATAAGTATGTAAGGCTTAATTTTGGAAGCTATAGCAGTTGATGATTTTAGAGGTTGTAGATTGAGTAGGACCACCCTGTACTGATATTGGACTTGGCGTTATTTGATGGGAATTAGGAACCCGTGTTTGTGGAAGTCGTGCTAGGAATCTCGAGATGATTAATTTCTTCCATAATCCTTGAGAGCTCTTTTTGATTCTCAACTCCGTCTTTCTTTCTGCTCCTCTTGAATTCTGTTACGGTAACTCCTGCCAATCCCTTCAACCTTTGTCGATTTTGAAAGCTCTTATTTTTAATTTATTTATCCTTGTTCTATTTGCCCGTTAACTATTTTTCGAACTCCCTATTTTATAAAAAGTTTGACTACTTTAAAAAAAATTGGACTATCGTAAAATTTTAACATTTTGAGTTATAATTGTGAATTTGCCCGTTTTGTAAAAAGCTGGACTAATTTAAAAATTTTGATTTTCATGAAATTTTAACATTTTGAAGCATGATTTCAAATTTTTAAACTCCCCATTTTGTAAAAACTTTGAGCAATTTAACATTTTGAGTTATCGTGAAATTTAACATTTTTATTTTATAATTTAAGAACAATATACTTCACTTTGTTTTATCTTTGGTTGATATTTATATTTAGATCTATTTCAAAATGCCTTAATAATTTATTTTAAACTATTTCGAAATTATTTTAAATTTTTGATTTTCAAGCGATCAAAATTTTATGAAGACTTTTATATTTCCAAGTACTTCAATTTGTATAGAATTGTTATGTAAAACGTTTTAACATTGTCGAAATTATTTTGTATGTTCAAGTTTGATAACATTTTTGAAAACTTTCATAATTACTTTAATAACATTTTCGAAATTTTAACGTTTTGAAAATTGATTTTCATTTTATTGTTGGCGGACTTTTGAATATGTTATTGAAAATGTTTGACGGCTGGTGCAATTTTTTTTTTTTCTAACTACAAAATTTGATTTCTCCAAACTAAATTTTGTTTCATTAAAAAAAAAAAGGGATAATATCGAATTTCTTAATCAAAATATTTTACTTTTGTTTTCAAAATATTTTGGTTATCCTATTTCCTTCGAGTTTGTTTACAAATGTTATTTGACGTCATTATTTTACCAAATAACTTTACTTTACGATTTCACTAATTAAAAAAAAAAAATTAATTAAATTCCGGGTAGCTTAGCCCAATTCCTCTCGGAATAAATATTTGCATTTGATTTCATATCACTTTAAAAGTTGTAAAATTTTCTTTTACAGCAAAATTTTTATGCGAGATTTGTTTCCTCACCTTTTCGAGTGGGGTAATCTTGTTTCCTTTCTGTTTATTCTTAGTTTCGAGGACGAAACTTTCTTTTAGTGGGGAGGATTGTAACACCCGCTATTTTTCCTAAGTATTTTATTCTTTCTGTTAGGACTTCGTCTTAACTCTGTCATTTTTGGCCTCATATTTTATCATTTTACTAAGCTTTATTTTAATTTTTGAGTTTAATAATTTCTATTTTTAATTTTAAAGATTTAAAATTCTTTTAAATCCATTTATTTGGTTTCTTCGTAAACTAAGTAATCTTTCCGCGAGGAATTCTATTTCTCTCCGAATTGACATTTTTAAGCTTGGATTTAAGTTATTTCTTTTTCCTAAAAATGTTTGAATACGTTTGTGGAATATTTTCTACTAAAATATATTTTAGTTACTAAAAACAAGCCATTTATGATTTTATTACGAAGCTTCGCGAATAATTATTTTCCTACGCGAGGTTTACTCGAATTACTTTGAAATACCTTTAACTATTTTACGATTATACTTTTTATCAACTTATAAATTATTTGAGACTGTTTTCTCACATTTTGGACCAACTAAGCTCTTGGTCACAAGTTTTATTACGTTTTATTTAGACGTTTCATTTTATCACGTTAAAACGTAATCATAAGATAAATCATTTTCATTCATTGTAGCATTTATGTCAAAACTTTTCTTACTCCCTCTCTTATCCTTTTGGCCGGCCAACTTATGGTCTAGGTGCATTTTGGTTCCTCATTTTTGAAGCCTTAATTTCATCCTTATCCTCTTTAAGTGTAGTAACACCCATCTCCTCCTTTACTCTCTACATTCATTTTTGCATTAACAAAAATATTCATCACTTCTCTCTTCTCTCTTTTGGCCGGGTACTTCTTACCCTCCTTGGGCTGATTTTTGCTCCATTTCTAGTCCCAATCGCATCATTCTTATCGTCATAATAATCCTCTTTCCGATTCCTTCGTTAAGGTATTAATCGACATCATTTTCGATCAATTTTTACCTTGATTTTTATTAGTTTTCTCATGGTATTTTTCTGCCATGATTTACGTGTTTGGTAGGATTTTTGGACGATCCCGAAGCCGACGAATACATCGTTGATTCAGACTTGGAGTAGAGGTAACGTCGATGTTACTCGGTATTTCAAGATTTTAATTGAGTATTTGCATGTATATATTTTTATATTTTATTTTGGCAATATATGTATGTCACGAATTCTGGAAATTTTTTAAGTTGAAATTTTGCATGTTTCGATATTTTTATCGCTTTTACGAGATTAACGATTAAATTGTTATATTAATTTGTAAAATCGTAATAATCGGCCTAAACATGTAATATATGTTTATAATCTGAAAAAAATGTTGTTTTTGACGATTTTTTAGTAATTTAGTATTTTTTTTCTGATATTTTTGATATCGATTATTGAATTATTATCGTTTTCGAACAAAAATGATTAAAAACTGATTTTTAGTTCTAGTACTTAAACATTTTATTTTAATCTGATTTTTGACGTGGTGAAACTTTCTGGTGAAATAGAATTTTCTGATTTTTTTCATAATTTTTCGGAATTGTTAAGTGGATGAATTAATTAATCACTTTAAATCGTCGTTTATCGTTAAAACCGTGTTTGTTGTTTAAATTCTCGATTTCTGGTCTTTGGTTTAAATCTGGAAAAATTTATGATTCTGATGGTTTCATATTAAAATGTATTATTATGATTTTTAGTGCCTTAATAAAATGTTAGGAACGATAGGTTTATTAATAAAATCGTTAATTGCGAAAACGGGTTTAAATGACGGTTTTGTTGAAATTTGTTGAATCTGGATTTTGGAAAAATCTGGAAAATTTATATTCTGTAAAATCAGGATTTTAAAAGTGTAATAATAATTTTTGGATATTAATACTTAAATCGTTTTGTAATTACTATTTTTATTAATCGTTATTGTCGAGATTGGACGATTAACGAGAAAACGCTTTAAAAACCGAGTTTTAGAATTCTAGAAATTTTCTTTTCTGGACAGAATGTCCATAAATATAATTTAACTATTTTACGTAATTTTTGTACTATTTATTATAGTCTTTAATTAATAAATATTGATTTTCGGACAAATTGTGATTTATCGTTAAAATGCTTCGTCTTACGTAAAAGAATTATTTTTCCAGCACTTTTGAAAGTATTTAAATCTGAAACTTTAAGAGTTAAATCATCCCTTAACATTTTCTAAATATATTCAATGGTTTAATTAAATAAAGACGTTCAAGTATTTAATTTGGTATTTGCCGTAAAATCCTATTTATAATTTTATCGTCGAAACTAATAATAATTAGGGAATTTTAGCTTTATAACTTTCGAAAACACCCTAATTAGTATTATTAAATATTTTTAGATGTCTCTAATCATTTTATAACACTTGTACGATATTTTAATAATTTCATAAAATCAAATGTTCTTACTTTAATAATTAATATCGTTAAGGCCGAAAGTATTAGTTTTATAAATCTATATCGTTTACTAAAATGTGGTATTAGTATGAACTAATATTTTCACCACTTTGATATGATGCTATTTTTAGTAAAATTTCTAAAAATAGAAGTTTCCTAAAATAGAAGTTTCCTAAAATAGAAAGTTTCCTCTTTTAGAATATAAATGTTTACTTCTTTTATCCTCATATTGTTTATGATGAATACATCTTTTAAATATCGATAATGGTTTGTTTTGGAGTTATGGAATAAGGACAAGTGTGGGTTTAGAGTAATATAGTCTGGGATGTACGTTTTGCCATCAACTGTAAGGCTGGTGTGTCTTTATGGGGCGCATTGGTTGTTGAACTGAGCATGGTTTGTGTTCAGGAGAGTGTATATTTACCTTAAACTTAGATATCGCATCGTATAAGTCGCGTCGGGTTGAACTGGATATGGTTTGTATCCAGGAGGGGTGTGCATTACTTAAGCCAGGACCTCGCTGCACGCAGTCCTGTTATGGTTGAGTTGCCTAGTTAGAGACCAAAGTCTAATTTGTTTTGACTAAGTTCTCGAAACTAGTTTTTAGTATTATCCTAGTGAAAGTCTAGATTCTACATTAATCCTATCCATAACGCCATTTTGATTATTTTATTTATTATCGATATAAATTGGTTTGCAGGTTGGCAAATATTTTTTATGTTTCTTCGGAAACCCTTTTGATTATTTTGTTTTACGCTAAAGCTTATTTTAATATGATGTTTTAATGTTTTCCATTTTTACTATTTTTCCTATATTAGTAATTACAATTTTAAAATCCTGTTATACGGCTGGGAGAACGTTGGCGTTGCTCCCCACTGATTGTGGCTGTTATGTTTTAACATGGCAGGTATACGTGTTCCGGGTGTGGGCTAGCGAGCAGTGTGGATCCTGCTTATTTATTTTTATAATTATGTCCTATGGATTGTTCAAACCCCTTCTGTGGATTGTTTTAAATTTTGGCCATTTTATTTAAGGCCCATTGTTGGACTTTACCATTTTAATTTTACTAAGACATAGTTACAGTGTGTTTTAATCCCGACTCTACAGTGTTTCCGCCACTGTATCGCGTTAGATTTTCTAGGGAATTATATAAATTTCTCAGCCAAGTCGATCAGAGAAATATTATCACCCTCCATCATACGGGACACCTCGTTGTGAGAGAGCCCCAGAAATTCTTGAAGCTTCCTCCTTGGGTCATAGATCGAGTACGGGACAGCGGGACAGAGTATCGGGTTCCATCCGCCTATAGCTGCAATCTCCTCAGGTAAAGGGCAAACTTCGCCCCGAGGAAAGGCAAAGACATGATATATGTCGTCCTAGTAAGCCAAACATGCATCCAAGAAATAACGATCAACCACCATCTGACGGAACGGGTACAGCTGAGTTATACCCGTCTGGTTAAGTGCTACCCTATCTGCGTCCCTGAAGCGCCGGGATCATTCTTGCAGCATCACGGTTAATCTATCAATTCCCATTACTAGTTTCTTGAGAAGAATGAAAATGTTTTCTTTTTAAGAAGGGAGTGAATTGTGATGGAATTGTGAGAAAATCCAGGGCATTGAGGGGGTATTTATAGTAGACCTCTTTCCATATCTTTTCATGCACAAGGGTTTCCTAATCCCAATCGGAATCAACCCACAAGCCTAGTCCCGATACTAGCACAAAATATTCATCCCGAACTTTCCTAATCTCTTTAGGAGTCAAAATTTCAAACAAATTTCAAAAATTTCAAAAATTTCAAAAATTTCAAAAATTATTTTTCCCCAGCGCGAGTCATTTTACTACCTACGTGTTGCATGCATTTTATATGACTTATACAGGTACGACTCAAACAGGGACGTGCAACCCACTATATCTCCCCAGCGGAAGCCAACGGCGGCATTTCACGGGATGGGCCTACATACAGGCGCACCCGGGACTTATGCGACAAGTCCAATTCCCCACGGAGTTATCATCATCAGCTCAGGTATGACTCCTAGCTTGTGGCTGGCGAGCCCTTCACGCAAGTCTAATGGACTATAAACGACCCGACCGGAAGTCCGCCAGGTTTCAATCCTCGATTGGCCTGGTGGCTACTCTGACTTTCGTCTTGTCCAAGCCTCAGTCAGAGTGGGGGCTCTGTAGACAACCGCAATTTGACTGCCAGGTGTCTATGGTAGTTTCCCAAAAAACACCCGATGATGATCGGACGCTAACGTGTTTCTACGCGCTCGAATATGGGCTCAAATCCATTAGTTGTTGGCTAAAGCACTTATGGAGTACAAATCTCACTAGACTGACCTCAAAATCAGGCCCAGCGGACCGTTCTGAGTCAAACAAGACTAATTTGGGCCAAAACCGACACCGGAAATAAAACCGACTTTTTTTACAATTGGGTCAACCCTGGTCAAAGTCCTTTCCGAGACATACAAAACAGCCATTCACAAGATCAAAAGTCCAAGTCAAACACAAACCCGTAAAAAATCCAATCCACGGTCCAAAACACGGACCCATGCGATCCAGTTGGGCCACTCGATCGAGTGCCCCACCCACTCGATCGAGTGGGCCCATATTCAAGCCCGACTGCAGGCATAACGGGCCACTCGACCGAGTCAGCTGGTTACTCGGTCGAGTAACCCTAACCGGGTGCCCTTGCCTTTGCCTATATAAGCAACCCCATGCACAACCCTAAACACAACTTTGATCATCCCTCAAAAAACCCTAATTCTACCCTAATCAAACCCTAATACTACATTAAGCAAACCCTAGCCCTAGCCTAGGAACCGAAACCCTAAACCTAGCTTTAGGAACCAAACACCTTAACCACCACAACTCGACCTCCATAAGCCTCGAAATTCCCGTGTTAAAGCCGCGACTACGAGTCCATACCGAGCACAAGAACATGTAGGTTGAGGGTGCAAAACCCTTTCTTCCCTTCTTCTCTTCCTCTCGTCATCTTCCTACTTTTCCTCGTTTTTTTTGTTTTTTTAGTTCTTTATTGCATCATAATATTGATAATACCGTTAGTATTAAGACATTAAAATACTCGTCGATTTGTGTCGAGTGCGAAGGATGTCAGGATAAGGAAACCCGAATATACAAGTGTACTGCACACAGCGTTGCCGGTCGCTTATCCTGACACCCTAGCATTTGATTATTGAAACGGGTCAATTTCAACAATAATTCGTTTATTTTCGTTTTCGTCGCACATTGCATCGATTTTCTAAAAACCTTCTTCAAAACACATATTTTTAAGGGTCGAAACCCGTTGACGCGGATCTGGCATCACAATCCCTAGGGATTTATTTCGATGTCGGGAAAAGCCGAGGGAATCAAGTCTTTCAATTCAAACGTTAATCTACTAGATTCGATACTAATTCCATAATTAGACGTCGAATCTAATGATCTAGTCATACAAATTAGCTAACGCAATTTCTATTGAGGCTAAGATAATTGTCATTCGATTCATTAGAATTACGACGTTATCAAACGCGGAGGAAATCTGCTCATATCGCGATAGTTAATTCAAGCGACTCAAAGCAATTTCTTTTATTTTCACTCTAAGTGTTCCATATCGATTCAGTAATCGAATATGGAATACAACGGGTATGTAATTTCAGAGTTGAGCACAAATTCCGCAATATTTATGCCCAATTCATCAAATTATCAAAAATCAAAAGCACTTTCAAAATCGATAATTAAAATTGCAAACGACATGGTTCGTACAGGTGCCACTCGACCGAGTGCCAACTCCACTCGATCGAGTGACATCACCAAAACTGAGACAGAATGTCTCTTACGACCTCCACTCGGTCGAGTCTCACAGTGACTCGGTCGAGTAGCAGCGTACTCGGTCGAGTTAGTCAATAACTCGGTCGAGTAGGGTCCATAATACGAGACAGAATGTCTCTACGACCTCCACTCGGTCGAGTCTCACAGTGACTCGGTCGAGTGGCAACGTACTCGGTCGAGTTGGTCAATAGCTCGATCGAGTAGGGTCGCAAAATCCGGACAGAACCTTTTTTTGAGGTCCACTTGGTCGAGTCCCACAATGACTCGGTCGAGTGGCCCTTTATCACGTCAAACCGTGAGTCCTACAATAGCATTCAAGTCTCGTTAATCGTTTTTCGTGACTTAAGTCAACACGTGCCTAATTAATCACGTGAAACACCTTTTTCAAAACCATGCATTAACTCATTCGCATCATTCAATATCATTCAATATTTTGTAAACCGTTATATCGTTACTAACGCGTTTATTGTTTCTCTTGTCAATTTTGGTTGTTTATTTTATCGTATTAAAATGAACCCACCTGCTAATTCAACTTCGACGTAGAATTAATTGCATTAAATTGACATAGAAACCCTTTTTCAATTGATCACATGCTTAGGGAAAACTCTTGCATAAGCATTCTCACCGAATTACTAACGCGCGTATTTGAAAGTAAATCGATATCCTAGTAGAGGCCGCTAGTGCGGGCGGGGTTGGGTGTCCTTCGTGGGCTTCCCAACACGTACCCTCACCCCTTACTCAGAACCTCGGTTTTCGGATGCCCGAAACCGTTGGCGCACGAGAGTCATTCAATACATGATAACCGGTAGTGACGGTATCGGTATCAAATGCTAAGGGACGAGCCCAATAAACTCTGACATCGGAAATGGGCTGTATTTTGTATACGGCTCACTACGACATAGAGTGGGTTCGAATGGGCCCGAACTCCCACAAAGTTCGGTGGCGACTCCACTTCGATTTAAATTTCCATTCGATCCGTTTCATATGGAGATTCATTCGCCTCCCCAAACCCGTGCGTGGCCGCGTCGGGGTGGACCTATGTCATGTCCACAAAATTAAAAAGGGTTTTTCTACGTTGTACCCTCCTATTTTTTCGTTTTCTACCATGTACCCCTCCTATTTTCAAAACTCCCACTAATACCCCTATAGTCAATTAACTTCATGAAACGTGACCTAATCATAATTATCCGTCTAATGTTATGTTAATTAGATGACGTGACAATGATTCTAGGCTATGACATAACTAGTTTTGACGATCTTGACTCGTATTCCCTCAATTTTCCCCAACTTTTCCTCTATTTCATTAATATACCCCATTTTCCTCATTTTAAACATCAACTTCTTATTGCTTTTTACCTTATTGATTTTCCTCCACTTTCTCCCCAGCTTATTCTTTAACTGAAAATAATGATATTTTACTTATTTCTAACGAAATTAATTTAATCACATTAACAAACAAAGCATTGATGTTGCACTTAAAATAAAAAGTTAAAGAGTTATGATAAAATGAAGAAAAAAATCAGAAATTATGCATGCACAATTAGAATTAGAGAAAACATAGGAGACGGAGATGAAAATTAAAAAGGGTTTTTGGGTAGAATAATTGTAATTAGGTCACGTTTAATGAAATTAATCAACTACAGGAGCATAAGTGGAGGTTTACAAAATAGGAGGGGTATATGATAGAAAACGGAAAAACGGGAGGGTACAACGTAGAAAAACCCAATTAAAAAAAGTGAAAATGAATATCTCCATGATTTTCACGATATTAAAAAACTAGGTCCAATTTGTTGAAGGGACGTGCATAAATCCATGTTTAGTGATACTTTTACAAAAAAAATTATTAAGATTAAAATAAATAAAGGACATATCATTGAAATTGGTCGATGTATAAGTTCTGTAGTTTAGTGACATTGTTGAATTAGTGAGACTGATGTGTATAATGGTCAGTGACGACCTAAAATTTTGGACCCAAATATTGAAATTGAAACTAAATTCAAAGCGTTTACTATCCGCTTAAGCATGCAAAAATTGTTCGGCACGTATTTTTGAACCAACATGTACAATGAATGAAAGACTTGCTCATGATTATCAAGAATCCTTACACACAATTTTCAAACGGATAAACCCGTGAATTTCACGGGTCACATACCCGTGCATCGAATTAGTATGCGGATTTTTCTTTTTTGATATTTTTGTATCGAATTGTAATACAAAATAGGGTTGCTTGCATAATCACTACATCTACGTAAAATGATGCATGCACCAAAGTATAAACAAACAACTTCATGATAAGAGTAAAATATAAGGATAAAAAAGAAAAATAACAAGAATAACAAGGGATATACTCCGTATATAAAACAAGCACAACCTCGTACTCTATTAAAATTCAAACAAACCATCCACATCCAACTTTTATCTAATACTTCGTATCAACTTCTAATAAGGCCACATGTTATGCTTTGATTGGGAAAAAATCAATTCAGAAAGAATAAAGAAGAGAGAAAAGGCTCTTCAGTTCCCAGCGCACGCGCTTCATGACTTTATCTTCCCTTTCTAATCTATACCTCTATTTTCACCTACAACGATGAATACAAAAACTATTACAGAGCTAATATTTTTGGGGTAATTCTAATTTGTATTTCACCTATTACCAAATTTTTTAGCTTCATCTTGCAGGCTTATTATTGCTACGTGTGAAAATGTGTGCGCTCAAAATACCCAATTTCCACCTTATTAGTCTTGAAAAAATAAATAATAGACTTATCAGAAGATGTATACTCATCGAAAAAAAACTCCAAGACAACATATAACTAATAATGTATGGACTATCATTTACTACTTCTACCACATCAATGATCCACGGCCTTAAGAAGCCTACAAAGTCAGTAAAAGTGGCGAAAATTTGAAAATCCCAAATAAAAACGCGAGAGAAAAACAAAGAAAAAGACAAAGCCACAATTCAAGAAGATTAGGTTCTCGAATAAAAGTTCAAAAAAATCTATTTATTAGGTATTATACATTACATCTTATAGCGCTAAATCTCATTTTCGTCAATAATAATTTTCTTACATTCTTACAAACACAAAAGGTCAGCACCCACGCCAATAGCCTATAGTTATCGAGTTATTATCTCTTTAACGTCGAATAATGCATTACTCCATGTACTGCTTATGATATTACGAATTATTGGGAAAGTATGTAAATAAAGTTACAAATACATGAAATCGATTTTTTTATAAATAATTAAAAAATTATTGGAATGAGGCAAAAAGACGGCACAACGAATTATAAAGGGCATAAAACAATATAGACCCGTGCGGTGCACGGGTATGACGACTAGATTTTCTTTAATGGGTAAACTATCTACTCCTACAAAATTAGGGTTATTTTGAAACTATTTACAATAAAGGGGTCCACGTAATAAGTAGGCAATAGTTTAAGCTTCCAATGTCCATTCTCCATCAATAATCAGAAGGTATGTACATCTACTTGCTATTAATTTTTGAAAAGTTGAAAATTAAGTTAGATGGGCATGGTTGTTTTAGGAGCACGGAGAAATGTGAATTAGATGGTTAATTTTGAGGTGGTAATTGAAAAGAGGGGTAGTGAGTGGTTCAAAGGATGGTAGTTTAGGTTTCTAAAGTTGGTAACTGAAATATTAGATAACTGCTAGTCCGGAAATACTTACAAATAAATTGAATCATGATGGAAAAATAAGTGCCAAGTCAGCGACAAATCAGCGCCACATAAGAGGCTGTGGTGGATGAATATGGAGGCCTCAAATGATTATGCTTTAATACATAAAAGATGTGATTATATAATGGGTAAATGATTTTTTTAGAAGAAAAAAGTAAATACGTTCCAATATTTGATCCCATAATATAATGATAAATTCACCCCACAAGTTTCAAGACAATCTTAACTTTGTAAATAGTTTCCCGTTAACCTCTTTAATTTTAAGAAAAAAATTAGTTAGTTAGGATAAAGTCGGAATTGAAAGGACGGGAGTTGAATACATAAAGTCGGTTATTATTAGTTAGGATCTTTCAACTTCTTTCTCATTCATTAGGTAGAATCCAAGGTGAGGAACTCATCAACTTCTTCCTCATTGATGATGTTGAATCCTAGGTAAAGCAATCAAAGTCGGTTATTATTACTTACAACCTTTCAACTTCTTTCTCATTCATTATTAGCTAATATGGTGAAATGTAAGCTCTTTCAACTTCCTTCTCATTCATTAGGTAGAATCCAAGCTGAGGAACTCATCAACTTCTTCCTCATTGATGATGTTGAATCCTAGGTAAAGCAATCAAAGTCGGTTATTATTGAAATGTAAGCTCTTTAACTTCTTCCTCATTGATGATGTAGAATCCTAGGTGAAGCAATAAATTTCAGTCACCTCTCATCCTCTTCGTCTTCCTCCCTTATAATTCACCACCTATAACAATGGGTGCTTGCCTTTCCCATTACACCATCCAATTGCACGTATACAGATATTGACCTACACATTTAGCAACTCGCGATCGGTGTGTGCGCAAGCTTTCTATTATTTTTTCGCTCTGTTTGCGTGGTGCAGTTGTATTATAGCTCCGTCTTCAGATTCCTGCAACGAGCATGATCAATTCCCACCCTATTACCGTTGAGAAATTAAATCGCCTGATCCGAAGATGTGTAGTCGTCGAGACAAGAATCGAAAACAACCTCCACCCACCTACGTTCTATTTGATACGTCTCCCACATCAACGATACTCGGGTGTAGTGAGCCTACGAAGCTACAAAGCCAGTCTCTGCCGCCTTAGGAGGGGCTTGATTGTCTCGCACAGAAGAAACATCATTCCTGCTACGGAAGCCCAACCCCAACCTACCCTACACACACTAGGACATTGTACGACGGTTTGCATCGACGAACCTTCTACAGGCAGCAAACGGTATGATGTGATTGGGTAGAAATTGAAAAGGAGATAGTTGAATATATAATCAATGCCAAAGTCGGTTATTATTAGTTAGAACCCTTCAACTTCTTCCTCATTGATTATGTAGAATCCAAAGTGAAGAACCCATCAACTTCTTTCTCATTAGAACCCTTCAACTTCTTCCTCATTGATTATGTAGAATCAAAGTGAAGCAATAAATTTCAACCACCTCTCATCCTCTTCATCTTCCTCCTTTATAATCCACCTAGAGGTGACCATGGGCCGGGTTGGGTCGGGTTTGGGCTGGGCTTTGCCATAAAATTACATCCCACCTTGCGGGTCAAGTCGAATTGGGCCCACCAAACGGGCCGATTTGTAAGGCCCAAATCCGGCCCGTTCGGGCTTGCGGGCTTTTCGGGCCCGTTCGGGTCACAACGATTTTTCAGGATTAAGTTAATATTTTTTTTACGTCACCTTAAAAAAAATATTTATTAGCACAAATTAACCAACATTTAATCAAGTTTTTTTCGCCCGTAGTCGACCCGACTAGTAAACAAACCCTTTTTTGCTAAAATTTACTCGAAATTAATCAGACGACTAGAGTACATAATGATATATCAATACTCCGTATTAAGAAATATGAACAAAATTTACCTCGAGTCCTCGATTAGACATTTCACACATAATTTTGGTGTTGGACAATTTTTGTATTATTATGTGTCACACTAACATATCACAGTACAAATACACACACACACACACGGTATTAGTGTTCGTGTATAATAACTATGAACACATAAAAAACATAAACTTCCATACAAAAATTGCATGACTTTTTTTTAAAAAAAATTGGGAAAAAACACATGAATTTCCACATAAAAGAAGTTTAAAAGTATAAAAACATAAATTATGTTTTAGTTTATTTTTAAAAGTCGGGCCAGGCCGAGCCAAAATTCGGGCTTTAAGGTCGGCCCATACCCGGCCCAAAATTTATATCGGGCTAAGATCGGGTCGGGCTTCGGGCTATTTTGGGCCAACACGACGGCCCAAGCCCTTGAAAAAATCGGGTCGGGTCGGGTCGTCGGGTCTGGGCAATTTGATCACTCTAAATCCACCACCTATAACAATGGGTGTTTGCCTTTCCCATTACACCATCCAAGTGTACAACGAAACCGAGCTGATTCCCGCCGCCAAACGTCGTCGTACTGTTGTCGTTGGATGCAGACGACCCCGATTTTTTCCACCACCCAGACTAACTCGGTATGTGCGTGGCTATCAATTCGTTCCTGTTTCATTGGGTTCACGCTTGCATTAGACTCATCTTAATGCTACTCATTATTATAGGAGTCAATCGATACAACCTCATTCTCACATAATTGACATAGTATTGTTATTATAATAATAAGTTGATCGATGAGTTGATGTAGTATCATATCAACACGTCGATCATAGATTCTGAGGCATCTCTACATCAATCATAATCTAATACACAAATAATAATGGAAAATAATAGAAGAACACTAACACAAACAACAACAGATGTGAAACATCAAAATTAGAAACAAGCACAACAAAGGGTAAGAGCAATAATAGATTGTTAAGTGTGTTGGACTTTGTTTCCAGCTTGCTATATAGTGGTACTATGTATTAAAGCGCTAAAACTGCTATCCCATGTATATGTCACCTTTTGTCTATGATATAATAATACCTCACATTTTACCAAAAAAAAAAGCAAGAGCAACAAACTCAACAATGTAGACGAGAGAAAACAAAGGAGAAACTAGCACAAGATCGAACAATAAAATACGATATGTCACTATTTGTATAATTTCACGTACAAAAAAAATCACGTACAAAAGTTGAGAAAGCAAAATATATAAAATTGGAGAAAAGAAAAATGTAGAGAGAGGGGAGGGGGATGTTAGAGCACTATCTTATCTATTTATTAATTTTTTAAAATTCAAACAAACCATCATCATCCATCATTTATCTAAGGGCAATAGCAGCAATAGTTGTAGTTCCATACACCATATTTTCATTGTCATCAAGGTACATCTAACCATGTTTGAAACTTTCTGTTTCACCGATCAATGGTAAAAGTTTCATATATTTATTGTGGATCCCCTTTTTTCTCTCATTTACATGTATGAAATCGATTCCTTACTTTAGAAACCGATTTCATATAAGGAACTTTATTCTCTAACTCAATGACATGAAACTCCTTATATGTTATCATTGTTATTGCCCTAATACTATCTTATACTCCCTCTGTTCATAATCTTTTGCCCCATTTCATCATTATTTATGAGGGTATTTTAATGAAACGAGGCAAAAGATAGTGAAAGGAGGGAGTAATAAAGTCATGTGTTCTGCTCTGTTTGGGCCAAGCAACTAAACCAACAAACAAATAAAATTAAGAAACGAGGGAGTCCGTTAAAAAACAAAGACAATCAATTAACAAAAATTTTAATTAAAAAAAACTCAATCAATTAAAAAGAAGAGAGAAAATAGGAAATACTTATCAACTCCACCTCGCTTCATCATTCTCTTCCATTCATCTTCCCCTTCCATAGTTCATAACTGTATTATCACCTACAACAATGGATACAAAGTTATTATAGAGCATGAACCTCAATATGTCACCCAAGTATACAACCAAAGCGACCCGATTAGACCTACAGCCAAACCTCAATATGAACCTCAGTGTACCACCCAAATAGAATTAGAGTTTCACGGTAAACACACCAATTAAAAAGGAGAAGAGAAGGCTAGACAAGAGGTAAGCGAACAATAATTATCTACATCAACTACGAACACTTCATAATACATTGCTTATATTTTAAGAACAAAACTAACACACCCAATGTGTTATAAGTCTGAAGTGGTAGTAAAAGAAGCATCCGTAACAATAGAAACCATAGAAGAAAAGAGGCCAAGATTAGATCAAAGCCATAATTCAAGAGGATTACGTTCTCCAATAAAAGTTAAAAAACGAATTATTAGTTACGCATTACATCTTATAGCGTTATGTCTCATTTTTGTCAATAATCACTTGCTTACATTTTACAAACACACTTTCAGTCTAATTCACCTTGCTACACTTGTGGTGACATGTTTGATGTATGTTTCGACACTTTTACTCTCCCTTTTTTTCCCTACCATTCATTTAACATACATGTCATATATATTTCTGTAACTTGAATCGTTCAATCTTTCTAGCCTCCGTCTTATTCAGAATTTAGGAATGTTTGTGGAAGTAACTAAAATTACAAAGACATGAAATCAAAACAAAAAATGCATAAATTAATAATAAAATAAATATTGGACAATGAAGCAAAAAGACAGAATTACGATTTACAAAGGCCATAAAACAATATATTCCCGTGCGGTACACGGGTATGGCGACTAGTTATTATTATTATTATTATTATTATTATTATTATGAATGGAGCAATTTTATTGATAACTCAAAAAACAGTTTACAAAAAATTTGTGGGCAGCCGAGATACAATCTGGGCCCCCACCCCCTTAGCTATACAAAGCTAAGTCGAGTATAAATAAAGGGAGCAGCGCGTGCTCCTGCATCCTGAGCCATTGAATTTTTTTGAATCCGTTTAAGCAAGCCAATAGCATTCGCCTCCAACTCTCCCAGCGAAGAAAAAGAGAAAGACAAGAACCCATAGTCAAGCCACGCACACAGGCCCCAATACTTAGCGCACTTGCGCCGAGCAGCATCACCCACAGCATGGCCTGACATGAATTCAGAAAGTCCGGACTGTGTCAAAGGGGAGGATCCGGTAAGATACACGCATACATCACGACCCTTGTCCCATGAATAAAGCAGCAAATCTGCGGGACGCAAGGATCTGTCATGATCATCGATCAGACCAATATCGACCTCTTTACTTGCAGAGATCTCGGATCGGTAACAGATATCTAAAAGAGTAGTTATGCCTATGTTTGATGCTGACAACCCCCGCACAGGACACATCATGGTCTCCAAAGATATCTTCTCTAAAGACCCGAGAACAAGCAGAACACGGACCAGAAACGGAAAATAAGGGAACGCCTAACCGATAGCTAAGCACACACCGGTAAGTTCGACCATTCATAGTCTGGCCCAACCCGGAAATAGGGACGGCGCGCAGCCAATCAGATGCATGACCACCCTGTTGAGACTTCCACAACGCAACCTGATGAGGAGTCAATGAGAAATTTGATTCTGCAGTAGCGACAACCTTCGTGAAATATATATCTGCCAAAGACTTCATAAGTTTTGGGGCAGCGATTGCACTAAGATTACACACATCAGAACCAAGAACCTCCTAAAACCCGCGCAACGCCGCGTCAAAAGCAGGGTCAGGCGCCAAAACACCAGCAGAATGCAGCAGTGCAGCCAGCAACCCAACGGATTGCAAGTGAGATGCCAAAAAAGTATAATGAATGACATCTCCAACGGTATACACCCCAAGCCCTCCAAGGGAAAAGGGAAGGTTGGCAAGCCGCCACTGCCAATCACCAAACCCGGGCCCAGATGCAGCAACAATACGCTCTAAATGAGAACGAAGGGCCGCGTCGAAGGAATGCTTAGCCGACTCAAAAACAGAAGGCGAACAAGTACGTAAGGCAAAATAAAGTTTGGAAATACCCGTACAAGCCCGAAGCAACAGCAACTCACACTGCGGATCATCAAGCAGAGCGACGGAATCCATAAGCGCGATGGTTTTGGTCACTCTACTCATCACAAGCTCCCTGCTGAAATCAGGGCAAGCACTAACCGGCCTGCCAAGGACTTTAAGACCACGCAGCGGCCTGGCAATATCAAGGGGAAAGACACTAGGAAGCCTGCTCCTGGGATTTTCTGTAGGCCAAAAAACCTCAGTTTTACTGACATTAAGCAGAAGGCCCGAGCGAGAACCATTTACCAATCAGCTCCAGAACCTTCCCCAAGACCAAGGTATCACCGACGATAGTGCCATCGTCCAAGTACCAAGCCTGCAGACTCAAGTCGAAAGAGTCCCGGATCTTACAAACCAAGGGATGTAAAACCAAAGAAAAAAAGCAGAAGACCCAAAGGATCACCCTGCTGGACCCCCTGACAAGACCACAGGCTGTGCTCACCATAATATAACCAAGCGGGACTAGAATAACAAAACTCCACCCACCGGGAGAGAACAGAACAATGGTTGCGAACCTCTCGTAACATGACCTCCCGATCGACCATGTTAAAAGCATTTTGAAAATCCACTAAAAGCATGGAAAAACCAACCTCAACATCCCTCTCCTCAACAAACCGGTTCAAGGCGTGCAAGATAGCCTCACCCCCACCAGCTACCCCAACGTCGAACTGGAGACCAGAGAAATAGCCACTCAGTGACGGGCCAACCGAGAAAGCACCAACCTTAGAGACAAGCCGTCTCCAAATCGTACCCACCACAATTGGACGAATAAAACCACCTGGTTTAACAAGCGGGGTGAGCGGGGCGCTAGCAATGTACTCCCCAAGGATCTGCGCACACCTGCCCTCTAAAAAGAGATTAACCACTCGAGAAACACATGCGATCAAATCGTCTGAAATAGCAACTGCGGTACCACTCAAACAGTCCAAAAGGTGTCGGGCACGAAGACCGTCCCTTCCACAAGAAGTGCCACGCGGAAACCCCTAATCATATCCAGAACCACGGACGCGGGCGCGGCGAAGAAATGGTGATTACCATGCAAAGGAGGCAAGACGGGATAAGGGACGACTGGGTGCTTATCCTTCAAAGTCACAAGAGTACCATCGGTGT
This sequence comes from Agrostemma githago, assembly GCA_958450325.1. Lineage (NCBI taxonomy): Eukaryota > Viridiplantae > Streptophyta > Magnoliopsida > Caryophyllales > Caryophyllaceae > Agrostemma > Agrostemma githago. The sequence continues at coordinate 31,868,422 of OY288253.1, read as the reverse complement.
AAGGGGCAACACCGGAAGAAGAAAGCACCCGAACAGTAGCAGTGTAATGGCCATCAAAAATCTTCCTTTCGACACTGCCTAATGTTGAGCTCACTCAAGTCAAGGTCCTCATCCACACTAAAAGAAGGAGCAACCTCAGCCAAAGTATCAAGCAGGAGCTGCAAACGGCCACCCGGCTCACGCCAAGAACGAATGGCACTAGTAATACTCTCCTTCTGGCGCTGCCGCCGAATAACGGATCAGCACTCACGGTTACTCCTAGGGGAGAAAGCCTTAAGTATGCAAAGAGGCAACGCAAGAAAGGTGACCCAAAAAGAGGAATCACGAGGAGAGGCAGCCACATCATCTAGAGCCCCCTTAAGAACCCGAGAAAATGACACTTAAGAGGGATGGATTTAACAGTACGTAACCCCTTAGACAACAAGCAATCAAGAAAAGTCACATTAAACCCAACAGTCGGGGTTCAATAACACTACAAGACAACGAAACTGAGGGGTCAGATGGTCGAGGAAAGCCATAAAGCACAAAACGAATAACACCATCACCACAATTAGGGGCCTCAATAATAGACCCCTCCCTCATGACGACACCGAGTGTTATGAGTATGAGTACGAAAGCAAACACCACACAACCAAATACCCATTCGCCGAAATGTGGTCTCAGCAGCTAAGAAAATAGGCAAAGAAGCAAGGGACTGACGTGTGATAGCCTGAGCAGCATCCCCAGTATAGTGACGGTCATAAAGGTGAGTGATCAAAGAGCTTTTAACAAGACCCTTACCCCTACCATCCTAACACCCACAAAGACCTACAAAGGGCAATGAAACCGTACTAAGGCGGGCATGACACGTCCAAATGGAGGAAACAAACCAAAAAAAAGGAAAGTGAAAACGTACCACAGAAGCAAACCAAAACCAAAAAAGTTTGGCAAGAAGAAGGCTGGCAAAAACCCACGACCAACCGCAACATCCCCCGGCGTAAGCAAAACCATAAACAAAAACAACCAGAACGACAACAGGAAGAAAGGGAACCACAAAATGAAAGCGGTAAGAAGACAATGTAACGTTGATCGACACCAAACCAGCACCGAAAAAGGAACCAGCAACGGCGAAGGAAACAACCATCAATGTCGGACCGGAACGAGAACTCGGAACGAGAACCAACAATGTCAGATCGCCCAAAATAGGAACACAAACGCCCCCAAAACGCCTGCAAACCACCACCCAACGCCGGAATGATGACGAAAACCCCGTCCGGCGACCCGATACAAAGGCAGTCCAATGGCGTGACGACGACGGTAGTCCAATGACCGGCGAAAAATAGAACCTCTCGTCCAATGACCCTCGAATTGCACTGTACACGCCCTCCTCACAATAGACACGACCGGTGACGTGAGGTTGTCGGCGTGCACAGAAGATAACGGTGGTGATGGCCGGCAAAACGCACTACTTAGTTTTGCAAAATTGTGAATAAACGATGCTTAGGAAGATTGAAGGATCCAAGTTACTGAAATATACTCCCTCCATACCAAAATGATTGTCCCATTTAGTTTTGCACAATAATTAAGAAAATTGTGTAATGATGGGGAATATTGATATGGTTAAGTTGTCTCACCCAATCAAGATAAACCCAATGCTACTAACAAAAATATAGCGGCAAGCAAGGTATCGTATCCACAGGGAAACAGCTAAACACGTCTAATAGCTATGGCGATTCTAAAATGCTCTAAACGGGTTGATTGATGGAGATAAATAAAAAAACTACTAAAATACGAATATGAATAAGGGATTCTAAAAAAATGAGAGGAAAACTAAGGTCACGGGTTCACGATAGATAATCAACAATTAGGCAACGATGATAATAAACACATAACATGTTAGTCGGCTATAACACGTTCTTTCAAATCGTATCAACCTAGGAAGGATCTAACGGGCTCTCGCAACTTATTAGACTCCCTACTGATAAGTGTAGTTTGTAGTGCCTATTTCATAGTGTTTTGGTTCCATTTTCCATGTGGAATCGCTCCTTGGGAGCGGTTTATGGGCTACTTATGCTTCCTTTATCTCGTTTCAGGTTTCCGAGACCATTCATGAAGAGTTGGAGCGATTCCGACTCAATACATACACTTTTCGGAGCCAACGAAGTGAAGGAACGATCACTCGATGCCTTGGATTCGACCACGAGACCTTGCGACCCAATTCCGAGCCTCCGAGACCCGATCCTGAGTCCCGAGAATCGATGAGAAACCCATGAGAGGCAAGGAAGGACCAAAAAGATCATATTGGAGGCCTACAAGACTCATCCCCGACAGGTATGACCTCATCCCGTCCGGGATGAAGGAGCAAAACAAGGAGCTACTGTTTTTAACCCTTCCCGATCGGGACCAGCTCATCCCGGCCGGGATCGACCCCTTCCCGACCGGGACCACCTCATCCCGGCCGGGAAGGGCCTGCTGCAGCTCCGCCTTGTTTTCTTTCTTCTCCTTTCCACTTGTAACCCTATATATACCCTTCCTCTTGTAATCTAAGCGGATGTTCTTCACTTCCTACTAAACCCTAGACTATTTTAGGTTAGATTAGCTTAGATTAGAGTAGATTAGTCGGTAATTAGTCGTTAATCCTAGTTTTACTCTTGGAATTTGGGAATTCTTGAAGAATCCAACCAAGATTGACAACCTTGGTTGATGTATTTGGGTTTTTTTCCATTTATGCAAGATTTCTTCTTTTCATCTTCTCTAGTATGGTATAATCTTCTTTTCTCTTCTTTTTATCTTTGTTTATCAATCAAGTTTCAATCTTTAGTTCTTGTTTATTGTTTTGTTCATCATCCTTGTTAGTTTCACATATGCATGTTTTGTTGTTTGAGTTGGTTCTTCTTGTTAGTGTTAGTTTTAATTTAGATATGTTTGTGTAGACTCTTGCTAGGGTTAGTAGGGTGATTAGGGTGTTAATTGGATGATTAAGGGTTTGTTGGAGATGTTGGTGGAAGATTTGGGTTTCCTCTTGGTTTGATGCATATTACATGTTTGTTGAAATGCTTGAGGGACTAGTAGTTGCAAATACTTGTTTTTCTTGTCTTTTCTCTTGTGGGTGATAGTTTGCTTGTGGGTTTGGTTCCCTCACTAAGTAGCGAGAGCCCGGTGAGGACGACCCCTAGGTCGGTCTAAGTAGCGAGAGCCCGGATGCGACCTAGGCCACGATAACACGCTAGTAGCCCCGTTTGTCATGTGTGTCGCCAAGATGGGTTTTAGGTGGAACCTCTAGGTTGGTCTAAGTAGCGAGAGCCCGGACTACACCTAGATTACCCGACTACCCCTTCACCCTAGCTCTTCCTTGACCATTCCGTTGCCCCTTGAACCCGACCTAATCCTAGCCCGTTTTCCTTGTTTGTTTCCTCCGTCTCCTTAAAAACCCTAAAAATTTGAAAAAAACTCACAAAAATCAAAAAGATTTTCTTTTGTGTGTTTTCCTTTTGTGTCGTTGTGTCGTATATTTGTTTTGTTGTGTGTGTTTTGCCTCCCTTGTCCTTATAGGTCGCTTGAATCACCGTTAGTTTTGGAAAGCTTTCAAGACATCCGGTAACATCTTCTATCCCTTTCCCTCTTTATTTCTTGTGAAGTTTGGAGAAGGTTTGTGATGTGGTGTGCTCGGGTGGAGCTTTGTAATGCTTGTGGTTGATTTGGTGGCTTGTTTGGAAGCTCGGGGTGGTGTTTGTGTTGTTTGTTTGTTTGTTTTGTTTGTTTTTGTTTTGTGGCCTTTTATCTCCTTTTCTTTCGTTTTCGTCGTGTCTTCGTTTTGTGTTGTGTTAGTGTGTTTTGTGTGTGTAAAAAGGTTTTCGAAAACCCGGTTTAGAGGCTAGTGTGCAAGTGTTTGCTTTCCCTTTCTAGTAGTATAAATCGAGTCTTGGACTTTAGTCTAGTAGAATGACCCTAAATCAATGATTTCGTTGGTTTCTTACCTGTAGTCCACCTAGCTTACTAGGGATTTACTACGGGATTTGCATTTTGACCATTTTGACCACCCACGGGGTGAAAAGGCCTTGGTTACCGAGTCTCGTCCCTTAGGTGACCGTGTCTAGGATCGTTTGATTAGTCCAAGTTCTCCACCTTTTTGTGGGTTTGAAAGGGGATGCGCAACCCCGACATACCCATTACCCTACCTCCTACACATATCCACACAATAATTTGCAACTTGTTGATTTCTCTCTTTCTAAATTGTCAAGAAATACCAAAAAGCCAAATCAAGCCAAAAGGGCAAAGAAAGGAAAAAGAAAGAAAAAGAAAGAAAGAAAAGAATGAAGAAAAAGAAAAGGCACAAAAGCCAAAAAGAAAATAGAAAAGAAGAAAAAGAAATGGCATGGCAGAACAAAGCAAAAATGCAAAAGAAGAAGAAAATGCCAAAAGAAAATCGTCTCACAAAAATAGAAACCTCACACCTCACAAAATAAGCCTTTTACCGACTATTACCGTGAAGAGCTTACCAAAGGACCGAGTCCCTAGGAAGGATGATGGCGGTAATGATCGGTCTTCCCTCATTTTGCATATTTCCACCTTTTTACTTGGACTAGTTAGGCGGTTTTAGGCATGGGACGACCCTCTTGGCCCATCGCTAAAGGGGGCGGGGTCTCACTTACCTAAAGTGTCGACTAACACCGTGGTTCATCCTTTTTCCACCCCGCCGATCGTCCCGTGGTACGTTCTTAGAAGGTTAGGAGGAACCGAGGTAAGTTACCAACGTTTTTATTGCTTTGTCGTCACACTATTAGGGTTTTGTCCATTTTGGTTTGTATTGCTAGCTTGGGAACGTTGTCACTTGCCTTGAGTCCTAAACCGGTGATTCTTTCACCACTTGCTTGAGGGAAGCGGTATTTCTTTTCTTTTGGGTGCAACCTTTTGCGTGTTTGTTTGTATGTTTGTTTGTTTGTGTGTTTTTGGTGTCCGGTTGCATCCACAGTTTTGTCGCAAGACCCCACTTGCCTTGCGGAGTGCACTTCTCCCTCTAAGTGTACTCGCATGAGTTGAAAGGGCGTAGGGTGCGCTAATACCCGCTCGGCTAGTTTAGTAGTTAGTATGTGCTTACTCGAGGGCGAGTAAGGGTTAAGTGTGGGGGAGTTGATAAGTGTAGTTTGTAGTGCCTATTTCATAGTGTTTTGGTTCCATTTTCCTTGTGGAATCGCTACTTGGGAGTGGTTTATGGGCTACTTATGCTTCCTTTGGCTCGTTTCAGGTTCCCGAGACCATTCATGAAGAGTTGGAGCGATTCCGACTCAATACATACACTTTTCGGAGCCAACGAAGTGAAGGAACGATCACTCGATGCCTTGGATTCGACCACGAGACCTTGGGACCCAATCCCGAGCCTCCGAGACCCGATCCCGAGTCCCGAGAATCAATGAGAAACCCATGAGAGGCAAGGAAGGACCAAAAAGATCATATTGGAGGCCTACAAGACTCATCACCGACGGGTATGACCTCATCCCGTCCGGGATGAAGGAGAAAAACAAGGAGCTACTGTTTTTAACCCTTCCCGACCGGGACCAGCTCATCCCGGCCGGGATCGACCCCTTCCCGACCGGGACCACCTCATCCCGGCCGGGAAAGGCCTGCTGCAGCTCCGCCTTGTTTTCTTTCTTCTCCTTTCCACTTGTAACCCTATATATACCCTTCCTCTTGTAATCTAAGCTGATGTTCTTCACTTCCCACTAAACCCTAGACTATTTTAGGTTAGATTAGCTTAGATTAGAGTAGATTAGTCGGTAATTAGTCGTTAATCCTAGTTTTACTCTTGTAATTTGGGAATTCTTGAAGAATCCAACCAAGATTGACAACCTTGGTTGATGTATTTGGGTTTTTTTCCATTTATGCAAGATTTCTTCTTTTCATCTTCTCTAGTATGGTATAATCTTCTTTTCTCTTCTTTTTATCTTTGTTTATCAATCAAGTTTCAATCTTTAGTTCTTGTTTATTGTTTTGTTCATCATCCTTGTTAGTTTCACATATGCATGTTTTGTTGTTTGAGTTGGTTCTTCTTGTTAGTGTTAGTTTTAATTTAGATATGTTTGTGTAGACTCTTGCTAGGGTTAGTAGGGTGATTAGGGTGTTAATTGGATGATTAAGGGTTTGTTGGAGATGTTGGTGGAAGATTTGGGTTTCCTCTTGGTTTGATGCATATTACATGTTTGTTGAAATGCTTGAGGGACTAGTAGTTGCAAATACTTGTTTTTCTTGTCTTTTCTCTTGTGGGTGATAGTTTGCGTGTGGGTTTGGTTCCCTCACTAAGTAGCGAGAGCCCGGTGAGGACGACCCCTAGGTCGGTCTAAGTAGCGAGAGCCCGGATGCGACCTAGGCCACGATAACACGCTAGTAGCCCCGTTTGTCATGTGTGTCGCCAAGATGGGTTTTAGGTGGAACCTCTAGGTTGGTCTAAGTAGCGAGAGCCCGGACTATACCTAGATAACCCGACTACCCCCTTCACCTTTACTCCTCCTTGACCATTCCATTGCCCCTTTGAACCCGACCTAATCCTAGCCCGTTTCCTTAGTTGTTCTCTCTGTTACCGTAGTCATAGCCTTAGCCTTCTCCCCTTCCTATTACTCTAGTTTAGTTTAGCTCGTTGACTTAGTCCCGTCCCTTAGGTGACCTTAGTCTAGACGCCTCTTACCGTCCCCTTGGATTCGACCCGACTTACCCTAGCTACCCACTAGGATCGGTTGGTTATTTATTTGATCGGCGGGATCCACGACAAATCCCGTCATCACCTACCAAATCGTGCGTGATCTAATTCTAATTCGACTTTCACACAGGAACTAGAATTCCCCAAACAGATTAAAATGTTGTGGCCTTTAACAAATTAATCGACAAATAAAGCACGCGAAAATGGTACTAGCATAATTATAAATTTAGTATCGAAGCGACATAATAGTATAATAATCCATCGATCCCCCTCAGCCCTAGCGAGAAAATTAGCTACGCATGATAATTACGAAACAGGAAATCGCATACACAGAATTAATGTTAAAAAGTGAAGCAAATAAATCTAATGATAAACGAACGGGAATCTAGCGAACTAAACGGAACAACGAATTGTAAATAGATAAAATTATGACAAACTAAGTAATTCACGATGAAGATTGAAATATAAGAATGAAAATTGCATAAACGAATTTACCGAAATGGAGTACGAGTTGAAACCGAGTGCTAAAATGCTAAGAGTCACGTAGTTTTCTAATGTAGAAATTCTAAGCTATGAAAAGTGATAGTCCAAATAAAATACAACTCCTTAGTTATACAAAATAGGCGGGAAAAAAACTGAGTGTGCATGCCGGCCGGCTGGCAGGCGGCCGGTCACATGCAGGGGCCGAAGCACAACTAAAAATCAAGCTTAAATCATCATTGTGTCATGTCGGCCGACTGGCAGGCGGCCTGTCAGGGCAGGGTTGCGTGCACATCACTAATAAATAAGCATTGGGCCGCTTTTTCATGGCCCAATGAATCGACACTTCTCAGTTCTTCTTCGCCTAGACGTCCTGAAACACGGGTTTTGTCTCGAGATCGTTCTTCAAACCAGATGTGAGTGTGAATGCACATAAAGACCTAAAATCGTGTAGAATCTACAAAAACACTCACTCAAAGCGAAATGTTAGAAGAAATGGCTCTAAAGAGCGCGTTCCGACTGGAAAAGACAACGGAATCGATGGAATAAAGCTATATAAACACGACACATCAAACTCCCCCGAACCGAACCTTGCTTGTCCTCAAGCAAGACCCGTAAGAAAATAACTAATATAATACTGAAGCAGCTCAAAGCAAATAATAGGCAACCAAAATACTCAAGTCCGTCATAGCAAACATCTAACCAAGTCTAAGAAACGAATTCCAAGACGGGAAATAGGAAAAATAATTCACCAACAAATATACAACTTCACCAAGCATAATATGTAGAAACCACATTTTCAACCAAAACCCTTGCATAGGCTACTCATGAAACCACTCATCGCTCAATTAGGAAGGGTGTGTATATGTGAAATATATATGTGAAAACGCTCAACTACTCCAACTCATGGAAATATGCCCGCAATCTAGTATGGTATCGACCTCTAAATTTTTACAAAACATGCTAAGATCACAAAGGGAGGCAAAGATGGTGATAACAAGGTAGAAGGTAGAAATCGATATGGTCATGTTAGGTTAAAGCCAAGCTAGTGAACTAACTAGTGCGATAATGCTCAACTCAAAAATTCTTCCACTTCCATAAACAAAACATAAAAGTCACCAATCAACGAGAACGAGTTCGGGGTTAAAAAAGGACGCTCAAATTTCATCATGTAAACGGAAAATAAAAGTAATGAGAATAACATATTTTTGTTGTTTTGATTTTTTTTTCTTTTTCGATTCTTTTTCGATTTTTTTTTCTTTTGATTTGATTTCTTTTTTTTCTCTTTTTTTTTTATAAAACTTGATGAATTAGAAGCAAATGTACCATGACTCAAATTGACCCGGATAAGATCTAGAAACTCCCTTGAAACAGAGTCAACCACATCCAAACGTCCATCACAATTCTCCATATTCACACAATAACGAGCATAGAACGCACTAGGTGACCTACTTCATCAAGCTTGGCTAGGTAGGCAAATTTAATTTTGTAGTTCATTTTGTGAATTCTTAAAATTTTAGCCAAGGAAAAAATGGATAGAAATGGATGAAAATGAAAATGTCCCAAAAACGATCACTAGGCAAGTTAGTCAAAATAAAGGGGAAAACACCATACTTATGCGTATTGACATAGCATATTCCACGAGGAGACCTACACACACAACCTAAGTGGTAGCCAGGTATGAATGCACTAGTAGAGAAATGACATTTGGCAAATAGATAAGATAATGGTTGTTGTAAATAACCGTAGCGTATTGTAAAAGACAACGTTTATTGGGAAACGACCGATGCAAAATGTTTCTAGAAAACATAACCACATCAGTCAAGATGTACGACCGATGCGAAATGTATACATAAAACATAATCGCATCAGTCAGAATTTACGACCGATGCGAAATGTATACATAAAACATAATCGCATCAGTCAGAATTTACGACCGATGCGAAATGTATACATAAAACATAATCGCATCAGTCAGAATTTACGACCAATACGAAATGTATATACTACAAAATATAACCGCATCAGTCAGGAGTTACGTCCGATGCGAAAGATTTTTGCATAATATCTAGTTAACAGAACCAACATTATAATTGTTGCAAAATAATTTACCGTATAACATTATGAGCATCAGTCTTAATTAAGCTACACTACTACAAAATATGGAATAAGAAACACTAAATAGAGAACACACTACTAGATAACCATTCTCTAAGATTATAAATAACGCACCTTACACATAACTGTTATCTAAAGAATTAATAGAGAACCGCATTGATGCAAGTGTTATCTATGTAAAAGATAGAGAACGCTTATTGATGCAATGTTATCTACTCCCTCCTATTGCAAGTATTCCTCCCCAATTTTTGGGGGGGAAAACCAAGGAGGGAGTAAAGTAATAATAAATGGTGGAGTTAAAGTAAGAGAGATGAATAGAAAGTGGGGTATGAAGTGTAAAAGGTGGGGTATAAAGTAAAAAGGTGTTGAGTTTAGGTGTGGAGGAAAAGAATAAAGAATTGAAAGAAGATTAAAAAATGATTATAATTGGGAAAGTGAAAAGGAAAATGGGAAGAAAACCAAACTAAGCTCAAAAAGAAAAGTGGGAGGAATACGTGGAATAGGAGAGAGTATGTAAAAGATGGAATATAAAAAGATTTTAATGAACCATAAAAAGATAGAATAACTCATCTTCATAAACACCACTCTAACTGCGTGAGACTTTTCCCCCAAAATTAATCCTCCTTCAAACCCTAATTTCTAATCCGCAAACCCTACATAATCACTCCAATGGATGCGCAACAACGTCTACAATAATCAACTCCAACAAATTCGTGATCTCGTTGACGAGGAAATTCAGATTGAAGAGGTCGAAGGTCTACTCGATGATCCCGATGCCGATTATTCTCCTTTGTAATCAATCAATCCCTCAATTCTTTCTCATTTTCCGTTAATAATTCATTCCTGTGATGGTAACTCAACTTAATTTTGATGAATTTCTATGATTTCTGGTGAATTTATCGATTACGGGTCATGAATAATGCAAATTTGAGATAAATTGACTCTATTCATTTGTGATTATCAGTTCCATTTCAACTATCAATGCTACATTTTCCTCAGTACTTATATTTCAACAACACATAAAGCTTATTCTTCTTCTTCTTAATTGATCACCGTCTTTCCTTATAGCTCTCTTCAATTGATAAGTTTTCATTTCTGTTCACTTTTTTTTGTATTCGATTTCAATATGAGTAAACCCTAATTTGGATTTGGGGTTGTGTAGGTTGTTTTTCAATGAACTTGATTGGAATAAAATTATGCGTTCATATAAAACTATAATTTTTGATGAACTACAACTCATCTATGTAATTGTAGCTTACAATTAAGGCGATTGTTGATCCCGACCATGTTTGCACAAAATTTGTGATGTTTGTAAGGTAAGGAGTAAAGGATCTTCGTGTTACAAGTTAGTTAAAGATGTTGCGTTTCCTTAGTGTGCTACATCATATAGATTGGTATTTAGTTGCTCAAATTTCTCTTTTTGAATTTCCATCGTACTGATTTAGTTGGCTGCGTTCAGAGTTAATTTGGTTGGTAGCACCTAGTTACCATGTCGTTACGTCTCACATATTTTAAAGTTACTTTCAATGGTAAAATTTCTATATTGGGCATTTGATGGATCTATGAATATTAATTAAGTATTTTTTCATGTCGTTTCTGTATTATCCATATTAATATTATGATCGAGTTGAATATTTCATCTTCATTCAAACATGGTTGTTTCTGTGTGATGTAGCTTGGAGGCATGGATCCTGTAGAAAAATGATTCATGTGGGATGTCATTTCACGCATGTCCTGAAAGTGAGGAAGAACAATTTGTAATTCTCACTACTCATAGCATGAACGAAGGATATGCTTCGTGCACCAGGATGTCAATCATGGTAAGCTATTAGACTATTAACTATTGTACTCTTTATAGTGAAATTTCTAGTGAAGCTCATGATAAGCAGAGTAATAGTGCGGAGTATTAAGTAACTTCGAGCTTGTGACATTGCATTATTACCGAATATTACATAATTTCATTTAATCAATAGGGTCATTCACATTCTCCCACTCAATTAATTGAAGAATTTTTACGTCATTTTTTTTATTTTATTTTCCACGTTTGTTAATTAGGAGTAGTGTGCTGCATAAGGAATAACCGAATAAGTTGGCATGTAAGTACTACATTGAAAAACCTTTTCAGGTATTCATACATCTGCGCGAGCTCTAGTGTTGGTTTCTAATTATTTCTGAATCATGTATGCTTTGATTAATGATTGTTGCCTAGGGCAGCGCAACTAAGTTTGAAGTAAAAACTAAAGAGCATTCATATGCATTATTTTATATGATTCAAACTCTACTAGTTTATAATAGTTTGATATGATTCATCCGCTCTCTCACGATATTACCTCTTTGAACCCCATTGATTGCCATTGTCTGACCATTGTATGAGGATGGTGACGTGGCACCCAGTGCAATTTAAATAGTGTCAGTGTTAGCGGCGGTTAAGTTGTTGTTTCCTGTAAGTCCACCCCGAACCTTTATATCCGGTATTATACCTGGCTGAGAAAATTGCAAGGATGCCTCATTATTGAAATTCAAATTTTAGAGTTCCCTAGATTCTTTACTACTTAGACTACATGTGATATTACGATTTGGCTGCCTGGATTCCTTACGTCTTCTACTCATAGAGTCATAGCTTATAGTTTATACTTTATATATCCTCAACCATTTCATCATTTATTTGCAGGTTGAGACTTAACATATACAAATAGAATGATCTCATCCTCAGGTGGTTGATAGTTTGGTGTTACAATTCGTTTCTTAAATGCATTGTATTATAAATGCGTTCGTTTCTTAAATTAGTAGTAGCGACAGGGAGAATCAAACCGGATGTGGAGGAAGCGTAGCAACTGCGCTTCAATTACTCAAGAACACAATTCAACTTCTGCTCTCTTTCTTTTTTCTTTTCCCTTTGTCTTATATTTCTGCTCTCTCTAAATAAAAAACGCTTGTAATATCACTGTCTTTTTACTGCACCTTTTCCTTCTAGATGTGCTCTTGTTTTTCCTTAAAAACACTTTTGAACAATTTTTTGTGCTTAGTTGTAATACTTTGATGTTGGGTTGTTCCTAAAATTCTTTATTGAACTTGGCTAATCTACTTGATTAGTTTAACATAATCCAAATTTTAATCCCGAGTTTTTGATGACTTGCTTCAGCTAACTAAGTGTAGACACTCGCATTTTGACTACCAGGTGTCTATAGCAGTTTCCAAAAAACACCCGATGATGATCGGACGCTAACGTGTTTCTACGCGCTCAGATATGGGCTCAAATCCATTAGTCGTTGGCTTAAGCACTTACGGAGTACAAATCTCACAAAACTGACCTCAAAATCAGGCCCAGTGGACCGTTCCGAGTCAAACAAGACTAATTTGGGCCAAAACCGACAACGGAAATAAAACCGACTTTTAGCGATTGGGTCAACCCTGGTCAAAGTCGTTTCCGAGACACATCAAAGCAGCCACTCAAATACAAAAAGTCCAACTCAAGAAGCAAAACCAACAGTCCATCTTCAGACGGGCCATCAGGTCAAGTCCGTCAGGGCACAAAACCCTAGACACCAAAGTACATGGGCAATGCCTATATAAGCAACCCCATGCACACACAATTACACAACTTTTTACCACTTCAAAAAAAAAACCTGATCTTACACATACAACCCTAATCAAACCCCTAGCAATTCTACACTAGCAAAAACCCTAAACCTAGTTCTAGGAATCAATCCCGAGCCCATAACTTAACCTCCATAAAACCTCGAAGACTCTTGTGTAAAGCCACGGTTACGAGTCCGTTCCGAGACAAGAACATGTAGGTTGAGGGTGTCAAAACCCCTTTCTCTCCTTCCTCTCTTCCTCCCGTCATCTTCATCTTTTTCGCGTTTTTTTTTGTTTTATTTCGTTCCTTGCATTATAATATCGATAATAACTAATACTACTAAAATACTTATCGATTTGTGTCGAATAAGAGGGGTATCGGAATAAGGAAACACAAATATACAAGTGTACTGCACACAGCGTTGACGGTCGCTTGTTCCAATACCCCGATTATTTGATTATTGAGATAAGTTAACTTAAACAATTTTTTTTTTTTCGTTTTCATCATTGCTCGAGTCATATATTTACATTAATTTTCAAAAACAAGCATTATATTTAATAAGGGTCGAAACCCGTTGACGCGGATCTGACATCCTAATCCTTAGGGATTTATTTCGATGTCGGAAAAGCCGAGGGAATCAAGTTTTCATTCAAGCAAAGTGTCGATACGTTAGATCCGATGCCAATTCCATAATTGGATGTCGAGTCTAATAATCTAATCAAACAATTTAGCCAATTCAATTTTTCGTTGATGCTAACGTAGATGTTATTTAATTCGTTCGAATCATGACACTACAAACGCGGAGGAATATCTATATCGTCTTGGTTATTTTAAACGATTCAAATCAATATTCTTTATTTTTTCACTCTAGTATTCCATATCGATTCCATAATCGAATATGGGATATGACGAGCATCACAATTAAAATCGAGTATAAATTATTCCAAGTATTTAATATCGATTTCATAATCGAATATTGAATACGACGAATATCGAAAATATTAAGTCGAGTGCAAATTACGCAATATTTGTACGCGATTTAATAAAATCATCAATTTTCCGAAGAAAACAATTTCGCTCTTCTTTATTATTATTCTTCGAACATCATTTTTTTTAGACAAAACATTTTTTTTAGATCTCGATATATTTTTTTCCTTGACCTCGGTCAACACGTGTTAATCCATCACGTGACCTACCATTCTTTTCAAAACCATGCATCATACTACATTATTCGCAAACCGTTATTATTCGTTATATCGTTACTAACAGTTTGCTTGTTTCTTTTGTCAATTTTTGTCGTTTATTTTATTTTACTAAAATGAACCCGCATGCTAAAATTCAACTTCGACGTTAGAATTAATTGCATTAAATTGACTTAGAAACCCTTTTCAATTCCATTCACATGTTTAGGGAAAATAATCTTTGCATATCATTTTTCCGTTCAACTAACGCGCGTATTAGAAAGTCATTCGAATTCTTAGTAGAGGCCGCTAATGTGCGGGCGGGGTTGGGTGTCCTTTGTGGGCTTCCCAACACGTACCCTCACCCCTTACTCAGAACCTCGGTTTCCGGATGCCCGAAACCGTTGGCGCACGAGAGTCATTCAATACACAATATCCGATAATGTCGGTATTGGTATCAAATGCAAAGGGACGAGCCCAATAAACTCTGACATTGGAAATGGGCCGTATTTTGTATACGGACCACTACGACATAGAGTGGGCTCGAATGGTTCTGAATAACCACAAAATTCGGTGGCGACTCCACTTCGACCTAAATTTCAATTCGATCCGTTTCATATGGAGATTCATTCGCCTACCCAAACCCGCGCGTGGCCGCGTCGGGGTGGACCTATGTCATGTCCACACTAAGGTACTTAATTTTTTACTTATATTTTCTTCCTTTATCATTTGATGTCTCAGTGCTAAAATAGGCGGTTTCTTTTTCCTTTATAATTTTTTTTTTCAATTAGGTTTTGCTTTATTGCGATTCAATTAATTTATTAACATCTTACTTGTATGTGATTTGATGTTTGTTGAATGTTTGCGATGTATGCTAGATTTACTTGGTGTCGTATTTTGAGTGTACTCCATTTTTTGTAGTTATGTTTTGATGTTTCATCTGTTGAGTTTTAGTGTTTTTTGCTGACTTTTTTTGTGGAGGCAAGATTGTCCTGATTTCCTGAATTGAGAGCTGTAGAAATTTTTGTGTAATACGACTTTTTTTCTTAACGGTCTTCCTCTAATCTTTTCTCCTATTCATTCTAGCACAAGTATGAGTGATTACTTATGTCGTATACTTGACATTAATTACATTGGATTGATGCTCCACTGGAAGTGGTTTACTTATACTTGGAGATTCGGGTTCTCTTTTTCAAGTATGAGTGTTTACTTTATGCTTGTTATGTTAGTTTAGTAGGCTATACTGATATATTTTGGACTTAGATGTTATTTTGACTTGTGAATGTACTTCATGGTTTCAGGACTTCTACTAACAGTCTAAGAAAAGGTTCGAATATGATGTTATTTTCAAAGAAAGAGCACAAAAGGCCATGGTCACCCTTCAGGTAACGGATATGATCCTTTTTTAAGGTTTTTATTATTTTTTTTGTTATCTTACCGTCATTTAATGATGTTTTGAGTGAAGTTTAGTTGTCTTTTTTTGTTTGTTATATACACAAGTATGGATATTATGACTTGGTGTTCTATTCACTTTTGATCGTACATAGGATATACCCCTAGAAAGGAGGGCCCGTCTACACAATCGAGTCCAAAGTCTGAGAAATATCTCACGTGGACCTTCCTTCGAATAGGACTCAGCCCACATAGTCGAATCCTAAGGAAGGCCCACCTTTCACAAGTCACCCGTCTAGGTGTCTTTTCTGAGTCAACCTTTTACAAGGCATAGCCCTATGACAAAAGGTTTGTGGTCCTTACGTCTAAGGGTCACTCGTCCAACACTCGAGTATTAACAAAATCTTCAATCTCACTCGGGGGCTACACTTTAGCAGGGCGATCAATCACGGTTGCCCTAAGGGTCATGTCTTACACGTGTCTCACGTACCCCACTTTCGAGTCACTTAAGATGCCACGCCATCTAAGTCCTTAGTCTCACATTGGGGGCTATTCTCCGACGGAGTGATTAATCACAGTCACTCCGAGAATCATACCCTACACATTTGTCTTAGGGGAGTCTAACCCGAGTCAAACTGGAGTCGTCTCTCCTCTCGCGCAATTTCCTATGCCTTGGTGAATTTGAGTTCCGAAGCAACTTTACTGATTACGCGGTATTCTTACAGACAGGCCACCGCAAACCAGACATCAAAAGATGCAAGGAACTTTGGACGAACTGAAGGCCGCGCTGGCCAAGATGGAAACTCAATTGACTACCATCCAGACTGACCAAGCGACCTTGGCCACCAGTCTAAGTGCCGTGGAGAAAGGGACTCCTGTTGCTGGATCTGAGCCCACTGGGCCCATAGCTGAACTAATCAACGTTGTTCGCAAACTTGAAGAGCAGGTCCATTTGTCAACGAATAACTCGATCCACACGGAAAATGCCCGTACCTATTCACCCCTGAATGATGAACTGCCCGACAACTTCGACCTTACGGGCATACCAATGTTTGAGGGTACCGAAGACCCGGTCCACCACATCCGGGCTTTCAAAGAATTTATGGCTGTCAAGGGGGTGAAGTCCATCATGTTCAGACACTTGTTCGCTTCTTCCCTTGAAAAGCACCCCAAAGCCTGGTACTACAGGCTCGATTCCAAGAAATACCCGACTTGGGATGACATGGCAACAGAGTTCGCTCGGAATTATGCTGATAATACCGAGATCCAGACTACAATGCGTACTCTGGAAGTGATGGCCCAAGAGCCCAAAGAAGGGTTCACTAAATATCTTCAAAGATGGAGAGCCGAGAGTGTGAAGTTGGTAGACAAGCCCAACGAGAAGACACTAGTGGAGGCATTCATCAACAACCTCCAACCTTCCTACCGCGTCCATCTTAGGTATGCCGGTATTTCAAACTTTGTGGTGCTTACCGAAATGGGCATTAGGATTGAAGACGATCTTCGACATAATGAAGATCTGGGTGAAGCTTCTACTGAAGGCTATATTGGACATCAACTCGAGTCCTTAGAAGCCGACGACTAATGACAACATCATCCGAGAGTCCAGATTTGATTTTAAGTCCGAGTCTGAGTCTGAGTCTAGGATGTTCTATTTCAAAGTCAAAGTCAGAGTCAGTTGTATTCTGTCCCCTTTTCAAAATTCAATAAAATCAAGCTTTCAATATTCTATTTCTCATATCTACTTTCCTTATGTGTTTCCAAGAACGTGATGAACACCGTCATACACTGTGAGCAGACGCACGTGACTATTATAGACACATCTATAATGACTGCAGGAAACCGAGGCCGTGTTTTTTTTTTACCTATTCCATGTCTGGTATAGAAAGCCACAAAACTACACTTAGCAGGAGCGGTATCGAATTCCTATGACAAATCTGGGTAGTCTCCTAGTTTGGGTTCAAGACGGGAGGCAAGCCCATTTCCCACAATAAACACCCATCCAATAAGATCAACCAACCCCTACCTTTGGTGTTAGTCTGACCAACAAAAAAACACTGCACGGAAAAAAAATTCAAAAAACCCATGACCGGGGCTAAGAGGTCAACCCAAAAAACATTCAAGATCCCATGACCGAGGCTAAGAGGTCAACCAACATTCAAAAAACCCATGACCGAGGCTGAGAGGTCAACCAACATTCAAAAACCCATGACCGGGGCTGAGAGGTCAACCAACATTCAAACAAACACATGATCGGGGCTGAGAGGTCAACCAAAATTCAAGATTCCATGACCGGGGCTAAGAGGTCAACCAAAAAAAACATTCAAGAAACCCATGACCGGGGCTAAGAGGTCAACCAACAAAAATTCAAAAATCCAAAGACCGGGGCTAAGAGGTCAGCCAAAGAATATTCAATAACCCATGATCGTAGTGAAAACGATCAAATTCAAAATTATCAATGCTCGTACCATCCAATAGGGGAGAAACAATCAAGCTGGTCAGCTAACAACACATCTAGCCTTCCCACATTACAACCCTCAAGACCTTCCCGAGACCTAGGCTAGAGACAGCCCAGAATTTTGAGGATTCAAGCTCCATAAGATACCCCTTACCATTAGGGCCAGACATGGAAATCAGATCCGCATTATTAAACCTACCCCGATCGAAGTCCGAGTCATTTTTACTCGACTTCCCCATTTCCTACCACATTGCAATACCTTACCCTCGAAGCCTTAGCTCCACCAAATCGAGCTCCAGATTTCGAATCATCAAGGCCACTTGCGACCTAGCACCACATTTCCAAAATCATCCAAACCAGTTACCAACCCCAAACACGGGAACCAAACTTGCGGTCGGGATAGAACATGCCCAAATAGTGCACACCACCTCTGGGGGCTATCCCGGAGAACGCTCACAGTCACAGGATTAATATCCTAATCATTCTAGCCCTTTGACTAAAACGTCATTGGGAATGCACCTAGCCTACACCATCGCTATGGCTAGTTACACACAAAGTCCTATTAGACTAGGCACCATAATACATCTTCCGACACTGAACTACGGCTTGGTTTGATTTCACTACACGTGAATACGTAGGCAGCCTTTCAATAGAGGCACAACCACTCACATTGACACACATTCAAAAAGCGCCATCATTCCGGTCACGACACCATCATGTTCTCAACAGCTAGCTTTGTCGTCCTGGGGGCTTCTCTTAGGCGGGAAACCTCCATCTGCTCACAAAATCAAAAAAATCTAGCCTCCTTTCTATAGTGTGTCCTAGTACTCGGCTCAGTTGAAGACGAGAATCTGTCAGGACTCGAAGCAATACCCATTTTGGACTGTACCCTAAAATCAAAAATCCAGAAGGGCACCAGACTAAAACAGTCTCATTACAGACTACTGCAGTCCCCCTATAACATATCATTCCCATGTTGCCACTCGCCTAGGCTACGGGATAGCGCAACTCAAGAGTCTTGTTAGGTGGCCCACCCCCCTACCGAGTCACGGTCCAACCCCTCAAGAGTCCAGTCGTGTCTGTCAACTCGTCCGGTCACGTCCAGAGTCGAGTCTGTCGGTAGGCCTCTCTCTTTAAATTCCACTTTGAAATTTGCAAAACTTAGCCATTTAAGAAAATCCTTTTCGACAAAGTCAAATTTCGGTCTATTTAACACTACAACAAAATCATCTTTTCGTGTCAATTATTTCGTGACGATTGGATAATTGACACGAGTAACACACAATTACTCACGTAGTTAGCCACTTATCCTACCAAATAAAAATCGACACTAATGTAATATCTTAAACGACGTGTTAGCCTCATTACTCATCTACTATTAATAATCTACACTTAACCTAGCTAATTGCGAAAGAAAAAAAAACAAATCATGAACTGCAAACCCAAGATCCCTCTTTTCCGCCGCCTACATACTTCAATATATGAACCCTAGATTCATCGCATATCCTAAATTCCAACTAAGCTGATTATCACCAAAAACGAAATGTTATTTTACCAGTGTAATAATGAAATTACATGGTCGTCGATTGTTGTTTCGCTCACTTCTTCGTTCAACAGCAAGACCTGCTTATCAATTCACCCATTAAGGTACTTTTTATCACTTCTTTTTGTGTTAATCTCTTTTAGATGGATCGTATCACCATGGAATTAGAACTTATCACATTGTTGAAGAGTTTACGGATTCTTGTTTCACTAGTGATCGAAATACAGAAATTGTATCCATCTTCATCTTATTGTATAATTACTATCCACCTATGATTCATTGCATCATTCACTCAATTTAAGTTGCTTTCTATACCCGTTTTGATTCTATTTTCAATTCACTTAATTACCAGTGTTATGTTGCCCGGCTATTTGTTTGGGGATTGTTAATTTGTGAAGTTGATATCTTTTACTGTTATGAATTTATGATTGTACTGTCAGATTCAAATGATTGTTTACAGTTGCTATAAATTGAGATTTGGTTTGTTGTATGCGTATATATATTGTTGGTTTTCTGATCCAAGATTAGTATTAGTATGAGGTTGATTTAATTGGTTAATTAATTCATGAATAATATAATTCCTAATAATGTGGCATTGAATGATAATGCTTAATTAGCTTTGGTAGGTAGTTAGTAGTGGTGTAAGTCGTGGGTTCTTCCACTAGTTTAGGATATTCAATTTAGAATTCCACTAGTTTAGGATATTCAATTTAGTTGATTTGTATGTATGCTGATCAATTATTAATAGTCTGACTTTATTTGTTTGGTTCATTTGGACCGTTAAATTTAGTTTCTTTGTTTACGGAGATATAAATTGAGATCGATTTGTTGGGCATGTATGTATGTATGTATGTGTGTATTTTGTACAAGTTATTGTCAAGACTTTTTTTATGACTTTATTATAGTAAGATGAGTGAGCAAAAATATACCCCGGTTGCTAACAAGTTCAGGACATTGTTAAAAAAAATTAGTAACTTCACCCCAACCGTAAGATAAAAGAGTACCAAGTTTGGGGAGATTAAAGGAACACCATGCTAGTAACTAATTTATAATCTTAGAGTCTAGACTTGTAAAGTGGATTGACTTTAAGGATTCTAGGAAACTTGTAGGCAGACTGTGGAAGCTATCACAAACCGGAGACGAGGCTGCACACATCATTGAGACATGTATTAACTTTACGGCGTTTACGCCTTTGTTAAACAATTTCGTGATTCTATTCAAAAATGAATATTTTCACTTAATCATATTATACGCTATATACAGATATAATGTGAGTCATGTAACAGCACAGGTCAAAATAAGGATCGGGTTGAGTTGAATAAGGGTCAAGTTGTGCGGGTCAAGGGTCGGGTTAGAGTCAGGGTCAGGGTCGGAATACGAGTGAGGTTATACGGGTCGGGTTGGGTTATACTTTTAAGTAGAGGTTAGCTTAACTAACTTTGTATCGAGCTCTTTATTTATTTTTATGTCAACGATTCATTTCGATCTCCTTAGGAATACAACATGATTTGACTAAACTGAACTGAATTTTGTATCAAGTTTTTACGTCAATTATTTTCATGGTTTTTCTTATCTTCTTCAAAAAAGAGTCTTTCTCATGGTCACAAAGAGTCTTCCTCATCATGTATAGTGAGGTCGGGGCCATTAAAGTGCTTGTAAGCACCATATTATTCCCCTCTTAACTTTCCGTTGAATCAATAGTTTCTTTTTATCGTTTATTGAGCATCAACCTTTTCTTTATGATGATGTAACATAGTATATGATATGTGTAATGTGCCCGAAGTTGGCTCCGTCACTGGCATATATATAATTCCCTTGTAATGTGCCCAAAGTACATGGGCAATGCCTATATAAGCAACCCCATGCACCCACAATTACACAACTTTTTACCACTTCAAAAAAAAACCTAATCTTACACATACAACCCTAATCAAACCCCTAGCAATTCTACACTAGCAAAAACCCTAAATCTAGTTCTAGGAATCAATCCCGAGCCACCATAACTTAACCTCCATAAAACCTCGAAGACTCTTGTGTAAAGCCACGGTTACGAGTCCGTTCCGAGACAAGAACATGTAGGTTGAGGGTGTCAAAACCCCTTCCTCTCCTTCCTCTCTTCCTCCCGTCATCTTCATCTTTTTCACATTTTTGTTTGTTTTATTTCGTTCCTTGCATTATAATATCGATAATAACTAATACAAAACACTAAAATACTTATCGATTTGTGTCGAATAAGAGGGGTATCGGAATAAGGAAACACGAATATACAAGTGTGCTGCACACAGCGTTGACGGTCGCTTGTTCCAATACCCCGATTATTTGATTATTGAGATAAGTTAACTTAAACAATTTTTTTTTTTATTTCGTTTTCATCATTGCTCGAGTCATATATTTACATTAATTTTCAAAAACAAGCATTATATTTAATAAGGGTCGAAACCCGTTGATGCAGATCTGACATCCTAATCCTTAGGGATTTATTTCGATGTCGGAAAAGCCAAGGGAATCAAGTTTTCATTCAAGCAAAGTGTCGATACGTTAGATCCGATGCCAATTCCATAATTGGATGTCGAGTCTAATAATCTAATCAAACAATTTAGCCAATTCAATTTTTCGTTGATGCTAACGTAGATGTTATTTAATTCGTTCGAATCATGACACTACAAACGCGGAGGAATATCTATATCATCTTGGTTATTATAAACGATTCAAATCAATATTCTTTATTTTTTCACTCTAGTATTCCATATCGATTCCATAATCGAATATGGGATATGACGAGCATCACAATTAAAATCGAGTATAAATTATTCCAAGTATTTAATATCGATTTCATAATCGAATATTGTATGCGACGAATATCGGAAATATTAAGTCGAGTGCAAATTACGCAATATTTGTACGCGATTTAATAAAATCATCAATTTTCCGAAGAAAACAATTTCGCTCTTCTTTATTATTATTCTTCGAACATCATTTTTTTTAGACAAAACATTTTTTTTAGATCTCGATATATTTTTTTCCTTGACCTCGGTCAACACGTGTTAATCCATCACGTGACCTACCATTCTTTTCAAAACCATGCATCATACTACATTATTCGCAAACCGTTATTATTCGTTATATCGTTACTAACAGTTTGCTTGTTTCTTTTGTCAATTTTTGTCGTTTATTTTATTTTACTAAAATGAACCCGCATGCTAAAATTCAACTTCGACGTTAGAATTAATTGCATTAAATTGACTTAGAAACCCTTTTCAATTCCATTCACATGTTTAGGGAAAATAATCTTTGCATATCATTTTTCCGTTCAACTAACGCGCGTATTAGAAAGTCATTCGAATTCTTAGTAGAGGCCGCTAATGTGCGGGCGGGGTTGGGTGTCCTTTGTGGGCTTCCCAACACGTACCCTCACCCCTTACTCAGAACCTCGGTTTCCGGATGCCCGAAACCGTTGGCGCACGAGAGTCATTCAATACACAATATCCGATAATGTCGGTATTGGTATCAAATGCAAAGGGACGAGCCCAATAAACTCTGACATTGGAAATGGGCCGTATTTTGTATACGGACCACTACGACATAGAGTGGGCTCGAATGGTTCCGAATAACCACAAAATTCGGTGGCGACTCCACTTCGACCTAAATTTCAATTCGATCCGTTTCATATGGAGATTCATTCGCCTACCCAAACCCGCGCGTGGCCGCGTCGGGGTGGACCTATGTCATGTCCACACTAAGGTACTTAATTTTTTACTTATATTTTCTTCCTTTATCATTTGATGTCTCAGTGCTAAAATAGGCGGTTTCTTTTTCCTTTATAATTTTTTTTTCAATTAGGTTTTGCTTTATTGCGATTCAATTAATTTATTAACATCTTACTTGTATGTGATTTGATGTTTGTTGAATGTTTGCGATGTATGCTAGATTTACTTGGTGTCGTATTTTGAGTGTACTCCATTTTTTGTAATTATGTTTTGATGTTTCATCTGTTGAGTTTTAGTGTTTTTTGCTGACTTTTTTTGTGGAGGCAAGATTGTCCTGATTTCCTGAATCGAGAGCTGTAGAAATTTTTGTGTAATACGACTTTTTTTCTTAACGGTCTTCCTCTAATCTTTTCTCCTATTCATTCTAGCACAAGTATGAG
The DNA here is from genome assembly GCA_958450325.1 of Agrostemma githago. Lineage (NCBI taxonomy): Eukaryota > Viridiplantae > Streptophyta > Magnoliopsida > Caryophyllales > Caryophyllaceae > Agrostemma > Agrostemma githago. Next base: position 31,844,853 of record OY288253.1, on the reverse strand, counting down.
TGATTACTTATGTCGTATACTTGACATTAATTACATTGGGTTGATGCTCCACTGGAAGTGGTTTACTTATACTTGGAGATTCGGGTTCTCTTTTTCAAGTATGAGTGTTTACTTTATGCTTGTTATGTTAGTTTAGTTTACTTTATGCTTGTTATGTTAGTTTAGTAGGCTATACTGATATATTTTGGACTTAGATGTTATTTTGACTTGTGAATGTACTTCATGGTTTCAGGACTTCTACTAACAGTCTAAGAAAAGGTTCGAATATGATGTTATTTTCAAGGAAAGAGCACAAAAGGCCATGGTCACCCTTCAGGTAACGGATATGATCCTTTTTTAAGGTTTTTATTATTTTTTTGTTATCTTACCGTCATTTAATGATGTTTTGAGTGAAGTTTAGTTGTCTTTTTTTGTTTGTTATATACACAAGTATGGATATTATGACTTGGTGTTCTATTCACTTTTGATCGTACATAGCTTGGAGAACCTAACTTACCTAAGTATCGAAAAGCATTGGGCTCAAATTTGTGAAATTAGTCGTATGGAATTTCAAAAAAATTATAACATCTCAAGGTTGAGAAATAGAAAGAAGTGATACTTTTGAGGTATGTGCATGCTATTACATACTCCATTTTATTCATTAGCTTTGTAGTGTATTACTCCGTATTAATTTATTATAGTTTTAGTTTTTATACTCACCCTTGGCTATCATTATCGGTAAGACTGTAACCATTGGATTTTTTTCCTTATTTTTCTTATAATTCTAAAATACTTCTTCTCATCAAACAAAACTTTACATGGTCCCACTTTTCTTCGGAATGTAATGGTATAATATTATTCGGAAGTATTTCATGACTTACGAGGATTTATTTGTCAATGTTAGTGGTTTCGTTGTAGCTCTAAGCCTCTAACACTCTCATGATCAACTTCTTACATTTCTAGCTAATACCTTTATTTATATTTTAATGTGATATTTGACTAAAGTATTCTATTTTTGAATTTCTTTTACAGAGTTTTGTTTTAATCGGCATCGAAGTAGAGCAAGTAGAGTACGATGAGTTCGGTTGATATGCTAATGCACCATTGTCGAAAAACTTGGTAGTGTAATTTCTTTTGTTGGAGACTAGTCATAGAAAATCACTCAAATGTTACTATATGAGAATTATGTTATGTATTGTAAGTTTAGCTATTTGGACTTTCATTGGAGTGATACTTGAGGGTTATAATCCATGTAATTGTGTAGTATTTGTATTATTATTCAGATTAATGCTAAATATTTGTGTTGGGATGGAGACATTTGATTGGTAATGAATTGTATTTGAGCTAGCAAGGATAACACGTTTTTTATTATTATTTTTAATAAAAAAACAGGGAAAAGGCAACGGTTGTGAAAAAAGACCGTTGTCTAAAATCTACTTTTCACGACAGTTATAAAAAAGATCGTCGTCTAAAATCTACTTTTGCAACGGCTATTAAAAAGACCATCATCTAAAATCTACTTTTCGCAACGGTTATAAAAAAGACCGTCGTCTAAAATCTACTTTTCGCAACGGTTATAAAAAAGACCGTTGTCTAAAATCTACTTTTCGCAGCGGTTATAAAAAAACCGTTGTCTAAAATCTACTTTTCGCAACGGTTACATGTTTTAACCGATGCAAAATGTCTTTAAGGCTACGGTCATGCGACTGTTGTGAAAAGTAATGGATCTATAGCAACGCCCAGGAATACAACGGTCAAAGACCGTTGCGATATGTGGTTTTTAACCGTTGCGATATGCAATTTTTGTACTAGTGATGTACTGGCTACAGGAAGCTCTAAATCTCACCAATTTTGTAGATAAAGCTTAAATGTAAGGTCGGTCTAAATGGGAACCACAAATTATAGCTCAGTTGGTTGAATACTTATCGATTAGTTATTATTCCACATTAACAAAGGTCAAATGAATGCCAATTAGGAATGAGTAGGTAGCCTAAAGAGTGCAAATTATCATCATTGCTGCATAATCGGTATCATAGACAAACACTAAGACTCAAGGAAATAAAACCAGAAATACTAAAAAATCCCCCACGCTAGACTCGACATTGTCCTCAATGTCCATATCATACAGACTCAAAATTGGTGAGGAGACACAAATAAAAATCGAGGATAGAGAAAAGACATACCAATTATGTACACGGAGAGGTAGCGGAATCAGCAATCCGCTACTGATCATCATCATCATCATCACCAAAATCATCATCCTCCATATCATCATCTGCAGCAGTCCCGGAACCAGACGCACCACCTGTATACCAACCACCCCCCTTGATACTCACTAGCGACTCCAAAAGCTGGGCCCGTCGGGGCACTGAAATAGTCAGTGTGAAGATGGAAGCCGCCATGAATCAAAGGGTCAGTATAACCACCCACGGGCCACGAAAAGTACGAGGGGTAAGGGCTCTGTGGTGGCATAGCAGCACGCCTAGCATAGTCATCATAAACGGGATACATCCCGAGGCACTGATCAGCATATAACCTGTCTAGGCGATCGTGGGTAGCAGCGGTATTGGCACGAGTCTCCGTGCGAAAAGTATCAAAGTCAGAACGGGACGAACCGGCACTCAGCTCCATACGCTCCATCCATGCAATCAGATCGGGATGGAGGGGAGCATACTGGGGTGATGGAGGGGGCTGCTCAAAAGTAGTAGTGGTGGTGGGCTCGGGAGCAGGCTGAGATGGACCGGGCTCAGAGGTGGGTTGGGAGGTACTAGGCTCGCTCGTGGGACGACGAGTATAGGTAACAGCATGCGAGCATGGAAGAGAGCTGGGGGCAGCAACGGGTAATAAATAATTAGGCTGATCAGCCTCAAGTGACAAAACTGACCCGACTTGCAAAATGATAGTCGCTTGCTCATGAATAAGCCAAGCCCAACGATTCTGATGCCTAGAAGAAATTCAGTTAAGAGAAGCCAAATATCGGAGGCTAAGGGTAATCTCGCTCTGGGGGTCATGATCCGCTTCGCGAAAAGTGGTCAACCGAAGAGCTAAGTCCGTGACTAACCCGCCTATATAAATAGGAACATCGGCAACGGCCGTAGCAATTCTCCTAAACTGGAGGACGAGGTGATAGGCAATATTAATATGCCACACCTTCGACTTACGCCGCAAATATGAGCCCAAAATAGACACCTCCTTGGTGCGCACATTATGTGGCTCCTTTCTAGTAAAAATCGTCCACCCCATAAACCCCTGCCACACATTAATAACCGGGTTATGAATAGTTTGAACTCATATGCCCCGCGGTAGTGTACGGGGCATCAGCAATACACTCCCAAAAATCACCCACCCTAAAGTTAGCATGCTCGGGTGGTGAACGGTCCTCATAATCCTTAAGATTAAAACAATCCCCAAACTGCTTCAGACTCAGCTCAAAACTAGTATTCAGTAGACGGAACTCAACAGAAATCGCACTCGACCGTCTATTCTTAGTCACCTCAAATGAACTCAGAAATTCCAACGTAAGTTGAGTAAACGTATTATGACGCATCGTAAATAATGTACCCATACCAACACCTTTACACAAAAGTTCCAAAGCAGAATCTAATTAAGCCTAAAGTTCTCATAGCATCATGATCGATAAAACGAGTAGGAACAATAGACCGTTTCCTCAAATTTTGAAATCGTACCTTTTGGTCAAGTGTGGTAAAAATCACGCCCGGAAAAACTGGATCAGGAGGAATGTCGGGTTGAGCATGGTCGTTTCTGGTGCGCTTGTTCCGAGGAGGCATCACGAATCAGCTGAAAGTAGTAGTTTTTGAGGAAAATATGGGGAAATTTGAGGAGTGAGAGTGAAGAAGGGAGGTGAAGAAGGGGAAGATGAAGCTGGGAATTAAAAAAGGGAGGAGAGAGAATCAAGGGACGGATGAATGAATGAAGCTTCATGAGAAAATTTGAGTTTTGGGTATTGTGTGGCCCAGCCGGTATGGACCGGTGGCCGGTAGGCTGGCCTGACGCGGTTTTGCCTTTTTTTATTATTAAACTTTGTCTCATAGCCAGCCGGTCAGGACCCCTGCTAGCCGGCCTGACCACACCCCTCCTCATTTCGAATTTATTTAATCAAATATGCTTCTCACAGACACCCGGCAGGTACCGGCCCCCGGTTGGCCGCCCTGACTGCACACTTCCCTTAAATCTTGAGATTTTACCCAACTTTTTCTCCAATTTTCTTTGTGCCTCGGCCCCTGAAGTTAAAAAGGGGCCTAGGGGCAGGCTAAGGTGCACAAATCTCTATATTAAAACTCGAATTTTCTTGTGCCTCGGCCCCTAGAATCAATAGACCCCCTAGGCCTAGGCTGAGGTGACCTGCTATATAGTCAAGAGCATGATGGAATTTTGGCTTCTTATTTCACTAATATCTTCAATTCAAATCATTTCCAATGATTCTGCGCATCTCCAAAAACGTTAGTCCCTCCTCTCATCCTCACTAAGACAACGAAAATAAAAATAAAAATAAAACAAGAATGGGGGAAATTATTTACATACTCGGGCTGCCTCCCGCTAGCGCTGGTTTAGAGTCCCGCACGACTTGATGAGTTTCAAGATTTAGTGGGATGAGGGAACGGGATGAAGTTGTATAACTTTAATCGCTCCAACTTGAGCACCTTCATAAGATAATTTCAAACGTTGACCATTCACCTTGAATTGTTCACCCAAATCATTCTCGACTTCAATCGAGCCAAATTTACCCACATGGGTGACAGAAAGTCCGGACCAACGAGATTTTAACTTTTTGGGAAACAACCGGAGCCTAGAATTGAATAATAATAATACCTTATCCCCCCACGTTGAACTCACGGTGAAGGATATGCTTGTCATGCCACCGCTTGGTGCGCTCCTTATAAACTCGAGCACTATCATAGGCACCAAGACGGAATTCCTCTAACTCATTCAATTGCATGAGTCTCTTCTCCCCACTCAGATGTGGATCCAAGTTAAGCTCCTTGATCGCCCACCCAGCCTTGTACTCAAGCTCGACGGGTAAATGGCATGACTTGCCATAAACCAATCGGTAAGGGGAAGTACTAATAGGCGTTTTAAAGGCGGTGTGGTAAGCCCACAATGTATCATCTAGCTTAGAGCTCCAATCCTTTCGAGCTTTTGACACGACCTTCTGGAGAATAGACTTGATTTTCCTATTAGACACCTCAACTTGCCCACTCGTTTGAGGGTGGTAGGCAAGACCGGTACGGTGAGAGACACTGTACTTAACAAGTAAAGCATCAAGTCGCTTCTCATGAAAATGGCTTCCACCATCACTAATAATCGCCCTTGGAACACCAAAGCGGGAAAAAATTATTTTTTTAAATAAAGAAATCATCGTTCTAGCATCATTAGCAGGAGATGCTACCGCCTCCACCCACTTGCAGACATAATCAACCGCAACCAAAATATATCGGCTGCCCTTGGATGACGGAAACGAGCCTTGATAATCAATACCCTATATATCAAAAATTTCTACCTCGAGAATCTCATTTTGAGGCATCTCATGCCTCCTAGAAATATTACCGGTCCTTTGACATGCGTCACAGGACACAATAAAGGCCTGGGCATCCCGGAATAAGGTTGGCCAATAAAAACCCGACTGGAGGACCTTAGTCGTGGTTCGGCTCGGTCCACGATGGCCACCATATGGTGATGAATGACAACTCTCTAAAATTCCTCGAACTTCCCATTGAGGGACACATTGACGGAAAATATCATTAGCACACTCCTTAAATAAATAAGGATCATCCCAGACAAAATTGTCAGACATCATGTAGAAATTTTTTCTTTTGCTGATAAGAAAGATCAGAAGGTAATACCTTGCCAACTAAATAATTAGCATAATCCACATACCAAGGTCCTTCGCTTTCACCGGTAGTTAAGGCCATGAGAGAATAATCGGGAAAAGAGTCATCTATGGGGATGACAACTCCTTCCTCCTCAACTCTAAGCCTCGACAAATGGTCTGCAACGGCATTTTCCGCTCCCTTCTTATCCCGGATCGATAAATCAAACTCTTGGAGTAGTAAGATCCATCGAATTAGTCGGGGCTTCGCTTCTTTCTTGGCAAGGAGGTACTTAAGAGTCGCATGATCGGTGAAAACAATGACTTCTGATCCAACCAAGTAGGTTCTGAACTTTCCAAAGCATAGTTAACTTGAGCATTATCAAGTGTTTTGCTAGCGTAGTATATAGCATGCAAGACTTTGTCCTTCCTTTGGCCCAAAACCGCTCCCACAGCGTAATCACTCGCGTCACACATTATCTCGAGTGGCAAATTCCAATCCGGTGACTGAATAATCGGAGCAGAAATGAGGGCTTGCTTAATCCTGTTAAAAGTTTCAACACACCCATCAGTAAAGTCGAAAGAGGCATCCTTTAGGAGCAATTGTGTAAGTGGCTTAGCAATTTTGGAAAAGTCCTTGATAAAGCGGCGATAAAATCCCGCATGACCAAGGAAACTTCTCACTCCCTTTACATTAACCGGCAAGGGCAATTGCTCAATCACTTGCATCTTTGCTTTATCCACCTGAATGCCCTTTTCGGAGACCACATGGCCCAAAACTACACCCTCAGTGACCATAAAATGACACTTTTCCCAATTCAAGACCAAACTGACCTCGACACATCGGTTTAAAATGGTATCCAAGTTAGCTAAACAAGCTGAAAAACTCATACCATAGACACTAAAGTCGTCCATAAATACTTCCATGATGGACTCGATGTAGTCGGAAAAGATGCTCATCATGCATCTTTGAAAGGTGGCGGGTGCGTTACATAGCCCGAATGGCATCCTGCGATATGCGAAAGTGCCATAGAGACAAGTAAACGTAGTCTTTTCTTGGTCAGCTGGATGTATCGGGATTTGGAAAAATCCCGAATATCCATCTAAATAGCAAAAATACTTGTGAGAAGCTAGACTCTCAAGCATTTGGTCGATAAATGGTAATGGGAAATGGTCTTTAAGTGTAGCGGTGTTCAACTTTCTATAGTCTATGCACATTCTCCATCCCGTCACAATTCGTGTAGGGATTAACTCATTCTTCTCATTCGGGACCACAGTAGTCCCTCCCTTCTTAGGTACAACTTGTACCGGACTCACCCATTTTGAATCGGGAACCGCATAAATGATTCCCGCATCCAACAATTTCATAACTTCCTTTTTAACAACCTCTTGCATATTCGGGTTCAACTTACGTTGACCCTAGACACAAGTACGATGACCTTCCTCAAGATTAATTCTATGCATAAAGAAATCGGGACTGATTCCCTTCAGGTCATCAAGACTATACCCCAAAACTTTCCTATTTTTCTTCAAAACAACTAACAAATCAGAAAGTTGTTGCTCAGTTAAATCAGCACTTACAATCACGGGGAAGCTCTCGGTATCGTCTAAAAAGGCATATTTTAGGTGAGACGGAAGTGGCTTACGCTCCAGAATGGTTATGTCAATGGCAAATAAGGTGTGGACGATGTTGGTTACATTGACACCTTGCTCCTCCGTGAGCATCCTTCCTTCCAAAGCAGCTTCCAAAGCATCAATGACAGCAGAGTCAACGGAAGCATCACCTGCACACGCTTCCAAACATATCAAATCCTCTAAGGGATCCCGTATAAGGGACACCTCCATAGAATCATGAACTAAAACATCAACAACATCTATCATGCAACAAGAATCGTTACCATCGGGTTCTTAAGTGTACTATCTAAACAGAAAACAATGGTGTCCCCACCCACTTCCAAAGTCAATTTACCGTTCTTGACATCAATCACCGCGCCGGCGGTGTGCAAAAATGGCCTACCCAAAATTATAGGAATTTGGGTGTCCTCGGCCATGTCAAGGATGATAAAATCAACCAGGATAAAAAAATCTCCAACTTTAACGGGCACGTCTTCTAAAACTCCCAAAGGGTGTTTTATGAAACGATCCGCCATCTGCAAAGTGACACTAGTACACTTAAGAGGACCCATATCAAGTTTTTCACATACGAAGTAAGGCATGACACTTACACTAGCACCTAAATCACATAAAGCCTTATCAATCGATAAGGTGCCAATAGTGCAAGGAATCGAGAAACTACCGGGATCCTTTAGCTTTGGTGGGGCTTTGTTCTGTAAAAATGCACTACACTCTGCAGTAAGAGCGACGGTTTCTACCTCACCAATGCTTCTCTTTCGAGTCAAGATGTCCTTCATAAACTTGGCATAAGACGGGACCTGCATAATGAGCTCGGTAAATGGGACCGTAACCTGCAAATTCTTCACAACCTCCATGAACTTGCCAAATTGGGTAGTCTCCTTTCGATTCTTCAATCGACCCGGGAATGGTACTTGGATTTTTGGACTAGTCGGAGTGGGAACGGGAGTAGTGGGTGGTGGAACTCGCTCATCACTTGGAGTTTCCACAATAACATCCTCATTGACATCTTCCACTGAAATCTCCTCTTTCTCAGCCAATTTATCATCTTTAGGCATCAACGGACCGTCATAGTGTGTGCCACTACGAAGATTGATCGCATTAGCCGTATCATGTTGTTGACATGATCACCTTGAGAAGGGAGTTTACCTTGCTGACGTGTTGCTTGTGACGCGGCAAGGTGTCCCACTTGGTTCTCCAAATTCTTGATGGCATTATCCTTAGCTTGATCATTCTTTTGCATTTGAGCCATCATAGATTCCTAGGTCTTGGCCATCATCTGCAACATATCACGAAGCTCAGCCATTTCATTAGAACTCGAGGAAGAAGAAGAATTACCTTGAGCTTGAGTGAACGATTGGCCAAAATTTTGCTGACTAGCACCGAAATTCTGATGAGAATTCCTGAAGTTCTGATTAGTATTGCCAAAATTTTGTTGATGACCCGAGTGAGGTCGCTGCTGATAATTTCCCTGATTTTGGAAATTCCTTTGATTACCGAAATTCTGCTGGTTCTAAAAATTCCCCTGATTCTGGAATTGCTGCTTGTGCGGGGGCACATAGGCTGGTGTAATAGGCGGGTTCAAGACATTAGTACTCCTGTAAGACAAAAGAGATGCATCATAGCCCGGTTGGTTCATATATGGATAACGCGGGCGCATGGAATGAAATGCATTCACTTGTTCTATGGAGCCTAGACAATCCTGAGCTTGGTGGTCCGCGGCACCGCAATGAACACATGCATAATCTTGCATGGCATGTACTTGATGCATGCCCCCTCCCCCTTGAGAATTCGACACTTCAAATGCATCAAACCTCTTAGCCAAAGCGGCTAATTGAATAGCCATGGCATTGGAGGACCCACTTTCACCGGAATTTCATCGAGTATTACCACGTGGATTACCCCATCGGGAGTGATGAGATGCCATTTTTTCTATTGTTTGCCAAGCCTTATCATCATCCACGTTACATTGGAAACGGCCATTACATGCCGAATCAGGTGTACTCCTGCAATCATCATACAACCCGTTATAAAATTGGTTACAAAGAAACCAAACCTGTAAACCATGGTGCGGGCATTCCTTCACAAGTTTCTTGAACCGCTCCCACGTTTCATGAATATTTTCGTTCGGAGTTTGACGAAAATTGGTGATTTGACTCCGGAGCATGTTCGTCTTTTGCGGAGGATAATAGTGCTTGTAGAAGGTAAGGGCAAGAGAATTCCAATCGGTGATCCCCTCGGTGACTTTATCAAGGTCCGTTATCCACTCCCTAGCGGAATCCCGTAGTGAGAACAGAAAGAGCATCTCCATGACTTCTGCTTGAGTTACCTCAGCCGGAAGTGGAATCGTGGAGCAATAATCAGTAAAAATCCTCATATGCTTGTGAGGATCCTCCTTAGGGTCACCACCAAATTGATTCTTCTCCACCAAAGTGATAAAGACGGGTCGAATATCAAATGTACCTTGAGTGGCAGTTGGTCGTTTAACCAACTTAGGAAGAGCAGTTTGCTCGGGCTCCGAATGACTAGAAAGTTTCGGCATTTTAATAATCGGAGGAGGTGGTAAAATGATCTTGGACTGAGATTGATTTCCCTCTTCAAAGGACTGATTCTCAGCTACAAATTTGGTATGAATAGCTTCCAAAGTCACAAGATCGGGAACTGTGGAAATCTCTCTCCAAAACTGTCGTCGCCTACGAAAGGTTTACTCGGGTTCAAGGTCGAACGGAGTAAGCTGTGATGACCGGAAAGACTTGGGCATAAGCAAAACTACAAGTAGGGAGTGAGATCAATCTCGAGAAGTTTTAATTCCTTGAGACGAAAGAGAGCAAAAAAGAAACAAGCTAAAAAAAACAAGAAAAATCGTTTCCCCGGCAACGGCGCCAAATTTGATATGGGTTAAGTCGTCTCACCCAATCAAGATAAACCCAATGCTACTAACAAAAATATAGCGGCAAGCAAGGTATCGTATCCACAGGGAAACAGCTAAACACGTCTAATAGCTATGGCGATTCTAAAATGCTCTAAACGGATTGATTGATGGAGATAAATAAAAAACTACTAAAATACGAATATGAATAAGGGATTCTAAAAAAAATAAGAGGAAAACTAAGGTCACGGGTTCACGATAGATAATCGACAATTAGGCAACGATGATAATAAACACATAACATGCTAGTCGGCTATAAATCTTTCAAATCGTATCAACCTAGGAAGGATCTAACGGGCTCTCGCAAATTATTAGACTCCCTACCAAATCGCGCGTGATCTAATCCTAATTCGGCTTTCGCACAGGAAGAATTCCCCAAACAGATTAAAATGTTGTGGCCTTTAACAAATTAATCGACAAATAAAGCACGCGAAAATGGTACTAGCATAATTATAAATTTAGTATCGAAGCGACATAATCGTATAATAATCCATCGATCCCTCTCGACCCTAGCGAGAAAATTAGCTACGCATGATAATTACGAAACAAGAAATCGCATACACAGAATTCATGATAAAAAGTGAAGCAAATAAATCTAATGATAAACGGACGGGAATCTAGCGAACTAAACGGAACAACGAATTGTAAATAGAGAAAATTATGACAAACTAAGTAATTCACGATGAAGATTGAAATATAAGAATGAAAATTGCATAAACGAATTTACCAAAATGGAGTATGAGTTGAAACGGAGTGCTAGAATGCTAAGAGTCACGTAGTTTTCTAATGTAGAAATTCTAAGCTATGAAAAGTGATAGTCCAAATAAAATACAACTCCTTAGTTATACAAAATAGGCGGGAAAAAAAGTGAGTGTGCATGCCGACCGGCTAGCAGGCGGCCGGTCACATGCAGGGGCCGAAGCACACCTAAAAATCAAGCTTAAATCATCATTGTGTCATCTCGGCCGACTGGCAGGCGGCCTATCAGGGCAGGGTGGCGTGCACATCACTAATAAAACAAGCATTGGGCCGCTTTTTCATGGCCCAATGAATCGACACTTCTCAGTTCTTCTTCGCCTAGACGTCCTGAAGCACGGGTTTTGTCTCGAGATCGTTCTTCAAACCAGATGTGAGTGTGAATGCACATAAAGACCTAAAATCGTGTAGAATCTACAAAAACACTCACACAAAGCAAAATGTTAGAAGAAACGGCTCTAAAGAGCGCGTTCCGACCGGAAAAGACAACGGAATCGAGGGAATAAAGCTATATAAACATGACACATCATATATAGGCAATTATGACTACTTTATAGGGGTGATGTGTGAGGTAGTGTGGGTTAATGGAATGGCAAAATGGTAAATACATTGTCTTAGTAGGGACAAAGTTGCAAAAAAAGATAGACTAAAAAGGAAAGTTGAGAAATGGGACAATCTTTAAGAACCTACCCAAAAAGGAATACGGGACAATCTTAGTGGGACGGAGGGAGTATATGACATGTATATTAAATGAATGGCAGGGAAAAAAAGGTGGATTGATAGTGAACATACATCAAAATTCAAACATGTCACCACAAGTGTAGTAAGGTGAATTAGACAGAAAGTGGGTTCGTAAGAACGTAAGAGAGTGATTATTGACAAAATGAGATATAACGCTATAAGATATTAGGATGTGATGCATAATAACTATCGTAATTCTTTTTTTTAAACTTTTATTGAAGAACGCAATAATCTTGAATTATGGCTTTGATCTTTCTTTGTTTTTCTCTCGTGTCTTTAGTTGAGATTTTCCAATCTTGACATCATTTTTTTCCATGGTTTCTATTGTTACGGTTGCTTCTTTCAGTATCACTTCAGACGTATAGCACATTTTGGGTGTGTTAGTTTTTTTCTTAAAATATAAGCAACGTATTACTTGTAGTTGATGTACATAATAATTATGTTGCGCACCAACAGTGAGAATTCTTTTCCTGAGGTCTCAGACCAACACCATTCAAAGGTGGCTGGCCCGCGCCACCTAGAACATTCATTTTTGACTGGGCTTACACACATTCGCTCACTTACGTTGTCCCCCCCCCCCCCCTCAACTCATTCTAGCCCTGGGCCTTCTTCTAACGTGAAAACACCCGATCCCATTCCGACCTCTCACTTGCCCATTGTCTAGGTTTCTTTTCTCCTTTTTAATTGGCGTGTTTATCGCAAACTCTAATTCTATGCCCTATTTTACGAAGTTGTCTTCTTGTGGGTGCTCATGTCAAATCATCCTAAATCTTAGAATCCCAACTAATCAGGCAATCAAATTGAACTTTGAACTAATACTTACTTGAGCAACACTCGACAATGACTCTAATTGATATAAGACCCCGCAAACCCATCCTAAATCTTAGGATTCGAACTAATTAGGCCATCAAATTGAACTAATTAGGCTAGAATTTGAGCTAATTAGACAATTAAATTAAACTAATTAGGCTATCAAATTAGAAATCAAAGTAATACTCGGTCTACTAATTTGTACTAATCAAACCCATCATAAATCGTATGAAGCAAACCAAATTAGAAATCAAACTAATACTTGCTATGCTATTATTAGTATTATTAGGAGTTTAGTTATAATAAGAACTCTCCTTTTGGAGAGTTTCGCCCCCATCAATTGATGGGTTTCGCTCTCTCTTTTAGGAGAGATGTTTAATCTATTATAGTGGAGAGGACGTGGAAGATCGGTACCATAATCGTTCATCATGTGGTATCTCAATTTATGTCAGACCGGCGGCTACAATCTATTAGGTTAGATGAAATTGATTCTCGTCAAAACCTTGGAAGATATGAAGACCCTCTTGTGAAAAGTTGTATCATTAAACAGTGATGTGTTGAAAGAGGATGTGTAGAAGCGGAGTTCAAAATCTTAGTGAGAGATCTTTATTTTAACGAGAATTTATTTTACTCAAATTTTATAGTATTGTATTCGTTCAATTTCGATATAAATTGTAGATGTCGTATGACTTTTTATTAATGAAATGATCTATTAGCTCAAAAAAATGATATGCAATAATACATTTTCCTGTTTTTATTAGAATGATCAAATTGTCACATTGACTTTTAAGGAGGAATGTTTTGTGATTAATGTAGAAACCACATGAAAGATTGGTGGGATTTATTATTTATGAAGGTATTTGAGTGTTAGTTTTGTCTAAATGGGTTTTATCTATTATTTCAACATGTTGAATGTAGATTTCTATATGGTTCGCTCGATTATCAATTTAAGTTCTTCATAATTTTAGAAGATTAGTTTTCATAGTTTTTTTTGTATATTACGTTGAATTTCAATTCTAAAATTAAGATTAACTTTCATAATTGTTCTTTACCTCATTGCTTTCACATCTCTAATTGAAGGAGTTATGTCCACTGTCCTACGGATTAACCCGCTTAAGTCTATGTGTCCGATATCCCTTGCTAGAGGTCGATGTCGGGTTGACATATAAATGAGTTACGTGTCTGGTAGTCTTAAGTGGGCCCATTGGGTCACACACAATGTGTACGGGATATTATTAATATGTATTAATATATTAAATATATCGGGTCAGTAGTAATACGGACCCAGCTGCGTTGTCAGGTTATGGTAATTAGAGTTATACTAATAATCTAATTATGGTAATTAGAGTTATAGTAATAACCTAATTCTAGTTTCTCATCTCCTATATAAGGAGGATCATATGATGAACCAACCTATGGAATTAAGAGTATTGACTCATAATATATTCGTCTTATAAAGAGTTATAAGAGAGATATAGAGAGAAGTTGTGAGACAGTCGCACATACCTTTATACTAGCATATATGTCGCAGTTCCGTACCCGTGTGGATACCAAGGAGGCATCACGTTTGGGGTGTTTTATTATGTCCGTGGGAATTATTTATTCTATCCGTGAAGATTATTTATTCCGTCCGTGAAGACTATATATATTTCTGGGTTTATTATACTTCTTATTAATACGCTGTTCCGCTGCAAATAAGGTATAATTGTTATTCCTCTACTTTTGTCTTTTCGGTTAATACTCGTAACAGGTCCTTGGGTTTAAGGGTTGTAACCCTACAGTGGTATCAGAGCCTCTGTTATGTAGTATTAATCAGATAGACCTGAATCTATGGCTCATAATTGGTTATGAGGGATTCTACGCGCGTATTAATTTTATTATATTATTCATCTGAGAATTGTTCTTGTTGTTGTATAATTTCCGCATGTAAATTTAATTAGCATTGATAGATGTTGCCGTGTTGGCGTGTTGTTAGCTAATTAGCATTGATAGATGTTGTCGTGTTGTTATTCACTGCTAGCTGCCGCACTATAGTTTGGTTTGAGTATTGTTTGACATGCTTTGTGTATTGTGAGGATGAAAGCTCCATATGTTAGCATGTGTGCACTACGAGTGATTATTTGATAATATGTACATTGGTTAGATTATTAAATAATCATTGGCCTGACAATATTTTTCTTTTTGAGTAATAATTTGTAAAGTTACAATGTTATTGCGGTTACTCTATCATATTATCGTTCAAGTTTAGGGTTTATCATAATTTGTGAATTTAAATTGTTAAATTCCGAAATTGATTATTAAATTAATTTAAGATCTAATATCGATTATGTTTTAATTTAATTTGCCCTAAATTGATCCACTATAATCTCAAATTTCTTTGTTGACGATGAGACTAATTAGATTAGTCAAGCTTCGATTGAAATTGAACATAAAATTACTAGAATTTAATGTTGACGATGAGTCCTAATATGATTAATACAAGACCCGTTTTAATTATGGTGGAGACGGAACGAAACAAGGTCAACCTAGTCGACACGGGTGTGACTCGGTTGGCACGAGTGTGTCCCGGTCGGAACGGGATGACCCGGGCGGCAAAGGTTTGACCAAGACGACACAATATTTACTCGAACGACATGGTGTCGGGTCGAGCGACGATTTTAAGAAAAGTCGTTTTCTTGCTTTTGTGTGTTGATTATGAATCAAAATGGATTATACTTTTATTTTTCCGAATCTATGAAAAATTAGTTTTCTAAATCGGTTAAATAATATTATGCATTTTAATTATCATATTATCATAAATAGATCGAAAAAGAGTTTCTCGAGTCTTATTTGATTTTGATGAATTGTTCATATTTATATGACAATTATAAGATGCAGATTGATTGTGAATCGAGTTTTGTATATCCGTTCAAATTTTCCGGGTGGGAAATTGTTCCTCGTAGTTGGAAAAATGAAAGATATTGGTAAAATTGTTCAAACCAAATAGCAATTATGAATTGTAATATGATTATGAATCAAAATATGGGATCTTTTAACTTGTTTTGTTTTATGCACAAATCACTAGTAACAATTGAAATATTATGTCATACGATGCATGAATTTTATTGTTTGAGACTTGTGTCTTGTGTGCTTAGAACTAATAGGTCGCCTTGTAAGTTGACCTAGTGGCATGGTAAGGACTCATATGCATTTAATCCCTCGCACAAATATTAAGTTTTGCCTTTCCAGAATTGACCACTACAACAATTTCATATCATTGGTTGAAGTGACTGCCTAAGCGGTGCTTTGTCGATGTGCGTGGACTGAGTAGGTGGGTAACGGTTACCCACAGGTTCAGTTTGGTTTGCTTAACATTGCTATCAAGTCGGACTTGGGCTTTGAGGCAAATAGTTGGTGTCATATGATGTCATATGATGACTAATTCCAACGAACCAAGAATTACATATTGATGTAATTGACAATGTTGTTGTCTACCTTTACTTTTGGAGTTTGAGCAGTGAGCCCAAGTTCACTTGAGCGACAAAAGGTTTAGGATCTTGGAATATTATGCGAACTTGAGGGTAGTTTTCATGATTTTATTTTAAAATTGTTTAAGATTATGAATATTAATTATCGTTTTACCTAGCATATAATTGTAGTTGTAATTTAGTCCCTTTATCACATTTATTAAAGATGAGTTTGAATTGTTCAACCTTGTCGATTGGTATCTTGAGAATTGTTTTCAAAATTAGAGATATGGATTTTGTCCTTGTGAAGGATAATTTCGACAAATTATAACCAGTGCTAATGTACAATATGGACTGTTTAATTAGAGTCATGGAGATGACTACTATAAGTACCAAAATCAATTGTTTCAATAAAGGGAACCGTTCCCATTGAGTGAGAAAATGGTAAAGATGATCCAATTAATCCATGTCATATGATGAATGATTATCTTGATAA
Source organism: Agrostemma githago (assembly GCA_958450325.1). Taxonomy (NCBI): domain Eukaryota; kingdom Viridiplantae; phylum Streptophyta; class Magnoliopsida; order Caryophyllales; family Caryophyllaceae; genus Agrostemma; species Agrostemma githago. The sequence continues at coordinate 31,828,237 of OY288253.1, read as the reverse complement.
TCAGTAGAATTTTGGATGTTTCTTTCTAAAGAATTAGGAATTGAAATCGTTTCAATTAGTCCTAAGTTTAGGTCATTTTATTATGAATAAAACAGGTGACTTAATAAAATTTCTCACCTTTTAGCATGAGATGTTAAAAGACGATTGAGCATTGTATCAAGAAGGCAAATAGTACTAATGTTCTATGAGTTCATTAAGAAAATTGCTTGAGATAATGATTAATGAATCTAAGATGTTGGTTAAAGTAAGGGAAGGATAATTGTTATCATATCCAAACTTGTTGTCAAATTTAGATTAGGTACGATTTTATTAGTCATTAATGTAATGACAAATATATGACATTGGTAGATAGCTTTCTAGAAGTGTCTAGAAATTCTGCAAATCAATTGAAGTATGACTTCAGGTGTGTATGTTACTGAAGTAATAGTTACTTTCATTCCACTGTTTTGGTATAAGATACTAAATGCAACTATTACATTGTGGATGTGATGGCTCAAAGAGGGTGGAATAATGGTATATAAGTGAAGTGTTTTATGATGAAATGGACAAACGTTGTTGTTTCATATATAAAAGGAAAATCACTTAATTTTACCATAAAGCTGAATACTAGAATTGAATAATTGTTATTCTTGTACTAGTCATAAGCAAGGACATTGATTCTGTTTCATGTATGGGCATGAAAAGTTTTGATAAAAGTAGAACAATTGTTGCTCTATATTTTGCAAGAATATGAGGTACAATAAGGCTAAACATGATTGTTGAGCTCTACATTCCTCGTAGTGAATGCTTTTATTTGTAACATAACGACCAAAAGGTTCAACTCCCTCGACCTGAATTTTACCCATCACGACATTGTCTTTAATCCATGAGACAAGAAACATAAGAATAAGTTTCATAATGATGATATTATTAACCTTATTGATAAAGATCAACTGAGGTGAATGGATCTTGTTTAGATGGATAAATGACATTACAAGTGACTCCTATTAATTGTAGTGGGAGGGTACTTAGACTTGTTAGATCACACATATACAGATACGTGTGAGTTTAACTAGTGATGTTGCAAAATGGGTAACATGTATGGTTTTGTTCATTTGATGAAATTGGAACTGAATGATTTGAATTGTTCAAGAAAATTCAGATGAAAGTACATGATCAACTTGATAAGTTGGTACGAGTCGTTCGATATGATTGAAACAGGGAGGAATTGAACTAAAAGATAGTGATCATCTTAGAAGTAGTGAAAAGTGTTTCAAACTACATCGAACCATATTTAATATGATTTAGTCTATGATGAGTCATATGCAGATTTTATTGACATTTTAGAAGATTATGCACTATAAAAGTCTTTGTACAATGTTGATGAGATTGTCCATGTAAGTCGGAGAATAGACACCATATGAGATATGGATTGAAATGTTCTAAAATAGTCTTTTCTTAATTATCAAGTCTTAAAGATTAAAGAAAATCGTTTTCTAGAACTTAGACTCAATTATGACATTTGTTTTATTAGGGATATTATGTTAATTCTACAAATCATCCAAAGAACAAAATTGTTTTGTTGCGTGGAGTGATATGTTTCTTTTAAAAATATATGATTTCTAATAGAAACAGTGGGAGTAGAATCGACCTTGAATTGTTTAATATTAACAGGAATTCTCTACAACTGTTGAAGAGGATATTAATGCATCCATGAAAAGTCATGATCATCTTACCTGCAAAATATTACCCTACATAGGTTTGACCTATGATGAAACAATAATGGGCAAAGACTCCAAAAGTCACATAAAATCTAATAGATTTCATATACCATAATTACCAAGTATAGACTTTGGTTAAATGGGTCTTATAGTGAAGAATAGTCTTCAATATAAAGATGATGTGGATTGATATAAGAGTATCTATGGAGCATAATTGGTATTTAAGGATTGATCTCATAGTAATGACTATGGAAAAACCTTTTTACAACATTATGCTTAAGTCTATTAATATTGATTTAGCATTTTGATTGTCATCACTCATTTGATGAGTTTTGGACATATATGTGTAAAATACATTTCTTGAAAGAGATGCATTATGATGTGTGTTCGATATATCGTATGAATTTCATATTATCAAAATTGCTAGACAAATGTGAATGATCCAATTTGATTGGAGCAAGTATTATGGAGTAATATCTTCGTTCTTAAGGTGGTAATTCAAAGATGTTTGTTTTCCTTTGAGACGAAGCGAGACAGAGTGTGTACAATTCAAGTGACATACTTCTCTAACTAAACGACATTTGATTGCTTTAGTCAATGAGACTTGGCAAGAAAGTTGTTTATTGTGTGCTCGTATGACAAGTAGATACTAATCTAGTGAGTGTCACTAAATTGTTATCTAAGAATTGTTCTTTTACGCTTAAGAAGCAAGAGAGGAATTATTTCAGAGATACGCATGATGTGATAAGCGAATTATTGTAAACAAGTTACAACGATTCATATTTCCAAATAGACAAAGATGACGTGAGATTGTAATCTCAGTAAATTTTGTTTTGGATAAGAAGTTGTGTGTTGGAACGGTTCCAAAGGACAACTTTATGACTGATATTATAACTAAAGTTAGTGTTCTATTGCTTTTGAAGCAAATAGACGTTTGATTACGAATTAAGCACACACTCAACTACTTTAAAGTTTATGAAGCAATTGTTGCTTATGAAACTAACAGTTTGCCTTAATTGAGATAAGGTAGATTGGTCATATGCTTGTAAATAACCGATACAAATGTTGTATGTCCCGAAACCTCCTCTATATAAAGATCATATTGTTATGATTGGTATAAGACGCATGGGCGAGTGGTCTTAGTACTTTTAGTGGTGTTTGGTTTAGTGGGAGTTATTATGATAATTAGTATATGTATGACATATTATCATTTGGTTAATGTAACCGAGTTTTGTCCCTAAATAATTTACATTGATGAAATAGATCACTAAGTACGTGACTTAGTCTTGGAACTCTATTTGGATGATGTAATTATTTTGTCTCTAGTCAGGGTATTGTGTTGGGACATTTGAATACCTTTAAATAACTAGTGTGTGAGTTGGTTGATGACTAAGTTCCTTGAGTCATAGGTATTGAAATACTAAACCAGACACACGGGTGTATGTTGGGAACATTCATTAGACAGACCCGTCAAAAAGGATTTTACTAAGATTTCGCTTAGTGTCAGTAAAGTTCTTTGCAAGTTATGAACTTGTACGGTCTTTAGACCTGAGTCTTTGACTATTCTATACATGTGATGTGTATGCTTTGATACTATTCCTCGTCAGCTGTGAAAGGGGGCTATGGATGGTTATTGGGCATGCATGGATCATGTGATGGTATGTGGTTAGACAAGAGGGGATTTGCTCTTCCTTTATTGAAAGGAATTTATTGTTTCTTGGCCACTCGAAGAGTGTGACTTGTACAAATGCGTGGCCGCGCTCAGATAGGATGATTGTCATCTATCTGCTCTTTTAACAAGTCAACTCAAAGATTCCAGTAAAAGATTGAGATATGTGAGGATGACACTTCTTCTTACCTCATTCTCAATTGGAGACAATAGTAGCAAAGAGACTTAACGTCGTTCTTGAGAGGACATGTACAAGTGGGAGACTGAAGGAGTTATGTCCACTGTCCTACGGATTAACCCGCTTAAGTCTATGTGTCCGATATGCCTTGCTAGAGGTCGATGTCGGGTTGACATATAAATGAGTTACGTGTCTGGTAGTCTTAAGTGGGCCCATTGGGTCACACACAATGTGTACGGGATATTATTAATATGTATTGATATATTAAATATATCGGGTCAGTAGTAATACGGACCCAGCTGCGTTGTCAGGTTATGGTAATTAGAGTTATACTAATAATCTAATTATGGTAATTAGAGTTATAGTAATAACCTCATTCTAGTTTCTCATCTCCTATATAAGGAGGATCATATGATGAACCAACCTATGGAATTAAGAGTATTGACTCATAATATATTCGTCTTATAAAGAGTTATAAGAGAGATATAGAGAGAAGTTGTGAGACAATCTCACATACCTTTATAATAGCATATATGTCGCAGTTCCGTACCCATGTGGATACCAAGGAGGCATCACGTTTGGGGTGCTTTATTATGTCCGTGGGAATTATTTATTCTATCCATGAAGATTATTTATTCCGTCCGTGAAGACTATATATATTTCTGGGTTTATTATACTTCTTATTAATACGCTGTTCCGCTGCAAATAAGGTATAATTGGTATTCCTCTACTTTTGTCTTTTCGGTTAATACTCGTAACAGGTCCTTGGGTTTAAGGGTTGTAACCCTACACTAATTGCTTTCACAATGGCTTTACTTTAATTCACCATATTGCATGATGCAGATTGCACGGTGTTGAGATGTGATACTTGCATATATATTGAGCTTAAAGAGGGTGATGAACGCAAGGGGCATCGTGAGCCAAGTTGAAATACGAATCATGAATAAACTAGGGATATTTATTTGTAAAGTTTGTTTATAAGTTGAGGTTTGTAAATTGGGTTTCATTTAGAGTACTAATTTAAGAGCTCAAAGAAATGGAGTATAGACCACGATGTTAGATACAATGAGCGAACCAAAACAATTGTTGACATTGAATGTGTATAACTAGAAATATTAATTATCTAAGTTGTGATTATTTAGCCTACATTTATACGTTTTTTCATTTTAGTATATTACGCATCAATTTTAAAAAAAACTATCAACCACTGTATAGTATTATCAAAATAAAATTTCAACTATTCATAAAATGAGGGAAAGGAAAGGGGAAACACCCTCCGACAGAAGCCAAAGATAAGTACAAAGCAATTTTCTTAAGTTACCATGTTATACGACATTCACATGCACAATATCATGAATTTCTCTATGATTTGTTGGGGTTACATTTTACCGTCGGCGTAATTATTTCAGAACGTCGTCATTTAATTGTAAAATGACAACTTTGTCTCCTCATTACTTTCGTAATAATAAATATAAGATTTAAATTTTAAAGATTATCATTCTATAAAAAGTCGCTAATAAAACCATTTTTCTCGATTATCATAATAAAGTAAAACCGAGGTAATAAAAGATAATTACCAAATATAACACGTAATAAACTTATTAAATATGGAGTACATATTTAAGCAATAGGATACATAATTAACTAACTAATCACGACTAGCAACCAATTGAAATACAGTACGTAATTAGTTAATTAAACACAAAATTAATATTTTAACGTGATTACCTAATTTAACGTAATCGTTATTTCGCAATAAAATAAAAATAATAAATAACGACTAGCCCCTACCCACGAAATCGTTGAATTGATTAACGACCATGTATAATCTCTTATTCTTGGTCAAGAAAAATATATCTAAGTTCCGATGAGGTATGTATGGACGTGTTTCTAACATTGAGTTATGCTTAAAAGTGGTGTTATGGTCATGCTTATACGGAACGTTAATCAATTCCAGGGTTGTGTAATGGTGCACGATTACTTGTTACTAACGAGTAATTCCGTGTAGCGTGCTAACCGGTAGCCATAAAGGTGATAAAGTCTATATCTCGCACTTTGCCTTATCGTCATCTGACTCAAGAAAATTCCATGTTTTGTTTACTCGGCGACAGTTCCTCATTTTTATATGCTTCACCACGATAATTAACAAAAGTCAAGGCTAATCGTTGTCGCACGATGGTCTTTTATCTCCCCAAGTCCGTGTTCACACATGGTCAATTATACGTTGCTTTATCAAGGGTCACCAACAAGAGTGGATTGAAAATTCTTACTTTCGATAACAATAATCGTTCTCCTGACCTACTACTAATGTGGTGTATCAAGAAGTTTTCCAATATTTGTAATCGTATTATATATTCACGTAAATATTGTCTTTTGTCATTTATTACTATAGTTTTACTTTTTCATGTACATGTCATTCTCAATCAAGAAAATTTGTAACTTTTTTGAATTACTTACCGCTTGTCGATTTCCGCTTGGATTGATGTAAATTTTTTGTTATTTAGTCATTGCCTTTATCATGTGTTTAGTGTCACCGTGCAATTTGCGAAAAAAATTTCAAAATAATGTTCTTAAATAAACTTATTATTGTTTCGGGTCGGATCGGAAACTAATTAACAAAATGGTGCTCTACTAGGTTCGGATTGAGCTTCGTTTCTATGCGGAGTGATCCCGCCAATCCCAATGGCGTGTTATCCCGATTAGTTAAGCGAGCAAAAAAAATATTTTACTCCTTAACCTGCCATTGCCAATGGCGGGTTCACAAGTCATAGCTTCTGCCCACAAGTAATTTGTTTTGTAAAATATTGTTGGTATAACCCGCCATTGGGAATGGCGGTTTAATGAAGACAAACCCACCACTCCCAATGGCGGGTTAGAGGGTTAAATTTTTTTCTTTTTCGTTTTGCTTTTTCCGTCTTTGGCCTTTACGTTCATTCATCACACAATACTCACTCATGCTCACTAGTCATTCATTCGGGTTGTAGTTGTATAGTGGATGCTGAATCAAGTTATGATGAGTTCGTTGATAACCAAAAAAAGAAATCCACACTTGAAATGAAACCCGAAGATCAAAATAACATAAGTTTAACAATCTGAAAAGTTTAACCAACCCAAAATTAAAGACCGGTATCTTCGATAATTTGATGGCACGAGTGGTGAATTTTAATTTAATACAAATAACATTAAGTTCAACCTAAGAAATAAAACTAAACACAAGCAGTCTATTTTTTCTTCCTCCTGAATTTGTTCAACAAGCGCTTTCCCCTTGATGGTTGAGGAGTGTCTAGCTCATGCACGGGTGACATTGACGTTGTGCGACGAGGATTTCGTTGTAGTTCCCTCAATGTGATGTTTTCATCTGGATCAATTGAACTAACGCTGTGACGACCTCTGCTTGAGCCTCCTTCACTTGCTTGTTCGTTACGTTGGAGAGGTTGGAGGAGATAGTCATATCCCGTATTTTGAAGGGATTGGGAGGAGTAGTCTCTAATATTTGTCATCGTTGAACGGTAGTTGTCAGGCATCTCGGGAGGCATGTCTTGTATCACCTTGTCGCACGTTACATGGACATTAGCAAATCCATGTGCCTGAATAATAAATATATTAGTTCAATCGAAGTTGAGTATGATAGTAAATGATTATGTAATATGAAAAACAAACTTACAAAATATTGGGAAACTCCGGTCGACGGTTGATAGGCTACTTGTTGACTGAAAGGACTGATGAAGAGACGAGTGTGTCGTCAATACCAAACCATGTATGGGTCATAGTACGATAATGTAGTCTCATCGACCGGCACACAAGCACATCGGAATTGGTCCTTCATCCTCCATATTATCACGTAAGGGCTATGCTTATCCAACCAATCTGTAGAATGACCACCCGTCTTCCTTGACTTGTGTAACTTCAATTCCGTATCGGGTATGCTCGGAATCTCTTGCTTGCACCCAAATTGGCGCATCACCCTATTAGGATAATGCCACTCAACAATGTTATAGCAAATTAATGGAGCTACAACAAGCCAATCAACAGAGTCAGCTGTGCAATCTTCGGGCAGGAATGAAAGAATTTGTAGGGTATAAGGTTGCCATGTGAATTGCTCATTAGTCATAGTATCCAAGGCACCCTGTTCGTGTTGTCGTCCCTTCCGACCTTTTTTGGTTCACACTCATCCACTTACGGCCTAAAGAATCAACCCGTAATTCATGTTGTGAACCTAATGGGTATGCCCCATGGTGAGTTGGAGCATCACGAGGACCCATTATGTGTGGTCTCCCTATCGATAATCGTTCCCATGCCCATAATTGTAACAACACTAGTGGTCCTGATATGCCTCGAGCCTTGATGAAGCTAGCCGTGCACAAATTTCGATATAATGTGGCTAGTACGGCACTCCCCCAAGAGTAGTCATCCACTTTTGACAAGTCACCCAACAGTGGCAAATAAATCACAGAGATGTCATTGCCGCTCTTGTCCGGAAATATAACGGTTCCGATCAAGATTAGCAAATAGGCTCTCAAATAGCAGTGAAAAGTTAGTGGGTCTGCATCACCTGGTAAGTCTCTGAAATTGTCCGTCAACCACTTAATCTTCAAAGATGACCCTTCGATGTCATTTGGGCCTGGAGTTTTGCCTAAGACATTACTAATTTCCTCAACCCAATTATAATTGCTAGCACCACTTACTATCTCCCCCCTAATTTTCAAACCGAGCAGGACCTGAACATCTTGCAAGGTCACAGTGACCTCCCCAACAGTCAAATGGAAAGTGTGTGTCTCTTGCCTCCAACGCTCTACCAAAGCACTTATTAAATCAACATTCAATTTCATACCTACTAATCTATGAATATAATAAAACTGTGTTTGCCTAATGCAATCCACTACACGATTATCTATCTTAAACCCCTCGTGCCATTGCGAATGCGCCCTACATCTGAGAGGGCCCAGTTCCGTCCCCTCCGATATAGCCGTGCTCCTGTGATTCTCTTGAAGTTTGAGATGGGTTGGACTCATTGGCCCAGGATGTAGATGGTGTTCCATTATCCCTGCGTATATGTAAAACAAAAAACTAGTTAAATACTCACGGTTTAAGAAATCATAATCGTAAATTTTATTTTCACAACGTACACATACATGAAACAAAAGAAAAGGCGATTAAAAAAATTTACTCTTGGGTGTTGTCCAATCTCAGGGGACATGTTTTCTTATTGTGACCTTTGCCACGACATAAGCTACAAGTCTTTATTGACCTACTCATCTTATCCATTTCATTCCTAAACCGTTTTCAAACCGGTCTTCCTCTTCCCCTTTTTTTCATTTCGTCACACACTATTTTCACTCCTTTATAAGGTCTCCAGTAAGCTTCATCCTTCAACGGTCGAAATCTGGAAGCATACGACGCTTCATGTTCCACCGTGGTATAGTAATTGTCAACAAACTGACTAGCATTTAACCCCATGGATGAACGTACCGCGTAAACATGAGAACATGGGTACTTATATGTTTGCATTTTGTTACAAGTGCATGTTCGATTCCTAATAGCCACTGTATGTAAATTATTCCCATGACTTGCATTTCTTTTGCCTTTTCCGGTACTCACCTGGTATATCCCTTCTTCCCGATCAAATGACACAACTGAATGGTAGGCGGCTTTTTCACTAATTACATCCAATTCTTTGGTGATTTTCTCACTATAAAGATGTCCTTCCAATAAACGTGATTTTGCCCATTCACGTTGATTAACAAAGTAGGCATTAACCCTATAGAATACACACTTCACAAGGGTCGTTATTGGTAAAAACCGTGCTCCCTTCTGTAGACACCCGCATTTTGACTGCCACGTGTCTATGGTAGTCTCCGAAAAACACCCGATGATGATTGGACGTCAACGTGACTTAGTATACTCGGATTTGGGCTCGGAATTCATAATATCCGACATGGACTTTTTAGCGGAGTAAAATCTCACAAAACAGACCTCAAATTCAGGCCCAGTGGGTCGTTCCGAGTCAAATAAGACTAATTTGGGCCAAAACCGACACCAAAAATATTTCCCGTCTTTTGGCGACCGGGTCAAAACCCGGTCAAAGACGAAACCGTCTCATAAATCAGCCAAGTTCATTTGGCGCACAAATCAGAATTCAAAAAAGCAATCAAAACCAACAAAATCAAATCTTTCCTTATTTCTCTCGATTTGCTTGACCCACTCGATCGAGTGGATTGACCCACTCGGTCGAGTGGAGCGCCTTGAACTGGGCTTGGCCCGTTTTCAAAAGCACTCGATCGAGTGCACTAGGGCCACTCGATCGAGTGCCCCTAGGTCGAGGGGTGAGGCCTATAAATACCGCTTCACCCCCATGCATTTTGAGGACTTTTGACACTCACTTTTACCCTACAATTTCAGCCACATTTCACCCCACTTCAACCCTACTTCATCACACATCAAAGCCTTAGAAATCCTAAGCAATACACACAAAGACCGAGTCCTTCGTCCCTCGAAAAACCGACGTGATACACATACACATCCATACACACCATAACTCGCATACATCCTCGATACTCCCAAGCCTTGCCGCTATTTTACGAGTCCATTTCCGAGGTCTATACTAGCATGTATGTTGAGGGTGTCCTAAACCCTTTTTCTATCTCTTTTCTATATCGTTTTTATGAACATTTTTGCATTATTGCATCGTAGTAACACTAACACTAACACTAACTTCTTTACATTTTTCATCTTTATTTTTCATCTTTTTTTATCATCTTTTTTTTTGTTATTAATACCGTGTATATATATTAATACTAAAACCGGTTTTAAAACGTTGGACTACGATGATCACTATTGGTCCGTCTAATCCCTTTACGAGCAACGACGGAGGTGGAGCCCTTTCGAGGAGCCCCGCCCCAATGTACTCAAGGGCGTGACGCGACCGTGATCGGTCGTAGTTGAACGAATTTAATTCCCTTTCCATAATTGGTACGAGACCCGTTGACGCGAATACCGACATCACGTAACCCGAAAGGGTTAGTCCCGATGTCGTGACGTAGAGGGATGCATCTCGTTACCAATTCAAAGTTTCATAATCTAACACAAACGTTTTCATAAAAACTCCGGTGACGGTATTATAATCGTTCATACACGATTATAGTACCGGAGGCCGAGCCAAATACAAATCGTGCGATATTTGTATTTGGTTCGGCCGATCATCGATTTCAAGTCATAAAACCGAGCGAGTCACCTCTCGTACAGGGGGCACTCGATCGAGTGCCATAGGCCACTCGATCGAGTAGCACCCCAAAAAGTGGTCAGTAGCCACGCTAATGACACACTCGACCGAGTCAGTCAATGACTCGATCGAGTGGGTCTCATAACCCGCAATACCGAGGGCTTAGACACATATTCCGAGCCCCGTTCTTTATCGACTTTAGACCATCATCCGACCTTCCTATTTTTCAAAACTATACACATCACGACACGTAGAACGACTTTGACCACTTTGACGTGATAAGTCGGGACAAGACTACGGGACGTGAGATTAGGCTAGCAATATGCCGCAGTCTCATGTTCCCGTCCTTCGTTTAATATGCGACATAATGCGTATATAATCGAGGTTAGTCCGCCTACATATTTCCGCGGTCTAGTTTACATACGGGTCCGTCCCTTTAATTATATCGCATTATTTTTATTTCATTTCTTTACGTAATGTTGTATTGTGAATTCCGGGTTGTATTTCCGCCCGTGTAGCTTGTACGTTATTTATTTACTTTCGAGCTTTGTTTATTTACTTGCTTTTACGCTTTATAAACGAACCTCGCATGCTAAATCACTTTGACGTGAATCAAGATGCATTAAATGACGTAGCAAACCAATAATTCACATGCTTAGCACGAAAACGCTGTTTGCATATCATTTAATTATTTTACTAGCGCGCGTATCACGAACACGAACGATGTCTTAGTAGAGGCCGCCATGTGCGGGCGGGGTTGGGTGTCCTTAGTGGGCTTCCCAACACGTACCCTCACCCCTTACTCAGAACCTTTGGTTTCCGGATGTCCGAAACCCTTGGCGAACGAGAGTCATTCTTTACACGATTACCGGTGCAGATGGTATCGGTATCGCAATGCAAAGGGACGAGCCCCATGAACTCTGAAATCGAAGTGGGCTTACTTTGTGAATAGCCCATGACGACATAGAGTGGGCTCGTATGGTTCCGAATAACCACAAAATTCGGTGGCGACTCCATTTTGACTTAAATTTCGAACCCGAGAACAATCTCACCACGAGATTCATTCGCCTACCCAAACCCGCGCTTCGCCGCGTCGGGGTGGACCTACGTCATGTCCACAATTTGGCGACTCCGCTGGGGATACCTGATGTACCACATGTCATCGGGGTTCCTAGGGTGAGACTCGAAGAGAAATCGTTCGAATATTAGTGTGCGCGCATTAGTTTAATGGTTCATGCATAACCCATTTTGCCCGGGCCGGTTACTTGTGACCGACGTCCCACTATACCACGGTGCATTCCTACATGGGTGCGCTAAAGACATCGATGGTGGAACTCGTCTCGGTTTCGCGGCATGTCCTAAGACCAACTCGGCTTAGGGAGTCCGTCCATCACACGAGAAAGCCATCGTTGTTGGTATAGACCCTATTTTGACCGACCGAGACTTAGCGTAAAGCATACATGAGCGTCATTATAATGCTTGTTTGACTACGTGCTACTTGGTTTCCGTGTCATTTTTCAAAAACCGTCATTTCAAAAATGCATCTTTCCAAAATACCCACTTTTCGAAAAACCCGAAATACTGTCCATTTCGGGACTCGTCTTTCCAAAACGCCCAAATTTGAAAAACCCGAAATGCTGCCCATTTCGGGACTCATCTTTTTCAAAATATCCAATTTTCAAAACTCGGAATGCTGCCGAAAATTAGACTTACGATTTGACTCAAAACAAGCCTTTTTTTTAGCCGGCATGCTATCCATTTCAATTCGAATTTCCGATCCACCATTCGATTTTCGAATTTTCAAAATTCAATTTCAATTTTCAAATCTTCGTGATGCCATTCGCGATTTTCAAATCCTCGAGATTCCATTCTCGATTCTCAAATCTCCGAGATGTCGTTTTCGATTCTCAAATCTTCGGGATCTCATTTTCAATTTTCAAATTTTCGAAAATTTATTTTCGATATTCAAATTTCAAAATTTCAAAAATTCAACTTTTCAAAAAACGGGACCGTCTCCCAATTTTTCAAAACGCGAAGTTATTCGCAACCATTCCAACATTTCAAAATGCCCGGTCCTATTGGCCCACTACCAATTTCAGGACCGTCCTCTTAATTTTCAAAATTCAATCATTTTTCAAAACCTTCCTTATTATAGGACCTACCTTAATCCGTGTGTCGGGTCTTTTCATGATTTGTCGAAGGTCTTTAGCGTCGAAACTCCGTCGATCCTACATCACGGGTTTCTTCCCCATCCTAGTCCGCCTTTTTCTAAAGGCACAACCGACCAACACGAGTCATACACTCGTAAATGGAAGGTTCGTTTAAACACTCGAGTCCTAACTAGAAAGTCACACGCGATCTTTCCCTCCGACAGGACGGTCCCCACGACCTTTCCTAGGGGAATTTTGCCCGTCTTTCAATCCGTTAGTCGAGTCATCCCAATTCAAAAATCCTTTAACTTAAGGGTCTACCCTAATCACAGGGTCTATCCTTATTCAAGTCAAGTCAAGGGTCTCTAGCGTCGAAACTCTGCCGATCTTACATCGCAAGTTTCTTCCCTTACCCGTCTGCCTTTCCTCGAGGCCGAGTCAACCTTTTACAAGGCATAGCCCTGTAGCCAAAGGTTCTTGATCCTTACATCTACGGGTCACTCGTCCAACACTCGAGTCTTAGCAAAACCATCAATCTCACTCGGGGGCTACCCTTCAGCAGAGCGATCAATCACGATTGCTCTAAGGGTCATGTCTTACACGTGTTGTCTCACGTACCCCACTTTTTGAGTCACTTAGATGCCACACCATACGAGTCCTATAAGAGTCCTTGGTCTCACTTGGGGGCTATTCTCCGACGGGGCGATTAATCACAATCACCCCGAGAATCGTACCCTACATATTTGTCTTAGGAGAGTCTAACCCGAGTCAAACCAGAGTTGTCTCTCCTCCCGCGCTATTTCCTATGCCTTGGTGTATTCAAGTTCCGAAGCAACATTTCTGATTACGTGGGTATTCTCGCAGAGGATGGCATCCACAACCAGGAATAGGGAGATGGAAAACACCATTAATAAACTGGAGGCTTTGCTAGAAACCATGGCTAGTAAGCAGGCCATGTTTGAAACCCAACTAGGGTTCATAAGAGCCGACCAAGAGGCCTTGAATGCTCGTCTAACTGTCGTTGAAGAACAAGACTTCAATTACGGGTCGGTAAATACTGGGCCAATTGCTAAACTGATCAGCACGGTGCGTGAGCTCGAACAACAGTTCCATGCCTCCCAAGAGAACAACATCCGAGTTGAAAACTCCCGAGACTATACACCCATTAGTGAGAAACTACCAACAGATCTCAATCTAGAAGGGTTACCCATATTCGAAGGGACGGAGGATCCATTACTACACCTCCGAGCTTTCAAGGCGTTTATGGCGATCAAGGGGGTCAAAGCCGACATGTTCATCAATCTGTTCGGCACATCCCTCGGGAAATATCCAAAAGCCTGGTTCTATAGGCTTAATACAAAAAGATTCCCCACTTGGGAAGATGTGGCTACCGAGTTCGCTAAAAACTATTCTGATAATACTGAACTTCAGACTACCATGCGGACTTTAGAAGTCATGGCCCAAGATCCAACAGAGGGTTTCACCAAATACCTTCAACGTTGGCGGGCTGAGAGTGTTAAGCTGGTAGACAAGCCCAGCGAGAAGACACTAGTGGAGGCATTCATCAACAACCTTCTACCCTCCTACCGCGTCCATCTTAGGTATGCCGGCATTTCAAACTTTGCAGTGCTTACCGAAATGGGCACTAGGATTGAAGACGATCTTCGACATAATGAAGATCTGGGTGAAGCTTCTACCGAAGGCTATACTGGACATCCACTTGAGTCCTTAGAAGCCGAAGATTATTGACAACCTTATCCCAGAGTCAGGATTTGATTTAAGTCCGAGTCTGAGTCCGAGTCTAGGATGTTCTATTTCTTTCAATTCCGATGTCAGAGTCAGAGTCAACTGTATTCTGTCCTCTTTTCAAAATTCAATAAGATCAGCTTTTCTATTTCTCATATATGCTTCCTTATGTGTTTCCGAGAACATGATGAACACCATCATACACTGTGAGCACATGCACGTGACTATTATAGGCACATCTATAATGACTGCAGGAACTGAGACCCGTGTTTTCCTTTACCTATTCCATGTCTGGTATAGAAAGCCACAAAACTACCCTTAGCAGGAGCATATCGAATCCTATGACAAATCCGGGTAGTCTCCTAGTTCGGGTTCAAGACGGGAGGCAAGCCCATCTCCCCACAATAAACACCCCTCCAATAAGACTGATCAATCCCTACCTTAGGCGTTAGTCTGACCAGAAGCAAAAAAGAAGCATCGTGACTCTATATGCTTGATGCCAAAAATACCCAACTCGGGACGATGCTCCCACCAAGCCTGCTCGGAATTATGATGACAATACCGAGATCCAAATCACCATGCTTACCGTAGAGTACTCCACAGCGAGTTGCACTCACCAACTAGGCTTGCACCTTACAAAGGTTTAGCTCCACAAGCCTAATCCAACCGATGGGCCCACCCCCATATCCACCCACAACATCAAAGGGAGGGATAGCCAAAAAAAACTGGACAAAAAACAGAAGTCCAAAAAAAAAAAAGCAAAAGGCCGAAACAAAAGAGCTGGCCATGACCAAAAAAAGAACTCTCAACATCCCTCGACCAGATACGATCAATCCCTTGACCGGGACACAGTCAACTCAAGTGAAGGATCCCACGACCGGGGCTAAGAGGTCAACCCAAAAAAAATTCAAATACCCATGACCATGTTTAACGGTCAACTCAAGTGAAAGCTCCTTGACCGGGGTACGGTCAATTCAAAAATTATCGATGCTCATACCATCCAATAGGGGAGAGATAATCAAGCTGGTCAGCTAACACCACATCTAGCCTTCCCACATTAAAACCCTCAAGACCTTCTCGAGACCTAGGCTAAGAGACAGCCCAGAATTTTGAGGATTCGAGCTCCATAGGATACACCCTAACCATTAGGGCCAGACATGGAAATCAGATCCCGCATTATCGAACCTACCCCGATTGAAGTTCGAGTCATTTTTACTCGACTTCCCCCTTTCCTACCACATTGCAATACCTTACCCTCGAAGCCTTAGCTCCACAAAATCGAGCTCCAGATTTCAAAACATCAAAGCCACTTTCTACCTGGCACCACATTTCCAAAAACATCCAAACCAGTTACCAACCCCAAACACGGGAACTCAACCTGCGGTCGGCATAGAACATGCCCAAATAGTTCACACCACCTCTGGGGGCTACCCCGGAGAACGCTCACAGTCACGGGATCAACATCCTAACTGTTCTAGCCCTTTGATTAAGACATCATTGGGAATGCACCTAGCCTACACCATCGCTATGGCTAGTTACACACAAAGCCCTAATAAACTAGGCACCATAATATATCTTCCAATCCACTGAACTACGGCTTGGTTTGATTTCACTACACGTGAATACGTAGGCAGCCTTTCAACAAGGGCACAACCACCCATATTGACACAAATTCAGAAAGCACCATCATTCCTATCACGACACTGTCATGTTCTCAACAGTTAGCTTTGTCGTCCTGGGGGCTTCTCTTAGACAGAAGTTCTCCATCCACCCACATAATCCAAATACTTTCAAAAATCTAGCCTCCTTTCTATAGAGTGTCCTAGTACTCGACTCAGTCGAAGACGAGAATCCGTCAGGGACTCGAACCAACACCCATTTTGGGACTATACCCCAAAACCAAAGATCCAAAAGAGCACCAGACTATAACATTGCTACTACTAAGTCCTGTCGTTACAGTCTCGTTACAGACTACTGCAGCCACCCTATAGCACATCCTTCCCATTCCGATGTTCGACCGTGTTGCCACTCGCCTAGGCTACGGAATAGCGCAACTTAAGAGTCTTTTCATCTTAGGTGGCCCATCCCCCTACCGAGTCACAGTCCAACCCCTTCGAGATGCCAAGTCGTGTCTGTCAACTCGTCCGGTCACGTCCAGAGTCGAGTCTATCGGTACCTCCCTCCTCAAACTTTCACTCCAAAGTTTGCAAAACTTAGCCATTTGATAAAATCCTTTTCGACAAGGTCAAATTTCGGTCTATTTAAACTGCAAATTTCTTTTCTACCCCTTTCAATTTTGAAAACCTATCTCCTAGCACGTGAGTTGCTTTCAGGACTTCGATTTCAAAAATCATTTTCCCCAGCGCAAGCCAGTCTATAGATGCTAACTGCATTTCCTATGTGTTATCTTGCTACATACCATGCCTGCTATTTCTGCCTATGTATCTAACATTTCAGGTACCAGCTAGTACTTCCCAACGGAACAACAAAGGCGGTGTTTCTCCTAGAATGCTACATCCAAGACGTGATGTGTCGGCATACGGGTACACCCAAGACTTCAGAAGCAAGTCCCCACGCAGCTACTTTTCTCCCCAGCGAGAGTCTGTGTTTTGTCTATGTGTTACATACAAGTTGTTATGTGTCAGCATACAGGTACACTCCAGACTTCAGAAGCAAGTCCCCGCGAAACTATTTAATTTCCCCAACGGAGTCAGCTTTCCCCGGTGTGCTACATCCAAAGTGCGATGTGTCGGCATACGGGTACACCTACTCCCCAAAAGAGGCAGGCTTTACTCCCCACGGAGCATCATCATCAGCTCAAATGCGACCCAAGGCTTCATAAACAAGCCCGTGCAGCTCCTATATTTCCCCAGCGGAACGCCCAAGGCGGCATTTTCCCAAAATGATACGGGATGGGCCCACACAGGCGCGCCCAGGACTTATGCTACAAGTCTGATTCCCCGCGAAGCTATCATCATCAGGACAGGTATGACCCTCTGCTTATGGCTGGCGAGCCCTTCACGCAAGTCTACTGGACTATAAACGACCCGACTGGAAGTCTACCAGGTCTTAACAGGCTTGGTAGCTACTCTGACTTTCGCCTTGTCCAAGCCTCAGTCAGAGTGGGGGCTCTGTAGACACCCGCATTTTGACTGCCACGTGTCTATGGTAGTCTCCGAAAAACACCCGATGATGATTGGACGTCAACGTGACTTAGTATACTCGGATTTGGGCTCGGAATTCATAATATCCGACATGGACTTTTTAGCGGAGTAAAATCTCACAAAACAGACCTCAAATTCAGGCCCAGTGGGTCGTCCCGAGTCAAATAAGACTAATTTGGGCCAAAACCGACACCAAAAATATTTCCCGTCTTTTGGCGACCGGGTCAAAACCCGGTCAAAGACGAAACCGTCTCATAAATCAGCCAAGTTCATTTGGCGCACAAATCAGAATTCAAAAAAGCAATCAAAACCAACAAAATCAAATCTTTCCTTATTTCTCTCGATTTGCTTGACCCACTCGATCGAGTGGATTGACCCACTCGGTCGAGTGGAGCGCCTTGAACTGGGCTTGGCCCGTTTTCAAAAGCACTCGATCGAGTGCACTAGGGCCACTCGATCGAGTGCCCCTAGGTCGAGGGGTGAGGCCTATAAATACCGCTTCACCCCCATGCATTTTGAGGACTTTTGACACTCACTTTTACCCTACAATTTCAGCCACATTTCACCCCACTTCAACCCTACTTCATCACACATCAAAGCCTTAGAAATCCTAAGCAATACACACAAAGACCGAGTCCTTCGTCCCTCGAAAAACCGACGTGATACACATACACATCCATACACACCATAACTCGCATACATCCTCGATACTCCCAAGCCTTGCCGCTATTTTACGAGTCCATTTCCGAGGTCTATACTAGCATGTATGTTGAGGGTGTCCTAAACCCTTTTTCTATCTCTTTTCTATATCGTTTTTATGAACATTTTTGCATTATTGCATCGTAGTAACACTAACACTAACACTAACTTCTTTACATTTTTCATCTTTATTTTTCATCTTTTTTTATCATCTTTTTTTTTGTTATTAATACCGTGTATATATATTAATACTAAAACCGGTTTTAAAACGTTGGACTACGATGATCACTATTGGTCCGTCTAATCCCTTTACGAGCAACGACGGAGGTGGAGCCCTTTCGAGGAGCCCCGCCCCAATGTACTCAAGGGCGTGACGCGACCGTGATCGGTCGTAGTTGAACGAATTTAATTCCCTTTCCATAATTGGTACGAGACCCGTTGACGCGAATACCGACATCACGTAACCCGAAAGGGTTAGTCCCGATGTCGTGACGTAGAGGGATGCATCTCGTTACCAATTCAAAGTTTCATAATCTAACACAAACGTTTTCATAAAAACTCCGGTGACGGTATTATAATCGTTCATACACGATTATAGTACCGGAGGCCGAGCCAAATACAAATCGTGCGATATTTGTATTTGGTTCGGCCGATCATCGATTTCAAGTCATAAAACCGAGCGAGTCACCTCTCGTACAGGGGGCACTCGATCGAGTGCCATAGGCCACTCGATCGAGTAGCACCCCAAAAAGTGGTCAGTAGCCACGCTAATGACACACTCGACCGAGTCAGTCAATGACTCGATCGAGTGGGTCTCATAACCCGCAATACCGAGGGCTTAGACACATATTCCGAGCCCCGTTCTTTATCGACTTTAGACCATCATCCGACCTTCCTATTTTTCAAAACTATACACATCACGACACGTAGAACGACTTTGACCACTTTGACGTGATAAGTCGGGACAAGACTACGGGACGTGAGATTAGGCTAGCAATATGCCGCAGTCTCATGTTCCCGTCCTTCGTTTAATATGCGACATAATGCGTATATAATCGAGGTTAGTCCGCCTACATATTTCCGCGGTCTAGTTTACATACGGGTCCGTCCCTTTAATTATATCGCATTATTTTTATTTCATTTCTTTACGTAATGTTGTATTGTGAATTCCGGGTTGTATTTCCGCCCGTGTAGCTTGTACGTTATTTATTTACTTTCGAGCTTTGTTTATTTACTTGCTTTTACGCTTTATAAACGAACCTCGCATGCTAAATCACTTTGACGTGAATCAAGATGCATTAAATGACGTAGCAAACCAATAATTCACATGCTTAGCACGAAAACGCTGTTTGCATATCATTTAATTATTTTACTAGCGCGCGTATCACGAACACGAACGATGTCTTAGTAGAGGCCGCCATGTGCGGGCGGGGTTGGGTGTCCTTAGTGGGCTTCCCAACACGTACCCTCACCCCTTACTCAGAACCTTTGGTTTCCGGATGTCCGAAACCCTTGGCGAACGAGAGTCATTCTTTACACGATTACCGGTGCAGATGGTATCGGTATCGCAATGCAAAGGGACGAGCCCCATGAACTCTGAAATCGAAGTGGGCTTACTTTGTGAATAGCCCATGACGACATAGAGTGGGCTCGTATGGTTCCGAATAACCACAAAATTCGGTGGCGACTCCATTTTGACTTAAATTTCGAACCCGAGAACAATCTTACCACGAGATTCATTCGCCTACCCAAACCCGCGCTTCGCCGCGTCGGGGTGGACCTACGTCATGTCCACACCTTCAAGACATTATTAAAAGTATCCGCCAAATTTGTGGTCAAAATACCATACCTATGACCACCATCATGACAAATGGACCACTTCTCGACACCGATTTCGTTGACATAATGCCTAATTTCCCTATTCAATTGAGCAAGCCGAATATAACCTATGTCAATTTTTTTAGCTTGTAGTTGCATTGCCGTTGACCCGAAGAGATTCTTCACTTGAACATTCTTACATCTTTTATGGACATTCGATGCTAAATGACGAATGCAAAGCCTATGATAGGCATAAGGTTCCTCCCATTGACTACCAACTTCGTTCATAGCACCCATTATACCCGCATGTCTATCGGAGATGACACATAATCCGTCTCGTTTGGTGACATAGGTCCTAATACAAGACATAAACCAAGGCCAACTCTCCGTATTTTCTGACTCAACAATCGCGAAGGCAAGTGGAAATATTTGGTTGTTTGCATCAACTCCCATAGCGGTCAACACCACTCCTTTGAACTTACCATACAAGTGAGTTCCATCAACGGTGATAATAGGGCGACAATGTTCAAACCCATCAATACTTGGTTTGAAGGCCCAAAAAACTCGTTGAAATATTCGAACATTTGGGGTATTCGTGGGTCTAGTCGACCACTGAACAATTGTGCCGGGATTAGATTCTTTTAAACCTTCCAAAAAACGAGGAAGCATCTCGTAGGATTCTTCCCAACCCCCAAAAATATCACTAATCGCTCTTTATTTTGCATTCCAAGCTTTCATCTTAGTTATTGTGTACCCAAATTTGTCTCTCATGTACTCCACAATAACGGACACCTTAATACCCCAATCGGCCTCAACAAGGTTTCGAATCGCATGGCTAATGAACCCTCGTTTCAAATTCATATGGTCTCTAGGAACGGTGTTACCGACACAAGAAGTTTGATGACGACCATTGTACGTGACAATGGTAAGGATTGTGAGTGGAAATCTTTTTGTGTGGCCCTTAGCCTCCATTTGCAAGGGGAAGGTGATCGACCACATTTGAAGGTTACCGTGTGAGGCTTAGACTCTGCTACTTTGAAAAATTGATTTCGTTGCACACTATATAACGTCACTTCATCTATCACCGACATTTTGTTTGAAAACACTTGACCTTTAGCAAACTCATTCCCTTGCTCATAAGGAACTAAAGACTCCCATGTAGGGATGGCAGTGGGTCCAAGACCCGACCCAGACCCGGCGGGTCGGACCCGAATGGGTCGGGTCTGGGTCTAAATTTTCCAGACCCAATGGGCATGGGTCGGGTCTGGGTCCTCCCCAAAATATTCGGGTACGGGTACGGGTCTGAGTTTTGAGACCCGTACCCGACCCGTAGACCCGTTGAAAAAAATCAATTTTTAAAATCATCCTGACTTCAAACCCAAAACAATTTCTTCTAACTCAGATTCATTTCAGCATACATCTCCTTCTTTAGAGTAACACTACAGATTATGTGAACTATCCTCTACGGTACCACTTAAGGAGTATGTTTTTTTTAATAAATTACTTTGTGCCCAATATTTTTAAGACCTTTGTGTTGTATTTTGTGAGACTCTTCGGTTGTATTGTGAGACTTGTAGACACTTTTTTATCATTTTTATGCGTGGTTTGTAAACACTTTTTAAAATTTTATGCGAAAGGAATGACTCAAGACATTACGTATTTTTTTTTTGGAAATTAAGTTCGTGCTTTTCTATGAAATTTCCATCGATACAATGAATAATACAACAACACAATAATTATTATGGCGGACCCGCGGGTAGACCCGGACCCGGTCCGGACCCGACCGGTTCGGGTATGGGTCTGATAATTTTGGACCCGTTCGGGTCTGGTTCGGGTCTGGGTCCAGGGTTGAAACTTCGGGTCTGGATCTGGGTCTGGGTGGACCCGACCCAGACCCAACCCGTTGCCATCCCTACTCCCATGTCCTCCAATCATTCAACTCATCCCCTTCTAGTTTTCCAACATTGTTATACTCTACAATTGGTGCACTAGCACCAACATCATCAACATCGTCATCTCCTTCATCAACATTAAGTGTTTCATACTCCTCATCAACCTCATCGCCCTCTATATGACCATCTAATACACCGACGTTTATATCATTACTAGTAAGGGATACGTATTGACCAACATCATCTAACGCCAAAGGAAGCCTAGGTGTCGACACATTTGATGTGGGCACAACAAAGGAAGTAGTGGACAACTCAACAAATATGTCCATGGATGGAGAATTTGAATGCCGAACACTTGCCCATAACGCCCTTAATGCAACATCATTGTTAAGGGGTACAAATTTAAAACATCCTGAACTGGGATATTTCATTTTGACAATCAATTGAGCACTCGTCCTATCTACATCAATCCCCTTGTATATCTCGTCAACTAATTCACTGTAACTCATTTTTGTACTAGGTAAAACAAAACATTGTGACCCTCCTCTATACGTTACACATCCATTTTGCTCCAGTATTTCTCCATCCCAATAACACATTAGTGGATAATCAACAAAACATTGTGACCCTCCTATCAACAAAACATTTCTCCATCTCAATTGAGCACTCGTCCTATCTACATCAATCCCCTTGTATATCTCGTCAACTAATTCACTGTAACTCATTTTTGTACTAGGTAAAACAAAACATTGTGACCCTCCTCTATACGTTACACATCCATTTTGCTCCAGTATTTCTCCATCCCAATAACACATTAGTGGATAATCAATAATGTCCATTCTATAAATAAAAAATAATTAGCAAAACACAACTAAAAAAACAAAAATAAACAACAATTTTCTCTAATTTAATACATCACAATATGAGCCATACACCTTAATTACCAAATCAATATATATATATATATATATATTAGGCTTTTTTTCGAGCGATCTCATTGCTCCGTTCCATCAAATCTCAAATTAGGAAAGTATCATAAGTAAATAAAAAATCAATTAGAGAATCTTTTAATTATTATAATATATATTTAATTTATTATATTAATATTATGTTTTACAATTCTAAGATAAAAACCTTTAGACTTCATTTTTTAAAAACATTATTGTAAAATAAATTATAAAAATGAAATATTTAGATTCGTGGTAAAAAAATGCTTTCATTAGAGTATAAATTTCATATTATTTGTTTTACATTATGTGATGAATCTATTATATAATATCACAGTTGTAAAACTATCCCACATCGACAAATTATAATATGATGATGAAATTCTATATTATAAATATGAGTAATCATTTGTTCTTTGATATCTACCAAAAGTATTTTGAATCTCAAAAAGAGTTTTTAAGACTATAAACCTTAGTAATTATCCTACATGGAAAAATTATGATGAGGTGATGAAATTTTATATTATAAATAAGAGTAATAATTCGGTTTTAAATATCGACCAAGAAAAACTTTTAAATTATCCCACATCGAAAAATTATGATGGGGTGATGAAATTTTATATTATAAATAATAGTAATCATTCGGTTTTAAATATCGACAAAACAACTTTTGAGTCTTAAAAAAGTTTTTAATATACAAGACTCCAAACTTAAAATCATCCCACATTGAAAAATTATAGTGAGGTGCTGAAATTCTATACTTCGTATTATAATCAAGAATAGTTTATGATGTATTTTTTTTAATTTTAAAAAGAGCTCTTAACACTATAAACTTAAGTAAATTATCCCACATCGAAAATTTATGATAAGTTGATAAATTCTATAAATAAGACTAATCATTCGTTCTTAAATATCAATAAAAAACATTTAAGTCTTAAAAAGTTTCTTAATAAGACTACAAACCTTAATCTCACATCAAAAAATTATAATAAGGTGATGAAACTTTATATTATAAACAAGAGTAATCATTCGGTTTTAAATATCGACAAAAAAAAACTTTTGATATTAAAAAAGCTTTTAATATATAAGACTACAAACTTAAAATTCATCGCACATTGAAAAATTATAGTGATGTGATGAACTTTTATATTATAATAAAGAGTAATGTCAGAGTATCATGTATTTTTTTTAAAAAAGAGCTCTTAAGAATATAAGCTTAAGTAATTATCTCACATCGAAAAATTATTACGAGGTGATAGACTAAGCATGTGTTCTTAAATATCAATAAAAAAACTTTTACGTCTTAAAAAATCACTTAATAAGACTGCAGACTTAAGTAAAATAATCTCACATCGAAAAAGTATAATAAGGTGATGAAACTTTATATTATAAATAAGATAATTCTGTGCTCTTAGATATTAACCAAAAATCTAATGAGTCTTAAAAATATATTAAGACCATAAACTTAAGTAAACTATCCCACATTCGAAAAATTATAAAGTTTCATCAAACAAAAATCTTTTGAGTTTTAAAAAATTTCTTAAGAATATACACTTAAGTAAAAAAATTATAACAAGGTGATGAAATTTTATATTGTAAATCAGACTAATAATAATTCTTCCTTAGACATCAACCACAATCAACTTTAAGTATTATGAATTTCTACTAAATAAGAATAATTATTGTTTTTAAATATCAACCAACAATATTTTGAGTATAAAAATGTCTTAATAAGACTAAAAATTTAAAATTATCCCACATCGAAACAATTAAAATAAGATACGGTGATGATTCTATATTATAAACAAGACTACAAATTTTAGATAAATTATCCCACATCGAAAAATTATAATAAGATGATGGATTTCTACATTATAAATAAGACTAATTATTTGTTAGACTATATACTTAAGTAAAGTATCACACATAAAAAAATTATACTCCCTCAATTCTATTATAAATAAAAGTAACAATTTCTTCAAATTATGATGAGATGAGGAAATTCTATATTATAAACAATTATCACATATCGAAAAATTATAATGAGGTGATAGAATTGACTACATAGTTAAAGTTGGAATTCTATATATTATAAATAAGAGTAATTATTCCTCTATAAATTAAAGTTTTGAATTAGACTATATCTAAACTTAAAAAAACTTAAGTAAAATTATCCCACATCGAAAAATTATAATAAGGTGAATTTTTTATTATATAAATAAGACTAATCATTCATCGAAAACATATACTCCAATAAGATGATCAAATTCGATTATATAAATAAAAATAAATCGTCTATCCTTTAACTTAGATATAAAAACAAACTTTGTGATGAAATTTTATATCATAAATGAGTAATCTTTCGGTTTTAAATATCAACCAACAATCTTTTGAGTCTTAAAAAGCTTTTAAAAAGACTACAAACCTAAAATTATCTCAGATCGAAAAAAATTAAATAAGGTGATGATTTTATATTATAAATAAGAGTAATCGTGCATTTTTCTGGGTCTTAAATGCGGATCTTAAAACGATAAACCTTGAGTAAATTATCCTATATCGAAAAATTATGATGAGGCGATAGAATCTTATATTATAAATAAACCAAAAAATTCATTCGTTCTTAGATATCAATCAAAAAAACTTTTGAGTCTTAAAAAATCTCTTAATAAGACAACGAACGTAAAATTATTTCCACATCGAAAAATTATAATAAGTTGATGAAATTTTATATTATAAATAAGAGTTGTCATGTATTATTTTAAGTTTTAAAATAAGCTATTAAGACTATAAACTTAGCTGAAATTAAGTTTGATTATTAATATCATGTGATCATCTTATTTATTATAATAATATAGATTGATTAAGTTTCTTATTTAACAGATATATCTCATCAACGTAATTAAGCCCATTAACCCGTGCAGCGCACGGGCTTTAATCTAGTATTAACCTAAATTAAACTTAACAATTACATTAACAACCTCCCTTAATAACCCCATCTTTGTAGTAAAATACCAACAAAATTGATTTTCTAATATCTATTAGCTAAAAAATTAAATTATTCAAACTACTAATTTAACACATGAAATATATATTTGATTTTTACAAACTACTTCAACCACACATAATTTCCCACCACATGCACAAACAATAAAATTTTCCCCAAAAAAACTTAGGGTTTCAATTTTGGGGATTTTTTCTATTAATGCAAAAATAAACATCTAAATTGTAAATCTAACAACTAATCAAAGAAAATAAAGAACTTTAAGCATAATTTATGAAGATATAAACTTATTATAACAACAAAATCAAATAAAATTGAAACAATTAGTTGAATTATACCTTGCTAATTATGAAATTAAGTGTAGATGTTCGCCGAAAGTGACGCCGGAGTAGGTGAGTAATGATGGAGGATGGAGGATGAGTGATTGAGTATGGGTGAGTAGAGAGTGGTATGAGTAAAGAGTGAGTATGGGTGGGGTTAGTATGGATCGTGTGGTTGTTGGGGATGTAAAGGCCAAAGGCCGAAAAATCAAAGCAAAAAAAAAATTTACACTATAACCCGCCATTGGGAGTGGCGGGTTTATCTTCATTAAACCGCCACTCCCAATGGCGGGTCTTAGCAGGTATATTTCGTAGCTCTTGATTTTGTGGGCAGAGGCTACGACATCTGAACTCGTCATTGCCAATGGCGGGTTATTGAAGATAAACCCACCACTCCCAAAGGCGAGTTAAGGAGTAATAATTTTTTTTTGGTCGTCTATTTAATTGGGAAGACACGCCATTGGGCGTGGCGGGTTGGCTCCGCATAGAAACGAAGCTCGATCCGAACCTACCAGAGCACCATTTTGTTAATTAGTTTTCATTCCGACCCAAAACGATAATAAATTTATGAGTAAATTAGAAATTACTCCCTTCAAAGTTGCGGTTTTTAAAATTACTCCCTTATGAAATTTTTTTTAATATTTTACACCCAAAAAGATGCAAAAGTTCAAAATTGACTTGCAATTCTATATTCCGACGAGTTTATGTTTTTATTGACCGATTTGCCCTTCTTTTATCGTACGCCCCCTCCCCCACCCCCACCTCTTATTCATTTTTACTTTCCGACTTGCAATACAATAACCGATTTGCAAACCTTCGAAGTGACTATTTTAGGGACGATTCCAATGGTGGAGATTTTTTTTTTTTTTTTTTTACAAATGACAGCATAAGGAAGATTTTTTTTACAAATGAAACCATAAGGGAAGGTGGAAGAAGAGTAAGATGAAGACAGGGGCAATTTCGGTATTAAAAATAGGGAAAAGGGAAAAAAATTCAAACTCGCCGGAAATACTCGTCGGAATATAGAATTGCAAGTAAATTTTGAACTTTTGCATATTTTTGGGTGTAAAATATTAAAAAAAATTCATAAGGGAGTAAATTTTAAAAACCGCAACTTTGAAGGGAATAATTTTTAATTTACTCTAAATTTATTCAAGAGCAATATTTTTAAATTTTTTTCGCAATTTGCCTGAATTTTAAACTATTATGTATAGAAACAATGGGCGAGGTGGGGATCCGAGAACTAAGCACGTACTCATCACAACAGACATGTAAGATATAATCCGCACCCAAGTAGCAATTGTCCACTTTTCTCTCTCTCCCTCCTATCTCCACCGCCACATTATCTCTCCTCGCCGCACTGATGACGCCGCAAGGGTTAGTCGCATCGGCGGCGATAAACATAGGTTTAGCTATGACGGTAATCTCTCTCTTCTCCATCCTAAAAAAACAACCTTCCAACGCCTTCATCTACTACGCCCGCCGCCTCTCCGACCGCCGTCAACCACCCTCCTTCCATCCACTCTCTTTTCGCCGACTCTTGCCCTCCGTTTCCTGGATTCCACGCTCTCTTCGCGTTCCTGAGTCCGATATTCTTCGACACTCTGGTCTTGACGCTCTCATCATCATCCGCCTCTTCAAATTCGGGTTCTGTTTTCTTATCTAGTGATTCCATTTTTCATATTAAACTTGTTCATTTTTTTTGTGCGTGTAAACCATCGAGATTGCCACCAGTTCGATTATCACCCTCACATCTCCTTCACCATCGAGATTGCCACCAGTTCGAGCCTAGAGGAGAGAGCAGAGAGGAGCGTATGAATGATTGTGACTGGTGAGTGAAGGGAAGGAAACCTGGAGGCATTGTGTTGGAAATGCTGGTGGTGGTTTGGTGGGAAGGGGGGCGGGGTGGGGGCGGTGGTGGCGCATAAGGAGGATTGGGGCAGTGCTGTAGTGGTGGTACATACGCGGGAAGGGTAAGGTGAGAAAGAGTGGGTGAAACCATCAAAGTGGTGAACGGTAGTCAAGGAATCAGGTCTTTGGACATCACAATCCAACATGGGATTTAGGCGAATGACATTCTTGCCCTTCCCTCCTAATTAGTCTCTAATATATTACTTCCCTGATTCTTTGCATTTGCTTTTGGAAATTATTCATAGGTGACGGAAATCGTCAATGTAAGTAAGAAAATGTGGGTATAAAGTAGAAATATGGTGGAGTTTGTGAGTAAAGGAAAGAATAAAGAATTGAAGGAAAAATAAAGAAATGATAAAAGTACAACCAAAAATGGAAAGAGGGTTGATGATTGAACTAGTGCCAAAAAGGAAAGAAGATAGATCTTAGAAACTAGGAGGGAGTATAAGATAAAATATAATCATGTGTGATCTTTGTTTAAATTGTCTAATCGAGTACGTTATAAATCTAATTTTTTTTAGAAATACGTAACTAAATATATAGACAAAAGAAAACGTGTATTGAGAAGTGTGAAAAAGTAATTGCAAAGAATCAAATGGAATGAAGAGAATATAGTTCTTCCTTCGTCTTTAAATTTTTAGAAATACGTAATTAATGATTTTAGCTATGATAAGACATTTAATTAACTTTTTACGACTAAATAATTTAAGATCATGACGTAAATGATAATTAAATAATTACTTAACACTAAATTTAATCATTTGTGTAAGTTTAAAAAATATTTACATAAATGATAATTAAACACGTAATTAACGATTTTAACGCCAAATTTACAAAAAAAATCAAAAAAAATCATTTGATTAAGGCTTAGAAGTCCAATCGAGCGGTCGGTTAGACTTCGGGCAGAAGTCTCACCCATCGGTTGGACTTTGTACCACTGAGTCTCATCGATTGGCCAACCATTGGATGGACTTTCTCACACTTTTTAAATATTTTTTTAATATTACGAAAACTAAAAATCTAATACTTTATTAAATATTGGGTTTTTTTTGTTAGAAAATACCTAAGATTTAGGTCTTCCGTAAATAATGCACCCATAAAAAAAAGTTATTTCATGGGAATAATCTCAACTATTGGTGTCCTTAAATTAATTTATACTAAACGTAATCTCAAATTAACCTATTATACGTCCTCATTAATCTCCTTTTGCTATGGGTGACTTGTTACTTGCAAAACCGGTAAATATTTCGTGCACCCTTCCTCTATACACTTCCCCGCCCCTCTTAGTCTCTCTTCTCCATTACTTTCTATTTAACTTCCAATAATTGTCACCATAATTGAAAAAGAAGTGAAGCGTCCCAAAAATCAAAAGAAGTGAAGCGTCCCAAAAATCATCCCAGAAATCATCTTCCATTTCTATTTCTGATTAGGCCGTATTCTTTTCGGCTAAAAAAATTAATAATAATAATAAAAAATAAAATTAATAATAATATATAATATCAATAATTAATATAGTATTAATATTAATATATAATAATGATAATAATATAATAATAATAACTAACAATATAATAATAATAATAATATACTTCATATAATACTCCCTCCGTCCCAGAAAGATTGTCCCATTAACTTTAGCTCACAAATTAAGGAAATTGAGTATATAGGCAATGATGACCCTCAGGATGAGTCATCACCTAGGTAAGGTTGTGCTAGTAAATTGAATGACAAAATGGTAAATTATTTAACTTAGTGGGGATTGAATTGTAAAAAATGATGGACAAAAAAGGAAAGTTGAGAAATGAGACAATATTTAAGAACCTACCCAAAAAGAATACGAGACAATCTTAGTGGGACGGAGGGAGTATTAATATTAATATATAATAATAAATTAATAATAATAATAATTATTATAATAACAAGAATAATAATTATATACTTCCTTCGATTTTTATTTATCTTCTCATTTGACTTTTGGGTGAAAAATAACGGTGTAGGAATGTGTGGCTTAAAAGAGAAGAATGATGAGAGAGAAATGTAAGAATAATTCTAGACCACATGTTGATGGCCCAAAATAGAAATAGGGAAGAAATGATGTTTCATCCCAATAAGGAAACAAGGAAGATAAATAAAAATCGGAGGGAGTACTTCGTATATTATTATTATTATTATTATTTTTTATAAAAAGGAGAATTTTATTGATGGATAAAAAAGCAGTTCATAATAAGAATTTTGTTGTTTTTGTTGTTGTTCTTATTCTTCTTATTCTTGTTATTGTTATTGTGGCTGTGGCTGTCGTCGTCATTATTATATAATCCGATTTATTCAATTCTTAAGGATATAATAATAATAATAATAATATACTTCTTAGTCAATTATTGTTGTTCTTCAATTTCTTCACTCCCCTTCTATACTGTTCTGCCCCTCCGTTATTTTTGCTTAAGGAAGAACACCATTGTTGTTCATTGTCTCAACGTTGTCTTACCTTTATTGTAGACGAAACTACCCCCAACATCATCCGCAAGTTAACAACAAATGATTGAATATCCATATCTACAACATTTGCAATGGCAAAAGGAACATCAACTAACATTTAATCTAATTAAAACAAATTGCAGAAACCCTAAAAAAGGAATTATTTAATCACAATTACATTTGGCTTAATTACACTAGATTGCAGAAATCCTAAATTGCAATTACACTAAACAATAAACTTAATTCATGTAAGAAAAACATAATTTAAATGCAAGTCTAGGTTTCATTGTAAGAATCGATTGAAAACCCTAAATTAACGATTGAATCGATTGAAAACTTGTTGATTTGTTGTTTTCTTCAATTGCCAATCCGGGGTTCAATTTTGTACAGATTATTGTTGGATTTATCAGATTTATTTTGGGTGAGAGGATGATTTGGTGAGGGAGATGTACGAAGTGGGTAGAAGAGTTTAAGAGGGTTAATGAGGGGTTAATGAAGTGAAAATGGTTTTTTAATTGATGGGTATTTTGGTTTGTTCGCAACTTTCGAAACACAATCAACTTACTAATCCACCGGACTCTACTTAAGGTAGCAAAAGCAAATGAAGAGTGCTTTATTAGGTAGTAATTGTTGAATTTTTTTTATAAGTCTGTAATTGAAAAAAATGGTTTTTATAAGGCTGTAATGTCTAATTTTTCCCTAATAATAACTTGTTGTAATTTGTTTCAATCTTAATGCAACTTCCGTTGTTTGATATATAAATATATAAATATATAAATAAATAATAATACTATTATTATTTTATTTTATTTAAAAAAACCGAACTTTATTAAGATCCAAACAAATTACAATAACTTTATTATTATTATTTTTATCATCATCATCATCATCATCATTATCATCTTTTTTTTTTGCAAGAAAAGGTACTCTTTTATTCATCCTTATAGGGCAAAATAAAAGAGACTTTGTCTTACAAAGGCTATTCACTATAATGTTTGAAAAACAACATTCTATATCAGTCCAGTTCTAGCTGCCAAATCAATTTTCCTACTTAGTCTTGCAAAAACCTCAAATTTAATTTGTCTTATTAACTGAGCACTTGATCTGCTAGCATTAGTGAAGATTCAAGCATTTCTTTTCATCCAAATGTGGTACACAACCGCTGCAATTGCATTGCAATACCATATTTGTTTCCAATGTTTTTTGCTTTTCCTGAATGTATTCCATCTCAACTCTTCCTTCAGCGTGTTACTCCTTCCTCTTATGTTCATCCAATTTAGCATGTTAGTCCAAACCTCTCTTGCATATTTACATTTAAAAAATAGATGGGCACGGTTCTCTAGGTCCTGCTGAGAGAGCGAGCATCTATTGAATGTTTTCAAACCTCGTTGCTGTATATTATCCACAGTGGCTGCCGTGGGCTGCCATTGAAGTAATGAACCCATGTTTGGGACTAATTCTTCCTCCCTTGATCCCTACTAACCATTTCTTCGTGTCTTGCGTTGGCCTGAACCATTCATAGGCTTTAGAAACATTAAATTCTCCCTTTATTTCCCAGCTAAGGATCAATTGTTTTGCTTTATCTATAGCCCCAAGTTGTGAAAGAAGATCATACCTTATACTCAGCAGACGAGGGTCTGCTGTATGATACTCCTTCTGCAACGTCCAGATGCTATCCGTCTCAATCACATAGTACCAGTGCCATTGACTCCAAAGGTCAGCCTTGTTGCATAGTAATCTCCACATCCATTTACATACCAGTGCTTTATTCCAAGAATCCATGCCCTTTATATTAAACTCTCCTTCCTCCCAAGAGGTACAAATACTACTCCAGTTTTTATAAACCGTCCCTTTCGTAGTGATGTTGCCAGTCCAGCAGAAAAAGTTTTTACAATCTTTATTAACGCTCTTGATTATGTTTACTGGGAGCAATGCATTTGCAGACCAGTAATTTAACACCCCGGAAATTACTGAATTGAGTAATTGTATCCTTCCAGCATAAGTAAGGCATTGTGCTGACCAATTCATCATTGCATTCTGGATCTTATTCTGTAGCTCCACATAATTCTTCCTCTTGTTACTTACCGTATTAAGTGGAATTCCCAGGTATTTACAAGGCAATATCCCCTGTTTGAAGCCCGTTTCCGTAGTATAATTTGCCTTACTGGTTAACTTATTCCTCCACCAATCACATCTGTTTTCTCCTTATTTGTCAAGAGCGAGAGTTGCAGGTTTTGCTGAAGGCACATCCTCCTCGTGAATATCATAAGGTCATCCGCAAATATTAAATGATTCAATTCTCTACACTAGGGATGATATGATACTTGAGGCTGAGAGTTAATAAGCCTGAGTCTTCGAGATAGGATTTCCATGTTAAGTACAAATATGTAAGATGACAAGGATCTCCTTTGTCCCCTCCACTCCTTAAAAAAATCCATGTGAGGTGCCATTCACTTTAAGTGAGAACATGATCCTTGTATACATCCTTTTATCCAACTGATAAATTGAGGAGGAAAATTAAGTCCCACTAGCATATTGTCGATAAACCGCCACTGAAGTGAATCAAACGCCTTTCTAAGATCTATTTTCATAAGACATCGTGGTGTAATATATTTCCTGTTATAGCTTTTAATCAAAGATTGCGATAAAGCTATATTATCATGTATACTCCTTCCATGAAGGAAAGCACTCTGTTGGTCCCAATCAAGCCATCAATCACCTCCTTTATTCTAGTTGTTAGAATCTTACTCACTGTTTTATATAACACCGAGCAGCTGTTTTATATAACACCGAGCAGCAAGATAATGGTCTGTAATCCAAAACAGATTGACAAACCTGTTTTTTAGGGATATGAGTGTTGCATTTGCTTGTTTAAGCATCTTCCCAGTGTTAAAAAATTCCCTTACAACTTCACATAACTCAGTTTTAATAGTGTTCCATGAAGCTTTGTGGGGCTTTTCTCGGATCCAATGGAGTGATGGAGTGTACTGTTTTTATCTTAGGTTCAGTGGGCATGGTAAGAAGCTTCCCCCAATCTTGTTCTTTAACCACACCCCCCTGCTGCAGGATACTCTGATCCAATGGCTCCACCATTTGTTCTCTACCCTGCAGTGCTTCATAATATTAAAAAAAACCAGCTGCAACTTCTTGCCATCCCACCCTATTTCTCCCATTAGCATCATTAATTGCACCTATAATCTGCTATGTTGCCTTCCTTTAGCCTTGAATGAAAGTATTTCGTTGCATCATCATCCAATGCAATGTGATCCATTATTGCCCTTTGTTTTAAAATACTAATTTCAGCCTCTTTCATTTGTGTAGCTCTCAAATGTACATTTTTTTATTATTATTGTTATTGTTATTGTTATTCTTACTACTACTACTACTACTATTACTATTATTATTGGAGTATTATTTTAAGAGTCGAAAATATTGTAGCTGAGCTCGCTGGACTGAAACAGGCTGAAATTAAGCCGAAAGAACAGGGCCTTAGTATTGCAAAACCCATATTTTTTTCTTTTTGTTTAATTTTGGCTTTTGTGTCCTTCACTATCATCTAACTGAAAAAAATAAAAAATAAAAAATAAAAAATAAAAAATAAAAAATCTATCAAGTCTCTTATTCCCTTCATCTAACTTCAGTTTCTAATCTCCCAACTCTTTTTCCAACTTCTCGTTTTCATCTTCAATTTCATCGTATTCTTTACTTGGCTCTTCTCCTTCATTATCTCTATTTTCTAAAACCTAATTGTGCTGCTCATTTTCCAACATTACTTCATATACTAACGAAAATACCCACATCATTGTGCTACAAAATTTCACAATTCAAAGCTTACAAAATAATATTTGAAAATAAATTAATAAAATGCAACCAGCCACTTTTACTTGTTATTGGTCACAATTTCAATAATAACAAAACAAGATTAATGAGGGCATTGAATAGATTAATTTGAGATTACGTATAATATGGATTAATCTAAGAAGGGCACCAATAGTTGAGATTATTCCCATGAACATCCCTATTTTTTTTTGCCCAAAAGCACCTAAACTTTTCATTTCTTTGTCTTGAGGCAGGAAAACACGAACTCAGTAAAAAAAAGTCAAACATACCTTACTTTTTAAGGGAGCTTCTTCTTAATCAACCCCAATTTGCTTAATCAACCCTTATTTTTCTTTGTTTACTCATTCAGTAAAGATATGACTTTCATCCTCAGGTTCTCAAATTTCCGCTCAATTGAAATTAATGACTAAAGTCCTAATTCTTGTAATCAAATTAATTATTTAGATTCAATTTCTTCAGTAGTATTTCGCATTTGATGTTATTAACCCTAATTTCCGAGTTTAAGTTTGGGTTTCTGTCTTTCATCCAAAAAACAATCAAAGCTTCTGATTATTTTTAGTATCCTTAATTTTTGTGTTTAAGCTTGTGAGTTTGTAAGTGATTAATTTTGATTGAACAAAAATTTGAGAACTTGAACATTACTACCTCCGTTTGTAAACGATTGTCCCATTTCAATATAATACTCCTCAGTCCTCACATATATATTTATGAAGCGGGGCAATCAAACGGAGGGCGTAAGACTTAAGAGTCAATACTTTTATTGATTGAGCGAAAATATGATGAATTTGATGATCTTGTAGCAATTAAAGAGGACTAATCGGAATGCGTGCAAATGAAGAACTTGATGATGAAGAGTAGGATAGTGGTTGATTGGAGTTGATTAAGAAAATGAGGGTTGATTAAGAAGAAGCCCCGTTAAAAAGTAACGTATGTTTTGACTTTTTTTGACAGAATTCGTGTTTTGGTGCCTCAAGACAAAGAAATGGAAAGGAAAGTTTAGGTGGTTTTGAGGGAAAAATAGTTATGCAGAAAAGTGATTAAGTCCCTCTACTTTGATCAATTGTGAAATCAAACCCTTAACTCTTGATTGGAGCAATTAGACCCTTTAACTTTGTCAATATGTGAAAATTAACCTTTTTTATTTTTTCCGATCAATTGCTCAATTTCTCGTCAATTTCATGTCAATATCTCATTACTATTAATAAATATTTTATCCCAAAATACACCAATATAATACATATACGTATAGAAATACATATTCTTAAGTATGGAGTAGTACCAAAAAAAATATTATTCGTATTCGTATATCTCAAGTAGTTCGATAAAATATTTTATCCCGTAATGTACGTATTCGTATTCTACTATAATGTACGTATTCGTATTCTGCCGTAATGTATATATTCGTATTCTAGTATGAGAAACTGACGAGAAGTTGAGCAATTGATCGGAAAATAAATAAAAAGGGTTTAATTTCACGTATTGGCAAAGTTAAGAGGTCTAATTGCCCAATCAAAAGTTTAGGGATTTGATTTCACATCACAATTGAGTAAAGTAGAGGGTTCAATCACTACTTTCCCGAATAGTTATGGGTAACTTATTTACAGAAGGCTTAGGCCCGTTTCTTTTCAGCTTATTTTCAGCCTGTTTCAGAGTAGCTCAGCTTCTATCAGCTGAGCCAGCTCTTATCAGCTCAGCGCAGCTCCTATAAGCTCAGCTCAGCTCCAATATTTTTAGCCCAGCTCCAATATTTTCAGCTCCTAAAATAATACTTCAATAATAATAATAATAATAAATATATAATAATAAAAAATATAATAATAATAATAATAACAACAACAACAACATTAATAATAATAATATATTTATTATTTATTTATTTATATGAAACGGAAGTTGCATTAAGATCGAAACAAATTACAATAAATCATTATTATTATTATTGTTGTTGTTGTTATTGCATTTCGATATTAATGCAAGTTTCTTTTTATAAAAAAATAATAAGAATGATAATATTATTGTTGTTGTTGTTTTTATTAGTCATATCTCTTAATGTTAATAATAACAAATTATTATCACCGTCATCGTTGTTGTCGTCGTCATCATTGTTGTTGTTATTATTATTATTATTTTCTATTTATTTTGATCATCATTGTTATTATAATACTCTCTCCGAGTTCCTATGTTCTTCCCCTTTCTTTTTTGGTGGAAAATAAGGAGGGAGTATTATATTAGTAAAAAGGGAGAAGTGGATGAAAGAGTAAGAGAGATAAATATTATATTAATTAAAATGAGATAAAGTTGATAGGAAAAGTATGAGAGATGAATATTATATTAATTAAAGATGATAAAGTATGTGAAAAAGTTTTTCCATAAATGGATAGGGAAGAAAATCAAACTCAGCCCAATAAGGAAAGAGGGAAGAACACTAAAACTCGGAGGGAGTAATTATTAATTAATATTATTATGCACTCCATAATATTTTGAGGTCTTGAAATTGATATTACATTCAAATATTTACAACTCTGTCTCAATGCCATTATGAATAATTTACTTTTTTTACACTAATTTTGAGTGAATAGAATATCTAATATATACCATATAATATAGCATATGAGTATTATTTGTATTGTATTAAGATTTAAGAAAATCAAAATTTAAAATTTTATATATTACGTAATCAAAGATATATACCTAACAAATTTTCTATTGACAAGTATGAAAAAAACAAAAGTAGAAATCAAATGAATTGGAGGAAGTACTATCTTGTTATTATTATTACTATTATTATTAATCAATTTATTATTATTATTATTAACTGGTGTTATAATTTTTTTTTTTTTTTTTTCATTTTTTAAAATATTATTAGGTAATTTATATAATTAGTTATTAGTTTCAGCTTCTTTTAGTTCAGCTCAGCTTCTATCAGTCCAGCTCAGCTCAGCTCCTATCAGACCAGCTCAGCCCTGTCCTGTTAGGACCTTAATGTTAGGTGTCTTCTGAGAAAAACCCTTACATATTCCAAAAATTAATTACGTAACAAATTTTGTAAATTAAAATAGCAAAAACAATCGATTGAAAACTAACCTCAAAATTTAGAGTCAGTAACTCACTCGCCATCTTTGTAAAACCTTAACAAAAACTCGAAATCGAAAACCGTAAATTATTTTTTAAGTTTAGGTAAATAAAAGAGAGGTAAGTAAGTGGGAAGGGCACCACTATGATGAATGTCTTTTTTTTTTTTTTTTAAACTTTTATTAAGGCATTTTTACTTTTTTATGAGAATAAGAAAAGACGGTTTTATTAGCGAGTTTAACAACACAAAATTCTTTAAAATGTCAAAATTATATTTACTAAAAATAAAATAAGGGGGTGGGGAACGGTACAGAGTAACCTCGTTTTTTTGAACACCATTTTCAAGTAAGTTTCAGCGGAGTCAATGTATGAAATCTGTTTGTGGATTAATAGATACATTGTGCCTTAATGTTACGAATCGAGGATCAATACATCGTGCCTTAATGGTACGAACCGAGGATCAATATATGAGTTGTATGTACACTTTTGAGGATAATTATTCAATCAATGCCTCTAGCATTAGTTTGCAATAGTTGATAAGCACGTGCTCTTGGTTCCATGTAATTAGTTTTTTCTAATTTGAATGTCCCTTGTTTTAACAAAATATTTACCTTACCTATTCTGTTTTGGTTCGTGTTGCAGAATCAAGTTTTTTGTTGTTTGCTCTGTCATTGGATTGTTACTACTACTGCCACTCAATTATTTTACTTCATCCTCGCAGTTCAACACCTCACATTACATGAATTCTTTTACCATATCAAATATCGAAGCAGGGTCGAATAGGTAATGAGTCTTTTTTCATACTCTTGCATGCAGTAATTCTGTTCGTATTGCTGATTGTCTCCCCATCCTTGCATATAAACATGCCCTGTTAGTCGATTGTATGAGTTATGTCCATTGTATTCCTTGTGTACTTAGTTTCTCGTTACGTTGTATGAGTAATGTCCATTGTATTCCTTCTGTGGTTTGTTTCTCGTTACGTTGTATGAGTTATGTCCATTGTATTCCTTCTGTAGTTAGTTTCTCG
This sequence comes from Agrostemma githago, assembly GCA_958450325.1. NCBI lineage: Eukaryota > Viridiplantae > Streptophyta > Magnoliopsida > Caryophyllales > Caryophyllaceae > Agrostemma > Agrostemma githago. Next base: position 31,789,409 of record OY288253.1, on the reverse strand, counting down.
CGAGGTGCGGTAATTTTTTCTCTTAAGGGTGGTGAGTTGATTTGGTGTTACTTTCTAAAACTACTAGTGTTAACCCATGCAAAATTGCATGGTTTGCGTTTTTAAAATCAGTTAACAAACAACTTACACAATTTAGACAATGCTGCCATAAAAATACCGACAAAAAATAAAGATAAAACATAGACGTAAACGATTATACTCATCATATCATCATATATCATATATCATATATATTATATTAAAACACAAACCAATAACTTCTTCAAGTGCCACGTGTCATCACCATATAAAACATGCCATAAATAATTAATTTCAATTATAAAACATGCCATAAACATGTCATAATTACATAATTTCAATTTCTGTGATACATATCGTTTGATTCTATACTACACATATTTTAATCATTTATCTCTCAATAATTGTAATTCAATGCTACACATATCTTAATCATATATCACTCAATAAGTTAATAATAAAATTATGTAAATAACTTAAATAACTTAAATATGAAAATTAAATAAGAAAATAAACTATATATGAACACTCAATATGTAGTGATATTTTACAGTATCACGTTTACACCACGTTTAACTCTCTAACTTTATTTACGGCCATAATATTTTAATCTTATTTTTCTACACTACGCATATTTTACCCATATAACCCTATAATATATGATTACTCAATCAGTTAATAATAATAATAATATGTAAATAAATTTAAATATGTAGATAAATTATATATGATCACTCACTATTTAGTCCGATTTGTCAACATAGCACGTTTAATATAACGTTTAATTATCTAACTTTATTTAAGACAACAATATTAATTTTCTTATTTTTTTTATGCCAATCATATTTTAGACATATACTTGATGTATGATTACTCAATCAGTTAATAATAAAAAATGTATATTGATTTTACCTATGGAGATAAATTATATATGATTCGTTAATCACTCAATATGTAGTCGTATTTTGCAGTATGCAATTTAATATCACGTTTAATTCTATATTTTCTCTAACAGCATTACATTTTTTAATATGGCTGCACAATTATTTGAATTTCATTATAATATGTTAATTAAGGAAAATAACTAACATATTACGTATATCATTTCAATAGAATAATTATAGAAAATATTGAATATATATCCTACCATTAATAATATAGTTTTAAAATGTTAGCTTTTGGTTGATTTTTTTCTTTCTCAAATTTCAATTTCGTAAATCATTTCAATGCATTAATTAAGAATGATATTCTATATATCCTACCATTATGCATTTGGTTTTGAAATAACACGGTTTTGAAATGTTGCATTTCGTTTATTTTTTATTTTATTTTTCAAATTTCAATTTTATTAATCAATCAGTTTTGAAATGATTTTACCTACTTAAAATATCAAGGATACACATTTTTAATTTAAGAAATTATTATATCTTCTATCATTGATAACACGCTCTTGAAATGTTAGCGTTTTGATACTTACTAACCAATTAAACAATAAATTATTGTCATTATTGACTAATTATAGTTATTGATTAATTTATTAATATTAATTATGGTCGTAATTATTGATTAATTTATTAATATTAATTATGGTCTTAATTGACTAATTATGATTACTGGTAGTATGTATAGACACTTTAATTTGAAATATCCATATCTACACATATTTCTCAATTAATATTGAAGTTAGTGAACATCAAAATGAGTGTTCTATTGCATCAATGGTATGATGTTATTAGACTTCTAAGTTCTAACTATTGTTATCCACACTTCCAAAAAAATCTAATGAAAGTCGGTCATTTGGCATCAGTTGATTAAATTTTGTAGTTACTATGGTTTTAGTCTAATAGAGGGGACTGATTTTTACATGAGTTAGTCGGCCAAATAAGTATATTAGCTATATTTCATCATTTTATGATAGAGACAGAATAATGGTGTATAGATTGATCGATGGGTATCTTATTCAGCCATAATTTGTTATTTATGTAAGATACGTTACAGGTTGCTTAGATATGCATAAAAAATTAAGTTAAAATCTGAGTGTAAACTTAGCAAAATGGGTTAGGACTTAGGAGGGTGGGTCACGATTAAGATATTTTACGTTTGGATAAATTTTTGGTTGGATATATTACGGGTTGAGAAATAAGAGTTTGTACGTATTGATTTTATACCGGTTTTGGATCGAGATAGGTCACAATATCGGCATAACTAAAGCCTTTTTAATCATTACGTTTATTATCTTTACTTTTAAAATATAAATATATAATACTTCTTAAAATTATTATTTATGTAGGCTAATATGTTATATTAGCGAGACTAAACAATCAATCAATATATCAATATATTTTAGGCTTTTTTCGAGCGATTTCATTGGTCCGTTCAATCAAACCTCAAATTAGGAAAGTATCATAAATAATAAAGGAAATCAATTAGAGAATCTTTTGATTATTACAATATATATTTAATCTATTATATTAATGTGATATTTTACAATTTTGACGTGAAAATCTTTAGAGTTCATTTTTTTAAAACATTATCGTAAAATAAATTATAAAAATGAAATAATTATATTTGTGTTAAAAAATGCTTTCATTAGAGTATAAATTTCATATCATTTGTTTCACATTATGTGATGAATTTATAACATATAACAGTTTTGAAATTATCCCACATCGACAAATTACAATATGATAATGAAATTCTATATTATAAATAAAGAGTAATAATTCGTTCTTCGATATCTACCAAAAGTCTTTTGAATCTCAAAAAGAGTTTCTAAGACTATAAACTTAAGTAATTATCCTCCATCGAGATGATGAAATTTTATATTATAAATAAGAATAATCATTCGTTATTAAATATCAATTAAAAAAACTTTTAAGTCTTAAAAAATCTCTTAATAAGACTACAAACTTAAGTAAAAAATAATCTCACATCGAAAAATTATAATAAGGTGACGAAACTTTATATTATAAATAATACTCTGTAGTAACCATGTGTTCTTAGATATTAACCAAAAATATTTTGAGTCTTAAAATATTTATTAATACTATAAACTTAACTAAAACTATCTCACATTTGAAAAATTATAAAGTTTCATCAAACATAAATCTTTTGAGTCTTAAAAAAGTTGTCAAGACTATATACTTAAATAAAGAAATTATAATAATGTGATGAAATTCTATATTATAAATAAAACTAAAAAAATTCTTTAGATTTCAACGAAGTTAAGTAATTGTCCCACATCGAAAAATTATGATGAGCTTATGAATTTGTACTAAAGAAGAGTAATCATCGTTTTTAAATATCAACCAACAAAAAAACTTTTGTTTTTAAAAAAAAACTATGATGAAATTCTACGTCATTGTTTTTTAAATTATGATGAAGTCATGAATTTGTAGTCTTGAGTTTATAAAGGATCTTAATAAGACTACAAAATTAAAATTATCCCACATCGAAACAATTAAAATAAGTTACGGTAATGATTCTATATTATAAATAAGACTACAAATTTTAGTTAAATTTATCCCACATCGACAAATTATAATAAGGTGATGGATTTTTATATTATAAATAAGACTAATTATTTGTTGTTAGATTCTTAGATATCAATCAAAATCTTTTGAGTCTTAAAGAAACTATTAAGACTATAAACTTGAGTAAATTATCCCACATCGAAAAATTATACCCCTCTCTTTTGAGTCTTAAAACACTCTTAAGGCTGTAAACTTAAGTAAATTATATCCCACATCAAAAAATTATACTCCCTTCGGTCGCATCATTTCATTAAAATACCAAGACGATGAAATTCTATTATGAAATTCTATTATATAAAATAAAAGTAGTCATTTCTCAAAATTATGATAAGGTGATTCAATTCTATATTATAAATAAGATTAATCATTCGTCCTAAAAAAAAGTTCTTAACGAGGTGATAGAATTCTATGTAATCTTTCGTTCTTAGATATTAACCAAAAAATTTTTGACACAAAAAAAAAATTCTAGGACTAAGACTATATAGTTAAAGTATAATTATCTCGCATTGAAAAATGAATATGGATTGATGGAATTCTATATATTATAAATAAGTGTAATAATTCGTCTATGAATAAAAGTTTTTAATTAGACTATATATCTAAACTTAAATAACTTTAAGTAAAATTATCCCACATCGAAAAATTATAATAAGGTGAATTTTTATTATTGTATAAATAAGAGTAATCATTCATCCAAAATATATAATAAGATAATTCATATGTTTATACTAAAAGTGGAATATTTTAAATGCTTAAATACAACACTATGGGTTAAATACCGACAAAAAAACTTTTGAATCTTAAAAAAGTTTTTAATATACAACACTACAAGCTTAAAATCACCCCACATTGAAAATTGTGATGAAATTCTATACTTCGTATTATAATAATCAAAACTTAAAAAGAGCTTTTAAGACTATAAGTTTAAGTAAATTATCTCACATCGAAAAAAAAATTGACGAACTGATGGAAGACTATAAACTTAAATAAATCATCCTACATCGAAAAGTTATGATAAGGTGATGAAACTTTATAGTATAAATAAGACTAATCATTCGTTCTTAAATATCAATAAAAAATTCTAAGTCTTAAAAACTCTCTTAATAAGACTACAAACTTAACTAAAATAATCTCACATCGAAACATTATAATAAGGTGAAACTTAGATAAAACTATCCTACATCCGAAAAATTATAAAGTTTTATCAAACAAAAATCTTTTGAGTCTTAAAAAGGTACTTAAGACTATACACAAAAGACTAATTATAATTTTTTTCTTAGACATCAACCAACAATATTTTGAGTTTAAAAAAGTCTTAATAAGACTACAAAATTAAAATTATCCCACATTGAAACAACTAAAATAAGGTATGGTGATGAATTTATATTATAAATAAGACTACAAATTTTACTTAAATTATCCCAAATCGACAAATTATAATATGGTTATGGTTCTATATTATAAATAAGACTAATTATTTGTTCTTAGATATGATATCAATCAAAATCTTTTGAGTCTTCAAAAAATTCTTAAGACCATAAAAAGACGATGAAATTCTATGGTGATGAAATTCTATATTATAAACAAGACTAATCATTTATCCTTAGATGTCAACAAAAAAACTTTTAATCTTAAAAAAAGCTATTAATATGACTACAAATAAAGTTAAATTAAAATTATCAGGTCTACGTAATCTTTCGTTCTTGGATATTAACCAATAATCTTTTGAACTTAAAAAAAAGGTATAATTAAAGTATATAGTTAATGTATAATTATCCCGCATCGAAATTAAGATGGTGTGATAGAATTCTATGTATTATAAATAAGAGTAATCATGCATCCGTCTATAAATAAAAGTTCTTAATTAGACTATATCTAAACTTAAATAAACTTAATTAAAATTGTCCCACATCGAAAAATTATAATAAGGTGGATTTTTTTATTATATAAATAAGAGTAATCATTCATCAAAAGTATATATTCCAACAAGATGATCAAATTCGATTATATAAATAAAGAGTAATCGTCTATCATCTAACATAACTTAAGTGTGATGAGGTGATGAAATTCTATATCATAAGTGAGTAATCTTATGGTTTTAAATATATAAATAAGAGTAATCGTGCGTTTTTTTGGGTCTTTAAAGCATATCTTAAAACTATAAACTTTGAGTAAATTATCCTGTATCGAAAAATTATGATGAGGCGATAGAATCTTATATTATCAATCAAAAAAATTATTCGCATGCATTCTTTTGAGTTTTAGAATAAGCTCTTAAGACTATAAACTTAGTTGAAATTAAGTTTGATTACTAATATTATGTGATTATCTTATTTATTATAATGATATAGATTGATCAAGTTTCTTACTGTATTTAACGAATATACATCATCAATTTAATTAAGCCAATTAATCCGAAGCCAACTAACCCGTGCAACGCACGGGCTTTAATCTAGTTTTTACTTAATATTGTGCCTCTATAAAATTAATTCATCAGTTGTTATACGTACATATTAACAACAACGACTAAATCTATATAAATCATTTTTTAGTAACATTTCTTAAGATTATATCGTGTAAACGTATTTGATCTTAAGATTTTCAAGTTGACACTTATTAATTATAATGTGTTTTAAATATAATAGTTTAACTTGATAACTTGATCCAACAGACCGATCTACTATGGATCGGGTCTAGCTCACTTTTTTTATTGATCATTTCAAGTCGAGGTTTCTTTCAAGTTTTAGTAAAAAAAACAATGAGTTATTTTGGAATATTTTTAGATTGATTAATTACAGGTCCGTTATTATAGATTATTCGAGTGGTGCACATGCATATTATCACAAAAAAATGTAATCGTCGTATAAGTTTCAATTTTAATCTTATATTTATCTTTAGTTAATCCATTAATCGCAAAGACATTAAAAGATGTATAAACAAACGATCGAGACAAAAAAGTATATATATATATATATATATATATATAAACAAATCAAATACTTAACTATATGTACTCCCTCCTATCTATTCAATTCTTTACATGGGGGCCGTGTAGTACACGGTTAAAAAGACTAGTGTTAAAAAATCTAATTCAATACAGATTATACAATTTTCAATTATATGAAGTAGCAGAAGAGGGGTAAAATAATAGCATGTTTGCATTTCACAATGATGCGGGGGAGAAACATAAGAACTAATGGATATAGTTATGGATAGTTTTCTTGTTAGTGCTCGAAAGTTAGTCTACTATGAATTTGATATTTTAATTATGAAAAAACTATAACTGCCAACACTTTGTCCATTTTATTGCGAATTAATATGGAGTCTCTAAATTATACTCCGTAGTAATAAAGATTTTGGGGGAGAAAGTTCGTAAATTAGTGACCCATGTCAAGTCCTTTCGATTTCAACAAAAGAAAAACTATAGTATAAACTTAATTATGATTATCCTATATTTCTTTCAATACGTTTTTTGGTTGATTTTGAGAGGGGTTATCTAGAATGCCAAACATTTGCGCTTTTAAGTGAAATTGGTAAAATCGTTAGAGGTAATGGCGTAATGCCCACATACAGTTTGCTTCACAAACTGGCTTGTCCCCCAGCGGGTTCAAAGTTCAATAATGTTTCGGACCACATGACTGTTGTAGGGAAAGTTATTATCTAAATCGGGCTGGTTTGAATAATTACTTTACATGGAGTAGAAATAATACTTTGGTCCTCTTTCATTATCAGTTATTATTTTAATAATACATAGTAGTTTTTTCAGTGGAAATTTAAGGTTCCATTACCAAAGTGATAACAATACTTAAAGGTGGGCACATAGTAATTTTCAATCTAGCTATTTTAGTCGTATTCTATTGTTCTTACAAAATAAACCATACAATTATGCTTATAATACGTAACATTAGTAACTCTTCCTGGTCTACTCAATTTTCTTTCTTAATTGTTTGATTATCATTTTATATAAATCAAGATTCCTAATGCAGGACATTCATGTAAACTTACTTAAGTTGGTAACTCAAGTCTCCGGTGAACTTAATCCACCCAGATTCCGTTGAAAGAAACCCATCCCCCCCTCCTTTGCTCTTTACTCCATCGTCCCCCTTTACTACTACCAAGTGCAGCGAGAAAATGTCGAAGACGAACCATCGACACACCAGCCATGCCTCCATGGCGACCACCATGGGTCGATCCTCAGCGGTTTAGATTTGTGGCTTTGGAACCCGACTCTGCTGCTTTGTCCACGTACTCCACACGAACCGCTTAGTGGATCATCATCGTCAAAAAAGTCGGCAATTCATGATTCGAAGGCTCAATCTTCACCAATAATCAATAATTAAATACCTTAATAACATCCTCTAACATATGTGTATGTTTTGAAAGTAATTATAATTATTGATACTTTAATGGATTGAAAATTAGTGAGGGAGATACCTATTGTTTGAATTGGTTGAGAGAGAATCGGAGAAGATTGAAGCGGCCCCCAACATACCACATGTGATTTGTTGTAACGGAGGCGTCCCGTTACCAACGGTTTGTTGACTACGCGAGAAGAACAAAACAACGAACAAACAATATTTAAACTGACACACGGAATTACGTGGTTCACCAGCAATTAAAATTACTGGCTACGTCCACACCGACAAGGAGAACAAAATTCACTACTTTGATGGATTAAAAATTAGTGAGGGAGATACCTATTGTTTGAATTAGTTGAGAGAGAATTAGAGAAGATTGAAGCGGCCCCCAACATACCACATGTGATTTGTTGTAACGGAGGCGTTCCGTTACCAACGGTTTGTTGACTACGCGAGAAAAACAAAACAACGAACAAACAATATTTAAACTGACACACGGAATTACGTGGTTCACCTGCAATTAAAATTACTGGCTACGTCCACACCGACAAGGAGAACAAAATTCACTACTGTGGAGATAATAATACAACTCCGATGAACTCTCTCTAAGACGATGCTTAGACTCCAATTTTCGGTTGATTACTAAGGTGGAAGGATGACTCCTATTTATACAAAAAAAATCACCTCCACTTAGTTAATCTATCGATGTGGGACAACTTTTCTATTTATACATAGAAAAACTACTACTTACCACTATTCTTTAGATGTGGGACAAACCACATTCTAACAAAATACATCATCTTATTTTCGCACCTAGTTCGACATTCAACTCGAGTCTCGAATACGACAATTGCTAGTCATTAATCCTAACAATCTCCACCTTGACTTGAATTGTCCAACACGAACCAAGCTCCAAAATGATGCAACCAAATCAGCTTCCAATTGTCGATTCTCAGTTCACCACTTGTCTCAGTAGTCTCCACACTGACTTGATCTCAACAAACAAAACGGACAAATGAACCAAGTGTGCCAATGTGACCAAAATGCACCAAGTATCAAATGTAGCAAGCTGAAACTACCAATGTACTAAGCACTTAACATATAATCATACCAACATGGCCAAACGTAGCGAAACCACTACCAAACGCCAAAAACAAATGTATGAGATACCAACGTCACAAATGAAGGAATGCTGTTCCGAAACAAATGCACACAAGACTCCTAAAACAAATTCTCCTTCAAAAAAATATGGCCAAATGTACCGTCGTACCAAATCGCCCAAAAGGACACAACGCCATAAACAAAACGTCTCACTTGAGTCAACAACGGTGTCATGACACCACAAATTTGCCCACACACCAAGGCACAACAACTCAAGTCGAAACAATCAATACCAACGTTCTAAGCGAGCCCAAATCACCCCCATCGTCAGGTGCAAATGTTAGACTAACAAGTCCAACCCAACAGCTCCAAAGAACACAAAATAATGAACTCCCGTCGAAGTTCCAAATGATCCTACCCGAGGTCCCAACGGCTCTCTTTCAAGAGCCCAAAAGAGCTTCACCTGGAGCCCCAAATCGCCCACCACGTGGTGCGCAAACCGCCTCATTGAGGCACAGAAAAAACGATCAATAGCTTGTCTTGAGAATCTTGTAGTTCGACCCGTACAAGCGAAAACTCCACCTTACCGTCAACACTACCATTCTCACACAAGCTTACCAACCCCAAATTATCCAGATGATCATCGAATGAACCAAACTGGATGTGCCTCGACGTATCGCCCAAACATCTAAGTCGCGTATGCCCCAACTTAGAGCTAAGAGAGCCAGACGAACGACTACTCGACGCACCAACGGTCAACACAGTACCACGGAGGACACAAAGTGCTCCTTCCCTGACACCTCTCCAAGTAACCAATGAACCTCTACGCACGCACAAAGTTCCACCATCACCTTGAAAACTGTAGCGCTGATTGACTAGCATCCCAAGTGCCACAAGATTTCTCTTCAACTTTGGAACATGCCTGACACCCTCTAGGAAGACAATAACACCATCATGTGTTTTAACCCGAATAGTCCCAACTCCCACAATCTCACAAATGGACCCGTCACCCATGGTAACACTATCCCCATGTGAAACTTCGTAAGACTCAAACCATTGCCTAACAGGACACATATGGAAAATGCACCCCGTGTCTAGAATCCAACTATCCGAAGGACATGGAATAACATCAACAACGAGAACATAATCTTCCTCAGAGTCGCACTTGACACCTTTATGTGCAATAGCAGAAACACCAGCATCCTTCAACCTAGGACACTTGTCTTTCCAATGACCAAGTTCATTACAGTAATTGCGAGATTTCCTAGACTTGGTTTTACCCTTACTAGGTCCCACCAATTTCACAACAAGCCCCATAGGACTACTGTCTACAACACTACTCGATGCTACTCGGCGCAAATCCCTAGTGTGAAGCGCTGACCTCACTTCCTCCAGGGTCAAAGTATCTTTACCAACCACAAATGACTCAACAAAAGTCTCAAACGAATTTGGCAAAGAAACTAACAAAATCAAGGCAGCATTGTCATCATTTATCTTAACATCTATATTACGCAAATCAAGTAAAATAGAGTTAAGTCAGTCTAGATGTTCCTCATAGACGTACCTTCCTGCGTACGAAGACTGAACAAACGTTGCTTTAGAAGTAACTTGTTGGTTAGAGTCTTTGTCATGTACAAAGACTCCAACTTCAACCACAAACTAACAACAGTTTCTTCATCGGCAACCTCAATAATCACATCATCAGATAAACACAACAAAATTAAAGAATGCGCCTTCTCTTCCAAGGCCACCAGATGTCTTGCTGTCTCAGCAAAACTCTCATCTTCAACTGCCACAACCCAAAACTATTACTCCCGGTGAACTTATCAACGTTTAATACTGTTGCTCCGGACATCTTCTCGCCAAAAAATCAACAAACCCAAATAACGCCTAACTCAGCGGAAGCAGAACTTAATACCAGTTTGTTGTAACGGAGGCGTCCCGTTATCAACGGTTTGTTGACTACGCGAGAAGAACAAAACAACGAACCACAATATTTAAACTGACACACAGAATTACGTGGTTCACCAGCAAAATCACTGGCTACGTCCACACCGACAAGGAAAACAATATTCACTACGATGGAGATAATAGTAAAACTCCGAGGAACTCTCTCTAGGACGATGCTTAAGAAACTCCAATTTTGGGTTGATTACTAAGGTGGAAGGATACTCCTATTTATACAAAAAGAATCACCTCCACTTAGTTAATCTATTGGTGTGGGACAACTTTTCTATTTATACATAGAAAAACTACTACTTAGCATTATTCTTTAGATGTGGGACAAACCACATTCTAACAAAATACATCATCTTATTTTCGCACTTAGTTCGACATTCAACCCGAGTCTCGAATACGACAATTACTAGTCATTAATCCTAACATGATTCTTGCTTTTTTTGGTTGAAATTGCTAAGATATTGTGTTCTTGATTCAATTACAAACCGCTATTTATAGAGATTTTTTTAAACCTAATTGTGGTTACCAATGTATAGAAGAGTGGTGGAGATCATGGGCATAATGGGAGGTTTACTCCAAATGCAGTTATGCCATCAGTTATTGAAGAAGTTATACATGAAAGGTTTATTTAAGTTTTTTTTATAAGTGATGTAATGATGATGTAATCAAACCAATGTAAAGCTAATAAGTGTCCTACTTTGTTTTTAGTGTCCTACTTTGTTTTTTTAATAAATAAAATATTTTATTAGTAGTGGATGATTTTCGATTTCTTGAATGCTAAATTATACTTACGTCAGTATGGATTTTCATTTCGCAGATCCTCAAATCATTCATCCTTGATTACAAATTTAGGAGGCCCTTTCATAAAACATTTACTCTTTTATTTTTCTACAGGTTGTGGATACACTTTTTTTGCTTATGGTTTATATCCTTGTATGGAATGTACTTGCTGTATAAGGTGATCTTTGCACTCAATCTACCGTTTAAATATGCATATAGATGAAACCATCCTTATTATTTGATCATTTTAACTGGGACACTAATTACATTATTATTGGAGTATTATTCATAAGATCTTTAGCATGTCTTTTGGATGGATTAATATCGTTCTCCTCTTTGCACGTGTAAATTTGTTATGTGTTTCTCTCAAGTTTCAAACTATCTTAAAATCCTAGGAACTTTGGAAAACTTATAAACAGTTGTGGTTGTTTAGTTTCTTGTCTATTTTTCGGTAAAATAGTTCAATCATGGAATAGGTGATACTACATACTCCCTCCAGATTTAAATGATTTCCCCATTCCTTGAGTATATGGAGAAGTATTATGATTTATCACATTTTTTTCGAACAAGTAATATGAATATGAAATTTATACTTCAATGAAAACATTTTCTACCACGAATCTAATTATTTCATTTTTATAATTTTTTTGATGAGAATTCTTTTTTAAAAAATGAACTTTAAAGGGGTTACCTAAAAATTGTAGAACATCACATTAATATAATAGATTAAAATATATATTATAATAATTAAAAGATTTTTTAGTTAATTTTTTTTATTATTTATGATAGTTTCCTAATTTGAGTTGTGATGAGACGGACCAATGAGATCGTTTGAAAAAAGTTTCAAATATGTATATATATATATAGATCGATAGATAGAGAGAGGTTCTTATGAGTCATTCTCTAATATATATGTACATTGATAATGTTAGAGTAACACAGTGACATGGTTAAGGTAACAGAATGACATGGTTAGAGTAACACAGTGACATAAATGATCAATCTTTTGTTGTAAAAGTAACCCAATGACAAGGTTTGAGTTTCACTGAACAAACTCTGGAGTAACAAAATGACATAAATGTAATAGTTTTGGGTTTATACAATTCACCATAATGTGAGATTTAAGATATTAACAAATATTTCCATAAACAATAGTTTATGTAACAATTGAAAAAATCGAGGCATTTAATTCTGAAATTAATGCAAGCTTATTTGAATGATGTTCGTTAAAGTTTCATAAAACTTTAGCTAGACTAACAGTTTTATATAATAAAAGTAATACAAAATAAATTAAGGAGAGGAGAAAAGAGGCGATAATTTTTTTTAGTTCTACCTAATAATAGTGCTATTTTTTTAAAATGAAAAAAACTTAATTGCAAAGAACTTGCGTGAGAAGAGAGGTGATAATTATTTTTGATAGGAGAGATATTAAATGATACTCCCTCCGAGTTCCTATTATTGTCCCACTTTCTTTTTTGGGCTGAGTATGATTTTTGTCCCACTTTTCCTTTTAGACCATCAATGTGTGGTCCACAATTACTCTCCCATTTCTCTCTTTTCCTCATTCTTTTTTCAACCACTTATTTCCCCTTCCTTATTTTTCACCCCAAAACCTTTTGGGACAATAATAGGAACTGAGAGAGAGTACTAAATTAAAGAGAGAGAGAAAGTGAGTGAAAAAAATATTTACCAAAAAATCAGTTAGTTGCTTTAATTAACCCAGATAAATCATAACCATTCATCTCTCTCTAATCCAAGAGATGTATTGAGGACTTACAGACTCAATTTTAAGAGGTGGACTTACCTGATCCCTCCCCACTCTCTCTATATATAGATAGATAGATAGATAGATAGATTTTACAATTTCACATTTAACTTAAGCAAAGATCCAATAAGCCAAGTCACAATGTTAGAGATTTGTACAAACATCCAAACTCAACAAAGATAAAGGGTTACACAATATAGTTCAATAAAAAATCACCAAGGAGATTAATCTCAACAAAATTCAATCAAAGATAATCATTAAGCATAAGGTAGTATGTATTAGAAGAGATTAAAGGGATAATTATCTTACAAATCCAAGATCAAGGAAAGATTTGACACAAATTACTCATATAAAGAGTGTTTTAGCCTTTTTCATAATGGAAATAGATCTATAAAGTTCTCAATTCTTACCCAAAAGCCGCATAATTAATCTAAAAACCATAAGAAACTACTCCCTCCGTCCCATTTCTCAACTTTCTTTTTTAGTCTATCATTTTTTACAACTTTGTTCCTACTAAGACAAAGTATTTACCATTTTGCCATTTCATTAACCTACACCACCTCACACATCACCCTAAAGTAGTCATAAGACTCATAATTGCATATATACCCATCCTTACACAAATTTCTTAATTATTGTGCAAAAGTAAATGGGACAATAATTTTGGGACGGAGGGAGTATTTATAATCTCTTGATTATCATAAAATTAATCGAAATTACGATTTAAGTCACCCACGATAGGCCATCTAAAGTCACCTCAACAGTTTGTCGAGTCTTCAAAATATGAACAAATTCACGACTGTCGACCGACCGTCTAGTGGCTTAGACGGTCCGTCCACCTTCTCAAACGCCTGCGTGTTGCAATCTTTACTCTTTATTCGAAATTTTTTTGATCACTCATGATTCTAGCACTACAAGAAAAAGGTGATTTTGAGTCCGCCAAAATCGGTCTTAAATCTGGAAAAGCGGTCCAAATCTCGGTTTTGGACTGCTTTTGGGACTTTGGGACCGCTTTTGAGCGGTTGCAATATTTGGTAACAAAACTCAAAATTTGCGATCGAAAAGCGAAACGGTCCCAACTTTGTGACCGCCACGAACGGTCTAAAAAGCTATTTCCGGTCTCAAATTTGGGGCTGGCTATTGTGTTGAGTGATGGGATCAAAGTCGGTCCCGTAGGTAGTCCCAAATTTGAGACCAAAGTCGGCCCCAAAATTGCATCGACGGTCTCAATTTTGGGATTGAAGTAGCAGGTTAAATATTAATTAGGTGACCTGATATAGCAAGTTATAAAGTCACTTATACTACTCTTGTTTAACTACTAAAATAATACGTATTATTCTCGGATTATTAAAAATGGTATTATTTTGGGAAGACGCCCTATAGTTGATATTATTGTCGTTAAATAACCCTATTATTAAATGTGGATATACTAGTCTGTATCGACTATTTGTGCATATGTTGAAGCACACTTAAGATAAATAAATTTGGAAACACTTCAACTTTGTTACTTTAATTTGACGGCAAAGTCGGCCACGACAAGGTGTTAGATACAATAATTTTCCACAGTTTTTAATTGCTTGGTCAGAAATCAAATATTCTTGGAAAACCTTTGTTTATAGAATTAAAAAATGACTTATCTTATAAACTAGCGAAAGGATAGTCGAAGTATGCACAACTAACATTGCAGCAATTGAACACATTGCGACCTTGAAATGCTGAAGTGGGCCGACTATAAAACTTTGAGCCAAATGAAGGACCATCTTCATTGAATATCTTTTTAAATATATAATCGGAAGAATATACACATGTTGCTCAAAAGCAGGTCTTGCAGTAGACTTCCGGTCTCACTCAGCTTAATTTCTGACAACTAATGGTAGTGCACCTTGCGGGCTGATGATCGGGTACTGCAACCGTTAATGTTGGTCGATATTCCTCTAGTTTCCATAGGAGATATCCTGCATCCCTTGCGGTTTCCAGAGGTTCAATCATCAAACAAATAAAGGAAATGCATATAATAAACTGCCACTCTTAGTCATACTCTTGGAACTCATAGGAGTTACATACAGTCTTATATAACATATTAACATCTCAACTATGCTTGACCTTAACACACATGAGCTGAAGTACAAAATAAATGAACTAAACTAAACAGGCATATTGTTCAATTAAATGGAATAGAAGCTACATACAACAAGGTTCGTTATCAAGCAAATTTAGTGAAGCACCAAAAATCAGGAGGTGAGGTTAATTCTACTGAAGCAGATTCCTGAGTAAATTAGATGGTGAAACCAACAAGAATATTCACCAAACGACCAATTCATTACATACATATGTCAGTGAAGCAGATAAAATACAAATATACGTATAAGAAATACATCCTCTTATCCAATCCAAAGCTTACATTGTCTTTTTTCAGAAGTTATAAGAAAATGTGTAAAAAGTAGGGATATTATTGGTAAATCATAAGGGCTAATGGGTTTTCCAAGTTAGAGTAGATAAAAAGTAATAACATTTTGTGTAAATAGATGAAAGATACTCCATTCGTTCATAATCTTTTGCCCTATTTCATGATTATTTGTGAGTTTTATTTTAATAAAACGGAGGGAGTATGAATTATATTGGAAAATCTTTTACCAAAAAGTATGTAAATTTTGGAATGGATGGTCCGTTTATAATAAGTGTAAACTTTGGATTGTATGAGAGAAAGTAATAATATCTCCCCAAAACAAAACTAGAAAAGAATAAAACTCCCGATCGTTAAGCTTGAATGTACACTCTAGTTACGATCAAATGTAGCCTAATGTCTCAAATATGTTTGTTTGCCTCTTTTGAGAAGTAAACGACATTGGCTGGAAAGTTGGATCTTTCTTAACTATGTGACTTTTCAGGTCTGCAGTGTGTCAATGCCCTTGGTTTTCAGTTGGCCATGTGGGTTACAGGTTAAAGACATTGTCTGTGGAGCTATGTTGTGGTTACAATTGTGAAATATGATTCTCAGACGAAAACTGTACTTCATTATATTGTACTCCCTTCATTTTCTTGATTTAGCCTCGTATGGGTTTGACACAAAGTTTAAGAAAAGATGAAAAAGTAAGAGGATAGTGTTGAAATGGTGCATGTGATGAGAGAGAAATAGAGATGAAAATATTTCTTTAAGTGGAAATGGGGCTAACTAAAAAAAATTCATAAAAAGAATATGGAGCTAATTGAAGGAGGGAGTATCTCTTAATCTGTCTAATTTTGTTAAATAGTTTCCGATAATGGACACAATAATTTTTAGGGATATATTCTTTACCATGTTTGGTACCAACTCTCCACGATTCAATGGGTATGAATTTAGCTGAGGTTAACAAAACTTACCTTACTGGCTAATAATGGTGCATGATCTGTAGGAATATAAAGAGGTTTTATCGTTAAGGATCCAATGTCTCCATAATGCAAGGGATCGACCTGATCAATTCACTGTTCTAGTTCGAGAGATTCCAGTTTGTTCCGAACATGGTAGCTGTGGATGCAATGTACATCACTTCTTCACTAGACATTATCAACACTATTTCCAGTCATATCAAATGTTATATGATGGGAGGGATCTTGAGTTGTTGTGGGTAAGCTTTTCAGTCGGATTCAATTGACTATTTTTTCGTTGCTTGGTTGATCATAAAACTAAGTTGAATACTTGTTTGGAACACACCCACTATTTGACGACTGTGCTTTTAAGCTACTCACTATGCCACATTAAGGCGAAAATTGTTTTTGTTGTTTTGTGGATTTTGTAAGCGAACAATCTATTTTTGTCACCCAAATGATGTCTATAATCTTTGATGAAATTTTTTAGTTCTAATTTATGTTATTGATAAAAAGACTTGATGGCAGCCACTGTGTTAAATGATTTTGTTTAGCCATGGTATACAATTTGGATGATGTTTGATGAAACGCCAGCATAATATAAATGGTATTGCAACCAATATTTTTATTGGGGAACCGTATAGATAGTTCCCCCATGAGAATATAGAGGCGTGGGTTAGATTCATCTGTTTAAGATGGAACTATAACATTATGTGTTTGCCACTTGAATTGTTTGTAGCATGAATTGTATTCTGGTAATGTGGTGAAGCATTTTCCATTTCCTCAGTAAAGTAAAATAAAGAAGGTTGGTGGTAAATTTTACTAGTCTGTGTTCTAATTGAATAAAAAAAATAATTGTTTGTGGTGAACGTATTTGTCACTATTGTTCTTTTTCTTACCTTGTCGATTGTGATATAGTAAATTGTTTTGTGCAGGACAGTGCAGCTGCAATCCAAAAAAAGATAGAACAATTGAAGAAGTCTATGCAAAATAATTCTGACCGGAACTCTACACTTGAACCATTAAGAGGCGATGCCTCAAAAGTTGCATTTCACGAGGAAAAACTTCAAACAGTATGTCGCCTTTTGCGTGGTATGCAGCATGAAACTGCGTTGGAGCAGATGGTGAGTGGCACATGGTAGTAATGACGTAGTTTTTTGGTGTTTATTATTTTACATTAGGGTTATTTCATGGGAATAACCCAACTATGCGTGTGCTTTTTAAAATAATCCAAATTATGCCTAATCTCATTTTAATATGAACTACGCTTTCATTAATCTCGCTTTGCTATGGGTGACTGACTACGTGTTGAACATCCATTTATTCAACTCTTCCTCTTACTTTTCTTCCTCACATTTCGTCTTCATTTTCGGCCATTGATTAAAAAATATAAAGCTTCCCAAAATTTATCTTCCATTTCTTTTTCGATTAGTCTTATAGAAGCCATGAAAAAAATGTTTTTTTTGTTGTTTTGACTTTCACGACCGCAACGAACCCAATAAAACCCCTAGAAAGTTACAAGTCATTATTACCGTAATAGCAAGTCATAATTTGTACATACCAAAGTGAGATTAATGAAGACGTAATTCTTGTTAAAATGAGATTATGTATATTTTGGATTATTTTTAGAAACACACACATAGTTGAGATTATTTTCATTAAATAACCCTTTAAGTTATTACCAGTACAATTAAGTATTACGGGATGGCCTCTAAATTTCATAGTTGTAATGAGTGAATGATTGATTGTAAATGAGGGTAACTCACTTATTTATCAACTGCGTTCTTCCAAAAGCCTATCCTGTGCTTTTTGTGGTATGCGGTATGCCATTTGTTTCCTACTAACCTTGGCTACTTTGTATTCCCACTATTCTTTGGGCTAACTAGTACTCCCTCCTTTTCACTATCTTCTTCCTATGCTTTTGGGTTCAAAGTTTTAGGAAGAGGGGATATGTGGTTGAGATTGAGTGGGGTAAAAGGTGGATTAATATTGACCTTGTATTTTGTATCAAAAAAGAAAGAGGAAGATCTTAGAGAATATACCCGAAAAGAAAAGAAAGAAGAACTTAGTGAGGAGGGAGTAAAACTTTTTAATGGTGTCTCAAACTGTAGAAATGAACTGTGGCTTTTTTTTCATACAAATGGATGTGCGTAGATATGATTGTCTTTTTTTTAAATTTTTTTTTTTCATTTGCTATTTGATTGCCTCCTTCATTTGTTTGGTCCATAAAAATGGGTGTGCATAGACACTTATGCTTTCTCCGGTCTATTGGAATGATCGTAGCCTATGGTGTAATATGAGTGAGGCCATGTGCTTAGCATGAATTGATTAACCATGACTGAAGCAAATTTCTTGGTGTATGTTTGGAGTGGGAGATTTGGAAGGAGATTAAATCCTTTGTTTGGATAGTAAAATAGAGCCGAAGGGATTTGAAGGTTTGGGAAAATGGATCCTTCCATTCTCTCGAAGCCCAATTGTTTCCCCTCAAACAAAGGATTTGGAGGGAAAATCATTTCTTTCATTTCCTCCAATGTGGTCACTAAACCATAAATGTCGGCATGCAGCAGATTCCGCCTTCAATGCGGTCGCAGTAGCCTGGTAACCTTGTGATTTTGACGCAATGTGATGTCTCCTTCCAGTATGCATACCATGTCTTTTTCTATCCCCATCCCATGACTTTTGCCTTTAAGGTGAATTTAAGCTAACAATGTTTATGCTTATATTTTGTCTTAATCGAAACATCGATAAAATGTTGACGAGTGTGTAAAGCATCCAGCATTCAAGCCATGATTTCACAGAAGTCGTTTGTCCTGTGCCTACAGGAGTTGCCTGCTGCTTTCGTTACATTAAATTCTCGGGTTGCAGCCACGCTAGTCGCACAATCCCAACAGGTTACACATCCTTTCTTGTGGATAACAGAGGAGGCCCCAGAACCAAGAGATGTGCTATGGAAGAATTTGTCAATGCCTTCTAGACAGTTACTGCTCTACAAGATTGGATTCTTTGTTGCTGCAGGTCTCATCACAATTTTTTTCTCTGTTCCAGTTGCAGCAGTCCAAGGAATTGCAAAATTTGAAAAGTTGAAAAAGTGGTTTCCTCCGGCCATGGCCATACAATTGATGTGAGTACTTTTTTTGGTTGGTTTCTTGTATAACTATATTCTATCTTGAATATACCTAAACGTCCTGTCGCAATTTGACGTGTCGGACAATCTCAACTCTCAAGCCCTCGTAAGACCAAGTTCATTAACAAAAAACTCCACAGAATAATTCATAAATGCGGTTTATTTTAGGGTGCTACTTTTTCATAATTGCTTGTTACTCAATTGTACCTAAGAATTACTATTTTATCCCTCTCATTTTCCCGTCACTTTTCTAGAGAGCTATTTGAGAGAAAAAATACCTCATCTTCCTCCACCCTACCACATCGGCCACCACATCCTTTTTCACGGTTATTTTCATCATTTTTTTTCTCCGTTTTTCTCCCTTTTTTAAAAATGATTAATGTTATTATTTTTTCAAGATTTTTTTTTTTGAAAAATGATTAGTATTAATTTTTTTTATTCAGGAAAATCTATTTATTTTAATTACTAATATGGGAATTAATAAATACACAATTAATATTTAGAATTAATAAATACATAATATGAGAATTAATAAAATGAGAATTAAAAAGGTAAAAAAACATAATTAATTCGATTATAACAAAAAATTAATTACAAAATAATACGTAATACAACTTAAATTAGAAATTTAAACAAAAATAACCAACCAAACAAACCACACACTCTTGTCACCCATACCACCCCAGCCACCGCGCTGTCCACCCTCCTCCGGCCGTCGGCGGTACCTCGCTCCTCCAAACTTCGGCTACACCGTCATCCGACCACCTTAAACCCTAAATTTCTGAAAGAAAGATTGACCCTAATCATCAATTAAACCCTAATTTTCAATTATTAAAATATCGATTATCGAATTACAATTCCTACCGAATTCCCGAATAATGATTCATCGATTTCTAGAATTGACGAGATTTAAGAAGAAATTTGGATTAAGAAATGATTTAGAATAGGAATAGAGCACTCAATTCTCTTTGGATTAGAAAAGGGTAATATAGGAATAATAAGGAAATTTTAGGGATGATTGAGTAACCTGCAATTATGAAAAAGTAATTATGTTATTTTAATAGTTTGCTATTTTTCGATCATGACAGACATCTGTAAGTCGAACAAATTATCTATGTCAATCATTATAAAATATTAGACTGTTAAAATATATTTAATGTTGTATAAATACCATTATTTTCTTTAGGACTGCTCTTCTTTTGGGCATGACTCATAGAATAGGATAATAGACGAGTAATTGATGCGCATTTATGCTGTGAGCTCCTATACAAGAATAAACCAGCTTTACTTCTTGTTTATGATTTACCCTTGTTAGCTAAATTATAAAGTGCTTTTAGGGTTTTACCTACTTGTGTAACATTTGAGAAATACAACGAGCCTGATACTTAGTGCACTTACAACGAGCAACATCTAAGACCACCCATCAAAAGCAGCCAAGCCAGACTGGGTCAAGGAAGACCCAGGTACATCAACACAGACATCCCGCCCCTTGTCCCACGGGTAGAGCAGAGATCGGCAGGTCATAACTCATAAGGGCTTGTCATTTCTATCGCAAAGGCCAATTTCCACCTCCTTTCCTGCAGAGACCTCGTCCGAAAGGAAATATCCAACAGCGTGTCACGAACAAGGTTATGGCGGTGTTTAATCCCCACCGTACCAACGCACGACATAGCGTGATCCCCATAAATATCTCCATAAATATCTGCAATGAAGCCCCCGGAGCGGGCAAAGCAAGGCGTACAAAGCGAAAACAAAGAAACCTCCAAGTGATAACTAAGCACGCTGCGATATGTCCGACCATTCATTGTTTGCTCTAACCCAGTAATAGGGACGACCCTCAACTAGTCAGAAGCATGATCACCTGTCGAGGACTTAACGGAGAAAATTGATTACGCTGCTGTTGCAACCCTTATAAAATATATATCTGTCAATTTTTTCATAAGTTTAGGGGTAGCGATCTCAGAGGAGTTACTTAAGAAGTCAGAACTTGTAGCCTCATTAAAACCCTTTTCGAAACCATTGCACCACTCAAAGATGTGAAGATGCTGACCGGCCCACTAAGGACCGGCCCACTAAGGACCTTAACATCATCCAAGGGTTTGGCAATAGAGTTAGGGAAAACACCAACATACATGCTCCTCGGGTATTTGTTAAGTCAGAAAACCTCTTGTTATACCTGCATCACCGACAATAGTACCGTCATCGAGATACCAGCCTGCAAGCAAAGATTAAAGGAGTCCCTGATCTTTCAAACAAGGGATGCAAAACTAAAGAGAAAAGGAGGGGACCTAACGGGTCACCTTGTTGAACTTCCTGATACGATCGGAGGCTGTGCTCCCCATAGTAGAGCCTAGCACTATAGCAGGGCTTGAATAACAAATCTCAACCCATTGAGAGAGGATAGGGCAATGATGGCGAACCTCTCGCAACATATTCTCCATATCAAACAAGTTAAGGCATTCTGGAAGTCGAAAATATTATTATTATTATTATTATTAATATTTTTTATTAGTATTATTAAGTTATTGGGTAGCCGGGATATAATCTAGGCACCAACTCCCTTAACAATAGAAAAGCTAAGTCTAGTAAAAAAATGAAAGCAGCTGCTTGGGTTTCGACATCTTGAGAGATTGATTTTTTTTAATCTCCTTGAGCAACGCAACAGCCTCCGTGTCAAGCTCCCCCAGTGAAGAGAAGCGGAAAGGTAGGAACCTATAGCCAATTTTTGTGCAAAAATGTCGATACTTGGGCACTTACGTTGAGTTACATAAACAACCACCCTACAAGGCAGATGAAAATTAGACATCCGAGACTGAGTAAAGAGGGAAGACCTGTCAGATGAACACACACATCTCGCCCCCTATCCTATGAATAAAGTAGCAAATCCGTTGGGCGTAAGACTTGTCGTGCCCATCAATCGACATCTACCTCCTTACCGACGGAAATACCAGACTAGAAGCAAATATCCAAAAGGTTGTCGGGAACGAGGTTATGCTGATGCTTAATGCCAATGGTACTCGCGCGCGCACGACATTGCAGGTTCCCCAAAGATATCGCCATCAAAAACCCGAGAATAGACAAGACATTGCTTAGGCGTCGAGAACAAAGGAACACCCAAACGATAACTAAGCATAGAACGGTAAGTGCTCCCATGGTTTCCCCCAAATCGGCAATAGGAAACGCACGCAGCCAATCATACGTATGATCCCCTTTTGCACACTTCCATATTGCAACCTGGCGTACATTCAAGGAAAAAACCGATTGTAAAGAAGCAACCTTCATAATGCGGATTGTCCATAAGCAACAACCGATTGTACACACTTCCATAATGCCAATTTCTTCATAAGTTTTGGGGCAGCGATCTCCCTAGGATTATGCAGAAGGTTAGAACTAGTAGTCTTATTAAACAAAGCCAAAGACACAACAAAAGTAGGCCCGGGAGCTAAGACATCTAAAGGCCGGAGGAGCTTAGCCTGCAACTCGGCCGACTGCAAGCGAGAACTTAGAAAGACATAATGTACAACATCTCCAACAACATAAAAATCAAGCCCTCCAAAAGTAAAGGGTAAGGTGAAAAGATGCCACTGCAAGTCACCAAAACCGGGGTCGGATGCTGTGACAATGCGTTCCAAGATAGACCGCAGATCCGCGTCTAAAGAAAGCCTAGCCGACTCAAAAATAGACCGCAGATCCGCGTCCAGAATCTTCCATATGACCAAGGTATCCTCGACGATAGTACCATCATTCAAGTACTAAGCTTGCAAACTCAAGTCATAAGAGTCTCGTATCTTACAAAGAAAAAAAGCAGAGGATCCAAAGGATCACCATGCTAACCCCCTGGTAGAACCACAAGCTGTGTTCACCATAATATAAATAAGCATGACTAGAATAACAAAACTTCACCCACCGGGAGAGAACAAGGCAATGATTATGAACTTCTCGTAATATGATCTCTCGATCGACAATGTTAAAAGCGTTTTGAAAATCTACCAAAAGCATGGAAAGACTCACCTCTACCTTGATCCTCAACAAACCGGTTCAAGGCGTGCAAGATAGCCTCACCCCCACCAGACACCCCTACGCCAAAATGGAGACCAGAAAAATAGCCACTCAACGAGCCAATTAAGAAAGCACCAACCTTAGAGTCAAGCAGTTTCCAAATCGTACCCACAACAATAGGACAAATACCGCGCCTTCCTTTATAAGCGGGGTGAGTGGGGCACTAGCAATGTGCTCCCTTGAGAACCTGCGGGCAGCTTCCCTCGAGAAAGAGATTAACCACTCGAGAGAAAGATGTGATCAAATCATCCGAAACAACAACCGTTTCACCACTTAAACAGTCGAAAAGGTGCTGCTCACGAAAATCGTCCCTCCCAAAAGAAGTGCCACACGGAAAACCTCTAATCATATCCAGAATTACTGTTGCGGATGCGGTGAGTGAATGGTGATTATCAGGCAAAGGAGGCAAGGCGGGAGAAGGGACGATAGGGTGTTTATCTTTCAAAGTCATAAGAGTATCATCGGTGTAAGGAGAAATGCTGGAAGAAGAAAGCACTCGAACAACAGCAATGTAATGACTGTCACAAATCTTCCTTTGACACTGCGTAATGTTGAGCTCATTCAAGTCAAGGTTCTCATCCACACTAAATGAAAAAGCAACCTCAGCCAAAGTTTCCCGTAAAAGTTGCAAACGACACTCGACTCATTCCAATTATAAATGTCACTAGTAATACTCTCCTCCTGGCACTGCCGCCGAGCAACGTATTGACACTCAAGGTTACTCCTAAGGGAGAAGGTATTAAGTATACAGAGAGGCAACGCAAGCAAGGTGACCCAGCATGAGAGATCACGAGGAGAGGCAGCCACATCATCAATGACCCCCTTAAGATCGAGAAAACCCCAAACGACACGTAGGATGGATGGATTAACCGTGCGTAACCCCTTAGACAACAATCGATTAAGAAAAGTCACGTTAAACCCAAAAGCGGGGTCCCACAACGTCAGGAGATACCGAAATAGTGGGAGCAGATGGTCGGGGAAAGTCATAAAGCATAAAGCCAACAACACCATCACCTTAATCAGGGGCCTAAACAATAGGCCTCTGAATGTGTCGACACCGAGCGCTATGAGCATTAGTTCTAAAACAGTCCCACATAACCAAATACCCATACGCCTAAATGTAGTCTCATCAGCCAAGAAAACACGCAAAGAAACAAGGGACCGACGTGTGGTTACCTGAACATCTCCGGTACAGTGACGATCACGAAGGTGATCGATCAAAGAGCGTTTAACAAGACCATTACCCCTATCATCATGATGCCCACTAAGACCCACTAAAGAGCAATGAAATCGTACTAGGTTGGGCATGATAAACAAGCAAATCAACACGAAGAAGCAAAAAAAACAACTGACGGAGCAACGAGAAAACCCAGCCACGACACTAAACAACAAATGAAAACGAACTCATGAAAGGCGACAATGGAAGGCGGACAGAGCACCCACGACCAATTCCAATCACAGCAACAACATGCACCGGAGCTAATCACACGCAACACCACAGACTGTGCCAAGCAACCGCCGGAAAAAAAGCAAAGGAAAACAAAAACAACTACTCAGCGCTGAAAACTAAAAACGAAAAGAAGTAAAACCGACACTAAACGCCGCTTCAAGTCCGGCAATGAAACAGGAGGTGGTCGGTGTTGGGTCCGACAATGAAACCGGAGGGCTGATCGGAACATGCGCGAAATCGTCGCTGAAACACGCATAGGGCGCAAGTCCCTGCAATTCCCCCTCCCTTCAACTACAACAACCACTAGAGCTAGACTAGGAAGAATCGACGACAACAACATGAGGCGGTGATAGGCGTTTGAAGAGGCAGTTGATGTGAGAGCGGCTACGAGAACACACCCTTTACGCACGCCCCAACCCTAACCGCTCCTTCCTCTCCCTCCCTGAAACCTAAGGCTTCTGGTGACAATGTGATGTGTTGGCCGGCGTGATGTGGTGACGACGTGAGGTCTGGTGGTGGCCGGCGGTGGCCGGAGAAGGAGGCAACAAAGAGGGTGATGGCCCATTATTATTATTATTTGACATTTTGGTGGTCCGACAATAACATATCCTTCTTACTTGCTACAGACATCCATCTTTATATTAAAATGATTTGGTTTTGGTAACATTAATCATCCTCCGAAATCGTCGTGATACTATTATTATAAGAAGTTAGTAGGTAGCCGTGATACTAGTTGTGTCCCACTCCTTTTGCAATAGCAAAACTAATGCTAGTAAAAATGTGAGGACCAGCACGAGCCCCAACATCTTGAGGCATAGCCGATTTTCGAATCCGTTGGAGCTAAAAGCAACTGCATCAGACTCCACCTCTAATAGCGACGAGAACAAGAAAGGTAAAAAGTCATGCCCCTTTATCACGCGAAGGTTACGATATTTTGTGCACTTGCGCCCAGTAGCAACCACCCCCGGGCTCAAAATCAGCTAAGCCAGAGACCCGATCCGATCAGAACAAAGACATCACGCCCTTGTCCCACGAGTAGAACAAAAGATCGATAAGTCACAAGGGCTTGTGGTTTCCATCACAGAGCCCAATTTCCACCTCCTTGTCCGATTCGAAGGCAAATATCCAACATCTTGTCACAGAGAAGGTTATGGTGGTGTTTAATTCGCACTATACGAGTACACGACATCGCGTGATCACCAAAAATATCCTCACTGAAGACGATGCTTAGCATGCACAGTAATGCTCAGATAACGAAAGCAAAGGGACTCCCAGAATCTCCTTAATGTTTTGATCTTTGGAGCACATGAACTCTTCCAGCTCTTCAAAGTCATTTTTCTGTGACCCGTCTCAATGTTCCAAAGGAAGTCTTTACATAGTTTATTAATCAATTCGTGTTTCCTTTATAAAGGAGGAAAACCACATACGAGAAATTATCAATTCCAAAAAAAACCGAAATTAATTTGTTGGGCACGACCCGGATACGAGAGAAACTTACTTCTCCAGTTGTGGATTCGGTGCTTGAGCTTATTAATTAACTCTTGATACATGTCAGATTTAAGTCTAGAGTAAAACAGAGGGAGGACAATGTATTGAATCGGGAACGCAGTAGCTAAAAGAATTTCTTCTTTGATCCAGCTATCAACCCCTCCAAAGAAAATGTTGATTTTGTCGTGATTAGCATGGAGCTCAAAAACAACCACAAACTGATTAAGACTAACAAGCAGCACTAATCAAAGGAGTGTCTCTTCTGGCAAAAATCATAAGGTCATCCGCAAAAATGAGATGGTTGAGCTTGAGCTTGGCACATTTAGTGTGACGGGAGAATTGAGGAAGATTTGGCATGAGACGAAGGGATCTTGAAAGCCCTTCCATGGTTATAACAAAAATATAAGGTGAGATTGGGTCCCCTTGTCTAAGGCCACACCTTCCCTTGAAGAGCCACAAATATTCCCATTAATTTTAAGTGAAAACAAGGGAGAACAGACGCAACTCATAACCAGGTCAATAAACAAAGAAGGGAATTGAAGGAGCTTGAGCCATTGTTCAACATAGGCCCAATTAACGGAGTCAAAAGCTTTGGGAATGTCGACCTTGATCATACCACCACCACCACGCCAAAAGAAATAACTAATGCAAAAGAAATCAACTACTGAAGATTACAAATAGATGGGTACTTCACTACCAGCCTAGTCCTCACTTCATTTTTGATAACTACGTAGCATTGAGCCAGAGTGCGCTCAAAATCGTTGAATATCCTGCAGTTACATTCATTCCCTATATTGTTGACAGTAGCACAAATAACCACCTTCCTCCATTCCGACTTCCAAACTTGCTTCAAAGAATAGTACCCCATTATTCTTAATTCCTGAACCCCATCGTTCTCACCATCAGCACCTTGCATCCATTCAAGGATAGCCTCCTAGTGTTGAGTTGATGTATGTGAGTTTCATTACATATAATACATCTGTTAGGGAGATGTATTCCTCTTGCTTGTAAAGATCAGTTGTTAATTTCAACAACTTCTGCTGAGCAGCAATAGGACATATAACTTTATGTTTTGAAGTGATAAAGCGATTCTAGGGTACTCGTCCATTGCATCTTCATGTACTTGACCCCGAACCAGTTGTAACTCATCTAAACATTCAGTTTACCACGTTTCTCCCAATTGCACATGAGGTCTCATAATTAGTTTTCATTATCATCTCACCTTGATCTTGATGATACTTCTCATGACTTCCCTTTTAAGACATACTGCTTGATCCAACTGAACCATAAGCTAGTACTAGTATTGTCCTGTTTCAATTTGATTATTATTGTTAGTGTTATTGTCATCATCATCATGATTGTTCATTGTTATCGTCATCATCATCGTGATTGTCTATCGTCATCGTCATCGTCATTCGCCTTCTTCTTCTCTAAATCGATAAAACCATATGCAAGTCTTTGTTCTTATTGCGATAGTGTTTACATAGTTGATTTTCCCATCATAAATCTAAATTAATCTTCTAATATCTTCACGCTTTCTAAGACGTTCAATCATTCGGTCCCATAATTTCATGGTATGATTCATCAACTTAATTCCCCTATAATTAGAAGACTCTTGGACATATTTTTTGATCTTATATAAAGGGACTAAGGTATTTTTTTTCTTTATGCCATGGCATCTTGTTGTGTTTCTAAATCTTACTGAAAAATATAGTAATCAATTCGATTTCCCTTGTCTCTCACTGATCAACTACAATAAATTGTTTAAAAGACATACTTCGTCCGTCTCACTAAGAGAGTCACCCCTCCCATTTAGTAAGAATTAGGTGGCTAGAAATGTGTGGTAGAAAATGAAAGATGAGAAAATATATAGGGTCACAGCTAATAATAACCATAAAAATCAAGCAGAAGAGAAATAAATTAAAGGCGACTCTTTTAGAGAGACGACCGAAAAGGAAATAATGACTTTTACAAAGAAAGATGGAGTAATTTTTGTTTGTGCATGTATTGGTGTTTTCTTGCTCAACCTTTCATTGATATCTTCAGCTCATATTTATGGTAGACATCCTACTAAATGAATTTTGTTGCAGACCGGGATTGAGATCTATTGTAACAGGCTATCTTCCTAGTCTTATCCTCAATGGATTCATATATGTTGTTCCCTATTCATTGCTTGGTATTGCTAAGTTTGCTGGGTATTCCTCAAGGAGCGAGACAGAAATTAAAGTCTGCAATATGGTATTCTATTTTCTAGTTGGAAATGTCTTCTTCTTGAGTTTATTATCCGGATCATTGCTCGATGAACTAGGACAATCTTTCAACCATCCTGGTGATATTCCTAGCCACCTCGCTCATGCTGTTTCAGCTCAGGTAGGACATTCATTATGAATTTATGATTTTTGTTTACTACCTCCACTCATTTTATTATCCCTATGAAACAACATTTTCAAGTTTGACTTATTATTACTTTAATTTTTAGGGATACTTTGACAGATTACACATGGTACCTCTCATTTTAAGTTTGTTCCTGTGGTAAATTTGTGTTTTATGTTTAGTGCCCGTGGTACCCTTGATCAATTTTCTGTTATAACGGCGTTAAAAGTTATGTTAATTAGTGGTTAATTAATTTTGGATGAAAAATTATTTAGAACCATTAATGAACTTCAAATTAAACTGAAAATTGAGGGAATGTCTATGGTATCCCTATGTTTTCAATGTTTAAACCATGGTGCCTCTGTGTTTTCAACTTTTTTTCCTATGGTATCCTTGTGATTTCAATTATTTGCTCGTGATACACTTAAATGAATTGCAATGGCTAGTTTAATGAACTAATCATTGTTCATTTGATTATAAATACAAAATTATTGGGATTGGGGTCAACACAATAGCATAACAAATAAAGAACATAATCCACTTCACTCAATGTCATTTTCATATTTTTCAAGAGAAATTTATGTAGAAAAAATCATGTTCGAGATGTAATATAAGAACAAATATACGAGCATCAGGTCATACTGCAACAAACTCATTTAAACTATACTACAAGTGCGATAAATGTGGTTGGTTTTAATGGTGCAATTGAACAAGTTCTCTGACAAACTTTATGACTACCATCTTTCGTTCTAACTTTGCAAATGAACAATGAATAGTTAATTAAACTAGCCGTTATGATACAATGGATACTAATGGGGCTGCAGAAGGAATAACAGTAGCTGCAACTCCCTACAGGAATGCAATGACATCACCATCATTCTGCAGGAATGCAATGCAGGAGAGCAAAATTTGCAGGGCATGTGAGAAGGGACACCTCCGCAGTATCAATCATCAGTTAATTAATTGTCCTAGGGATGACCACTCAGCAAAAGGAAAGGACCGTTGCCAGCACATGATCCAAGGGGAATAAATGCAGTACAATCAGTACAATTGCCAGCTGCTGTTCTACCAACCTTAGATTCCTCTATTTCGAACTATATATAATTGGCCTTAGATTGTCATTTATTTTTTATGCAAAAATTACCGAGTTTCTATCCTTCTCCTCAACTTTCTGTACTGACATAAGAACCATGTGGTCATTATCACTGCATTCTAGGTTTGAGAGCCCATCTTTGAATAAAAGAACAACTTTCTCTTCCATTTCTATCATTGCAATTATTTCGTTTAAATTTTTAACATATCAGTTGGTATCAGAGCTTAAAGATCCTCCTGACCTACAGATTATTTCCTTATTCCGTCACAATTCAAGAGAATTTAAGAAAAAAAACCTACAGAAAAACTCAAAAATATATAATTCCACTTTCCTTATCTACACAAAAAACTCCAGAATATCTAAAACAAAACTCAAATCTTTCAAAAAAATGCCAACACTAATATCAGTGAAGAAGTCAGGGAATTAAAGGCTCAGGTGGAGACCTTGGTACAGACCATTCCAGCTCTTTCTCTTAACCAAGGTAGGCTGGGAGGTGTGAACAACAATATGGTAAGGGCTCCTGTTATCAAGTTTCCCACTTTTAATGGTGACAATATAGAGGATTGGTTATTTTAAGTGTATGCAGTTTTTTTCTGTTACTGAGGTAGCTGGCTATGAAGGTCACATATGCAGCTATGCATTTAGAAACCAAGGCCTTAGCTTGGCATCAGGCTTTTGTTAAAAACAGGGATAAAAGAACCACCCTTAAATGGACTGAATATGAGACAGCCATTAAGGCTAGATTTGGTAACATACATGAAGGTCCTATGTCAGAATTATTGGAACTTAAACAAACTGGTTCTGTTCAGGAATATCATGATGAGTTTAACGTGTTGATTAGCAAGCTTAATCTCCAGAGTATGCTTTCAGTTGTTTCCTAGCGGGTCTAGATGAGAAGGTATCTGTGATGGTTAGGATGTTAAAACCAAAAACAACTGCTGATGCTTATGGGGTAGCTAAGCTGCAGGAGACCTCACTGGGTTACAGGCAAGAAATAACACCAACCCCCCCCCCCCCTCAAAACCTCCTTTACTTCCTACACCAAAATCACCCCCAATGGATATGAGTTATAAGACCCCCACATCCTCACAAAAGAAACCTTATCCCCCTTTTACACCATCTCCAAAATCAACACACAAATTTAGGCCTTTCAATGCTGAAATTGAAGAAAAGAAGGCTAAAGGACTGTTTTTATTGTGATGAAAAGTTTACACCTCAACATGTGTGTAAGAACAAAAGACATCTATTTATTATGGAGAAGATGATGAAGGAGATAAGGGAGAGAATGAGGAGGAAGAGGGTGAGGATTCTGCTGGACAGATGGCTCAAATATCAGTCCATGACCTAGCTGGTAAACCCCACTGTCAAACTATGTGAATC
This sequence comes from Agrostemma githago, assembly GCA_958450325.1. Taxonomy (NCBI): domain Eukaryota; kingdom Viridiplantae; phylum Streptophyta; class Magnoliopsida; order Caryophyllales; family Caryophyllaceae; genus Agrostemma; species Agrostemma githago. The sequence continues at coordinate 31,757,583 of OY288253.1, read as the reverse complement.
CCAGGAGTAATAGGCAAGAACACCTTAAATATTCTGGTGGACTCTGGTAGTACCCACAATTTCATGGATGTTACCATATCTCAAAAGCTAGGGGTGAAAATAGAAGCTATGAGTAGCTTTCACATCTCTGTTGCCAATGAGGGAAGTTGATGTGCTCACATATGGTTCCTCAACTTAAGTGGAAGATAAGAGGCACTGTATTCACCGCTGATTTCTTCATAATACCTTGTGATGCTGTTCTTGGTATTCAGTGGTTAGAAACCTTAGGACCAATTACTTGGGACTTTGAAGAGTTGACCATGAAGTTCCACTTCGAAGGGAAGAAGCACCTCTTGAAGGGGGCACAACCATCTAGTGTGAAGCTGTTAAAAAGGGTGGGAAAAACAATCGAGGAAGGTGGCTAAGTGGCCTTGATACAACGACTTGATAGAGGGGCAGAATTCTTTGCTCTCCAACTAATATAGGAAGAGCAAGAACAAAAAGAAATCAAGTGTTTGTTGGAGCAATACTTCTCAATCTTCAGGGACCGGACCGGAACCGGAACCTGAGGGTCTTCCACCCTTAAGAGATGGGTTAAACCATAAAATTACACTGAAGACTGGCTCAGAACCCACAAATGTCAGACCATACGGGTATCCTATGGTCCAGAAGGATGTCGTTGAATCAATGACACAGGAGCTATTGGGAGGGGTGGTTATTAGGCAGAGTACTAGTCCTTGTGCCTCCCCTGTGGTGCTTGTGAAGAAGGATGGTAGTTGGAGGATGTGTGTAGACTACAGAGCCCTAAACAAACAAACAAACTGTGTAGGACAAGTTCCCCATTCCACTGATACAAGAACTTTTGGATGAATTACATGGTTCCAAATTCTACACCAAGATGGACCTCACATCTGGGTTTCACCAGATTAGAATGATTCCTGAGGATGTCTACAAAACTGCATTCAAAGACTCATCATGGTCACTTTGAATATATGGTGATGCCATTTGGGTTAACAAATGCCCCCTCCACCTTCCAAAGCTTGATGAATAGGGTCTTCCAACCCTATTTAAGAAAGTTTGTAATAGTGTTTTTTGATGATATTTTGATATACAGTTCTGAGTGGGAGGAACACCTAAGGCATGTGGAGCTGGTATTACAGACTATGAGGGAGCATCAACTATTTGCTAAAATGAGCAAATGTTGCTTTGGGGCTAGGAAGTTAGAGTACCTAGGCTATATAATAACAACAGAAGGGGTGGCCACTGAACCATCCAAAGTCACAGCAGTGGCAAACTGGCCTAACACCTAAGACCCTAAAACAATTAAGAGGGTTCTTAGGATTAACAGGTTACTATAGAAGGTTCATTAAAGGCTATAGAGCAATAAGTAGACCTTTAACCAACCTACTTAAGAAGGATGCCTTCCTATGGAATGATGAGGCCCAAATCGCCTTTGAAAAACTCAAGGTAGTAATGACTTCAGCACCAGGTAGTGAGCACTACCTGATTATGACAAGCCCTTTGTGGTGGAGACAAATGCATCAGGAGAAGGAATCAGTGTTGTCCTAATGCAGAATCAGCCGCCTATTGCCTACATAAGTAAGGCCCTATCTCCCAAGAATCAAGCACTTTCTGCCTATGAGAAGGAACTGCTAGCTCTCATTCTTGTTGTCACCAAATGGGGCCAATACTTGAGAGATAAACAATTTGTTATCGAGACTGACCATCAGAGCTTAAAACACCTGTTGGAACAAAGGATCACTAACCCATTGTAGCATAAATGGTTGGTCAAATTGTTGGGCTATGATTATGTGATTGAATATAAGAAGGGGAAGGAAAATATAGCTGCAGATGCCTTATCCAAAGTACAGAGCTCAGAAATATATCAGCTGTCGATCAACACTATCGGTACTGATTTATTTGCCAAGATACAGGATGGATGGAGGGAGGATGAGCAACTGGTCTCAATTATCAAAGAGTTGCAGGTAAACCCTAACTCTCATAAATACTATTCATGGAAGGAAGGGAAAGCTGGTAGTTGGGAGTTCTCAAGGATTACAGGCACAATTGATATCAATCATGCATGATACTCCCACGCTGGTCACTCAGGAGTAGAGGCCACCTATCAAAGGCTCAAGACTAAATTCTATTGGAGTAACATGAGGAGTAGTGTCAAGGAGTACATTAAGCAGTGTACTATGTGCCAGCAATGTAAGTATGACACCTCTGCCTTACCAGGGAAGTTACAACCTCTACCAATTCCCGACTCAGTATGGACAGAGGTGAGCATGAACTTTATTGATTGTCTTCCTAACTCTATGAGGAATAATTCCATCCTTGTAGTGGTCGACAGTGTGAGTAAATCAGGACATTTCATCCCACTAAGGCATCCCTACACTGCTACAAAAGTGGCACAAGCTTATTTGGATAATATCTACAAATTACACGGAATGCCCCAGAGATCCCATATTTATAAGCAAATTCTGACAAGAACTCTTTACTATACAAGGTGTAACCCTCAATCTTAGACTCTTAGTTCAGCCTATCATCCCCAATCAGATGGCCAAACTGAAGTTCTTAATAGGTGCTCGGAAACTTATCTGAGGTGCTTTTGTCATGAGACACCTAATGATTGGTGTAATTGGTTACATGTTGCTGAATTCTGGTACAATACCACCTATCACAACTCACTGAAATGCTCTCCTTTTGAAGTACTTTATGGACAACCCCCTCCTATACATATACCTTATCTTCCAGGAGATAGTAAGGTGGACACAGTAGATAGGATATTATGGGACAGGGAGGAAACACTCTCCAATATCAGATCTAACCTAGCCAGAGCTCAGAATAGAATGAAACAACAAGCTGACAAGAAGAGGAGTGAAAGAGTCTTTGAGGAAGGTGATTATGTGTTCTTAAAATTGCAACCTTACAGGCTTGCCTCTGTAGGCGGAAGGTCGAATAAAAAACTTTCTAAAAGATATTATGGCCCTTATCAGGTGATTAAAAGGGTGGGACCTGTAGCATACAAGCTAGCTCTGCCACCTACTGCCAAGATCCATCACACCTTCCATGTATCAATGCTTAAAAAATGCTATGGAAATCCACCTGAAGTAACTGGTCCCTAGATCATGAAGAAGAGAAGGAAGAACCTGAATTGATTATGGCCAGGAAGGTGGTCAAAAGAGGAAGGATTTCTGCTACCAAGGTGTTAGTCAAGTGGAGGAATTCTCTTGTCGAAGATGCTACCTGGGAGTTTCTGTATGACCTCCAACATAAATTTTCTACATTTGATCCTTGGGATCAAGGATTCTCTCGAGAGGAGGGTAATGATACAATGGATACTAATGGGGCTGCAGAAGGAATAACAGTAGCAGCAACTCCCTACAGGAATGTAATGACAGAAACAACATTCTGCAGGAATGCAATGCAGGAGAGCAAAATTGCCAGGGCACGTGAGAAGGGACACCTTAGCAGTATCAATCATCAGTTAATTAATTGTCCTAGGGATGACCACTCAACAAAAGGAAAGGACCGTTGCCAGCACATGATCCAAGGGGAATAAATGCAGTACAATCAGTACAATTGCCAGTTGCTCTACCAACCTTAGATTCCTCTATTTCGAACTATATATTGGCCTTAGATTGTCATTTATTTTTTATGCAAGAATTACTGAGTTTCTATCCTTCTCCTCAACTTTCTGTATTGACATAAGAATCAAGTGGTCATTATCACTGCATTCTATGTTTGAGAGCCTATCTTTGAATAAAAGAACAACTTTCTCTTCCATTTCTATCATTGCAATTATTTCGTTTAAATTTATAACATATCACGTTACAATTCTTTTAGGGGTACGATGAGCAAATAATCGAAACCACAAGGGTACCATAAGTAAAGAATTGAAAACACAAGGGTACTATGGTTAAAACATTGAAAATACGGGGTACCATGGGCATTCTCTTAGTTTTCAATTTAATTTGAATTTCGTTAATTGTTCTAACTAATTTTCTCTCCAAAATAAATTAACCACTAATTAAACTAACTTTTAACGTCGTTATAACAGAAAAGTGACAAGGGGTACCACGGTCACTAAACACAAGGTTATTATAAGAACAAACTTAAAATGAGGGGTACCATGCATAATCTGTCGAAGTTCGAGGGTACCGTGGGAAATATCCCTAATTTTAATGTATCGAACTGTTTTAATGGGCTTCCAACAAAAAAAAAAACTGTTTTAACGGGCGAAAATAAATGGAATCAATAGTAATTTACTTGCATCTGGAGCTACTTATGCTCTTCCTTTTCCAATGGAACCAAATGGTCATTGTTCTTTGGTTTTCACTTTTAAATCTTGATTGAATAGAATAAAATAAAATAAAATTACTCATAATTGCTCGTCATTTTATTTTATTTGTGAAGTTATCTATCCAATTTTCATTTACATCATCCCAAAGCACCTCTCTATGTTGTTAATTGAGTAACGCCGCGTACATGGAACCCCCTACTCCCACATTTACGGTTGCTATTGGGCCATTTGGGTCATGTTTTTATTTGTAATTGAGTGGTGTTTATGTTTCGTACAGTGCATGTACGTATGCACACACCCTAACATATGGTTGTGAGAGTCTCATCATGAATTGTTTCTCACTCGAAATGCGCCCGTCTTGTTTCAGGCTGATTTCTTCACCACTTATATCTTGTCGGACGGACTGTCTGGTTTTTCATTGGAGATATTGCAGCTTGGGCTGCTGACATGGGATACAATAAAGAGACATACATTCGGTCGAGGAAAAAAAAAGTCTCCTTATGTTTTTTCACTGCCTTATTTTAGGGTTATCCCGTTTGTTTGCCTTTGCTTGGTGATTGGCATGGTTTACGCACTTGTTGCTCCATTGCTGCTTCCATTTCTCGTTGCCTATTTATATTTAGGGTACGCTGTATATATGAACCAGGTTCGTTTGCTTGCTATACTCCTTGAACAATAGAGCAAGCGAAGTCTATTATTTTGTCATATGACATTCTTCATATATGTCCCTTAATTAATATTTATTTTGCTTGCAGATTGAGGATGTATATCCAACGTTTTATGAGACCTGCGGACGGTATTGGCCGTACATTCATTCCTACATATTGTTTGCACTTATCCTCATGCAAATCACTATGATTGGTCTTTTTGGGTTAAAATCAAAGCCAGGGGCATCTATTGCTACTGTATTGCTTCTTGTGCTTACTGTATTGTTCAATGAGTATTGCAAGCTCCGATTTCTTCCTTCGTTCCAACACAATTCAATCCAGGTGCACGTCATTCCCATTGTAGTATTTCTATATGATATTTCCATCCGTCATTTTTTTGGGTAGGGGTGTGTATGGATATGGCAAGTGAATCATTTATGTCAGTAAGGAGTGTCACACACTTTAGGTTGGGTCATTATTTACTGGTTGGTGTTAATTTGAGTCAGGTTTCCCAAGGTGGATCAGAATTGAGACATTTTGAATTATGGAAGTTTTTTTCATGGTCTGATTTGAAATTAGTCAAGTATGCTACATTGCTACTCCCTCTATTTTCTTGAATTAGCCCCATTGACCCACTTTTCCCTCACAAAAAAAGAGAAGTGGGGCTAATTCAAGAAAATGGAGGGAGTATGACTTAAGATTTTTGCTCTTTTGTAAGGAAATTATCGTGAGTGGGTTTGAACAATGGAGGGAGTATGACTCAATTTGGGTTTGAACAAAGTTTGGGTGGGTTGATTCAAGTTTTGGATTGCGGGTTTACTGGTGTAAGTGTATGAGATTGAAAGTGTATGAGATTGACTCGTAAATTGGTGCTCGAGCTCACTAGTTCACGCAGCTTTAACTTGGTTTGGCTCGGAGTAACGATCGTAAACAGTTAATCGACATTTTCTCCCATCTAGTGGAATGATATCACTTTCCTTTTTCACAACTCATTCATTTAATTCATGACTTTTTTTTAAATGAAAAAAATAAACCAACAAATTCCTTTTAGACTCTCACTTTCCTTCCAAGAGTACACTGACCACATAGTACCCCACCACCACCTCGCCCAATCACCATTGTCACAACTCACGACCATCCCTCATCACCTATTAACCATCTGAAAGCCACCGCCATTCACCTCCAACAACACGGTATGCCACCTCGCCGCCCATAATTGGTCGGAAAAAAAATCTAATCTCCACCCACAAAAACCCTAGAGTTTTTATGGGTGGGGAGATGGTCACATGGATGGGTGGCGGGGTGGGTTGTGGTTTGTGTTAAATTGTGCTCGACTCCCATGGGAAGTTGGTGAAGAAAGGTTGTCAGGGCGATGTTGAGTGGGGCTGTATTTTGGTAGGGTCAGGTTGTGGAGGGGTGGGTTTTTGGTGGATGGAGGTGATATTAATAGGTTTCGATGAGAAAGGTCAAGGGGATGACGATATGGGTCGGAATATGACAGTGATGGGGGGAGTGGGGCACTAGTGATGTCAAGCAGAGGAGTCATAAATTCGTAATTTGTTTGCAGAGGGTGAGGTTGCAATGGGTAATGGGGTTGTTGTCGGGTGGGAGGGATGGAGTTGTGGTTGAAGAAGGTGGATCTGTGCGGTGAAGGAGAAGAGGAAGAGGAAGAAAGAAGCATATACATGGAGTATCTCTTACTGCTATTATATGATCATATAGAATGAGAGGAGCATTGTTCATCATAAATTGTTGATATACTGGAACAAAATTAAAACAATTACTCCACAAAATATTGAAAGTAGACAAAAGAAGAAAAAAAATGCCTCGGTATTTGAACATTTGATGAATACGAACGGATTTTTTTTCTTGTGTTAATAAAAACTTTCAACAATTGTAATAACCTACTTCATAATAACCCCACTGTCTATACCACCATCTACCGATTCTTCTAGTTCTTGATCTAAGGATGAATTCTGAGGGATTGATTGGGATAATTTAATACTAACACTCTTATATTTAGCTCATCGTGAGGTTTTGTTTGACGAAGCTTAGTGCTTTTCTTTTGTAGAATGCCAAAGAAGATGATGAGGACGACGAGGAAGAAAATAAGTTGGAAATAAAGTCAGAGAATGCTGCCCGTTCATACCAGCCACCATTCCTGGCTCCGGTTAACTTCAGTGATGCAGGATGCAGTATCAACCAGATGAACTGTTGAACTGATCTTCGATCTCCACTACAAGAAAAAGCAAGTTCAAATAAAGCTCTGTTATATCTATTAATATCTGAGCTGTTTCCTGACATAGTTAAGTCGGTCAATCAAATATCTGTGGCAACTGGCAAGCGACCAAGTGATGGGCAAAAAAAACTGGAATGCATGTTTTCTCAGTCGGTTGCAGGATGCATATTTTCTCTTGATTCATGTTCGAAGATCCACCTCCATATGGTTTTGTTCGATAATCCATGTTTTTGTATGATTATTGAAGACTAGACAAGATCAACAGTTGTATATCGATAGTAGAGACTAGAGATCATAAAGAAAGTGAATTTTTTCGGACCAGCAGTATATTCGTTGCCCGTTATGGCATTTCTTCATCTTTGACCTTGTTTATGGCATTTCTACCGTTTTTCTAGTAGTTGAAATTATGTTTGATACCAATAAAAGGAAAGATGATACACTTACACGGCGTGTATGAGATTTCTCATACACGACCAATCATATTGCGCCACATATTTATTTTAGTTTATCCTAAGGTGGTTAGTATAGGGTTACGTTAGTAATTTTACATGATTAGTTAATCCTTAACCTTAATCTAGTTAAGTCAAATTAGATTTTTTTACATATTCCATTTTTTGAATTAATTATATGATATTATTGATATATTTTTGATTTATTTTAAATGGAAAATTAATCAATAATTACAATTTAATTTTTCTTCTAAAATCGTTGTTATATACTACATATAGATATTAAAAAAAATAATCAATTTAAAAAATATTAATTTTTTCGAAAATAATAAAATTTTGGAAAATTTAAAGGTAATTATGATAATTAATAAATTAAAAATATCTAATTTTTTATATTAATAAATTAACTTTTAAAAAATTACTTAAAAATGAAAAAATGTATGATGCTTTAAAATTTTTACATAATAATACTCCTTAATATTTTAAAAGCAAAATACGTTAATATAAACTCAGTATCTATTAGAAAAACAATTAGTTTTTTTTGACAATTTTACTGTGAATTAAGTAATATTATTCGATTACCAAATCAATATGTTTGAGAATATTTGGTAATGTTTTTGTCATTCTTATAAGAAATATATAGAAAATATTTCATTAAATAAAAATCATATATATATATATATAGAGATCTCAACCATTAGATTAAAATCAAATTAAAGGTTAATATTAAAAAAAAATCATATATATATATAATAGGATCCTTTGAGATAGCTTAACTCGCTGCCCCCATTGAGAAATCTCAACCATTAGATTAAAATCAAATTAAAGGTTAATATTTAAAAAAAATCATATATAATTTTTTTTCCTCGATTTTGTTTTTCCGGGAAAAAAAGCCTCTGAAAAAATATCAAATTTTTTCCCTAAAAAAGAACATTCTTTTTCCAAAAAGAAAAAAAATTCCCGACAGAAAATACATTTTTTTCCCAAATTTTTTTCCCGTACATTTCTTTTCCAAAGGAAAAAAAATTCCAAAAAAAAAATCTCAAAAAAAAAAATCAATTTTTTTATATACTAAAATCAAATTGGTGTGTATAAAAACTATTTCAGTGTACATAATAACCGTTTTAGCGTATATAACAATTCTATTATATCAAATAATTAAGTACATATAACAATTATTTCAGTGTATATATGTTGATTAATTGGTGTACATAGTAATCATTTGAGTGTATATATATAACAATTATTTTATTGTATATATTGAGTTCTTAAGTGTAATTGTGTGTGTGTGTGTATATATATATATATATATTAGTGAGTTTAATAGTGTATATAATGAGTATTTTAGTGTATATATAACATATATTTTGATGTATGTTCCATTGTTTTAGGTTATTCCAGTGTGTGTGTGTGTGTATATATATGATTAATTGGTGTACATAATAACCATTTGGGTGTATATAACAATTATTTTATTGTATATATTGAGTTCTTAAGTGTGTATATATATAATGAGTTTAATAGCGTATATAATGAATTTTTTTAGTATATATTAACAGTTATTTTAATGTATGTTCCATTGTTTCAGGTAAGATGAAAGAATCAATTTGATTAAAAGGGTGGAGGGTTGGTTGTGATCTAATATTGTCCGTAGGTTATTTTTAATCTAATGGTTCAGATGGTGTCTTAGCGGTCTCACCGACTTACCTTGTCTCACCAGAACTCACCTCCCTCTCTCTCTCTCTCTCTCTATATATATATATATATATATATATATATATATGGGATCAAGAGAGTTGGTAGTGGATTGGGAAGTTGGTGAGTTGTGTTGTTAGCAATTGATTTGGGTTGGATGGATGACCTAGATTAATCAAAAAAAAAGAAAAAGGGAGAGGAGGTACGTGGAATGACTAGTAGCAGACAGCAGTAGAGCAACAACAGGTAAAGCAGAGGAACAGCAGCGCAATCTCTCTCAATCTTTCATCATTTCCATCACCAAAATTCACTTTCTCACTAACAATTGCTCACCATTTCGCAGCGCAAGCTCTCTCAATCTTTCATAACTTTCATCACCAAAATTCACTTTCTCACTAAAATTCAAAAATTCATTCCATTGCTCACCATTTCATCTCACTAAAATTCAAAATTCATCCCAAATCAAAATTCATCTCCTTATTTATACTATCCTGCAAAATAACTAAACCCTAATTTGTAATTTGCTCTACATCTCCATGCTCCAATGGTGCTGTTCCTTGAAGATTCGTATATGCTCGAAAATGTGCAGTCGAAAATTCTGTTCAACATGCAGGACGTAAGATGAGTATAAACATATATTTTTGGTATCTTGCATTTGGAATTCCATTTTTTTGTTTGGTTTGTTAATTTGAAGAGTTACACAGTTGTAATGTCATAGCCACACTCAATATGATGGACAATCACACGTCGCTGAGAACAGTTCTTTGATGTATCCATTTATTTGTTTGGTTCGTTAATATGTAGAGTCACACAGTTATAACGTGATAGTCACACTTAATATGATAGACAGTCACACGTTCCACGTTGTAGTAGTTTTATTACATAAGATTGATATATTTATTACGTAAGATTGATTATTCACACGTTCCATCATTGTTATATTTATTATTGTAATTTTTTTTGGTTGTCGAGTATTGTATATTGGTTTGTAGTTGTACTTGTAGTTCTTATGCATTGTGGGTATTAATGTGTTGGTTTATACGATCCCAAATTATTATTGTGTTGGTTCCATGTAGTTGTAGTTTTCTGCTGCAGGTGTAGTTGTATTACGTTGAACTTGCTTTATTCAAAATATTTATGTTGGTTTCTCTATGATTGTTATATTTATTATTGTTGGTATTTTTTATGATTGTTATATTTATCATGCTGTTATATGTAATATAGTGGTGTAAAATCATGCTGTTATATGAGCAAAACCATAGTCGTTGTTCTTCAAAGTCACAGTCGTTGTTGAGAAAAGTCACATTTCATAAAGGTCAGAGTTGAATGGGTGCGTTGCAAGATTGATAGTGTGTAATATAGGGTTTCTTTTTATTGACAGTAGTTTTTAGTGTGTAATATAGGTTTTTTATTGTTCCAACCTCTGATAGTTCTTTTGTTTTTATTGTTCCAACCTATATGCCAGTTGAAGACACAGTGATTGTGCCTTACGTAGGGCAGAAGTTCGCGGACATCGACGGAGCATTCTTGTTTTATCAATCTTACGCATTTTCTGTTGGTTTTGAGGCGAAGAGGTACACGACAACTAGATCTTTTGATGGTTCGATTAAGAAGAAATTGTTGACTTGTAATAAGGAGGGCAAAACAGCTAGCCAGAGCACGGTGAAGTTGTCGAGCACGGGAGAGGAGGGGCAAGAGTTTGTGGGATCGTATGAACCCAAAAGGAATACGAAGGCGACGAGGACGCAATGTGGAGCAAGAATTAGGCTCTGTGCAATGATCGAGGGGTTTTATATTGAAGAGTTCATCGAGGAACACAACCATGATCTTGTGATGGTTAAGGACAGAGAGTTTCAAAAATCATCTCGAAGTCTATCAAGATATCACAAGGAGATGATCGTTTGCAACTCGAGGGTGTGTAACGTCTGTGAACAATGTTGTGTAGTGCATGGTTGACTGCTAACTGTGTGCGACTAATGCAGTTAGAATTTTGTGTGTGCAGCTGAAGATCAGGGCGACTTGGACATACAAATGTGCAAGGAGATGTCGGGCGGATTTCAGAACATAGGAGCATCGTTGGTTGATTTCAAGAACAGGGGGAGGGACGTCAAGTGTTTTGTTCACGAGCAGGATGGTCAATTGTTCATAGACTGGTTCAAGAGTTTGAGGGACAGTCAGGTGGATTTTTACTTTGACAACGATATTGATGCAGATGGAAGCTTACGCAGGGTCATTTGGGCGGATGGTGCAGCTCGAAGGAACTACGCGGCGTTCGGGGATGCAGTTTTGTTCGACCCAACGTACGGAACCAACGTGTATTTTATGGTGTTCACACCGTTCACTGGCGTGGACAACCACAAACGGTCTGTCACGTTCTGCAGGGCGTTGCTATTAAAGGAGGACTATCACTACTACAAATTATCAAATAGACAACTCCTAATAGACAGACATCAGATATTCTTAACAACTGAGGTATAATATATAGACAACTGTTTTGTTTGAGAAACAGATGTCTTTATCTGATAATAGACAATTGAGTTTTATAAAAACAGTTGTCTATATATTATACAACTGTTTTAATTAACCTCAGTTGTCTATTCTAATTTTCAGGACCACTAAAAATTGGTTGTTACTACCCAACCCTTATCACTTTCTCAAATATGTTTTTTTAAGTAATCTAATAATAAGTGTAATTCAACCCATTTACCCGACCCATATTACTTTCTCAACCTATCTAACTCTTCTAACTCATCTCAATTATTTTTCCTCTAAATCCCGCTCAATTATCATGAAGCAGCATCATGAACCAGATCCCCAATTATTTCTCTAATCCTAACTTTTTCCAGATCCCACATTTTTTGTTTCGGGTAACCTCCACTCAACCTCGTCTCCAACATACCCTCACTCACGAGTCACGATGCCCAGAAACGACGTCATCCAATTCAAATCATCCTCCATTAAAATCCCTAATTCCACCTCGCAAAACCCTAAATTCCCTTTTTGTTCCTTCTTCTTACCCTCCCTGATCAATTCACCCCGAACTCTACCATGCTCCTCCACGCTCTCACTGACTCAGCCCCCCGACTCGGAGTCCGGCCGCAGAAGCCGAGTCGGACTCGGAGTCACCCTTTCTGTTCCTTCTCCTTACCCTTCTTGATCAATTCACCCCGAACTCTTTCATGCTCCTCCACGCTCTCACTGACTCAGCCCCCCGACTCGGAGTCCGGCCGCAGAAGCCGAGTCGGACTCGGAGGGACGACGAGGAGAGGGTGTTGATAAGTGAGGTGCTGGTGCAAAGTAAAGATGAAGAGGAGCTTGAGAGGAAGGATTTGGAGTACGAGGCGTTAATGGCGTTGAAAGTTTGCCGCACCAATTCGACATTGACGGTTACAGAGGTGCAGTAGGATGTTCATCGGATTATCGATAGTGGTTACTTCTCTTCCTGTATGCCTGTTGCTGTCGATACTAGGGATAGTATTAGGTTACTCTTTCATGTCCGATTCTCGTATATATTTTCTCAATTGACCACAAACACTTCACTCCAATCAATTTCAATTCACATCGATTGCATTTTTTTTTGATTGATTGGATTTCACACCAGAAATATATTAAGTTAGTTTAGTTTGAGTTGGTTGATGAGAAAATCGGGTTTTTGTGACGATCAATTGAGCTGATTTCTGGTATGATTTATGTTTCCTGATTCCTGATTAATTTTCGATTGATTTGATTTTGTGATCATCTTTCGATTCGATTTCGAGTTTTCTGATGAGAAATTTTGTTTAAAACGTTTGGATTTTGAATCTAATACAATGAATTGTTAGATTGAATGATTTTTTTACCCTAAATTCCATAAGTTTGATTTTAATTTGTTAATTTGACCTAATTCAAGTTGTTTTTAATCAGTTTTGTGTATGTTAAATTCTTGATCATCGATTAAACGCGATAGTGATTATCTTCCTCAAATTAAGGTTTGATTCTTGAATTGATATCAACATAAATTCAGGTTTTTCATTGTTCATTACAGTATTAATATTAATGCTTGTATGCTTTAGAATTATAGGGGTTCTAGTTTTAAACATGCGAGCTTTGAAGTTTGAAGCTTCCTATATGTGTTTGGCCTGAGAATTTACATCTAAGATACTAGGTTTGCAGCCAAATGGATATTGGATCTTGTACTGCTTTTGAGTTTTGACTTTTGTTGGTGATCATTTTACTGATATCGTACACATTTGATGTGGGCAGGTCGATCGACCTGTCAGTACTGCGATTTATTTCCTGTTGCCATCAAGATGTGTGTCAACGATTCACCTGATTTCTTGTGCAAAAACCTGGCATTTCTATTTGGGTGAACCAATTACGGTAACACTGCTCATGATTTCCTTCCATGGCTGGTTATCTCTTTTCATTTTTGGGTAAGCACTTATGCGAGCTGTTCAATTTCAATTTTCATATCATGGAGCTAAATGAAGATGACGGAAGCGTGAAACTAACATGCCTTGGTCCAGATTTGATGGGAAACCAACGACCACAGTACACAGTAAGCCCAAATGTTTAGTTCGGTTCATTCCCAACCAAGGATATCGACATATCCCCAGAGGGCGTGGCAACTAAAACTCCAACAAGGGATAGTGAGAGCAACTACTCTCTTCTGGGTTGTACTTGCGCCCCCGCTTTCCAATTTGAAGACTTTGAGTTGGCAAAGCAAAGCCTTCTCATTTTGCTATTTCTCAAATACGAGTCGCTTATCTCTCTACTCACCTATGATGCTTGATCTTTCTACAGGCTCCACTTCTAAGGTTTCGCTTATTATTGGCAGCATCTACATGCCTACTTTTACCGAGTATATGGGATGCAAGAGTGTGATGTATTATCAGAAACTTATGTCTGGCATGTCTTAAAATGCCATCTTTTCTTGAACTGGTTATATATTTTTTTCTTTTTCAAATAAAAGCACTAAGTTGTGGGTAACCTACTTTCCGGCAGTATGTTGAATTGAATTTATGTTGTTCATCAGATTTGTACGGGACTATATATTGGGGGGTAACCTACAACGGCTATGCTGGAGATCTTTCTCCTGAATTAGCTCTTGATCTCTTAAAGGAAAAAAGACAGTGTTGTTCTTATAGATGTCAGGACTAAGGTAAATTACTGTACCAATTTGTTGTATTTTCTGCTGAATTATCACCGTCTTTGATGCTTATGTCAATTTAGATTTATCTTGCCAAGACATAGCATGGTGTGATGATCCACACATTCCGCCCTCTAAGGATTTACCTTTACTCACCTGTAGTATTAATAAATACTTATGTAAGTCATACGGAGTACTTCATAGTATTAGAGGGCAGCACCGATACTTGACTCTTAGCTTCCATCCTTGATGTGGTATCATGTTCTGACTCAGATTTTTGGGCCGTGACACAAGAGGTTTCATTTATGAAATAAGAGTCTCTTTGTTTCTTGAAGTATAGTCATGCTTGTCTGCGCAGTTGTTTATACATTTATGAATGTGTGATGTGTCCACTGTGGATTTTCCATATGAAGGATATGAAGCAACGAGATGGAATACATGATCTTAGAAGATCAACGCGATTTCGATATGCGGATGTGTCCTTGGAGTATTGAAACGGTACTAGGTTTACCGGCATTTGTTGCCTTTTTGTGCTTATTCTATGTTATACTTGTTGCAATATAGTCGGCTCCTCATGCTCGGAAAACAGAGTGCGGTTATTACGTGATGAAATATATGATTGAAATTATCACTCGTTCTGATTTGAAGAGAACCGTCAATGAGGTAAGACTAGGGTTTTCACACTTTCTCTTGTTTTAATAATTTGTTTTATGCACATAATTGAAACAAAATAATTAGTTCATTTATATTATTGATTTTGTAGCATTTCAAAATGATATGATGCCATATTCTCAAGAAGATATTGACGAGGTTCGTGGATTATGGGCGGATTATTTTCTTAATAATTAATCGTATATGATGCATCGGATTACCTTATGTGGACAAGGTCTTAATTGGATTATGGTTTTAGGTACTTTTGGACATTGGATAATGATTTTATGTGTATCTTTTGGATTTTGGATGTTGGATAATGATTTTATGTATCTTTTGGATTTTGGATGTTGGATTTTATAAAAATGTAACTTCTTTTGTTCAATTATTCGCTGTGGTATTCCTTTTTTTATGGTTTTTTAATATGTATGTATTTCAGAATTATTAAAAACATAAAATATGAATATGTATATAAGCACATATATATATATATATATATACACATCTGCCGGATCTTTACTGACTTATGAACATAAAATAAACTAAGAAAGGTCATATTACAAGTGATTGGGATTTTACCACAAAATATATTAAGTTTAAACTGTGAATAGGCAAATTAAACCAACCGGGGACAGCAAAAGCCGACGCCTACTAGGCAAATGGCAACGGTGCCTCCCTCAAAGGTCCCTAACGCCAGTTTAAATTTAATACAATATGTACCCTCACTAAACCCTCTTCATTTATGTTGATAAGTAATAAAAACCAGTTAGTTGAAGACCTAACCATGGTCCAATAGTTAGTTTAATCAAGTCAAGACATAATTCAACAAAGGATTTAGCCTATAAGGCTCATCCTAACAATAAATAAATAAGAATAAAGTTAAAAAATTAAAATTAAAATAACTTACAGACTTAATTTGTAGTCAGAAGATGAAGAACGCTTAGTAAACTTTTATTGATAATAGGAGATTTTTTACAACTGAAAGAGAGACTAACAAGGCTAGGAAGGAGTCTACCTTCAAAGCATAAAAACGCATCCTTTTATAAGCAAGGAGCGGGGGAAAACAACAAAATAAAAATAGTACAACGAATATTTAACAGTACAACAACGAATATAAAACAGTGTATGTACTTATTAATACATTGAAAGCCTTTTGAAAGCCCATCTTTTAAAGGAAGGAACAAGTGTGCCATAGAACACACCAATATTGGGAAAGCATCTTTACGTAACATCTTCACCAATGCTTCCAAAAATTGCATCCTTTTTCAAAGTTCTTCATAATTGTGTCTTTTGAAACACAAAAGGTAGGAATGTGCATTATTCCATTATAACTTCAATTAGATGAAGTTAGTGCACCTAACTATAATTTTAATAGCTCTTATTATCACTTGAAACTATTTGCCAAGTCTTGAATAATCTGAGTATCATTCTCGATATTATCCTCTGGGTCTTGAGCGTCTTGTAAAATATTAAATTTATTTTTGCTGGTTGATGTTATCGACATTGCCATAGAAACATCACTCTTTTGTGATTTAGCATCATTATTATCAGTCTTTTGAGCTATAGCTTTATGAGCTAAAGCTAAATAGTATTGGACAATCTCTTCTTCTGTTTTGTCCTGGACATCCATGGACTCACAAGGAGCACTATCTGAATGATTATCTTCATCATTAAGGTAGAGGATAGTATAACTATCAATTTTTTCTTGGATAAGGTCAAGGGTAGAACTACAATTTAGTTTCTTGGTGTCTTTATTTTCTCTGAGCATAGTATCCCAGAAGCGAGAATATGACTCTCTTTTTAGACAGAATAAATTTTCCTGGGTATAACCCGTTTTTGGACTGAATTTCCATATCCAAGGAATAGAAAATTCAATAAAAAATTGCATTTGAATAAGTCCAGGAATATTATCCTCCGGAGCCTTTGGTATAATTTCTTTCCATTCATTATAAAGATCTTTAAATATTGGAGGTAATATTTCCTCTGAAGTTCCATAAAATTGCCACCATTTTATTAACCATGGCGGTATAACTTCGGTTATAACTTCTTGGCTAATTTTTATAAACCATGTATGACTTCTTTTATCATTCTCGTAAAGAAAAGTCTTATCGAAAGCTTGGATATAATCCTAATAATTGTAGTCAATACGAGATCCTTTGTTAATTAAGGATTTCGTGGTAAAAGGAGTGATTCCCCATTCTTCAATGGTAATAACCTCTCTAATAATAATTTTTGAAAAGTTATAAATTTCTGCGTCATTACCCGTGAAATGATTGATTTCACAACCATTTGATGAAAGTATATTTTCATAAAAATTTCTATTTTTATATGACTCCATCATAAAATTATTTTTCATGAGGTATTTCTCACATAGACTCCAGGGCTGATTTTCCCGTTTTTTATCGGACATGTTGAGAATGAGTATAATCCTTTCTTCTTGGTTTTTAACCATTTTTTCTTTTTCGTCCATTGATTCTTTAACTATCTTTCTAAATGAAGGAGAGATTTTATCTTGTCCCTTTTGTTTCCAAAGTTGGAATTCTTCAAAATCTTCTTTCTTAATGATTTCATCATTAATATTTTTAGCTATAAGCTTTTTACTTCCATGCTGGATTAGGATATTACATGGCCCAGGTTCTGAATTGCCTTCCTTTTTAGGAGAATACTTTCCCCTTCCTCTATTAGAGGAATAAGTGCCACGACCACTGCCACGGTACATTCCTGAAAAATGTAACATTTAAACAGATAAATACTCCCTTGTTAAAAAATCTGGGAGATGATTTTCAGTACCTTTTTTATAAAAAATATCAAAATCAAAAGGGGCTAAATGTGCTTGCCATCTGGCAAACATTTGTTTCGAAACATCATGCTTAAAATCTTTTTGAAACATAAATTTTGCGGAGCTGCAATCAGTTCTGATTATAAATTTTTGATTATATAAATCATTTTGAAATTTTAACACGCATCTAACTATTGCAAGAACTTCTTTTGCAACAGTCGCATAATTAGATTGAGCAGAATTCCATTTTCCGGAATAGAATCTGACCAAATATTCTTTTTTATCCGTGGGATTAACTTGTTTAAGAATTCCTCCATAACCAATGTCTGAAGCATCAGTTTCAACAATTTTATCCCAAAACGGATTTGCTAGCATAAGGCATGGCAAAGATATTACTTTGTTTTTAATTTTTCTGACAGCAATAGTATGATCTTTAGACCATGCACCGGGATTCTTTTTTAATCTATCATAAAGGATGGCTGTATCTTTTGCTAGATCAGCATAATAAGGGGAAATATAGTTCAAACTTCCTAAAAATCTTTGAAGTTGAGTTTTATCCGTAATCTCATCTAGAAATTTTGACCCAAACTCAATACTTCTATTTATAGGAATGATCTTTCCTTTTTCAATATTATGACCCAAAAACCTAATTTTGGTTTGGAATAAATTCATTTTAGGCTTGGATATAACTAAACCGTTTGAAATTACAATTTTTTTAAAAATGTTAAGGTGTTTAAAATGTTCTTCTATGGTTTTAGAAAATACTAGAATATCATCGATATAAACAATAATAAAATTGCTATAGTCATTAAAAATATCGTTCATAATTTTTTGAAATTCCGAAGGGGCATTTTTTAATCCAAATGCCATAACATGCCATTCATATTGACCAAATGGAACATTAAAAGCAGTTTTATATCTATCTGCTGGGTTAATTTGAATCTGCCAATAACCAGATTTTAAATCAAATTTAGAAAATATGATTGCATCATATAAACGATCCAGTAAATCTTTTTTATTAGGTATAGGATACCTAATCCATTTTAAAACTTTGTTTAGAGGTTTATAGTTAATGACTAATCTAGGAACACCTCGTTCCTTCTCAGCATTTTTATTGACATAAAAAGCTGTACAAGACCATGGGGATTTAGATGGTCCTATAAGTTTTTTCTCTATAAGAGAATTTATTTCTTTTTTGCAAAAAGTCAAATATTCAGAATTCATTTGACAAGGTCTTGCCTTTGTAGGAATATTTTCATCCTTAAAACCTTCTTCGTAAAGAAGGTCAACAATATGTTTTTTCCTACTCCAAAAAGCATTTGGGTGGTCATTACAAATATCTAATGAAAATTGATTTTCAATTTCTGAAATCTTTGTTTTAAGCTTAGGGTTACTAAGTTTTTCATTCATAGTTAAAATATTAACTTCGTGCTTTAAAAACCCTAATTGATTCTCTTTTAAAGATATTTGGTTATACATTTCATGTATAGTTTTAACAAAAGGTTTCATTATAAAATTGAAAATAATAGTTTTGTCTTTATAGGTTGCTATTAACCTATTTTTATCTACACTTTGAAAAGGATAAATTTTATTAATAAAGGGTGTTCCAAGTATGATCGGAGTTGAAAGTTTATTTTTAACAAGTAAGAAACTCAAGGGGATACAAGTATCATTAACACAAATGTACGCTTTTGGAAGTTTAAACTGGATATCAAGTTTATCTCCACCTGCTTGAGATAAAGTGTGAGTAGTTTTTTCAAAATATCTGGTAGGAATTAATCCTTCTTGTATAACATTTAAATCAGCTCCAGTATCAATTAGAGCGGTAAATTCTTTAAAATATCGATAATCAATTCTAAGTAAGACTTTTACATACCATTTTTGGCCTGTAACAATTTCTAATGTTTGAAGAAATTTACTAGCCGTATTAGATTCATTAGGTAATTTATCCTCCCTTATATTAGTGGGTTGATTGTTATTCATGTTTTGACAATTTTTTAGAAAAGAAACATCATCATCATCATTATTAATGATGTTATTATTTTTAGAAAGTTCTTCTTGGAAAATAACTAGAGTTTCTAAATTGGAAATTCTTGTGTCATTATGTTTATTTTGAAATTTTAAATCTTTTATCTCAGATTTTAAAGTCTCCATTTCTTTTAAAATGTCATGTAAGGAAGTAGGATTTGAGTGTTTCCTTTTATTTTGGAGAAGTTTATAAACTTCGGACATGGTATATGGGTTTTTATCAGTGACGATATCATCGTTTTTGTATTTATTCGTACTTTTGGAAGTACTGGGAATATTTTCAATAACTTTAGACCGTATTTCGGGGTCTTGGATTGTTTTTAACAAATCTATCCATTGATCATTATCAAGGACATTAATATGATTCTCTTGGAATTGAGATATTAAATTATAAAATTCATCCTTATTAGGATTCTTACAAGATTTTCCCATACCACACGGTGTGCATTCTGAACTGGAGGATTCAGAATAATTTTCTAAATCATTATCAATGATTTTGATATTATCATTACTAGAATTACTTAGACTTCCTTCAGTTTCACTATTAGAATCCATATTGTCTAAAAATAATTTTGACAACTTATCTTTAAGATCGTCATCAATCTCCAAATTATTAATCTGTTTTTGAGTCCAGCAATTATTTGCCATGTGACCCTTTTTATTGCACTTAAAGCATCTTATTTGCTTAGAAGCGTTATAATCTTTTTTGTAATTCTTTTTATACTGTTGCCTCTGAAACTTCCTTTGGGATTTCCCCTCTAGATTTTTTCTAGAATACTTCCTTTTTTTGTATCTATGGTAATTATCGTTTATGTTATTATTCCTCTTCTTTTTAGAAGAAGAAGTCATATCCATACCAAATTGTTCACAAAATTCACCTAGTTGATGTTTTTCCACTAAATTTTGATTTTTCAATTGTTGGTTCAGTTTTATCTCATTACAAAGGTTTAAACCTTCTTGGGTACAAACTTTTATTAGTTGACCATAATTGTAATCATCATAGTGAATAGAGGCTCTATTCTCTCTAAGAGTTTTTCTAACCCTTTCGGCAAATAAATGAGGTAGACCGTCAATAAATTTGGCCTTCCAATGAGGACTATTAGTCTCAGGCAATAACATAACTCTACTAAGAAATGTGTCTTTATACCACCTAAATTCAGTTAAAGTTTTACATCTTTGATTTTGTAATAGAGTCCTAGTAGACTCTTGATTATTAGCATATTGACCTGTAAAATGATCAACAATATTTATAACTAAAGTATAAACAGCTTGGTGAGAAGTAACACCATTCTCAATTTTAACAGTATTATATATACCAAGTTTCTCTTCTTCAGATAAGTAGTTGTCCCACCAACCTTTTAGTTGGCCAGTGAAACCTGCTACTATCATTTTAGCAACAGTGGTATCATCATTATTAGCATTCTTACAAATAGTAGAATACATAAGCATTCTATGCACATGGTTATGAATTTGTTTTTCAGAATAACAATCTATATTCCATTCATAAATATGGGTTCCACTGTAACTGTTATTAATATGATATTCTTGTTCTTCATGAAGAAGATCCATCGGCGAAGGTCTAGTGTTATAATAAAGAGTATTGATTGGTTTATCAAACCATTTATTCTTTCTGATAACATTAATATTGTCATCATTTTCTGGATTTAACTCATCATCCAGGGTCTTAATACTGAGACTAGCAACTTTATCAGCCAAAGTACTGATTAATTTTTCAGTCAATTCTTTTTCTTGATCTGTTTTGAATTTAAAATTCTTAATTTCAGGTGGATCCTGGATATTAGTTTGAATATTCGGAATTCTTGAAAATGAAGGTTTAAATTTTTCTATTTTATCCTGAACAAGATTATTAATTAGATTAATGACTTTGTCAGTTTTTTTATGTAAATCCGCAATATGGTCACCAAGAATTTTTAAGTAAAGATTGGCATAATTATTCTGTTGGATCAAGCTATTAAGATGATTAGTAGTAATTATAGCAACATCATTTTCAAATATTTTTGAAAGAGCTATATAGCCGCACCCATCTAGTTTAAAGGATTGTAAAGGGGGGTAAACTCCTTTGAGATCTTCACCATTTAAAAGTTTGAAATTTCTTTCAAGAACTGATAAATAATTAGATAAATAAGTAGCACAATACCAAGGAACAAAATGTATGATTTCATTTTTTAAAATACAAAAATCATAAAATTCGTCTTGAAGAATTTGTTGTTGGCAATTATTAAAATTATGAAAAAACCAATCTCTAAATTTTTCCCATATAAGAGAATGGAATTCATTACTAATTATTTTTCTGATTTCTGAACCAGAAGTAAAGTCCAATAAAGGTGTATTAATCATTAAAATTAAAACTCATTTGAGACATAGTCTCTGACTCCTTTTTTGGTTGTCTTTTTAAAATTTTGTCTGGATGAAGTCGTAAAATGTCTTCATCAATTTCCATTACTTCATCATCTCTTATTTGAGAAGTTGAGAATCTAGATGGGGTAGGAACATCTAGATCATGGTCTAGAGCTGAAATAAAAGTCCTATTAGAAATAGATCTGGTCAGTCTAGAAGTACTACTTCTTGGTCTGAAATGGTTGTCACCAAAATTTAAAGTCACAGCTCCTTCCGGAGTTTGTTTAACATCAAATAAGTTTGTTTGCATAATAGGTTGTGGAGGCATTGCCTTTGTAATCGTCCAATTTTCAGGAAAAGATATTTCTTCCCATTTAATAGATTGTCTAGTAGTAATATTAGATCTATTACAATTAGTTTCGATAACAATAGTTTCATTTATATCCTTATCCGTCAATCTGCAGTGAGGATTTAATGTGTATAATGGTTTAAAATAAATTCTATAGCAGATGCATATTAGCTCTGATCCTTTAGCATAGTTATAACCATGAGTTTTAACATTTAATGTCAAAGCATCAAGGATATTAGTATCTGTTAAAGATAACTGTAAAATTCGTTAAACATGTCAGTTCGAGTAATAAACATGTTAAAAACAGTACCACCAAAGAGACCGATTTACCTCAAGATATGGAACTATTAAACAAATGGACTATTCCTAAAGTTAATACTAGGACCATTTATAAATTAGGATGGTTTGAAAGAATAGGTTTAAAACAAGTAGTAAAAACGACTGAAGAATCTATTTCTTTAAATAACGATGAAATGCACATCCAATTATTAAATAATTTTGATTTAGAACCTTATAGAAAATCTGATAATAAATTTATTCACATAGGATTAGTCCAAGTGGCTTTCAAACCTTTAACTCTTGAAGGATTACCAGAGAGCTTTATAGCAGCTCTAAGAGACGGTAGAAATTTAGATTTTGGGAAGTCAATCATGGGAGTAGTTAAGTCTAGCTTAGCTCATGGTCCAGTTTATTTGCTCCTTCCGGAGTTTGTTTAACATCAAATAAGTTTGTTTGCATAATAGGTTGTGGAGGCATTGCCTTTGTAATCGTCCAATTTTCAGGAAAAGATATTTCTTCCCATTTAATAGATTGTCTAGTAGTAATATTAGATCTATTACAATTAGTTTCGATAACAATAGTTTCATTTATATCCTTATCCGTCAATCTGCAGTGAGGATTTAATGTGTATAATGGTTTAAAATAAATTCTATAGCAGATGCATATTAGCTCTGATCCTTTAGCATAGTTATAACCATGAGTTTTAACATTTAATGTCAAAGCATCAAGGATATTAGTATCTGTTAATATATATATATATATATATATCCTTTAGCATAGTTTTATATATATATATATATATATATATATATATATACGTATTTCAGAATATATATAGACAACTAATGTTTTAAAAAAACAGTTGTCTATATACATAATAGACAACTGTTGTTTTAAAAAAACAGTTGTCTATAGGCGTAATAGACAACTGTTGTTTTAAAAAAACAGTTGTCTATAGGCGTAATAGACAACTGTTGTTTTGCAAAAACAGTTGTTTATTAACCAATAGACAACTGTTCTAAAACAGATGTCTTTGCTCAGAGTAATATACAACTCCAAACTACTGAACTGTTGTAAGTCAGTTGTCTATTGCAAAAAAAAACAGTTGTCTATTTGATGTTTTGTAGTAGTGTATGAGTCATTTATCTGGGTCCTCTCCCGGTTTCTGGAAGCCATGGGCGGGATGGAACCGTGTTATATCATTACGGACCAGGATCCCGGTATTTTAAAAGCCGTCCCAGAAATATTAAAAGCAGCGCACCAACGGTGCTGCACGTGGCACATCATGAACAAGGTTCCAACGAAGTACGGCAGATCAAGAGAGGAGGCCTCAGAATTCGTAAAAGCCCTCAATGCAATCATTTGGGATGATGACATCGAGGCGTCAGAGTTCGATGATAGGTAGGGGCGGATTATGATCGACCATGATGCTGTTGGGATCGAATGGTTCGAAAATATGTTTGACATCAGGAGCAAATGGGTCGCTGCTCGTTGCAGGGAGGTGAGGATGTCCGGAATTATGAGGACAACACAGAGATTAGAGAGTGAGAACAGTTTTTTAAAAAAGTTTGAAGACAACAAAGGTACGTTGGTCCAGTTCTGGATGCGTTTCGAAAGTGCGATGGACCAACAGAGGCACATGCAGAACAGGTTAGACAACGATAACCGGCAGACATTCCCCAAAACTGGAACGATGAATCCGATGGAGACCCACGCGGCTAGGGTGTACACTCACGTGGCTTTTGCACACTTTCAGGAAGAGGTCAAGTTTTCGCTGTACACGTGCAGCGTTCGTGGGTATTAGGAGAAGGACGGGATCGAAGCGACAACAATTCTGGACTCCATCCGGGACCGCAACTACATTGTTGAATACAGTCCAGGTATTGGCATAGAAAGTCACTGTCCATGTTGTCTAGCCACACTCACATAGCCTGACTATATGACCTAAACGGTGTGATTCTAAACTGCGGTGAGTGTGACAATACAACGTGGTGAGTGTGAATGCACAATGTAATGAGTTTTATTCTACAATTCTTTGAATGTGACTATACAGAATAAAGGGTGTGACTCTGAAACGCGGTGCGTGTGATTGTACAACGTAATTCGTTTGATTCTCCAACGTAAGGACTGTGACTATGCAGCATAATGGGTGTGACTATACCTTGTCAAGGTTGTGATTATACCTTTAGGAAGTCACATCCTGTACGTTGCGTAGCCACTGCCCGTATGGTAGAGAGTCGCACTCTTTATGTGTTTTTTAATTCACTCGCAGGTACCTGTGAGGTCAGCTGTACTTGCAGGAAGTTCCGTCGGTATGGAATTCTTTGCAGGCATGCCATTTGGATATACTCTTCCAAAGGACGGGAGATCCCGGAACGGTACGTGGCATGTAGATGGACAAAAGATGCTCTACGTAATGTTAATGCGTGTCCCCTGTCAGAGAGTCGCCAAAGCGATGAGAAGGCTGTTACAGTCACGAGGCTGTTTTCGGAGTTCTATGAGACCGTCAGTCATGTCAGCAAAATGGGTAAGGAAGACATTAGTAATTTAGCTGACATCATTCGTGACTTCAGGTCCGATGTGGCGTTCCTTGCTGGCCCTTATAGCAAGACGCAAGAATTAGTGGAGATCCTCGGCTGTACGAGCGCAATTGAAATAACGATATTGCCCCCGAAGAAGGCCAAGAACAAGGGAAGTGGAAAGCAGATGCTGTCTTCTAAGGCGAAGGCTGCTGCAATTTCAGGTGAGGCCTAAGCGGTTGTGCAAGAACTGCAAGAGGATGGGGCACTATGACAAGAGAAACTGCCCCAACCCATTCGCTGAGGACCCACCTATTGCTGACTTGTCTGTCGATGTTGAGGAGGAGGACGAGGAGGAGGACCCGGCAGGGATTGCCGAGGAGGATTGTTCGTGAATATCCTCTTTTATTTAGGAACATTTTTTTGGTGATATAAAGATTGTCGACATTTGAAATGGTCAAGGTCCGTGATATTGTTTTCGTATATTGCGAACCTCAATCATTTCTAATATGGTGTAAGTCGTAGATCATGGGGGCAGTTTTATTTTTTGAAACATAAAGATTGTTGACGTTTATAATGGTCAAGGTCCGTGATATTGTTTACGTCTATTGCGGACCTTAATCATTTCTAATATGGCATAGTCGTAAAAAATGGGGGTCCGTAAAATTGTTTTTTGTTGATTGGCTGTAAAAATACATTGAAATAGCAGTCGTTTTTAATCTGAAATACATCATCTTTGGCTACAAATACAGCTGTACAGGAGCATTATGCCCTTAATATTTGATTGACACGAAACAAGTGAGTGTGATTGTGCAACGCAATGACTGTGACTTTACAGTAGGTAGGGTGTGAGTCTACAACAAGAGGTAGAGTGTGGTTACACTAGTTGTAGGAGTGTGATTGTACAAGATAATGACTGTGATTCTACAATACACTGACTGTGATTCTACAAAATGAAGTGTAGAAACCTAAACTGGTTTTATGACATGTTGACTGTGATTATGCACCATGTTGAGTGTGACTATAAAACTTGTTGAGCGTGACTATACACCATGTATCCATAAAAATAGAGAAATAGCGAAATAGTGATGGAAATATTTGTACATTAGAAAAAGTCCATCTCTTACATAACACTTAACACTTGAAACATAAAAATATTCTACGACACAGTACTTGAAACATAAAAACATTCCACGACATAATGTGAAAAACATTCAAAACAGTCATTAAATCTTAAAACACATTAAAACATCCATTACATACCATTAAACGCTACATTTTAACCCATGCATAATTAACCCCCGTTTTTTTGAAGCATCTTCTTCAAGTTGGCCAAATCACGCTGCAACGCCTTCTTAGTGCGGAAACATCCAATACACTTTTTCATCAAGAATTCGACATAGTCGTCCAGTTCGGTCTCCTTTTCTGTATCGCCGATGAATGCCACATAGTTCCTCGCGTCTATGGCAGTGGCGACTACCTGCATGGCTGATAATTCATTGGATCTAGTGGTATCCAACAAACAATCGTACTCCTCGATCAATTTTTTTATTTCTTCTATTTTGCTTGCCATTTTTTTTAGGGTTAAAGAGGTGAAGTTGCAAGTGGTTGGGGTAAAAATGGCGTTGGTATTTAAAGGGGGGAGGCAGTAAAGTGGGAGTAAATATTAATTGAGTTAGGTGGGGGTCCTATCCTCCTAAAGTAATTAGGGTTAGCAGAGTGAGGTGATTGTTTGTGTTCTCAATGTGCATTGAGACTCACAAACATCACCTCCCAGTTCCAGTGCATTTCATCTGTACAGTTTATATTTTGTCGACATCATTTTCGAACCATCATTTATTTTTTGGGAAATAATCTGATTTTACGGTGTGTGTATTATTTTTTTGGTGCCTTCTGTAAATACGGGAAGCGTCGTTTTTTTTAGGTGAAACAATCGTTTAATTTTAAGGTGAAATAAACTGAAAGTGAATGGATAGATATATATGCAGGATTAGTTAGTATAATTAATTAGTGAATTTGTGGTTGTCTGTCATGACTCTGCAGGAGCTTGACTGTGACTGTGAGTCAGAAGTTGCGTGACTGTATCACATCACACATGCGACCCTGATACTGAGTTGTCATTCATCTGATACTCAGAAGATACTCTAACATGAGATTTTTCTATATTCACAAAAAGTGTTTTTACTTTACTACACATTCATGCCTTACGGTTCGCTGAGGTCTTTCGTTCCATGATTCTCCCTATCTTACGTTTTTGATCGAGTGTTTTCCATATGCTTGGCGCGTCTGCTATGAAAGCGCGAATTATCGGCAACACGTCCCCACGAGCTTCATTCATGTCAGCAAGGACGAGGGTCGCTGCAACCTCGAATGACAAGTAACGCCTCCCGACCTTAGTCCCAATATCAGGGTGGGTGAACGGCGCACCGTCGTACAGGCACATGTGCATCAAGCAGAAAATGCCGGACTCCGGATCGTTTTTCCGGGCGCTCTGCCACTCCAATTTTACTTGGCGACGCGTAAAATTCGCGAGGAGATTGCTCTAAATCAGCCCCTTCTCGTCCACGTAGTCGGTTAATGCTTGCAGCTGTTGCAGTATTAGGTAATAGAAAACGTAAGTACTTATGGAAGCATTAAAATATTTGACGCGGTGAAATAAAGCATATGCGTGCAACTTACTATTTTGCTGGAAACCCGGAACATATGTGACCCTGGGGCGTGTGTCTGGTTATCGAGGATATCAACTGTTCTTTCTCTAAAGTTGATGCACACACACGCGTAGTGCCCCATAGTATGCACCGTGAAAAACAACAGTTCGGCGTTCAAGTTGAATGTCCCAGCGCAGTCTTGTATGAATTTGTCCCACGCTTCGTACACACCGTCAGTATCTTCGTCTTTGCCCGCACGGGTACTTGTGTCGGGTCGTTCCAGTATACGGGTCAGTGAGTCCTAACGGATGGTGAATATTAGTTGCCATCAGTGACAGGGTGCGAGACTAGACTATATCATGTGCGTGGCTGCATACCGCAAAGTGTGTGATTGTACAGACTAAGCTGCGTGACTTTGCAGCGTACATAATGTGACTATACATGACAGTGTGATTGTAAATTCTAGGATGTCTGACTATGCAGCTTATATCACGTGATTGTACTCCTCAACATGAGTGACTCTGCAAAGTGAACTATATCTTTTCAGTTAACGTGAATGGGGGTCATTTGTACTATTTAATGCCTGACTATGCAACTCATAGCATGTGATTGTACACATAAACATGTGTGACTCTGCAACTCATAGCATGTGATTGTACAGACTAAGCTGCGTGACTTTGCAGCGTACAGACTGTGGCTATACATGACAGTGTGATTGTAAATTCTAGGATGTCTGACTTATCACGTGATTGTACACCTCAACATGAGTGACTCTGCAAAGTGATGTCTGACTATTACAAACACTTTACATCTTTTCAGTTAATGTGAATGGGGATCATTTGTACTATTTAATGTAATAGGTAGGGGGTTATGGGGGTATACCATGTGTTGAATTCTGAACCACACCATCGTTGGGTCAGTGGGGGAGTATAACCCATGCTGGTTGTCGACTGATTCCAACCAGTTAATGAGGTGCTACCAACACTCCAGCACAGCGGCACTCATGCTACATCCGGACAAGAGCGTTTGAATGTCACGCTTCTCCAGTTGCGCATGAGTGCTGTAGGACCCTAATCGTTCACTGCGGATTTTTTACACCTGTTAGTATGTGTAATATGCAACACGTATCAGTAATCAAAGACGGTTACTTACCTTTTTTCGTACCCATTATCGTCAAGGAAGCAGTAGTCGGCGACATGTTTTCGCAGAATGGGCATCCTACTCGTCAGCGGTCGGTGCAGGTGAAACAAGGTCGACATGACAATGGTGTCCGGGTCAGGCTCCCCTTGGTTCAAAGTGCAACCAACCCATCTCCACGGCCCCGCGTTCTAGACTTAATTGATGACTGTCTTTCATCTGGGACTGATTGGGGGGTGGGTTCAGGTGTTTTCGGTGATTTGCTCTGACGCTTCTTGGTGGTTTCCTTCACATGAGTGGTTTCAAACGGACGGGCAGATTCCAAGGATTCCTTATATGCTCCGAATGCTGCCACTTCTTTCAAAACAGTGTCCCTCACCTTGTTCACGTCGCTCAGTATAAGGGTCGCCGTGATTTCCGCCCTGAACATATTCATGGCCGCCATTGTCCCTAAGGAGCAGTTGAACGGGGACCCGGTGTACAGCATCATGTGCACCATCAGGTACACACCACAGTCATTGGCGGAGTACCCCACCCCCTGCTATGATAAGGAAACATTTACCAATTTAAACGCACGGACCTTCTCACCCTTCTCTACCCCTCGTTGTACCATGAACTCCCCCATTTTATCAGCCTGCAAAACAAGTTTAAACAGGATCAGTTGTTGAACACATTCGCGGTCACATAATTGATTTCATATTAAATTAAAAGAGCCTGACTGCTCTCCGATCAATGCCATAGTAAGGCAACTTTGTAAAATCTTTATCGTACAACCTGTTGTCGAGGTACTCTATTTGCTCAGAATTGAAGTTGATGCATGCGCAACTGTAGTGACCCTCGTCACCCGTTAAGATCGGGATGAACACCTGCAAACAATGCGTCAGGATTATGGGCTAATAACAAATACGAATAAATAGTATGTGCGGGATATTACCATGTCCGAGTCCAAAGCAAAGTCGGAGAAACTGTTTTCTATCCACTCGTTCCACACGTAAAATATTTCTTTGTCATGATTCTTGCCCTGGCCTCCTTTCTTCCACAGTTAGTGTGTGTTTGAAATGCGTGCGGCTGTACAACTGTAATTATGTGACTGTACAGCGTCAAGTGTGTGACTATACAGCTTGTATTGTGCGATTGTTTAGCTTGAAGTGCGTGACTGTACAACATAAAGTGGCTGACTATACAGCTTATAGCGTGTGACCATGCAGCTTATAGTGGTGACTGGACAACATAATGTGTGTGACTATACAGATAATAGTGTGTGACTATACAGCTAATAGTGTGCGACTATACAGCTAATTTGGGGGGGGGGGGTGAACGTACCGTATGTCCAAGAGAGAAGTAACATCTACTGGTTACTCTTGGTGCTATTTTTTTCGTACACCAGCTGGCTTAGCAGCCTACACCAGCAGTCAATGACGTTATTCATCACCTGCAGGCCAGGCTCGAGCGTCTGCATGTCGCCCCTCGCTACACAGTCATAAGCTGTGAACTCGACCAGCATTTCGTTGTATACCAATCAAAGTCCCGATTAGCACATGCATTTAAAAAACGACACGTGCAGCACAATAAATACGTACCCTGACGGACGTGGCGTTGTCCGGTCGAAAACGTAGTCGATTACATCTTTCCGTACGTGGAGGATATCCCAGAAGATGACGATATTGGAGCACATGAATCCAGAGATTACAAGCTGCTCCCTCAATATATCCCCACAGTCCAACTTGCAGCCCAAATTGTCTGGAACCGTATCCATGCACTCAAATGCTACGTCGGAATGGAAGATGTACCGATGATGTAGTGCCCCAGGGTGCGTCTCGGTCCCTGAACCCTCGCCTGTCCGCTGATTATCATTTGTGATGATTTCTGCCGTCGCAGACGTGCTGGCAACAGCGTCCGCTACAGCCCAGCCTGCTTTGTGCAGTTCCCTTTCAAGACTATTACTGACCGTCGCATCGGGCGGAGCCGGTTCTACATTGCGCATTCCCTGGTCTGTGAAGACAGATTCCGTGGGCAGATCGGCGACGGCCGACCGTGCGTCAGTTGTCTCCCACCCTGCTTGCCGTAGAGCCACCACTACGGTCGGACTCATGCCAACCGAACCCTGTACATCGGAGTCTCGTTTGATTTCTTCAGCGGCATCATCCTCGAAAACTTCTTCCTCAAAGAAACCTGATGTCACGATGCCACCTTCAAAAGTGCCCTCATCATCGTAACCTTCTGTTCCCTCACCATCTCACTCACAGAAACCTGCTTTCTCAATATCTTCATCCACGTATCCAGCATCACGCAAGTCTTGCACTATTTTGCTGACCAGATCATGGGCTTCAGCATCGCGCTGGTCCTCGCCCTCAACGACGGGGGCGTTCTGGGTATTCTGCTTCAACTGGCCGGCCAATGAAACGACTTCATCGATATACTGGAGGACAGCTGGGTCTTCCCAGAATTGTTGAGAGGTCGGGTCTTGACTTTGAACTGCCTGGTTCCTCGTCGCTATTTCTCTTACCTTGGAGGCAGCCTGCTCACAAAAACCGCAAAAGGCTAGCGCACACCTTCGGAAATTCATGAAAAACTGCCGGTCGTCCTATAATTCAGTTGAAGTCAAATCATTAGTGTAAAGCGTGTGACTATACAGCTTATAGCGTATGACTATGCAGTTTATAGTGGTGACTAGACAACATAATGTGTGTGACTATACAGCTACTAGTGTGTGACTATACATCAGGATGAGTGTGATCATAATGACCGTGACCGCTGAATTTCAACTGTATTATAAACACAGTTTTATGAATCGTTTATGCTTTTATAAACACAGGTAGGGCTATCAGATTAAATCATTTCACGCAAATTAATTGATGATTTATAGAGTGGCTGCGAGATCACTTACGTCAACGGCGCTGTCTTCCGATTGATCCTCTCTCTCCATACCTGTCGTTATTATTTTGGAACTAGAGTGCTGGTTGTTAGAGGGCATCGTTATAGCGGGGGTGTTTTTGCCGCCTGTTTCCCCACATGTACGTGGGTACGACACCTTCGAACGCAGCTGATTTCCTAGTGACCCTGTCTCCAGTTCCCCAGCAAGACGATCGCCTATTCTCCGTGCATCCCATTGTCTGATAAATGGTATGTCGCATCTGCAAGTCTCGCTACGGAAATCATAGCACTGGAAGTACGCAATCATCAGAACGGGGATGCACCCTCGGAGGTAGTTGAGGACTTTGTTGGAGTCACGCGTCTCCTTACCCGCCCGCACCAGATCTTGCAGAACAAAGCTACACCAGTCCTGTTCCCGAATCAAGCCCACGTCATCCACTACGGCCAGCGGGCTCGGGTCAAGTGAGTTGTTCGTAGTAGGCGCGAGGAATGATGACAACGCGAACAACACGAACCTACGGACAAACTCGTCGTCAGCGGCCTTGGTTGCCATTAATTTTTTGTGCACCCTCCCTAATTTTATTGCCCCGCTGCTGTCCACCACATCGAAGTCCTTCCTCCAAGTACTCTTTAACCTGATCACGTCAGGTGAGTCTGCCCCTTTTTTGTTTTTTGTTGGGATTACTTTCACCGGATGAGGTCCAAAAGGTAGCTGGAGGCAATTGTGGACGTTGTACTTTGACATCATGAATGCCCCCCGGCGTGAGGCACGAAAAATATGAGACGCGTCAGAAAACGCATGGAGGAACATAAGCGCGTGCTCAATGGGGAACAATTCGATCCTCAACTCCAATACCCCGCCGAAGCCAACACCACGCACCCTCTCAATCTGATCATCCGACAATTGCGCAATTACCTGGTGCAACCTTCTGGTCCTACAGTAAACATCCGGCTGACATCCAGGCTCTCTTTTTACTGCTAGCCGGCCCTGTTGTCGGTTCTCTTTCCTCTTACCCCGAGACACGCGCACGACAGCGGTGTCGGCCGTTGTATCAGACGTGACCCTCTTCTTTTTCTTTGGTCTGCTTTCCTCAACATTCCCTGTCCCCCCCACATCCACCTCGGCGGCCGGTGTATCAACCGTGAGCTTCTTTTTTTTCTTTGGCCTGCTTTCCTCAACAATTTCTGTCCCCCCCACATCCACCTTGGCGGCCGGTGTATCAAATTTTACCCTTTTTTTCTTTCGTCTGCTTTCCTCAACAAATTATGTCCCGACCACATCTACCTCGGCGGCCGGTGTATCATCAATTACATGGTCGCGAACCGATGTCTCTGCCACGACCTTCTTCTTACCGGCCTTTGTGCGAACTTTTTTCTTCGCACCAGCCTTTCTGCTGCAATAACAACATGCGTAATGAGTGTGATTGTACAACTGAGTTTACAGCTTCAACTGTGTGAGTCTACAATAAAATATCCGTGACTCTGCAACATAACGAGTGTGACTATACAACTTCAAATGGGTGACTATATAACCAACACTGTATGACTATTCAACTTACAGCCTATGCAACTCTTCATGACTATACAATATAAATCGTGTGACTCTGAAACATAACGAGTGTGACTGTGTAGCTTCAAACGTGTGACTATTCAATATTCTGTGACTTCACAACGAAATATACCGAGTGCGACTATGTAGCTTCAAATGGGTGTCTGTATAACCAACTCTGTATGACTATTCAACTTACAGCCTATGCAACTCTATATGACTATACAATATAAAGAGTGTGACTCCGAAACATAACGAGTGCGACTGTGTAGCTTCAAACGTGTGACTATACAATATTCTGTGACTTCACAATGAAATATACCGAGTGCGACTATGTAGCTTCAAACGGATGACTGTATAACCAACTCTGTATGACTATTCAAATTTCAAATAGCCTATGCATCTCTGTATGACTATGTAACCTTAAATGTGTGACTCTGCAACATAAAGAGTGCGGAGCTATTCTGCCCATTATAATGATAGAATCTGGAGATGAAGAGACTCTAAAAACCCTAAGGCAGGCGATCTTGGAGGCGATTTCAGAAGTTGGAACTTGCATCAATGGCGAGAAACTCCGCTTCTAAAACTGCCTCGAGGAACAAGTTGCGTAATATTACAAAGAGACGAGCAATGATATCGAAAGAGAAAGAAGATAAGAGAGAAAAAATGCAACGTAATGAGAAGGGGGTTCCGAATGATGACGATGCTACTAAACATGCTAGCATACAAGACATCATGGGGATTCCTGCTTTCAATCTTGATGAGGATGACCTTCTGGATGATACGACAGACCAACCTGATAATAGAGATGATCAGGGAGAATGGTCTGTAATCCAAGGAGGGAAAGTTGTGGCTGAAAATGCTGAAGATCCTGAACCTACAATACTACAAATCCTCTAGTTTCTGGACGCTTTTGGTCGACACTTTCGTAAGAGTCGAAATTATTTCCTTCTATCATATTAAAACCCCATTATTTTAATATGGATTTTAGTTTGGCGCATCTCTAATTTGAGTACCGCTTAATATTTTTCATTTTAGCGCTTTTAATTACTGCAAACCACTTTTCATATCTCTCTAGCTCCGCCTAGAAACAAAACCCTAGAACTAAAAACAAAAGAGTAGCGAAGAAACATAATCAAGCTCTTCCTATAATCCAATTATATTTGATCTTCATCGTCATCTTGTATACAGTCAATACCCAAATCATCGATCTTCTTCTTCTTCTTCTATTAAACGATCAATACTCAGAAGACAATCATTATCGATCATCGGCGATATCTAATCCAGCATACGCAATCAAGGTATTAACTTCCTCTTTTATGAGTAATTTTATTACTGATTATATTCATAATTTTGTTGCTATTTTTTTAATTACTTGCAATTTAGGGATACAATTTTACATTTTTTATCATTCATAGTTGATGAGGAATATTAATCGCCATGTCTTCTGATTTTTGAGGATGATAGCTTTATAGAGGTTGATTTTAATCACATCACATCAAACTATTAAAGTAGTGAAAGATGCATATCAAATACCTTTCATGAATATTCAGAGTTGACTTTCCATGGGCAATCTGATTTGAAGGATTAATTATAGTAATTCTAGTTTGTTATTTGTTTTTCTCTTATTACTTCTACATCTATTTGTTCTTTCGATTTTTTTATGATTCTTTAAGTTCTATGGAAAGATACTTGTAAAAGAGTATTACAATAAGATTCAGTTACAATCTTATTTAATTTCTTGAGAATAATGTAAATTTGAAGACTAATTCTTTTTCAAAATAACACTTTAGTTACCTAATCGTGATGTCATTCTCTTTTGTACCAAACATTTCTTTATACGGGTAGGTCTTATATTTTTGGGACTAATTAACTGACTTGTAGGGTTCTTTTCAAGTGAAGTTGAAAGAACTTAATTTAGTTGAAGCCACCTAAACCAACTGTATGTAAAGATGTTTTACTGAATTAAGTTAAAGTGACTTAAAACTAAGTTCAAAATAATCGAACCTTAATCGATTCTATATTCCAAGAAGGTTAATGTTAATGTTAAAGTTGGTGTTTTTTATGAGTCCAGAAAGGTGAATGGTTCAATAAGAAGAAGACATCTACTATAAGATGAAGACTTAAATTGCTTAACGGGTAACCCGGTTATCGATTGCAGGCGGTGTGACCTGGAATGGGGTAAAAATCGGCAACGGCTTACTATTGTGTCATAGGGTTTGGGCTGCATATTGTGGACTAGAAAGGTGGACAGTTCTACATGGTCACTGACTTTTACGATCATGTTGTTAATCTTCCTTCTGGTACGCTTCGCTATGCTGTTATTCAAACAGAATAACTTTGGATTATCTTTGCTTCCAATATGGTCATTTATGTATCCCAGGTAATTAGTTATTAAGTATCAAGTAGGATTATCTATCTAATACGATATGAAGTGATTTATTGACTTTGATTATAATACAATACATGAGTTAATATTCAACAGGTGCTAAACATTAGACGGGAGAGGAGCTGACATTCACATAATAGGAGGAGGATGCATAACATTAAAATACACAACGTGATCATGATCACCAACAATCACGTTCACCACTGTTACCAATCTAGCAACACCATGGCTCGATCAAACTCATTTTTCTCGACTTTGACCTCTTATATGATTTTTAAACCAGTGCAAGGCATCGATGAAAAGCTTTTTTACATCAGGTATATCAAGCCAATAATTGATCCCTTTCAACTTCTGTAGAAAAAGCACTAGAGCTGGTATTGGTAAACTTCCTCACCCTCCACTTTATTATTTTATTTGAACCATTATAGTTGTGTGGTCTAACGGTAAAGAGGCATGGCAACGGATATGTTATTATTCAATTGGTGTTTAACACTAAATTTGGCTATTTTAATAACGCTAATTCTTCTAATTAGGCGACGTCTATTTAAGGAGATTGATCCATTGCTTTTGTTTAGTTGTTTTTGTGCACATTTCTCATATTTGCGGTGTTTGCTCACGCATGTTTCATATATATGTAAGGCTAGTTAAACATCAAGTCCTATATAGGCAAGTCTCTTCCAGTTGCAAAGTTTGAGTGGGCTCAACAAGAAGAAAATACATGTAACGTTTTTCAGTGTTGTTTACTTTCATCTTGTTCAGTTGAATTTGGTTTTAGTTTTTCTTTTTTGAAGTCGAAAGCTATGTTCAACTGAATTTGCTTGTTACTATGTATTTTTGAATAACTTGCACTACTACAGATCCCTTGATTCTTGACATGTACCTATCGACACTTCTAAAAGCGTATCCGTTATAATCCCTCCTCCAACTTACTTTCACGTCATAGTAACCCTATTCATCATAACCGCTCTTCATTTGGTAAAAAAAAATTGAAACTTCTACAGTTCTACTTTCCCCCCAAAATAAACCAACAATTTGGCCTTCATCAGATCCCTCGTCAACACGAAGTTAACTTCCATGTCAATCACCACACCGCCACTACCTCCTCCACCACCCCTGTCACGTTCCCTACCACCACGACGTAAACACCAAACACATCCGTCATCCTGGACGTCATCCCTGATGCCATATTGCGCCAATTTCGTTCCAAACGCCAGTCCTAGGTTATTTTCAATCTAATTCCTTCTATTTTGTTTAATTTGATTTAAGGTTAGTTCTAAACTATTTTTAATTTTTTGCTTTATTTAGGGTTTGTCACTAGTTGGTTGGTTTTCAATCTCATTTCTAGGGTTCTTCGAATTTTTTCCCTATAAATTATTCCTATTAAATCGCATTTTCATACATTCTGGTGAGTTTCCTTACCTCTTACATTTATGTTTTGCAATTCAATTGATCATTAAGCTGTTTGTTCTGTTGCAATTTAATTTAATTAATTTTTTTATTTGAAATTGGCAATTGAATAGAATTAAGGGTTGATATCCAATAAACACCTTTTGATATTATGCATTTAGGGTGATTTCTTTTCTATTATCTCCTGAATTTCAGTTGTATTAGCAATTTTCAGATATTGTAATACATGACGGTCCTATAAGTGCCCTACTCAGTGTGGTTAGGGAGTCGTTTTTTATTTCACCGTATATATATTTAGAGAAACCCAAAAGTCTGATGATTCTAATTAACTTAAAACATATGGTGAAATCCCTGAATCAATTCGGTTACCGTCATCCCATTCTTATATGTGTGAGACCGACTTATTAACCTTATACGTCACTATAACCTTTTTATTAGCCGAGTGACTAATAATTCAATGTTTATCGTAATGTTATTTCTATAATGAGTAACTCTCCTATGAGACCGTCTCACGGTAATCTTACCGTGAGACCTCTCACATGGGAAGTGGTTACAAATTTAGTAACCAGGCCACCTCTTATGTGAAAGGTCTCACGGTAAATTACTGTGAGACGGTCTCATATGAGTTTTTGTGTTCTATAATAGTGTCTTTCCTCTTCTAGTGTTATTATTTAAGCAATGAGCTAGATCGATAATCAATGTTTATTTGAAGTTCAATGATGTCACATTTCAAGAATAAAAGAATGAGAAATAGTTCCCCTTTCTTTAACACACAATTGCTCCCAAAAAGACTCAAACTGTTATGTGGTGTTTATATATCATTAGGCTTAGGCAAACAAATCTTGTAGTTTATTGAGAGGATATTGGTTAAGTCTAGCTTGTTTTTCACGTATTCCTCACATGAAATCTAATTGAATTGCATCTTCGGGTGATTTAAAATATTAGAAATGTGTGCTATTTGGGAATAAGTGAGACAAAAGAATAATATTGTCAACATGTTGGTATGGATCATAGTTTTTACCTGCTTCGAATTTTGGGCATTAGAATTCGAGTTATTATGTAGGACGGAGAGCTAGAGATACTCACCAAAATGCCGAAGTGTTATGTCATGCTAAAAAGTATTGTGTTTGTAGGATATATAGCGTCAAAAATATTTTTACAGCTTTAGATGAACAAACTAAAACATGTCCGCCTCTTTAAATTAATGCTATACGTAGTAATTATTTTTTAGCTGCTAATTTGAGTGTGATTTTATGAAACTCATTTCATTACTAGAATTTTCAAACCTGATCTGATTTCACCTCTCTAAGAGACAATATTATCCCTTAGTTTCTATATAATACAACCAATCATCTATAAGTATACTTTTCATTTTTACTTTTCTTTTCTGTATGAGCCAATGTCTTTTATCAGTTTCTTGACGTCGTGTCTCTCCTTGTGCTCTCTTCTTTTTATGTTATCACTATACGGAAATAATTTACTCAATCATGTCAAAAGTTCTGTCTATTTATAAAACTTAAATTTTGATGTAAGTTGGGATGAAATTGGTGTTCTTATTGTGTAGCGGCCATAATTTAGCATGTAA
Source organism: Agrostemma githago (assembly GCA_958450325.1). Classification (NCBI taxonomy): domain Eukaryota; kingdom Viridiplantae; phylum Streptophyta; class Magnoliopsida; order Caryophyllales; family Caryophyllaceae; genus Agrostemma; species Agrostemma githago. The sequence continues at coordinate 31,718,588 of OY288253.1, read as the reverse complement.
TTTGAAAGAGCACAAGATAAGATGATATTTGGATGGAGTGAAATGTCTTCATGATTGAGGAGGAGACAACTCTAGTCGACTTAAATGTGAGTAATATTTTTTTTGAGGGTGCATTAGTATGAAAATTTTATCTCTTCCTCCGCTGCTAAATGTGCATTAGTTACAGGTGCAATAACGCATGACAATAGCTTGCAATGTCAAACATTAATCTCTTCCTCCACCGCTACCAGGTAGGCAGGTACACATGGAATAATCTTTACAGCAAATGGAGAGTGGACCTTTAGATTTCAGCTCAAAGATAGACAAAGACTAAAACTGGACGCATCCTGCTCGTACATAAATGCAGCCTGAAACGAACCTGATTTTACACAATGAGCAAATTGTTTTATATTAATTGAGATGCAACATCAGTAATATAAGAGTAGTAATGAAGCTTGATATACGCTGCTGAAAATAAAAGGAAGCGGGTCTATTGAATTCAGGCATAACATTCCCCATTCAACCTGCTACGAACCAGTTTGTACTAATTAAGTAGAAATGAAGGATGCGTCAATGAATAAAGCAGTCTGCAATGCCCCATTTAAAGTTTTCGTTTTATGAAACTTTATTTAATTTGTACGTGCTCTCTTGTTATAATTATTGAAAATAAGAAAAACTCTTTGTGTATTATTGATATAAATTTTGTAAAATGTAGTCGCGAAGACATAAATTTGCAATCGCAAACAGTTAGATATCAGATCGATATATATTATTACGGAGTATTGATATACTCTTTATGTGACGCCATTCTTGACGCTTTTTCAATGTCAAAGTATTGATATGTGAATTTAATAATATTATTTCTCGACTATTTTAACAGTAGAAAGTTGTGTTTAAAATAAATATTGGCGGTAAAAAAATTACCATGACATAGAAAAGCGTCGAGGTTGCCAAGTTTAACCATACATGTGGCGACGCCACAAAGCGTCACCAATAAAATATTCAACGTTTTAACGTGTCGAGAATGGTGACACAAAAATGCGTCGAAAATTCCTGACGTCCAAAATCTTCACGCTTTTGGAAAGCGTCGAGAATTAAATTTGTGACACTTTAAAGCGTCGAGAACCTACCTTTAAAGCGTCAAGAAACCAAGGGATTTGTAGTAGTGCTATATTACAAATTACGGAGGAGGATGTGCATGAGGAACTACTCTATTGGAAACAGGCTGTGTACGGGTTTGTTGTCGGGGCTAACCCCCCGGTATCTGTTCTCGAAGGTTTCTTACGTCGAATATGGAGCAAGCACAAAATAAGTAAGATTTCCTTCCTTCCCAATGGTGTTTTTATTGTTCGGTTCGATACAATGGAAATGCTTGAACACGTTCTAAGGACTGGACACTATCTCTTTGATAGTAAACTAGTTATTATTAAACGATGGGAAGAGGATGTGGAATTAGAAAAGGAGGAGGTTAAAAAAGTACCAGCGTGGATTAGATTGCATAAATTACCTCTGAAATTCTGGGGTCGGAGCCTACCAAAGATTGCTGGAAGTGTAGGTACATTTCTGCAGAATGACCCGGCTACTGAACTTAAGACACGATTAGGATACGCTAGAGTTATGGTGGAATTGCAAGTTGACCAGTTCTTCCCTAAGATAATAAAGTTTATGGATGAGAAACAACAGGTGGTAGAAATAGATATCGAATATGAATGGGAAGCCTGTTGTATGCAAGGGGTGCAAAAGAATTGGACATGAACAAAATAGGTGCAAGAATGTTTCTAAGCAAAAAGAACAAAAGAGTACAGGAGCCCAAGCAAGCTAAGAAGATATGGAAACAGGTTGAAAGACCTGTGATATCACAAAGCAACAATCAGGGGAACAACCTAGTGGAACAAGGGGTGAATAAATCAGGTACTAGGATGATTCAGGGAATGGGAAGCACTCCTGTTAACATGTTCATTCAAAGTAACACACAGTCACCACAACAGGATAGGGAATCTTATGCGGGTATTCTCTCTACTTCAGAAAGGATATCCGGTGAGAATGAGGGCCACTTATTAACTACATCTAAATGATTAAGTGGGGATTTTGGAATGTTAGGGGAATGAATAGGGGTAAGAAACAAATGTTCATAAATAATTTTCTTACTCAGAATAATGTAGCCTTGTTTGGTCTTTTAGAGACTAAAGTGAACAAGAATAATATAAATAAAGTGATAGATTTATCATCAATTGGAGTATCACTACAAATATTGGAAACCACCCGGGTGGCAGATTCTGGATACTTTGGCAGCCTACTATGTGTGACATTCAGCTGTTGGAGTATGATGCACAGTATATTCATATAAAAGTCACCACTAAACCGCAGCATGTTTCTTTTTACATGACTTTTGTGTATGCTTTTAATGGTATACTTGAAAGACAGCCTTTGTGGAACAACCTAATCAAGATTGCTCGATCTATTACAGCTCCTTGGGCCATTGGAGGCGATTTTAATTGTGTTATTCATCCGGATGAGAGAGTTGGCGGCTCTTTCACTATTTCTGAGGCAGAACCTTTTAGGGACTGCATTCACCAATGCGAGATGATCTCCTGATTTTGAGAACATTGTTCGAAATGGTTGGCAAAAACATGTGGATGGCACACATGCTTACATCCTTGTGAAAAAACTGAAGACATTAAAACCGCAGTTGAAGGCACTTAACAAAGCCCAGTTTTCAGATGTTGAGCAGAATGCTGACCTTGCATACACGAAACTGGTTCAGGTTCAACAGAAACTGGGGACCCATCTTGATAATAGAGCTTTAATCCAGCAGGAGTGTGAATTGAGGGATATCTACAATCATTTAGATGAAGCACGAACTGATTTCCTGAGACAAAAAGCTAAATTGGCGTGGAGCATTGACGGGGATTCTAACTCAGCTTTCTTCCATGGAATATTGAAATCTAGAAAGAGACAAAATTAGGTGCTCCAAATTGAGGATCAAAATGGGAATGTCCATAAGAATTCTGAAGGAATACAGGAAAGCTTTATAACTTTCTATGAAGATTTGCTTGGGAAAAGTAATCCAACCAGTAAAATCAGCAAGAAAATTATGGGTTTGGGCAATAAATGTGACGAAAACCATAGGGCGATGCTGCTAGCACCGGTTACTGAGGAAGAGATAAAAATAACTATGTTCAGCAATCCGAGCGACAAAGCTCCGGGACCGGATGGTTTTTCGAGCCATTTCTTCATGAATTGCTGGGACATCGTGGGTGGAGATGTAATAGAGACAGTCACAGAATTCTTTACTAATGGCAAGCTCCTCAAACAGTTGAACGCCACCAACATAACATTGATTCCCAAAGTTTATTGCCCTACTTCTGTGAAACAGTTTAGGCCAATTGCTTGTTGCAATGTGGTATACAAATGCATCTCAAAAATCTTGTGAACGAGACTGGCAAATGTTCTTCCTCATCAATACAAGGAGGATTTATCAAGGGAAGAAGTATCATCGAGAATATATTAATCTGTCAGGACCTCGTGAAATTGTATGGGAGGAAGGCCGTGTCCCCTAGATGCTTATTCAAAATAAACCTGCAAAAGGCGTACGATTCAATCGAATGGGATTTCTTATTTCAAATGATGAAGGGAATGAACATTCCTGACCAGTTTACTAAACCGATTCAGGAATGTGTCACGACTGCTTCGTATTCTTTAAGTCCAAATGGAGACATGTTTGGCTGGTTCAAGGGAAAAAGAGGGCTGCGACAAGGGGATCCTCTCTCCCCGTTATTATTCACCATATGCATGGATTACCTCTCGAGACTCCTGGCATACACTACTGCAACTATGAATTTTAGATTCCACCCGCTTTGCAAACAGATGAAATTGAGCAGCCTGATGTTCGCAGACGATTTGCTCCTTTTCTGCAAAGGAGATATTAATTCTATAATGGTGATTCTCAGAACATTCTCGACTTTTTCTAAAGCCTCGGGACTGCAAATGAGCAAAGGCAAATCCAATGTCTATTTTAATGGCGTGAATCAGGCGATCAGACAGGATGTGACTCAGGTGTTGGGATGCAAAGAAGGAACACTCCCGTTTAAGTACTTGGGTGTTCCTATTAAACCTGGGAAATTAAGCATTCGAGATTGTCAACCGCTCATAGACAAAATACTTGAGAGAATAAGAAGCTTGGGCACGAGGAAGTTATCGTACGCAGGGAGACTCGTGCTCGTCAAATCTGTTTTTAAAACACTCCACTCGTACTGGGCCTCCATTTTCATACTGCCTAAAGGGATTATCACAAAGATCGAAGCTACATGTAGAAGTTTCCTATGGGATGGTGGCTCGAACAGCTCCAAGATCCCAACGGTATCCTGGGAGAGAATTTGTAAGGAGTAGAAAGAGGGAGGACTAGGTCTCAAAATCGAAAGCAATTGGAATAAAGCGCTCATCGGCAAATTAGTTTGGTAGATTTTCTCTTGTCCGTCCAAATTATGGGTCCAATGGGTCCACTGCATCTACCTCAAAGGCACCCCGTTGATGAATTATCTTCCTCCTAAAGTTGCAAACTGGGCATGGAAAAAAATATGCTCTGTCAAATCCTTGCTGGCTGATGCATACGAGAACAACGAATGAGGCTGCAGCAAGGGTAAGGAATATAGTGTTGCGAAAGGCTATTCGTGGCTGACAAATTCAATACCTGCAGTAACTTGGTATCCATTTGTTTGGGGCAAATGGATTGTCCCCAAACACGGGTTTGTTTCTTGGCTTTACTATAGCACTGGCCTCAATACTAAAGACAAACTTCATAAACTCAACATTGCTGTTGACTCTAGCTGCTGCATATGCGATCAGGGGGATGAATTGGTCCAACACCTATTCTTCTCCTGCATTTACAGTAAGCGTGTGATAAAAGGATTGAAGACTTGGACAGAGACTGACCTGGCAATCAATAATGAGCAGGGATGGAGACGACACAGTAGATACTCGAGACTGAAAGTAGGGATACTCAATAGTATTATATCCGCGGCAATATGTCATATTTGGACGCAACAAAACACGTGCAGAATGGAACACAGGCTGATTAGTCCGGAAAAATGCGTTACCATCATTATACAAGAAGTGAGATCGAGAATAAGTCAACATCCCAGAGGGGATACTACGAACAAGGATAGGACTTGGCTGAATAAAATTATGTAATTGTCTATCTTTGTTTCTGTTGGCTGAAAATTGTATGGCTTAAGAGCTTTGGTTGTAAATATTTCCAATCATAATATATTTACATTTTAACCAAAAAAAACATAAAGAGTGCGACTATACAACATTCTGTTACTATGCAATGTCACCAGTGTGACTTTACAACAAAACCCATATAAGTTATGTTCCATGCGTCATTAGAAAGATGATTATGGAGATTTTAACTTGAGAAAATAATATTTCTTTGACATAAACTTCAACAAGGAAGCACATAAATTGTATGACTATACAACTACAATAGTGTATAATTAAAAAAATGTGCAGATGTACAGAACAACAACAAAAAACTGCCTAATCGATGTCACATGCATAATTAGAATGACGATTATGGGAACTTCAACATGAAAAAATAAGATGGCTGTTCAAAACTTCAACATGAACTTCAACAAAGAAATAAAAACTTCATCTTTCACTTTGTAAATACAACCACTGTACAACTACAACAACTTCAACTCAAAATTAGGTTTATCGGGTTGGAAAAATGCTCTTTTACCACTTTTTAGGGTTTATGCATGACCGGAGTTCATGCAAATGGAAGTCGAAATTCAAAAGGGTTGAACAAAAGGAAAAGCGGAGGTCGAAAATGGAACCTTCAACATACCTTTGTATGATCATCGGAATTTTAGGCATGATCGGAGATGGAGAAGCTGCGAAGATGGAGATGGAGATGGTTTTTTTTAGAGAGAAGAAGAGAGCGGAGAGTGAATGGCCGTTGAAATTGAATTGAAAAGGGGTGAATGGGAAAGTGTAAAGGGGTTTGGGCGGGAGTATAGAGAGGAGTGAGATGAATGAGAGTAGGGTGAGGAGGGAAGTATTGATTAGTGATGGGTTGATGGCTGATTAGTGATGGTTGATGGCTGTCGTAGCATGTCAGGCCCTTCCTTTTTTTTTTTTAAAATAATTGAACCCCTTCCATCCACTATCCATATTAGGATGAATGGATGGTTGGGATCATCACTAAGCAACTCTCCAAGAGTTGCAAACTTCCTTGAACCCCTCCCCCCCTCTCTCTCTCTCTCTATATATATGGGTTCTAATGAGACCCTCATCTATATTGAGTCCCTATGTTCTCATCCCATCCACGGATGGGATGAGAATGGATGGACAAGATGCATCCTAATATTTCGTATTTAAAAAAGAGAGGAAGATTTAGTATTCTAAAATAACTCCCATGATTTTAGGAAACAATAACTCCCATAATCACTTTCATTCCTCATTCATTCATTCACGTTACAGGTTCATCAAAACTTGAAAAAAAAAAGCTCCCATCGATCATCACGTTCATTCAATTAAATTTGTGCTCGAAATTCTGTTACTATGAATTCAATGATCGCGACATCTTCATTAACTGTTGATAAGCAATTCATCGAGTATAAAAATGGTGAGTTTCGATATTGCTTTCATGTTTTGCGTCAATTTTTATTCATCATCTTGATTAATTTGCGTCAATTTGCGTTCATGTTTTGCGTCAATTTTCATGTTGATATTGCTTTCATGGTCGTGTCATTCATCATAGATTCATATGCAAATCGTAGAACACACAAACGATGAGTATATGCTTTGTAATTTATACTGGAATCGTCATGGAAGTCCTTAAGATGCTACTCAATTACTAGTTTTTACGTTTACAATATGGGGAACTGCATATTGTTAAATGTCTGATTCATCATATGAAATTTGCGTATGCACAATATATTGAGTTATTGTAGTTCATATACTGCGTTACTTTAGTGTAGAGCATCTGTTACTTTATATGTCGTGTTACTTTAATACACTCCAGTCGTTACGTTAGTGCTTTTCGTCTGTTATTGTAGTGCATTTGAGTGTCCTAAGAATTTAGGAAGCTGCCATATTTAAAAAAATAAAAATTGTTTCCTATAATAATGGGACGTGATTGCCACCAAAATAGGAAACAATATCAAAGAGTAAGATACTGCGTCATACTCTCATTTTTTATCATTATATGAATTTTTTGCACTAACCTATATCTGCTGTTATTTTTATGAACACTATCTATTACTTTGATTCACACTATCTGTTACTTTAATGTCTGACCTCTGTTACTTTATACCTGGTGTATAAGCATCTTCTGTTAATTTAATTCAATGTTACTTCAATGCACTTCATCTGTTACTTTAATTCTTGTTATCTGTTACTTTAATCCATATTTCAAGCGCCACGTTTATTGGCACTGTTATTGTTTTTTCAGTAGACGCAAAAGCACATGAATGATGTAGGGATGTGGGTGAGAATTTTCTCCATACATAGGGCAGATCTTCAAAGATGTAGATGAGAAGAATAAGAAGAAAACGTCATGTAAATCATCGTCTGACGATGAAGAAGAATCAGGAGAAGAAGAAGATGATAAAGAAGAAGCACAATTCTGAGTAGGACAATATATTGTTAGAGTAACATACATTATTCGTTAGAGTAACATCCTTGATTGGAGTAAAATGGGTTAGAATAACACACATTATGCGTTAGAATAACATACTTAATGAGTTACAGTAACACAATTTTAATGAGTTACAGTAACATAGTTTATGATTATAATTTGATTTCAAATATCCAGTTTTTATAGTTACAGGTGTGAAACATTGAAATTATAATGAAGTTTTATAATTTTTGTTTTGGAGTATCCTTAATAGAAACATACATTATTCTTTTGGTTGATTGAATGTCTTGTTTTTGCAAAAGATTATTATGTAACATAATAGATTTTATGAGTTAAAGTAACGCAGTTCATGAATTAGAGTAACACATTGTATGAGTTAGAGTAATAATTTTTGCAAGAGAATATTATACAACGTAACAGATTTTATGAGTTAAAGTAACACAGTTCATGAATTAAAGTAACACGTTATATGAGTTAAAGTAACATAGTTTATGGAATATGGCAATAACATAGTAACATACGTACAATGGCAGTAGGAAAATGATGATTTTTTGGTGAAGATGAAAAAAAACTTAAGTTTGAAGAAACTTGTTGTGTGAGAGAAAGAGGCAGTTAAAAAGATTGATAAGGGAGAGAAAAGATTTGCATTGAGATAATTAAGGAGGAGAGAGAGAAATGATATATTTACCCAGATTTGTTAGTTATTTCCTTAATTATGAAAACAAATCTTAACCATTAATCTAACATTAAATCAAGGGCTAACATGGGGACTCACGAACTCAAAATAGATAAGTGGACTCACCTGATCCAACTTCTATATATGTATGTATGTATGTATGTATTTATGTATGTATGTATGTATGTATGTATGTATGTATGTATGTATGTATATATATATAACAATGATAAAGAAACCAGCATAAATATTTGGAATAATAATGCAACTTCAACATAATACAACTACACCTACAGCAGAAAAACTACAACACACAGGAAAGCTGTGACTGTCTATCATATATATATATATATATATATATATATATATATATGTATATAGAGATAGAGAGAGAGAGAGAGAGAGAGAGAGAGAGAGAGAGAGAGAGAGAGAGAGAGAAATGGGTTCAGGAGAGTTTGGTGTGGATTGGGAAGTTGGGAAGTTGTGTTGTTCGCCCTTGATTTGGTTTGGATGGATGACTTAGATTAATCAAAAAAAAGAAAAAAGGGAGAGGATGTACGATGAATGACAAGCAGCAGGCAGCAGCAGACAACAGCAGGTTAAAGTAGAGCATGCAATCACCATTTCTGTCACCATTTCTATCACTTTTCTATCAACAAAATTCACTTCCTCACTAAAATTCAAAATTCATCCCAAATCTCTCACCAATCTCTCACTACCATCATTTAAATAACTAAACCCTAATTCGTAAATTGCTCTACATCTTTATGCTTCAATGGTGTTGTTCCTCGAAGATTCACGCGATGATCATATGCTCGAAAATTTGCACTCGAAAATTTCCGGCCAACATGTAGGAGGTAAGATGAATATATACATATATATTTGGTATATTGCATTTTGCATTCTTTTTTTTGTTTTTGGTTTGTTAATTTGAAGAGCCACACAGTAATAATGTGATAGTCACACTCGATATGACGGATAGTCGCACGTCGCTGAGTACAGGTTTTGATGTATCCATTTTTTTGGTTTGTTAATTTGAAGAGTCACACAGTTATTACGTGATAGTCACACTTAATATGATAGACAGTCACAGTTTTCCTGTGTGTTGTAGTTTTTCTGCTGTAGGTGTAGTTGTATTATGTTGAAGTTGCATTATTATTCCAAATATTTATGTTGGTTTCTTTATCATTGTTATATTTATTATTGTATTTTTTTTAATTTTGTTGTTGAGTATTGCATACTGGTTTGTAGTTGTACTTGGAGTTCTTATGTGTTGTGGATATTAATCAAGCCAAATTATTATTGTGTTGGTTTCCTGCAGTCGTAGTTTTCTGCTTTATTACGTTGAAGTTGCTTTATTATTCCAAATATTTATGTTGGTATCATTATCATTGTTATATTTATTATTGTTGGTATTTTTGTTGTTGTTGAGTATTGCATCTTGGTTTGTAGGTGTACTTGTAGTTGTTATGCGTTGTGGGTGTTAATCTTTAACAATCATGCTGTTATATGAGTAAAGCCATATTCATTTTTGAGAAAAGTCACATTTCATTAAGGTCAGAGATGAATGTGTGCGTTGCAAGATTGAAAGTGTGTAATTTAGGGTTTCTTTTTATTGACATTAGTTTTTAGTGTGTAATATAGGTTTTTTATTATAGTTTTTATTGTTCCAACCTCTGATAGTTCTTTTTTGTTCCAACCTATATGCCAGTTGAAGACACAGTGATTGTGCCTTATGTAGGGCAGATGTTCGCAGACATCGACGGAGCATTCTTTTTTATCAATCTTACGCATCTTCTTTTGGTTTCGAGGCGAAGAGGTACACGACAACTAGATCTTTTGATGGTTCGATTAAGAAAAAATTGTTGGCTTGTAAAAAGGAGGGCAAAACAGCCAGCCAGAGCATGGTGAAGTTGTCGAGCACGGGAGAGAAGGAGGGGCAAGAGTCTGTGGGATCGTATGAACGCAAAAGGAATACGAAGGCGATGAGGACGCAATGTGGAGCAAGAATTAGGCTCTGTTCAATGATTGGGGGTTTTAATATTGAAGAGTTCATTGAGGAACACAACCACGATCTTGTGATGGTCAAGGACAAAGAGTTCCAAAAGTCATCTCGAAGTCTATCAAGATATCACAAGGAGATGATCGTTTGCAACTCGAGGGTGCGTAACGTCTGTGAACAATGCTGTTAGTGCATGGCTGACTGCTAACTGTGCGCGACTAATGCAGTTGCAATTTTGTGTGTGCAGCTGAAGATCGGGGTGACTAGGACTTACAGGATGTGCAAGGAGATGTCGGGCGGATTTCAGAACATCGGAGCATCGTTGGCTTATTTCAAGAACTGGGGGAGGGACGTCAAGTGCTTCGTTCACGAGCAGGATGGTCAATTGTTCATAGACCGTTTCAAGAGTTTGAGGGACAGTCAGGAGGATTTCTACTTTGACTACGATGTTGATGTAGACGGAAGCTTACGCAGGGTCATTTGGGCGGATGGTGCAGCTCGAAGGAACTACGCGGCATCCGGGGATGCAGTTTCGTTCGACCCAACGTACGGAACCAACGTGTATTCTATGGTGTTCACACCGTTCACTAGCATGGACAACCACAAACGGTCTATCACGTTCTGCGGGGCGTTGCTATTAAAGGAGGACTATGAGTCATTTATCTGAGTCCTCTCCCGGTTTCTGGAAGCTATGGGCGGGAAGGAACCGTGTTATATCATTACGGACCAGGATCCAGGTACTTTAAAAGCCGTCCCAGAAATATTCAAAGCAGCGCACCAAAGGTGCTGCACGTGGCACATCATGAACAAGGTTCCAACGAAGTACGGCAGATCAAGAGAGGAGGCCTCAGAATTCATAAAAGCACTCAATGCAATCATTTGGGATGATAACATCGAGGCGTCATAGTTCGATGACAGAAGAGGGCGGATTATGATCGACCGTGATGCCGTTGGGATCGAATGGTTCGAAAATATGTTTGACATCAGGAGCAAATGGGTTGCCGCGCATTGCAGGGAGGTGAGGATGTCCGGAATTATGAGGACAATGCAGATATCAGAGAGTGAGAACAGTTTCTTCAAAAAGTTTGAAGACAACAAAGGTACGTTGGTCCAGTTCTGGACACGTTTCAAAAGTGCGATGGACCAATAGAGGTACATGCAGGAGAGGGTAGACAACGATAACCGACAGACATTCCCCAAAAATGAAACGACGAATCCGATGGAGACCCACGCGGCAAGGGTGTACACTCACGTTGCTTTTGCACACTTTCAGGAAGAGGTCAAGTTTTCGCTGTACACGTGCAGCGTTCGTGGGTATCAGAAGAAGGACAGATCGAAGCGACAACAGTTCTGGACTCCATTCGGGACCGCAACTACATTGTTGAATACAATCAAGGTATTGGCATAGAAAGTCACTGTCCATGTTGTGTAGCCACACTCACATACCCTGACTATATGACCTAAACAGTGTGATTCTAAACTGCGGTGAGTGTAACTATACAACGTGGTGATTGTGAATGCACAATGTAAATGAGTTTTATTCTGCAATTCATTGAATGTGACTATACATAATAAAGGGTGTGACTCTGAAATGCGGTGCGTGTGAATGTACAACGTAATTTGTTTGATTCTGCAACGTAAGGACTGTGACTATGCAGCATAATGGGTGTGACTATACCCTGTCAAGGTTGTGGTTATACCTTTAGAAAGTCACACCCTGCACGTTGCGTAGACATTTTCCGTATGGTTGAGAGTCGCACTCTTTATGTGTTTTTTAATGCACTCGCAGGTACCTGTGAGGTCAGCTGTACTTGCAGGAAGTTCCGTCGGAATGGAATTCTTTGCAGGCATGCCATTTGGATATACTCTTCCAAAGGACGGGAGACGATCCCGGAACGGTACGTGGCATGTAGATGGACAAAGGATGCTCTACATAATGTTAATGTGTGTCCCCTGTCAGAGAGTCGCCTAAGCGATGAGAAAGCTGTTACAGTCACGAGGCTGTTTTCGGAGTTCTATGAGACCGTCAGTCATATCAGCAAAATGGGTAAGGAAGACGTTAGTAATTTAGCTGACATCATTCGTGACTTCAGGTCCGATGCGGCGCCCCTTGCTGGCCCTTGTAGCAAGACGCAAGAATTATAGGAGATCCTCGGCTGTACGAGGGGAATTGAAATAACGATATTGCCCCCGAAGAAATCCAAGAACAAGGGCAGTGGGAAGCGGATGCTGTCTTCCAAGGCGAAGGCTACTGCAATTGCCATGAGGCCTAAACGGCTGTGCAAGAACTGCAAGAGGATGGGACACCATGACAAGAGGAACTACCCCAACCCATTCGCTGAGGACCCACCTATTGCTGACCTGTCTGTCGATGTTGAGGAGGAGGAGGACGAGGAGGAGGACCCGGCAGGGATTGCTGAGGAGGATTGTTCGTGAATATCCTCTGTTATTTAGGAACTTTTTTTTAGGAAAACACAAAGACTGTCGCGTTTAAAATGGTCAAGATCCGTGATACTGTTTTCGTATATTGCGGACCTCAATCATTTCTAATAAGGTGTAAGTCGTAGATCATGGGGCAATTTTTTTTTGAAACATAAAGATTGTTGACGTTTGAAATGGTCAAGGTCCGTGATATTGTTTACGTCTATTGCGGACCTTAATCATTTCTAATATGGCATAGTCGTAAAACATGGGGGTCCGTAAAATTGTTTTTTGTTGATTGGCTGTAAAAATACATTGAAATAGCAGTCGTTTTTAATCTGAAATGCATCATCTTTGGCTACAAATACAGCTGTACAGGAACATTATGCCCTTAATATTTGGTTGACATGAAACAAGTGAGTGTGATTGTGCAACGCAATGAGTGTGACTTTACAGTAGGCAGAGTGTGAGTCTACAACAAGAGGTGGAGTGTGGTTACACTAATTGTAGGAGTGTGATTGTACAAGATAATGACTGTGATTCTACAATACACTGACTGTGATTCTACAAAATGAAGTGTAGAAACCTAAACTGGTTTTATGACATGTTGACTGTGATTATGCACCATGTTGAGTGTGACTATAAAACTTGTTGAGTGTGACTATACACCATGTGTCCATAAAAATAGAGAAATAGCGAAGTAGCTATGGAAATATTTCTACATTAGAAAAGGTCCATATCTTACATAACACTTAACACTTGAAACATAAAAATATTCTACGACACAGTACTTGAAACATAAAAACATTCCACGACATAATGCGGAAAACATTTAAAACAGTCATTAAATATTAAAACACATTAAAACATCCATTACATACCATTAAACGCTACATTTTAACCCATGCATAATTAACCCCCGTTTTTTTTGAAGCATCTTCTTCAAGTTGGCCAAATCACACTGCAACGCTTTCTTAGTGCGGAAACATCCAATACACTTTTTCATCAAGAATTTGACGTAGTCGTCCAGTTCGATCTCCTTTTCTGTATCGCCAATGGATGCCACGTAGTTCCTCGCGTCTATGGCAGTGGCGACTAGCTGCATGGCTGATAATTCATTGGATCTAGTGGTATCCAACAAACCATCGTACTCCTTGATCAATTTTCTGATTTCTTCTATTTTGCTTGCCATTTTTTTTAGGGTTAAAGAGGTGAAGTTGGAAGTAGTTCGGGTAAAAATGGCGTTGGTATTTAAAGGAGGAGGCAGTAAAAATTAATTGAGTTAGGTGGGGGTCCTATCCTCCTAAAGTAATTAGGGTTAGGAGAGTGAAGTGATCGTTTGTGTTCTCAATGTGCATTGAGACTCACAAACATCACCTCGCAGTCCAAGTGCATTTGATGTGTACACTTTATATTTCGTCGACATCGTTTTCGAACCATCGTGTTTTTTTTGGGAAATAATCTGATTTCACGGTGTGTGTATTGTTTTTTTGGTGTCTTCTATAAATACGGGAACCATCGGTTTTTTTTAGGTGAAACAATCGTTTAATTTTAAGGTGAAATAAACTGAAAGTAAATGGATGGATATATATGCAGGGTTAGTTAGTATAATTAATTAGTGAATTTGTGGTTGTCTGTCATGACTCTGCAGGAGCTTGACTGTGACTGTGAGTCAGAAGTTGCGTGACTATATCACATCACACATGCGACCCTGATACTGAGTTGTCATTTATCTGATACTCAGAAAATACGCTAACATGAGATTTTTCTATATTCACAAAAAAATGTTTTTACTTCACTACACATTCATGCCTTACAGTTCACTGAGGTCTTTCGTTCCACGATTCTCCCTATCTTACGTTTTTCATCGAGTGTTTTCCATATGCTTGGTGCGTCTGCTATGAAACCGCGAATTTTCGGAAACACGTCCCCACGAGCTTCATTCCTGTCAGCAAGGACGAGGGTCGCTGCAACCTCGAACGACAAGTAACGCCTCCCGACCTTAGTCCCAATATCAGGGTGGGTGAACGGCGCACCGTCATACAGGCACATGTGCATCAAGCAGAAAATGCCGGACTTCGGATCGTTCTTCCGGGCGCTCTGCCATTCCAATTTTACTTGTTGATGCGTAAAAACCACCAGGTGACTGCTCTTAATCAGCCCCTTCTCGTCCATGTAGTCGGTTAATGCTTGCAGCTGTTGCAGTATTAGGTAGTAGAAAAAGTCAGCACTTATGGAAGCAGTAGAATATTTGACACGGTGAAATAAAGCATATGCGTGTGTAGACACCCGCATTTTGACTGCCAGGTGTCTATGGTAGTTTCAAAAAAATACCCGATGATGATCGGATGCTAACGTGTTTCTACGCGCTCGGATATGGGCTCAAAACCAATAATTGTTGGCTTAGGCACTTATGGAGTACGAATATCACAAAACGGACCTCAAATCCAGGCCCAGTGGACCGTTCTGAGTAGGGATGGCAATGGGTCCGGGACCCTACCCGGACCCGCCGGGTCTTACCCTATCGGGTCGGGTACGGGTCCTCTTTTTTTTAGACCCTGCGGGTACGGGTCGGGTATGGGTCCTTCAATAATTTTTCGGGTCCGGGTCCTATAGGTTGGACCCGGACCCGACCCTTGGACCCGTTGAAATTATTATTTTTTTTTTAAAAGAAAAAAAGAACTTAGTGGATGCGGTAATTCAATGTGTAATATAGCAAGACTTTACATTAACAATAGAAAATTAGAAATTAACCGCTAGTTATTCTAATACGGGTACCGATACTCATTAAATGCCAAATTTCACCTCCTTTATTAGTACGTTAGGCCTTTTTAGCGTCCGGTTTAAAGTCATACGACTTTCGTTTTATTCATTTATTTGCCTTTATATTTATTGCGAATAATACTTTAATCAAAGGCGAACAAACAAAGGAGACGGAAGAGTATATATTAAAAAAATGTACAAATGGGTCCGGACCCGGACCCTACCCGGACCCATCGGGTCCGGGTAAGGGTCTTAAAATTTTGGACCCTTACGGGTCCGGGTCGGGTCCGGGTCCAACTTGTGAAACACGGGTCCGGGTCCGGGTCTTCCCGGACCCGACCCATACCCTACCCGTTGCCATCCCTAGTTCTGAGTCAAACAAGACTAATTTGGGCCAAAACCGACACCGGAAATAAAACCGACTTTTTGCGATTGGGTCAACCCCGGTCAAAGCCGTTTCCGAAATACATAAAAACAGCCATTCAAACATTCAAAAAGTTTAGCCCAAACACAAAACCCATCAAATACCAAGTCCAAGGTCCAAAGCAATGGACCCGCGCGACCCAGCTGAGGCACTCGATCGAGTGCTCAGCCCACTCGATCGAGTGGGCCCTCATTTGAGCCCGGCTGCTGATGCCTGGGACACTCGAACGAGTCAAGGGGCTACTCGGTCGAGTAACCCTAGCCGGGTGTGCATAGCTAGCCTATATAAGCACACCCATGCACACAACTTTTCACAACTTTACGAAACCCTAAACTACTTTACGAAACCCTAAACAACTTTTGACAACCCGAATCAAAACCCTAACCACCACAACTTAGCCTACATACTCGATACTCTCGAGCAATCTGCCACTACGAGTCCCGTCCGAGCGTAAGAAACATGTAGGTTGCGGGTGCAAAACCCCGCTCTTTCCCCTCTCTTTTTCTCTCGCGTCGTTTTCGTCGTCGTAGTGTCGTTTTTTTGTCCTTATTCGAGTCCTAATATCGTTAATATCACTAGTATAAAACACTAAAATATTTGTGGATTTGTGTCGAGCGTGAGTGATGGTGGGATAAGGAAACCCGAATATACAAGTGTACTACACACAGCGTTGCCGGTCGCTTATCCCATCACCTCGATCACTTGATAATCGAAGCAAGTCAATCTAAATAACGGTTCTTATTTTCGTTCTCGTCATTATTCAACCGCATATTTCATCGATTTTCTAAAAAAAAACTATTTTAGAAGCACTTTTTCATAAGGGTCGAAGCCCGTTGATGCGGTTCCGACATCAAACAATTCGCAAAAATTAATTATGATGTCGGGATGCGGAGGGAATCAAGTCGAGTTTAAATCAAGTGTCGATCTATTAAATTCGATACCAATTCCTTAATTGGATGTTGAATCTAACGATCTAGTCAAACAATTTAACCAATTCGATTTTTCGTTGAAGCTAACGTAGATGTCATTAAATTCGCTAGAATTACGACACTATAACGCGGAGGAAAATTCATATCGCTTTGGTTAATTTAAAACGACTTATAACATTTTTTTTATCTCGCTCTAATTATTTCATATCGATTCAATAATCGAATATGGGATACAACGAGCATTCAAATTTGGAATTGAGTATAAATCCCATAATATTTATATTCGGTTCAACAAAATCAATGATTCACAAAAATCCGAGTCGAGCATTAATTATACAATATTTATGCCCGATTCAACAAAATCGTCAAATTGCCAAAATCAAAAGCTATTCCAAATCGATAACAAAATTGCAAGCGAACCAACACTTCGTACAGGTGCCACTCGACCGAGTGCCATAGGCCATTCGATCGAGTGACATCACAAAACCCGAACAGAATGCTTTTTCGACCTCCACTCGGTCGAGTCTCGTATTGACTCGGTCGAGTGGCAGTGTACTCGATCGAGTTCGCCAATAACTCGACCGAGTAGGGTCTAAAAACGGGACAGAACCCTTTTCAGGGGTCCACTCGGTCGAGTCCCCCAATGACTCGGTCGAGTGGCCCTTTATCACGACAAAACCGTGAGTCCTACATCATCTTCTAGTTTCGGTAATATTTTTTTACGACTTAAGTCAACACGTGCCAAGTCCATCACGTGAGACATCACCTCTTCAAAACTTCGCATCATACCATCTTTGCAAACCGTTAATATCGTTATACCGTTACTAACCATTTGTTCTTTTATCGATTTAATTCTTGTTTATTTTATTGTACTAAAATGAACCCGCATGCTAAAATACAACTTTGACGTTAATTTTAGTTGCATTAAATCGACATAGAAACCCTTTCAATTTCTCACATGCTTAGGGAAAACAATGTTTGCATAAGCATTTCCACTGTTTAACTAACGCGCGTATTCAAAAATCATTCGATATCCTAGTAGAGGCCGCTAATGTGCGGGTGGGGTTGGGTCTCCTTTGTGGGCTTCCCAACACGTACCCTCACCCCTTACTCAGAACCTCGGTTTCCGGATGCCCGAGACCGTTGGCGCACGAGAGTCATTCAATGCACGATAACCGGTAGTAACGGTATCGGTATCGCAATGCAAAGGGACGAGCCCAATAAACTCCGACATCGGAAATGGGCCGTATTTTGTACACGGCCCACTATGACATAGAGTGGGTTCGAACGGGCCCGAACTCCCACAAAGTTCGGTGGCGACTCCACTTCGATTTAAATTTCAATTCGATTCATTCTCATATGGAGATTCATTCGCCTCCCCAAACCCGCGCGTGGCCGCGTCGGGGTGGACCTATGTCATGTCCACAATTTGGCGACTCCGCTGGGGATTAACTGATGCGTGACTTACCATCGGCATCCTCAGGGTGAGACTCGAATAGAAATCGTTTGACTAGTACAATACGCGTTTTAGTTTTACGGTTCATGCATAACCCCATTCTTTCCCAGGCCGGTACTCGCGACCGACGTCCCACTATATCGTGATGTACTCCAATACGGATATGTCAAAGGTGTCCATAGTCGATTCGAGTGGGTTTCGCGGCATGTTCTAAGATCAACTCGACTTAGGAAGTCCGTCCCGATCAACGTCTAGACTATGTGCACTGGTATAGACCCTCTATAGACCGACCGAGACTTAGTGTAAAGCATACATGGCGTCGTTATAATGCCTGCGTGACTACATGCTACTTGGCTTCCGTGTCGTTTTCAAAAACCGTCAATTTTTCAAAAAACCGCATCTTTTTCAAGATATTCAATTTCAAAACCCGGGACGTATACCGAATTTATGACTTATGATTTTACTCAAAATAGCCTATTTCTAGCCGGTATTCTACCCATTTCAAAACTTGAAAATACTTTCGAACTTTCAAATTTGTGGCCCGATACACTTTCAGATTTTTTTCGTAAAATCGGGCCCTTCCCCGAGTTTGCTCGGATTTTCCAAAAACAATCCATTTTCAAAACCTTCCTCTTCTTAGGACTTCCCGTATTTAGAAGTGTCGGGTCATGTCATAAGTCGTCGAGGTCTTTAGCGTCGAAACTCTGTCGATCTTACATCACGGGTTTCTTCCCTATTCCAGTCCGCCTTATTAGAGTAAGGCGAGGCCCACCTACATAGGACTTACTCCTACAAAGGAGGGCCCGTTTACACGATCGAGTCTAAAAGTCTGGGGATGTCTCACGTGGACCTTTCTTCGAACAGGACTCGGCCCACCCGTCGAATCCTAAGTAAGGCCCACTTCTCACAAGTCACCCGTCTAGGTGTCTTTTCTGAGTCTTTCCCCTTTTCAGTCTTGTTCGGGATGTACTTTCTATTCCGGGACTCGGGTTAGTTTCTGATTACGCGGTGTTCTTACAGACAGGCCACCCGAAACCAGATACCAACGCAAGATGGACGCATTGAAGGATGCCCTAGCCAAGATCGAAGCCCAACTGACTGTCATCCAGACTGGCCAAACGACACCCGCCACTCGTGTAAGCGCCATGGAGAAGGGGACTCCCCCTCCTGGATTTGAGCCCACTGGGCCCATAGCTGAACTAGTCAGCGCTGTTCGCAGGCTCGAAGAACAAGTTCACCTGTCAACGAACAACTCGATTCACACTGAAATTGCTCGTTCCTGTTCGCCTTTGAATGACGAGCTGCCTGCTAACCTCAACCTTACGGGAATTCCAATGTTTGAGGGTACCGAAGACCCGGTCCACCACATTCGGGCTTTCAAAGATTTTATGGCGGTAAAAGGGGTGAAGTCCACCATGTTTACACACTTATTCCCTTCCTCCCTCGAAAAGCATCCTAAGGCCTGGTACTACAGGCTCGATTCCAAGAAATATAAAACTTGGGACGATGTGGCGCTGAATTTGCTCGGAATTATGCTGATAATACCGAGATCCGGACTACAATGCGTACTCTGGAAGTAATGGCCCAAGAGTCCAAAGAAGGGTTCACCAAATATCTGCAGAGATGGCGGGCCGAGAGTGTGAAGCTGGTTGATAAGCCTAGCGAAAAAGTGTTAGTGGAGGCGTTTGTCAAGAACCTCCTCCCTTCCTACCGGGTCCATCTTCGGTATGCTGTTATTCCCAATTTTGCTACCCTGACTGAAATGGGTACAAGGATCGAGGACGACTTACAGTTAGAGAGCCTGACTAAGGCCTCTACCAAGGGCTATCAAGGGGCAAGCTCATCTGCGAGCAAGCCCACACCTGCAGCTGTAACTCGCAGCATCTTCGACGAGGTAAATCTGCTTGACACCTCATCCAAAAAGAATACACCAAATCGGGTATTCAAGGATATAGGGACTACCTATACCTACGCCTTACAAAGGCTATCTTCTAAAGGCCTTATCCAACCAATAGGCCCGGCTCCCGAACTTCCAGTGGAGAAAAGGCCCAAGAGCTACAATGTCCAAGCCTATTGCCAGTATCATCGTGGTAATGGGCATGACACGGAAAAATGCTGGAAACTGAAGCATCTGATCCAAGATCTGATCAAAAGTGGGAAAATACCGTTGCCCGGGGACAAGCCGAGCAACAAAGAAAACCTGTTCAGTACCCATGCTTTATTCGCCGGCGAGGTAATTGACTGTTCTCACCTCATTTCCCCTTATATCGCACAAATCAACGGGATATGGTTCGATGATGAAGACGACGTCTACCTGGCAAAAGGGGAAACTGTCCCCGTCACGAGAGAAGAGGTCCGAAAAGCTAAGTCCAAAGCCTTAGCCACCAACCACCTCGCCACAGCTGGGCGCTCTACTCCAACAACCGTCACTGAACCTACCAGGACGGATCCTACCCTCGAAGAACCAAGCAGTGACACGTCTCTGGTCCAACAATTGAAGAGGGTTCGAGATGACTTAACCATATGGCAACTCCTGGTTAGCTCGCAAGCACATCGGGAAGCACTGACTAAGGCTCTCGATGAGATCAAGGTCGACTCAAAGGTTACCCCCGCTGAAATGGTAGCCACTATCATGCCCTATCTCAAGGGCAAGTCCAAGGAAGAAGGCCCACTCATCACCTTCTCCGAGTCTGATCTGCCAGCCTTTGGGTCCAATCATAATCTGGCCCTATACATCACGGCCATTTGCCGAGGGAAGTACCTCCCAATGACCCTTATCGACGATGGGTCCGATGTAAATGTCCTTACCCTAAGGACCGCTATAGCCCTCGGCATCACAGATGCCGACTATCTCCCGACAGCACAAACTATTCAGGCTTTCGACGGAAGCCCAAAACCGGTAGCCGGGGCCGTTAAATTGACAATCATAACGGGCCCAATCGAAAAAGAACTGGATTTCCAGGTGATTGATGTCACCTCATCCTTCAACTTGCTACTCGGAAGGCCTTGGATCCACGCGGTCAAAGCCGTGTCCTCTACCTTACATAGGAAGGTCAAGGTGCCACTTCGGGACGGTGTCGTCACATTAGAAGCCACCCCTATCACCGTAGCAAGCTGTAATGTTACGGGACGGGCCGACCCACGAGGATTTGACTTCGTGGGCATGATTGAGGAGGAATATCTCTTCAGACCTTACTTCACCACTAGCATCGACACGATGCTACAAAACTTGGGCTATCTACTAGGAGCAACCTCGAGGCCAAATCTTCCAGCTGGGAAGATTATTGAGGTCCTAAACGATGGTGAATCACAGTTCGGATTGAGGTATGTTATAACCCCGGAAAACGTGCTCCGGGCCGGTATTTACAAGACCGCCAACATCCTCAAGGGTACTTACATAGGCCCTTATAGCCCGAAGTTAACTGACTACTTCGTCACTCCAGTTTTCGGAGCTATTCAAGTGGGCCTCTACTAACCCACCGTCACATATCGCGAGACCAAAACGGCTCGGGAATGCAATTTCATCCCCGATGATATATTCACCCTTGCTCAAGCCGAGTCCAAGGAAGAGGAGAACAACTTCGAGCCCGTGCTGGGGCTCCTATTTGGAGAAGACAAGGCCGACCCCGCTCCAAAAGATGATTTGGTCAATCTGATCCTCCGCAGCGATCGGTTTGACCCAACAAAGCTGATCTCCGAGGTCGGTACGGACACCGGGAAAAGGGCCTGGAGGAAAACCATCAAGTGGACCGACGGCCGAGGACGGATCTACAAGCTGACCACCGGCGAGGGAGACATGCAGGATACCGAGTCCGAGTAAGAGTTAGAGTCAGAGTCGGAGTCTGAGTCCAAGTCTGGAGGGGCTGGTGCTAGAGTCGAGTCTGTAACCCCTCTTCCCTTAGCCACTTCCACTGAGGTCTTGGGGCCTGTCCCAAGACCTCTCCCTATCCCGCCACTGACCAACGAGCAGATGGCCGCTCTATTCGAGCTTTTCTCAAAATTTACCATTAATAATAATATTAACGAAAGCTGTTCTGCTTACGACTTGTCTTATTTCCAAAATTCTCTCGACTTCAAAGATTTTATATGCTATGACATTGAGAAACCCGACGAACAGGTACCGTTACCTCCGCATCTGATCGAGCAGCTCGAACAAAGGGAGTTCCGAGATCCGGTAATCGAAGAAACCGAGTCTATCAATGTGGGAACCACTTTAGAGCCCCAGATGCTTAAGTTGGGCCTATCTTTAGATCCAAAGGAGAGAAAACAATTCACGGACCCCCTCCAAGAATTCAAGGACGTCTTCGCATGGTCCTACAAGGACATGCCGGGAATAGATCGGGAAATAGCTGAACACCGAATACCCATCAAAGATGGGCGCAAACCGGTAAAACAGAAACTCCGGAGAATGAGGCCCGAATGGTCCCTCAAAGTCAAAGAAGAAGTCGACAAGCAATTCAAAGCGGGCTTTATACAAGTGTCTGAATATCCAGACTGGGTCGCAAACATCGTGCCGGTACCCAAGAAGGACGGCAAGGTGCGGGTATGTGTAGACTTCCGGGACCTTAACAAGGCTAGCCCAAAAGATGATTTTCCGTTACCACATATCGACATACTGGTGGATAACACGGCCGACCGTGCCCTTCTATCATTCACGGACGGGTATGGCGAATACAATCAGATTAAAATGGCGGAAGAGGATATGAGTAAGACCACCTTCACACCTTGGGGTACTTACTGTTACACTGTTATGCCATTTGGGCTTATCAACGCCGGGGCCACTTATCAGCGGACCGCCACTACCTTACTACACGATATGATGCACAAGGAAGTGGAGGTTTATGTCGACGATATGATCGTCAAATCCAAGGACCGAAGTGGGCACATTGCGGCCCTAAGAAAAATTTTCACCCGACTACGCAAATACAACATGAGGCTAAACCCTAAAAAATGCAGTTTTGGGGTAACATCGGGCAAATTACTGGGCCATATCGTTAGCCAACGCGGCATCGAGGTCGACTCAGCTAAAATAAAAGCCATACCGAGATGCAGTCACCCAAAACCAAAAAAGAAATAAGGGGGTTTCTCAGGAAAGTTCAATACATTAGCCGGTTTATTTCGAAGTTAACCATGGTATGTGAGCCCATTTTCAAAAAACTGAAGATCGGAGAACAGGTACTATGGGACGACAAATGTCAAACGGCTTTCGACAAAATCAAGGAGATCCTGTCTGCACCGCCGGTATTAATGTCACCTCAACCCGGTTTGCCTTTGTCGTTATACCTAACAACGACCGAGACAGCCATGGGGGCTATGCTGGCTCAGACAGTTGATTCAGAAGAGCGGGCTATTTACTACATCAGTAAAAAGTTCTTAGAGTACGAATGCAAGTCACAATGCTCGAGAAAACGTGCCTAGCTTTGGTTTGGGCCACTAAAAAGCTCCGACATTACATGCTTAGCCACGAGGTACATGTCTTGTCCAAAATGGACCCTATCAAGTACCTGTTCGATAAGCCCATCCTCAACGGCAGGATGTCCAGATGGACTTTGATGCTCGCAGAGTTTGACCTCAAATTTGTGCCATTAAAAGCCATCGAAGGCCGGGTAGTGGCAGAATTCCTTGCCGATAGTCCGATATCCGAAGAGGGCCACACCGATACTTGGGCCTTTCCTGAGGAAGACATATTCCATACCGATACCGAAACATGGGATCTGTATTTTGACGGGGCATCCAACTTCCGAGGATTTGGGGTCGGAATTCTATTAATCTCACCACAAGGGGAACATACCCCCTTATCCATCAAATTGGACTTTGACGTGACCAACAACGCAGCCGAATATGAAGCATGCATTCACGGGTTGCAAGCCGCCGCCGATCTAGGGGTAACAAACCTCCGGGTCCACGGTGACTCATCACTGGTCATCAATCAAGCACTCCAAAAATGGAAAACTCAGAATGCCAATCTTGTGGCTTACCAAGCACGAGTAAGGGTTCTAGAGAAACAATTCCAGAAGGTGGAATATATCTACCTATCCCGAGAGGAGAATCAGTTTGCAGATGCACTTTCCAGATTAGCATCCCTGCTAAATATACCGAAACATCTTATTAGCATGCCGATCTGTGTTGAAAGACGGTCCGAGCCGGCCTATATCCACGCCATCCAGGATATCGAGATAAATGACCCAGAACCCTGGTATCAAGCCGTCCTAAATTACCTAAAAACCGGGCCAAGAAAGCCTTGCGAAGATGGGCAACCCAATTTGTTCGCACGGACGACGGGCAATTATACAAAAAGACGGCACAGGACGCTCCTCCTATGTATCGACAAGATACAGGCCGAAAAGGTTATGGCCAAAGTGCACGATGGTGAAAATGGCCCGCATATGAACGCCCATATGCTAGCCCAAAAAATCATGAGGCTCGGGTATTATTGGAATACCATGGAAACGGACTGTCAGTCATATGTCAAACACTGCCATAACTGTCAGATCTTTGCTAATGTACAACATATGCGATCTTCACTGTTATATACCATGACATCACTATGGCTATTTTCGACATGGGGTATTGACATAATTGGAAAGGTGCACCCTTCCGGGACGGGAGGTCATTGCTTCATTCTGGTGGCCATCGACTACTTCACCAAATGGGTCGAAGCCGAGTCATACCGTGTCTTGAACGCCAAGCACGTGGCCAAATTTATCCCGAACATGATCATATGCCGATACGGGATCCCACACGAGTTCATCAGTGATCACGGGACCCATTTCCAAGCTGAAACCGCTGCGTTGCTAGCGAAATACAAAATTCAGAGGCATACATCTTCCCCCTACCATCCCCAAACAAATGGAGCGGTAGAAGCGGCCAATAAAATAATTGTCACCATACTTAAAAAGATGGCTGAGAACTACCGGGGCTGGCCCGACAAAATACCTTTTGCCCTATGGGGGTACCGAACGTCAATTCGCACCGCAACCGGAGCAACTCCATATTATCTGACATACGGAAAGGAGGCGGTCCAACCGGTCGAGTTGGAAGTACCATCCCTAAGAATTTTACTTGAAAGCCAAGTACCGGAAGCGGATTGGGTCCAAGCCCGATATGATTCGCTAGTTCTTTTGGACGAACGGCGGTCCCGAGCCCTTAACAATATCCAAATAAATCAAAAGAGGATCCAACGGGCTTTCAACAAAAGGGTTAGGCCCAGAAACATCAAAGAGGGGGATTTAGTCCTAAAATCGGTTCGTGCCTTACTACCGGTTGACCCAAGAGGGAAATTCAAACCCAATTGGGCTGGGCCATACCTAGTCAAGAAGGTCCTATCAGGAGGAGCGGTGATGCTGACAGACTTGGACGGGAACGAATTCGTCAACCCAACCAAGTTGGACCAGCTGAAGCGCTACTACCCTTAAACCCAATCTCAATGTCATTTGCAAAAATTTATAAAAATTTGTCTTTTTATAAATTTTCAAAAATTTATAGACAAGTCAATAAGTTAGAATTAATTATGCTACTGTCGCACATCTCGAACTAATAGTCTTGATGTATTTCAAAAATTGCAAAAAACTCCATGTTTGAACTACGTTTGGTTTGATTCCGCTAATTGTGGATACGTAGGCAACCCCTCAAAAGGGTACAACCACTGAAATAAACGAAAAGACGGGAACGGTGTTCACTAATACGTCTTTATTAAAAACCGACAAACTCGGGAATTACAAAAAAAAACGCCAAAACGGCAAAATACACAAAAAAAAGTCACACCCAAAAAAAAAATAATAATACTCAGATAATAAAACGAAGGAGGCTAGTATCCATGCATCTTGCTCTTTCCTTTATCCTTTGGGTCGCGTGGAGCCCGAGGTCGCCGGGGCGGGGGCGAGCGTTCCCGAATCATGAGGGGATTCTCCTTAGCTCGAACCCGTTTCTTTGACAACGGGTCTTCTGCCACAGTCTTCGGTCCAAGTCGAGCCCGCACGTGCTCGGGTAGCCTATCTCGTGGGCCAAGTCGGTCCTGCACGGCTAGTTTTGGGCCCAGTCTTCTTTCCAAGTCAGTCTGGGGGCTCACTTTCCCCCGCGCACCTTTAGCACTAGACCCTTCAACTTGAGTCTTAGTCTTCTTTTTGTGACCTGACATTAGGCGGACCAGGGTAGCCGGAGTGTCTCCTTCGTCGAAGAAGCCCCTGTTGTCTTTAGCTTGCTCCCTTCGCAGCTGGTCAAAAGCCACATCAACCTTCAGAGCAGCACGGGCTTTGGCATCACCTGCTTTAGTCCACTTCACATAGGAGTCCGAAACCCAGGTTGAGTGGCGAGATTTGGGAATAGGCCAAGTATGCCGGGTGTACCATCTTTGCATCCAGGTATCGCACATTACATCCATCAGTTGGGTAGGGTCACTCACAACTGCTTCAATCTCCGGGATTCTCTGGGTCCACCCATATTGCCTTAGTATGCAGTCGGGGTAAAGATGAATTGTCTGCCGAAAAGACAAGATTACTTGGTAACGAGCCTTATCCCTCGGGTCCAAGCCAGTCCAAACATAGATAGGCCACCACGGCACTACCCATCGAATCAAGGGCCCACCATGGAATGATAGTACCTCGTCCCAATACTTCTGGGTAATCTGGCGAGAAAAATTAATGGCCCGTCTCCTCGTCATCACCTGGTTATGACGGTAATTGCTCGCGTCAAGAGGAGGATCTATCACTGATAGCCTCTCGTATAGCCAAATCTGAAAAAGAAGGCAAGAATATGAGTTCCCATGACGAAATAGGCGTCCGCCTAAAGGCACTCGGTCGAGTGTCTGGCACACTCGATCGAGTGGTACCTCTGAACACGAACAGGGGTTTTTTTACAAGGGCACTCAATCGAGTGCCAGGGTGACTCAATCGAGTGCCCACTGCAGTAGGGAAAATCGCGAAAAAAAATCAAAAATCAAGAAATTGGGAAAAATAAAATTCAAAGTAACATACTTGAAATAAACGGGTGCTTCCGGTGAGACGAGCCGATGAATCCCTCTTGCGATTATCTAAGCCTTGGATGATTTAACCCGTGATCAGCCAAGCCGGGCTTTACTCCGTCTCCATCAAATCAACCACGGTCAGGAGGCGGGCGTTACCCATACAAGACAATAAATCCATGTGACCCTCAAAGGCATAAACATGGAGCATACAAAAGGAAAATGCTCTACGGCTGTGAGCCGGTCTGACCCGGACATCAAGAGGATTCATAAATTTCTCAGCCAGGTCGATAAGAGAAATATTATCACCCTCCATCATACGGGATACTTCGTTATGAGAAAGCCCCAAAAATTCTCGAAGCTTCCTCCTCGGGTCATAAACTGAATAAGGTATGGCAGGTCGGAGTTTCGGGTTCCATCCTCCCACAGCAGCGATCTCCTCGGGTAAAGGGCAAACTTCTCCTCGGGGAAAGGAAAAGACATGATATATGTCATCCCAGTAAGGCAAGCACGCATCCAAAAATTAGCGATCAACCTGCATCTGACGAAACGGGTACAACTGAGTAATACCCGTCTGGTTGAGAGCCACCCTATCCGTGTCCCTAAAGCGTCGGGACCATTCCTGCAATATCACAGTCAATATGTCGATTCCCATGGCTATTTTCTTGAAAGGAGTAAGAAGACTTTCTTTTGAGAAGGGAGGAATTGTGGAGGAGATTATGAGAAAAGTCAAGGGCAAGGGAGGGGTATTTATAGTATTAATTCTATAACCCTCTTTCCATATCTTTCCTTGCACAATAGTTTCCTAATCCTAACGGAATCAACCCACAAGCCTAGCTTCGATACTAGCACAAAAATAATTATCCCGAACTTTCCTAAATCTCTTTAGGAGTCAAAAATTTCAAAAATTCAAAATTTCAAAATTTCAAAAATTCAAAAAATTCAAAAAAAACATTTTCCCCAGCGCGAGTAATTTTACTACCTACGTGTGGCGTGCAAGATTTTATGTGACTTATACAGGTACGACTAAGGCAGGAACATACAGCCCACCATATCTCCCCAGCGAAAGGCCCTAGGTGGCATTCCCCCCGGAATAACACGGGATGAGCCTACATACAGGCGCACCCAGGACTCATGCGACAAGTCCAATTCCCTACGGAGTTATCGTCATCAGCTCAGGTATGACTTCTAGCTTATGGCTGATGAGCCCTTCACGCGAGTCTAATGGACTATAAACGGCCCGATCGAAAGTCTACCAGGTTTCACTCCTCGATTGGCCTAGTAGCTACTCTGACTTTCGCCTTGTCCAAGCCTCAGTCAGAGTGCGGGCTCTGTAGAAACCCGCATTTTGACTGCTAGGTGTCTATGGTAGTTTCCAAAAAACACCTGATGATGATCGGACGCTAACGTGTTTCTACGCGCTCAGATATGGGCTCAAAACCATTAATTGTTGACTTAGGCACTTATGGAGTACAAATCTCACAAAACGGACCTCAAATTCAGGCCCAGTGGACCGTTCCGAGTCAAACAAGACTAATTTGGGCCAAAACTGACACCGGAAATAAAACCGACCTTTTGCGATTGGGTCAACCCCGGTCAAAGCCGTTTCCAAAACACATGAAAACAGTCATTCAAACATTCAAAAAG
The DNA here is from genome assembly GCA_958450325.1 of Agrostemma githago. NCBI lineage: Eukaryota > Viridiplantae > Streptophyta > Magnoliopsida > Caryophyllales > Caryophyllaceae > Agrostemma > Agrostemma githago. Next base: position 31,689,690 of record OY288253.1, on the reverse strand, counting down.
TGTAGCCCAAACACAAAACCCATCAAATACCAAGTCCACGGTCCAAAGCAATGGACCCGCGCGACCCAGCAGAGCCACTCGATCGAGTGCTCAGCCCACTCGATCGAGTGGGCCCTCATTTGAGTCTGGCTGCTGACGCCTGGGCCACTCGACCGAGTCAAGGGGCTACTCGGTCGAGTAACCCTATCCGGGTGTGCATAGCCAGCCTATATAAGCACACCCATGCACACAACTTTTCACAACTTTACGAAACCCTAAACAACTTTATGAAACCCTAAAAAACTTTTGACAACCCTAATCAAAACCCTAACCACCACAACTTAGCCTACATACTCGATACTCCCGTGCAAGCCGCCACTACGAGTCCCGTCCGAGCATAAGAAACATGTAGGTTGAGGATGCAAAACCCCGCTCTTTCCCCTCTCTTTTTCTCTCGCGTCGTTTTCGTCGTCGTAGTGTCATTTTTTTGGCCTTATTCGAGTCCTAATATCGTTAATATCACTAGTACAAAACACTAAAATACTTGTGGATCTGTGTCGAGCATGAGTGATGGTGGGATAAGGAAACCCGAATATACAAGTGTACTGCACACAGCGTTGCCGGTCGCTTATCCCATCACCCCGATCACTTGATTATTGAAGCAAGTCAATCTAAATAACGGTTCTTATTTTCGTTCTCGATATTATTCAATCGTATATTTCATCGATTTTCTAAAAAAAACTATTTTAGAAGCACTTTTTCATAAGGGTCGAAGCCCGTTGATGCGGTTCCAACATCAAACAATTCGCAAGAATTAATTATGATGTCGGGATGCGGAGGGAATCAAGTCGAGTTTAATTCAAGTGTCGATCTATTAAATTCGATACCAATTCCTTAATTGGATGTTGAATCTAACGATCTAGTCAAACAATTTAACCAATTCGATTTTTCGTTGAAGCTAACGTAGATGTCATTAAATTCGCTAGAATTACGACACTATAACGCGGAGGAAAATTCATATCGCTTTAGTTAATTTAAAACGACTTATAACAATTTTTTTTATCTCGCTCTAATTATTTCATATCGATTCAATAATCGAATATGGGATACAACGAGTATTCAAATTTGGAATCGATTATAAATCCCATAATATTTATATTCGGTTCAACAAAATCAATGATTCACAAGAATCCGAGTCGAGCATAAATTATAAAATATTTATGCCCGATTCAACAAAATCGTCAAATTACCAAAATCAAAAGCAATTCCGAAATCGATAACAAAATTGCAAGCGAACCAACAGTTCGTACATGTGCCACTCGACCGAGTGCCATAGGCCACTCGATCGAGTGACATCACAAAAACCGAACAGAATGCTTTTTCGACCTCCACTCGGTCGAGTCTCGTATTGACTCGGTCGAGTGGCAGTGTACTTGATCGAGTTCGCCAATAACTCGACCGAGTAGGGTCTAAAAAATGGGACAGAACCCTTTTCAGGGGTCCACTCGGTCGAGTCCCCCAATGACTCGGTCGAGTGGCTCTTTATCATGACAAAACCGTGAGTCCTACATCATCTTCTAGTTTCGGTAATATTTTTTTACGACTTAAGTCAACACGTGCCAAGTCCATTACGTGAGACATCACCTCTTCAAAACTTCGCATCATACCATCTTTTCAAACCGTTAATATCGTTATACCGTTACGAACCGTTTGTGCTTTTGTCGATTTAATTCTTGTTTATTTTATTGTAATAAAATGAACCCGCATGCTAAAATACAACTTTGTCGTTAATTTTAGTTGCATTAAATCGACATAGAAACCCTTTCAATTTCTCACATGCTTAGGGAAAACAATGTTTGCATAAGCATTTCCATCGTTTAACTAACGCGCGTATTCAAAAATCATTCGATATCCTAGTAGAGGCCGCTAATGTGCGGGCGGGGTTGGGTGTCCTTTGTGGGCTTCCCAACACGTAACCTCACCCCTTACTCAGAACCTCGGTTTCCGGATGCCCGAAACCGTTGGCGCACGAGAGTCATTCAATACACGATAACCGGTAGTGACGGTATCGGTATCGGAATGCAAAGGGACGAGCCCAATAAACTCTGACATCGAAAATGGGTCGTATTTTGTACACGGCCCACTACGACATAGAGTGGGTTCGAACGGGCCCGAACTCCCACAAAGTTCCCACTACGCCAGACTCGATCTCCACTATGCCGTTCGATACTTGGGCCGTTCGACTCCACTTCGATTTAAATTTCAATTCGATCCATTCTCATATGGAGATTCATTCCCCTCCCCAAACCCGTGCGTGGCCGCGTCGGGGTGGACCTATGTCATGTCCACAGCGTGCAACTTACTATTTTGCTGGACACCCGGAACACATGAGACCCTGGGGCGTGTGTCTGTTGATCGAGGATATCAACTGTTCTTTCTCTAAAGTTGATGCACACGCATGCGTAGTGCCCCATTGTATGCATCGGGAAAAAAAATAGTTCGGCGTTCAAGTCGAATGTCCCGGTGCAGTCTTGTATGAATCTGTCCTACGCTTCGTACACACTATCAGTGTCTTCGTCTTCGCCCGCAGGGGGTACTTGAGTCGGCTCGTTCCATTATACGGGTCAGTGAGTCCTAACGGATGGTGAATATTAGTTGCCATCAGTGACAGGGTGCGAGACTGGACTATATCATGTGCGTGGCTCCACACCGCAAAGTGTGTGATTGTATAGACTAAGCTGCGTGACTTTGCAGCGTACAGACTGTGACTATACATGACAGTGTGATTGTAAATTCTAGGATGTCTGACAATGCAACTTATATCACGTGATTGTACACCTCAACATGAGTGACTCTGCAAAGTGAACTACATCTTTTCAGTTAATGTGAATGGGGGTCATTTGTACTAAATAATGCCTGACTATGCAACATATAGCATGTGATTGTACAAACTAAGCTGCGTGACTTTGCAGCGTACAGACTGTGACTATACATGACAGTGTGATTGTAAATTCTAGGATGTCTGACTATGCAACTTATATCACGTGATTGTACACCTCAACATGAGTGACTCTACAAACAGATGTCTGACTATTACAAATACTTTACATCTTTTCAGTCAATGTGAATGGGGGTCATTTGTACTATTTAATGCCTGACTATGCAACTTATAGCATGTGATTGTACACATCAACATGTGTGACTCTGCAACTCATAGCATGTGATTGTACAGACTAAGCTGCGTGACTTTGCAGTGTACAGACTGTGACTATACATGACAGTGTGATTGTAAATTCTAGGATGTCTGACAATGCAACTTATATCACGTGATTGTACACCTCAACATGAGTGACTCTGCAAAGTGAACTACATCTTTTCAGTTAATGTGAATGGGAGTCATTTGTACTAATTAATGCCTGACTATGCAACATATAGCATGTGATTGTACAAACTAAGCTGCGTGACTTTGCAGCGTACAGACTGTGACTATACATGACAGTGTGATTGTAAATTCTAGGATGTCTGACTATGCAACTTATATCACGTGATTGTACACCTCAACATGAGTGACTCTGCAAAGTGATGTCTGACTATTACAAATACTTTACATCTTTTCTGTCAATGTGAATGGGGGTCATTTGTACTATTTAATGCCTGACTATGCAACTTATAGCATGTGATTGTACACATCAACACGTGTGACTGTGCTAAGTGAACTTTGTGATTATTTCTAACTATTACACAGACTTTACATCTTTTCAGTTAATGTAATAGGGATCATTTGTACTATTTAATGTAATAGGTAGGTGGTTATGGGGGCATACCATGTGTTGAATTCCGTACCACGCCATCGTTGGGTAAGTGGGGGAGGATAACCTACGTCGGTTGTCGTCTGATTCCAACCAGTTCATGAGGTGCGACCAACACTCCAGCACAGCGGCGCTCATGCTATCTCCGGACAAAAGCGTTTGAATGTCATGCCTCTCCAGCTGCGCATGAGTGCTGTAGGACCCCAATCGTTCACTGCGGATTTTTACACCGGTTAGTATGTGTAATATGCAACACGTATCAGTAATCAAAGACGGTTACTTATCTTTCGTCGTACCCATTATCGTCAAGGAAGCAGTAGTCGGCGACGTGTTTTCGCCGGCTGGGCATCCTACTCGTCAGCGGTCGGTGCAGGTGAAACAAGGTCGACATGACAATGGCGTCCGGATCAGGCTCCCCTTGGTTCAAAGTGCAACCCAACCCATCTCCACAGCCGCGCGTTCGAGACTTAATTGCCGACTGTCTTTCTTCTGGGACTGATCGGGGGGTAGGTTCAGGTGTTTTCGGTGATTTGTTCTGACGCTTCTTGGTGGTTGCCTTCACAGGAGTGGTTTCAAACGTACGGGCAGATTCCAACGATTCCTTGTATGCTCCGAATGCTGCCAATTATTTCAAAACAGTGTCCCTCACCTTGTTCACGTCGCTCAGTATAAGGGTCGCCGTGATTTCCGCCCTGCACATATTCATGGCCACCATTGTCCCCAAAGAGCAGTTGAACGGGGGACCCGGTGTACAGCATCATGTGCATCATCAGGTACACTCCACAGTCATTGGCGGAGTACCCCACCCCCTGCCATGATAAGGGAAAGTTTACCAATTTAAACGCACGGACCTTCTCACCTTTCTCTAGCCCTCGTTGTACCATGAACTCCCCCATTTTATCAGCCTGCAAAACAAGTTCAAACAGGATCAGTTGTTGAACACATTCGCGGTCACATAATTGATTTAATATTAAATTAAAAGGGCCTGACCGCTGTCCGAGCAATGCCATAGTAAGGCAACTTTGTAAAATCTTTATCGTACAACCCGTTGTCGAGGTACTCCATTTGCTCAGAATTGAAGTTGATGAAGGCGCAACTATAGTGACCCTCGTCACCCGTTAAGATCGGGACGAACACCTGCAAACAATGCGTCAGGATTATGGGGTGATAACAACTACGAATAAACATTATGTGCAGGATAATACCATGTCCGAGTCCAAAGCAAAGTCGGAGAAACTCTTTTTTATCCACTCGTCCCACACGTAAAATATTTTTTTGTCAAGATTCTTACCCTGGCCTCCTTTCTTCCACAATTCCAACACTGGGACCAGCTCACATGCATTGATGGTAATACATGTAGTTAGTGTGTGTTTGACATGCGTGTGACTGTACAACTGTAATTGTGTGACTATACAGCGTAAAGTGTGTGACTATGCAGCTTGTAGTGTGCAATTATACAGCTTGAAGTGCGTGACTGTACAACTTATAGAGTGTGACTATGCAGCTTATAGTGGTGACTGGACAATATAACGTGTATGACTATACAGGTAATAGTGTATGACCATACAACCAATAGTGTGCGACTATACAGCTAATTTGGGAGGTGAACGTACCGTATGTCCAAGAGAGAAGTAACATCTATTGGTTATTCTTGGGGCTTTTTATTCGTACACTAGTTGGTTCAGCAACCTACACCAGCAGTCAATGACGTTATTCATCACCTGTAGGCCAGGCTCAAGCGACTGCATGTCGCCCCTCGCTATACAGTCGTAATCTGTGAACTCGACCAGCATTTCGTTGTGGACCAAACAAAGTCCCGATTAGCACATGCATTTCAAAAACGACACGAGCAGCACAATAAATACGTACCCTAACGAACGTGGCGTTGTCCGGTCGAAGACGTAGTCGATTACATCTTTCCGTATGATGAGGATATCCCATAAGATGACGATATTGGAGCTCATGAATCCAGATATTACAAGCTGCCCCTTCAATATTCTCCCACAGTCCAACGTGCAGCCCAGATTGTCTGGAATCGAATCCATGCACTCAAATGCTACGTCGGAGTGGAAGATGTACCGATGATGTAGTGCCCCGGGGTGCGTCTCAGTCCCTGAACCCTCGCCAGTCTGCTGATTATCGTTCGTGATGATTTCTGCCGTCGCAGGCGTGGTGGCAACAACGTCTGCTACAGCCCAGCCTACTTTGTGCAGTTCCCTTTCAAGACTAGAACTGATCGTCGCATCGAGCGGAGCCGGTTCTATATTGCGCATGCCCTGGTCTGTGAAGACAGATTCCGTGGGCAGATCGGCCACAGCCGACCGTGCGTCAGTTGTCTCCCACCCTGCTTGCCGTAGAGCCACCACTACGGTCGGACTCATGTCAACCGAACCCTGCGCATCGGAGTCTCGTTTGATTTCTTCAGCTGCATCATCCTCGGGAACTTCTCCCTCAAAGAAACCTGGTGTCACGATGCCACCTTCAAAAGTGCCCTCATCATCGTAACCTTCTGTTCCCTCACCATCTCCCTCACAGAAACCTCCTTTCTCAATATCTTCATCCACGTATCTAGCATCACGCAAGTCTTGCACAATTTTGCGTACCAGACCGTGGGCTTCAGCATCGCGCTGGTCCTCGGCCTCAACGACGGGGGCGCTCTGGGTTGTAAACTTCAACTGGCCGACCAACGAAACGACTTCATCGATATACTGGAGGACAACTGGATTTTCCCAGAATTATTGAGAGGACGGGTCTTGACTTGGAACTGCCTGGTTCCTCGTCGCTATTTCTCTTACCTTGGAGGCAGCTTGCTCACAGAAACCGCAAAAGGCCAGCGCACACCTTCGGAAATTCATGAAAAACTGCCGGTCATCCTATAATTCAGTTGAAGTCAAATCATTAGTGTAAAGCTCAGTGGTGTTGAGGCTGGCAGTGTGACTACACAGCATGCCGAGTGTGACTAAGCAGCATACTGAGTATGACTAAGCGTCTAACTGTGCGACTATACGGAATAAAGTGTGTGACTATACAACATAAAGTGTGTGACTATACAGCTTATAGCGTGTGACTATGCAGTTTATAGTGGTGACTGGACAACATAATGTGTGTAACTATACAGCTACTAGTGTGTGACTATACATCAGGATGAGTGTGATCATAATGACCATGACTACTGAATTTCAACTGTATTATAAACACAGTTTTATGAATCGTATATGCTTTTATAAATATAGGTAAGGCTATCGGATTAAATCGTTTCACGAACAATTAATTGATGATTTATAGAGTGGCTGCGAGATCACTTACGTCAGCGGCGCTGTCTTCCGATTGATCGTCTCTCTCCATCCCTGTCGTTATTCTTTTGGGACTAGAGTGTTGGTTGTCAGAGGGCATCGTTATAGCGGGGGTGCACTCGCTGCCTGTTTCCCCACATGTACGTGGGTACGACACCTTCGAACGCTGCTGATTTCCTAGTGACCCTGTCTCCAGTTCCCCAGCAAGATGATCACCTATTTTCCGTGCATCCCAATGTCCGATAAATGGTACGTCGCATCTGCAAGTCTTGCTACGGAAATCATATCGCCGGAAGTACGCGATCATCTGAACGGGGACGCACCCTCAGAGGTAGTTGAGGACTTTGTTGGAGTCACGCCTCTTCTTACCCGCCCGCACCAGATCCTGCAGGACAAAGCGACACCAGTCCTGTTCCCGAATCAAGCCCACGTCATCCACTGCGGCCAGCAGGCTCAAGTCGAGTGAGTTGTTCGTAGTAGGCGTGAGCAATGATGACAACGCGAACAACACGAACCTACGGACAAAGTCATCGTCATCGGCCTTGGTTGCCATTAATTGTTTTGTGCACCCTCCCTAAATTTATTGGCCCGCTGCTGTACCCCACATCGAAGGCCTTCCTCCGAGTACTCTTTAATCTGATCACGTCAGGTGAGTCTGCCCCTTTTTTGTTCTTTGTTGGGATTACTTTCACCGGATGAGGTCCAAAATGTAGCTGGAGGCAATCGTGGACGTCGTACTTTGACATCATGAATGCCTCCCGGCGTGAGGCACGAAAAATATGAGACCCGTCAGAAAACGCACAGAGGAACATAAGCGCGTGCTCAATGGGGAACGATTCGATCCTCAACTCCAATAGCCCGCCGAAGCCAACACCACGCACCCTCTCAATCTGATCATCCGACAATTGCGCAATTAGCTGGTGCAACCGTCTGGGCCTACAGTGAACATCCGCCTGACATCCAGGCTCTCTTTTTACTGCTAGCCGGCCTTGTTGTTAGTTCCCTTTCCTCTTACCCCGGGACACGCGCACGACAGTGGTGTCGTCCGTTGTATCAGACGTGACCTTCTTCTTTTTCTTTGGCCTGCTTTCCTCAACACTCTCTGTCCCCCCACATCCACCTCGGCGGCCGGTGTATCAAATGGCAGCCTCTTTTTTTCTTTTGCCTGCTTTCCTCAACAATTTCTCTCCCCCCCCACATCCACCTCGGCGTCCGGTTTATCAAATGTGACCCTCTTCTTTTTCTTTCATCTGCTTTCCTCAACAAATTCTGTCCCCCCCACATCCACCTCAGCGGCCGGTGTATCATCAATTACATGGTCGCGAACCAATGTCTCTGCCACGACCTTCTTCTTACTGGCCTTTGTGCGAACCTTTTTCTTCGCACCAGCCTTTCTGTTGCAATAACAACATGCGTAATGAGTGTGATTGTACAACTGAGTTTACAGCTTCAACTGTGTGAGTCTACAATAAAATGTCCGTGACTCTGCAACATAACGAGTGTGACTATACAGCTTCAAATGGGTGACTATATAACCAACACTGTATGACTATTCAACTTACAGCTTATTCAACTCTGTATGACTATACAATATAAATCGTGTGACTCTGAAACATAACGAGTGCGTCTGTGTAGCTTCAAACGTGTGACTATACAATATTATGTGACTTCACAACAAAATATACCGAGTGCGACTATGTAGCTTCAAACGGATGACTGTATAACCAACTCTGTATGACTATTTAACTTATAGATGAAATATGGATTAAAGTAACAGATGACAAGAATTGAAGTAACAAATGAAGTGCATTGAAGTAACACTAGATTCAATTAACAAATGATGCTTATACACCAGGTATAAAGTAACATATGTCAGACATTAAAGTAACATATAGTGTGAATTAAAGTAACAGATAATGTTCATTAAAATAACACAAGGTATAGGTTAGTGCAAAAAATTCATATAATGATCAGAAATGAGAGTATTACGCAGTATCTATCTTTGAATGAGGGCGATACTCTTTGATATTGTTTTCTATTTTTTGAAGTCAATCATGTCCCATAATTATAGGAAGCAGTATCTTTCTTTTTTCTTTTTTCTTTTTTTTATATGGCGGTATTCTAAATCTTTTTTGTCACTCTAATGCATTACAGTAACAGATGAAAAGAACTAAAGTAACAGATGAAGTGCGTTAAACTAACATTAGATTCAATTAACATGTGCATTAAAATAACAGGGGTTAGCCATTAAAATAACAGATTGTGTATATTAAAGTAACACAGTATGTGCATTACAATAACTCCATATATTTGTTCGTGCGTAAAATTCATATAATGATTATACCTTCAATAATATGCAGTTTCCATACTGTAAACTTTAAAATCTAATAATATGGAGCATCCTAATGACGCGTTTTCAGTATAAATTAGAACCCAAATACTCACCGTTTGAGGAAGACGATAAATGATTGAACGTGTTATTGAGTGAGTTGATTGAACGTAAGTTGCAACCGCGCGAAGAAGATGAATGATTGAACGTGATAAAATGAAATGAATAAAATTAAAAAAAAATCTGTAAGCATTATCGAAAACTCACCATTGTTGTACTCTACGAGTTTTTTATCAACAGTTGATGAAGATGTCGCGATCATTGAATTCATTGAACAGGATGTCGAGCACAGATTGATGGGAAGCATTTTTTTAGGTTTGATGATGATAAACGTAGTAATGTGAATGAATGAACGAATAAAGTGATTTACTGTTTGCTAAAATTATGGGAGTTATTTTAGGAAGCAGTATCTCCCCTTTTTTTTTCTTTTTTTTTAATGCAAACTAGATTAAAGCCCGTGCGTTGCACGGGTTAGTCGGCTTCGGGTTAACTGGCTTAATTACATTGATGATGTATATTCGTTAAATACTCGAAAGAAACTTGATCAATCTATATCATTATAATAAATAAGATAATCACATGATATTAGTAATCAAGATTAATTTCAACTAAGTTTATAGTCTTAGAAGCTTATTCTAAAACTCAAAAGAATACATGCGAATAATTTTTTTGATTGATAATATAAGATTCTATCGCCTCATCATAATTTTTTTGATATAGGATAATTTACTCAAGGTTTATAGTTTTAAGATATGCTTTAAAAACCTAGAAAAACGCACGATTACTCTTATTTATAATATAGAATCATCACCTTATTTTAATTTTTTCGATGTGGGATAATTTTAGGTTTCTAGTCCTTTTAAAAGCTTTTTAAGACTCAAAATTTGTTGGTTGATATTTAAAACCATAAGATTACTTACTCATCATACTTAAGTTTATGTTAGATGATAGACGATTACTCTTTATTTATATAATCGAATTTGATCTTATTGTTGGAGTATATACTTTTGATGAATGATTACTCATATTTATATAATAAAAAAATCCACCTTACGATAATTTTTCGATGTGGGATAATTTTAATTAAGTTTATTTAAGTTTAGATATAGTTTAATTAAGAACTTTTATTTATAGACGGATGTATGATTACTCTTATTTATAATACATAGAATTCCATCACACTATCTTAATTTCGATGCGGGATAATTATACATTAACTATATACTTTAATTATACCTTTTTTCTAAGTTCTAAAGATTGTTGTTTAATATCTAAGAACGAAAGATTACGTAAAATTATATCACCTGATAATTTTAATTTAACTTTATTTGTAGTCTTATTAATAACTTTTTTTAAGACTAAAAGTTTTTTTGTTGACATCTAAGGATGAATGATTAGTCTTGTTTATAATATAGAATTTCATCACCATAGAATTTCATCGTCTTATTATGGTCTTAAGAGTTTTTTGAAGACTCAAAAGATTTTGATTGATATCATATCTAAGAAGAAATAATTAGTCTTATTTATAATATAGAACCATAGCCATATTATAATTTGTCGATGTGGGATAATTTAAATAAAATTTGTAGTCTTATTTATAATCTAAAATCATCACCGTACCTTATTTTAATTGTTTCAATGTGGGATAATTTTAATTTTGTAGTCTTATTAAGACTTTTTTAAACTCAAAATGTTGTTGGTTGATGTCTAAGGAAAAAATTATAATTAGTCTTTTGTGTATAGTCTTAAGAACCTTTTTAAGACTCAAGAGATTTTTGTTTGATAAAACTTTATAATTTTTCGGATGGGGATAGTTATACTTAAGTTTCACCTTATTATAATGTTTCGATGTGAGATTATTTTAGTGAAGTTTGTAGTCTTATTAAGAGAGTTTTTAAGACTTAGAATTTTTTATTGATATTTAAGAACGAATTATTAGTCTTATTTATACTATAAACTTTCAGCACCTTATCATAATTTTTCGATGTGGGATGATTTATTTAAGTTTATAGTATCCCATCATATTTTGATGTGGGATAATTTAAAAGTTTTTCTTGGTCGATATTTAAAACGAATGATTATTCTTATTTATAATATAAAATTTCATCATCTCGATGTAGGATAATTACTTAAGTTTATAGTCTTAGAAACTCTTTTTGAGATTCAAAAGACTTTGGATAGATATCGAATAACGAATTATTACTCTTTATTTATAATATAGAATTTCATTATCATATTGTAATTTGTCGGTGTGGGATAATTTTAAAACTGTTATATGTTATAAATTCATCGCATAATGTGAAACAAATGATATGAAATTTATACTCTAATGAAAGCATTTTTTAACACGAATCTAATTATTTCATTTTTATAATTTATTTTACGATAATGTTTAAAAAAAATGAACTCTAAAGGTTTTCACGTCATAATTGTAAAATATCACATTAATATAATAGATTAAATATATATTGTAATAATTAAAAGATTCTCTAATTGATTTTTTTTATTATTTATGATACTTTCCTAATTTGAGGTTTGATTGAACGGACCAATGAGATCGCTCGAAAAAAGCCTAAAATATATATATATATATTGATTTTAGGGAAGTTATTTTTTTTATTTGTTTCCTATATTGTTGGCAATCACATCCCACTATTATAGGAAACAATATCTTTTTTTTTTATTTTTTAAATATGGCGGTTTCATATATTACCATGACACTCTAATCCGTTACAATAACAGACGTTAAGTACTAAAGTAACAAATTTGATGTATTAAAGTAACAGATCATAAAAGTAATAGAAGTTTGTCATTACAATAACGGACATTCTACACTAAAGTAACACAGTATGTGAACTAAAATAACCCAATATCTTTTGTGTGCGCAGATATCGTATGATAAATATGCTGATGCGAATGCGGAAGCGATTTAGAATAAGAAATGAAAGTTGGGTCGAAGGTTAATGTAACCTTGAGTGATGACGTGGATTTTGGAGTGAAATTGAACTAAGGTTAATGTAACCCTGGTTCGTGGTTAAAGTCTATAAGGATTTTGAGTTTTGTGGCTCGGCTATTTTTGGGAAGGAAACGCTTCGATTTTCTGTATTTTGTGATCCGATGTTAATCGGTGAGTAACCAAAGGATATTTAACCCGTAGTTCGACCTTGAACCCGGAATTAGTAGCTCAGAGTTTGGAACACCAACCCTATAAACACTTCGAAGCACCTTCTCGAAGTTTAAACACGTGATTAATAAATTAATCCAGAGTTTGACAAGTTGTTTGTAAATTCATAAATATTCGACGTTTTATTCAATGAAAGACATTGGCTTATATATAGCCTACAATGTGTAATATCCTCGTTATATTCCGAGTGATATCTTACTCTAGTAATAACAAAGATAAAAGGAAACTAATCTTATGAGAATAACTACTAATATCACATGCCACCTATGGGTGTGATCTTTATTTTACTTGCCTTAAATAAAAGATAATGTGTGATCATAGGAGATCACGACATCTCTTATTATGTGATGAAGATCCTTCTGCCATGTCTCGAAGATTACTATGTGATGCGTGATCTCATGCTTGAAATATTAGATAGTGCGTGAATATAGAAGATCACGTCACTTCTAATTATTTGGCGAAGATCTTCACACGTTATTCCTTGCCATATGTCTGAGATTTCCCCAACTCCAATTATTTGATGGAGATCCCATTGTTTATTCCTTGCCACATATTCAAGATAATTTGATATCTCAAATATTTGGAGATCCTCTTGTTGCCTTTTATTTGAGATTGGTGTATCATAAAAGATACCAGCCATATCTTCTTTTATCCTCCTACTATTTTTGTGGATATCTTGCCAATCCCACGAGATCCTCCACATCCTTTTAGGATAAGCAATATTCTCTTGATAGATCCCTTGTGTAGTTGCATGAATCTGGCCATGTTTGGGTCAATACACGCCTACCCATAATGACTTGTGATAGGATGGTCCACGTGCGTAGTCAATTGCTTTATCAGGACCATTGACTAATTTTTCGGGTTCCACAATCGGGTCATCCCCTCCCTCTTCAAAAGAAATTGACCTCAATTCCGTAAGGTCATTTTTGCTTAAGACTAGGGCTAAAGTGGTGTGGATTTCATTGTCCTTATCCCTCATTCGAATCGATGGGTGTACGAGCCCGGATTGGTCCTCTTGAGGCACGGGCTGCTTTGACGCAATAAACGTATTCACTTTTTCTTCCCGGTAAATCACCGGTTTAATTCTCTTTTGACTAACAACTGTAGACAAGCTAGGCTCAAGATCACTTAAAAATACATCTTGATCAAACGCACCTACTAGCGGTTGCATAAGTTCGTTAGAGTCAAGGTTAGGGTAAACTTGGTCAAGGTTAATGTAACCTTGATCAAGGTCGTTCCCTCTTGAAACTACAGACATGCTGAACGCTTTAAGGGCGTACCTCTCCTCTTTAGTTGTTAACACCTGCTCACTAGCAAACACAGATAAACTAGGCTTGGTAGTCTGGCTAGAATGCATAGAACGAACATCCTTCGGTGCCATTGGCCTTAGGACGATTTTCTTATTATTCACCATCAGAATATACTCGTTAGTCCTCCCTTGGTGACGTACATCACGATCGAATTGCCATAGCCTGCCCAAAAGAATGTGGCACGCATCCATGGGAATCACGCCACACGTGATTTCATCATTATACGGACCCATCGTGAATCCAACTCGCACTTGTTTTGTGACCTTCACCTTCTTTCCGTCATCAAGCCAATGTAGTGTGTGGGGTTTTGGGTGGGGCGTAGTGGTCAAAGAAAGTTTTTCCACCATTTCTTGCTGTTCCGGTCACGGAAACAATTAACCCGGCTCTGGATCCGGGTCGGATAATTTGAATGTTGACAAGTAATGGATCGCTTGATTTCCCTTGATCTCTCCTTTATCCCTCTCCTACAGTCGGACCTTCCCGGCGGAGTCAGCCTGCCCCCTGCACAATGAACGCACAGGGCCCCGGAGGTCGTCCGAGGGAACCCTCTCCGATGCCTAAGTTAGTCCGTGAAATGCCTTGATGAACCTAGCTCGTGAGGAACTAGGTGGCGTTTTTAGGAGTGAGAGTCTATAGAGAGAAAATCCAACCCCCTTCAAGTGGGAAATAGGTGGGTATTTATACCTTCCCGCAAGAGAGAGAAGTGGAGAGGAAAAAGAGCGGGAGAATGAGTGGATGGCGGGGTGACACATGGACCTGTTTCATCCACTCATTCTCTTTTACCTTTGGCAGAACGACGGAGGGGCCCCTGGTAACCCCTACCCTGTTCGGGGGAGGGGTCGCCTGGGGGCAGGCGAGTAAGGGGTGCCTGCAGGCTCTTCCCAGCTGGTCGCCTTACCCTGCTGGGCAGGCGGTCTTTTCTGAAGCTACGTTCCATTGGGGAAACCCGGGCGTCTTAACTCGACGGCTTGTTGGACGGGCTCCTCGATTCTCGGGGTCGGGTCTTTACTGGGCCTGCTGGACGGGCGACCCGGTGCAGGCTTCCGACCCTCATCAATTGGCCCTCACCGGCCGGGAGGAAGCAAAGCTTCCTCCTGGCAGGTGGACTTCTGACGGGGGGAGTTGACTTATGGCTTTACTGCTGCATTTAATGCGTTCGCGTATTCCCGAGGGGAGAGACTCTCCTGTATTGGGCATACCAAGAGTTTAATTGTCTTTTGGGGTCATGATTGCTTTTTGCACCAAATGGATTTTTGGACAGCGTGCTGGTGTGCTGATTGGCCGTGCCCCCTGCCAGGGTGGTTGAGGCGCTATTTAATGTCTTGGCTTCCCTTCTTGTATAAATTGCACTCTTTTTGCCATTTCACGACTCATTCCCAACTTTCTTTTCTTCTGCTTTCTAAGAAAATGTCGTGGATTACCAAGGTATTCCTCTGCCAAGGGACTCGCGTGGTGACCCGTCGCTTTAGGGGTTGTTGGAGGCTAAGGTATTCTAGGGCGTCATTCCTCATCCTGCGCCGTAGCCGGCGGCCCTGCGCTCGACTTCGCAGGAAACTCAGGAGGAGGACTCTTGTCAGGGCGGGCAAGCGCCCTCAGAGGGCTTCTCCAGCCGCCCCAAAGTACAGACGCTGCCCCCAGAGAGGGGGTTGTTTCGACAGGGGGTGCCATGAATGTTTTCCATGGCTACACCCCGAGCAGTTTGACCCTGATCACTCGGAGTTGGCTTCTTCTCCTGAGTCGGGCCCTTCTTCCCCTTTGAGGAAGAAAGTTGGCTGCGGCTCTTGTGACGACACTGAAACAGTCCCTTATGGTAGGGACTGGGACGTTAGTAGCCGGGATTCCGGCGATATTGGTGGCCGGGGTTATTCCTCCGCTCGGGACGGTGATGAGGACTCTGCAGACCCCTTCAAGGATTCCGACGACTGGGACTGGGGATCCGATGCAGGGGGGTGCCACAGCCCTGGGGACTACTCCCCAGGTTTTGACGACGATTAGGCCTGCCCGTAGGGCGCAGGCGGGGTGAGCCAGGCACGGGCTCTTTTTGTACTTTTCATTTGTAATGGATGTAACTTGCCCGTTCTCCGGATTTTCCTTAACTTAATGAAAGAAAAAATCAGGCAGTTTGTTTATGTGTGGCATTTTTATTATTTGTTTATTATTTATAATTTAAATGGAGGGGGGGACGTCACAGGGTGATCGGTCTCTGACATCCTTTGGTCTTCTCGAGGCTACCCCTGGGAAGCTACAAGAGGCTGACTTTTGAGGGTACGACACGTGGATAGTACTCTTTGGACGGACTTTCGAGGGTTGGCGACTCTTTGTCTGCCTTCCCTTTTTATAAAAGCAATCTGTCATTCATTCTTTTCCTTTTTTCGAACTTTCTTTCTTCTTCCAAACTTCCTTTCTGCAAATCTTTCGGTTGTGACAACTCGAGCCTTCCTTCGTACCTCCGTTTTTCCTGGAGATTTTCCTTCCACCGGCGGCCGACCCTAGGTTAGACTTTTAACTTCCAATTCTTGCTCTTTTTCTTTTTGATTTCCTGTTTTTCATTCCCCTTAGAGCTGCTATGTCTAGGACTCGTGAGCGTATCCTACCATTTACCGACCCATTGAGGAGGGAGGAAAGGGAAATGGGTAGGGAGAATCTTGCCTCCTCCTCTAGGGAGGTTGGCTTTGGGGTAGTCGAGGAGGAGAATTCGGCGGGTAGTGGGGGTGGTAACTCTCCTGAACCTGCCCCCTTCAACGTTGTTGACTCGGACGACGAGGCGCTGGAGATCGACCCCTCCAGGACCTCCGGTCCCCTTGTTCCCCGGGAAAGGGGTAGGGTTTATTATTTAGACAAAACCAAGTATCACCTTCCCCTGGGAAATTACCCCGACCCAAAAAACCGGGACTTGATTCTTGCGAAGAATGCCGCCGGTGTGATTGAGCGGTTCTACAATTTTGGGGATGGCTACACAATTGTCGTCCCCGGCGAAAAGGACACCGCATGCAGCCCTCCCGACGGGTGCATAGCGGTTTATCACAAGTGTTTGGAGTTCGGCCTCCGTTTTCCCCTTCATCCTTCCCTGGAAGAGATTTTTAGGCGTATGAACGTGGCTATTGCCCAGCTGACCGCCATGGCTGTCAGGTCATTAATTTCATACGTTTGGACCTGCCTGTTCCATTGCGCCGAGCCCTCTATTGACGCTCTAAGGTTTATGGTCGGCCTGCAAATGGTTTCCTATGGGAGTGAAGGTTCTCCTGGATATTGGTCTCTTTTGAGACAGAAAGGGCATACCCTGGTGTGGCCTGCGATGGACAGCCTGAGGGATTGGAAGAACAACTTTCTCTATGTGCACAGCGCCCATGGGTGGAGGGTTCCTCGCCATTTCAGGAACCACGTTCACACCAGGCTGGAGACCCACGAGGAATTTCACCCTGGTGTGGGAGGGAAGGCTTTGGAGGTGAAGTTGAGCAGGAAAGACAAGGAGCTGGTGGACTATTTTGCTGCCCATACTGATAAATATGGGGTGTATGGCCCCTCATTATGGCTCCCCCATGCGGAGCTTATTGCTACTGATAGGTACCTGACCCGGGTGGGCATGAATCCGGGCCTAGACGAAGGTAGTTCAGGAGTGCTGATGATTTTTCCTCACCCGCCTTTTTCTTTTTAAATGGCCTTTCTAACCGTTCGCCTGTTTGCTTTGCAGATCTTGCTACCTTCCTTTGGAAAAAAAGGGAGGTGAGGCGCTTGGGTTTGACCGAGACTCTTACTGTTGTCCAAAGCCGTCCTTCCCTTCCTCCTGACTTCAAGAAGGGCGAGAAGAACCTGATGAAGCACCTGAAAGGTTTGTCGTTCAGCAGGCCCAGGCTCCCTGCC